>PVKB01000076.1:650715-1273702 GCA_004027205.1 Ctenodactylus gundi
AGCCAGTGCTGGTCTTCTCTGATGTCCCCCTTTGCTGCTCTCAGTTAAACCAACAGTTCCTAAATTGACCGAGCACCCTGTTTTTCAACCTTCCATCTATAACTTAACTAGACCATGCACCATTACCCTGGAAAGATGACCTACTTCAGATTGGAACTTAAAAAGAGTCATAATTTTTCAAATACCCAATACAATGCCATATGTTTCATATATTTTTTAGACACAACGTAAATAGAAAAATTTTATATCCAATCCCTCCAATGCAGCAACTTTCTTTCTAATGCAATGGCATTGGCTAGGCTGTATAAATAATGATACCGTGTTTTTCATCTAACCAATCTGGAAAGTTGTAACTTTTTGAGGATGATATTTTAATAAATATTTCACGTTAACTGTAATATGGCTGTAAAACCAAGCATCTCCATATGTTGTTTTTTAAGTGCAGAATATAAAAGAGAATGATTACCATTAAACAGACATGTGCTGTATTTCATGTTTTGTCAAGTAAATGGATGAACAGAAAGTGGTTAGAATTGGCTAGTGTAACTCTATAGCTATGCAGAAATGCAGTGACTGTTGAACTTGACCATCCCACAGGCCATGGGTTGTGAACATGGCCTTCAAAGATTCCAATTGAGGGCGGGAGGGAGGAATCAAGAAGAAGAATCAAGGAATCAAGAATCAGAAGAAACTAGATACTTCTGTCTTATTCATTGATTACTACAGGGAAGTAAAATAATCATCTTTGGAGTCATAAAACCTAAGCATAATTTCTCTTATATCACATGCTTGCTGACTGACTGAGCCAATTTAACAGCTATCTGGAGACACAGCAAGACCTACTTCATAAGATTATTGGGGGGGTCAATTATGTAATAGTGTATTGATATCTGAGACATTTCAAGTATATTATTTTGCTATTATTTTTTGTTTTGACCCATGTTTATTCAGTATTTAGTATGGACTATCCTTGTGCTTAGTCTAAGAAAATAGCAATGAATAAGATGTTTTCTATAGCAGAGACCTCCAACGTTGTCAATATTTATTCTGTCATTTCTAATTTTTAGGTCAGCACTAGTCCGTGGATATACTGCTGGGAAGTATTTCAAGTATGTGGAATAATTTTTTGCTATCTATCTACTGACCAGAATTTGTATATTATGGTTGAAGCAGAGGCAGCTTTGGGGAACAATGAGATAACCTAAGTATCGGAATCACGACGTGGCCTCAGGCCCGGACCTCATTCAGGCAAGCCGGGATCCAAGGCACAAGCTGAACCACACAGTGATCCTACCTAGGCGTGCAGGTCTAGCCCTGAGTACTATGGGCATTCAGTGGCTGTGGGTTGCCCCAAGAGAGAATACGGCCTTCCTCAGAAACACAAGAATCAATTCAGAAAAGAAAAGGAGTTGTCGGGCTGCATCATACACAGCAGACTGGGCAATGGGTCCACTGAACGGACCGGAGTGGGCCATCATAACACCTACCACAGTGACTGGACAGAGGGGGAAGTGTCGAGCAGAGCCCACTAATGCGAGAAATGTTGAGTAACACCAGCCATACGTTAGATGTTACCATCTTCTTCTTCAACGTGCGACCATTTCTAAGACACAAACATGTTTGCTAAGGCTCATATGTACCCCATCCTAGCTCCATGTTTGCATTCTCCTCCATACCAAAGCTCACTAAGACTGTCTGCATTTACTTTCTCCCCCTTCGTATCCTCTATTTTCCCTATTTCTGTCAAGCTTTTTGTATTTATGTCTCCACTGTGTACATCATCTCCAAACTCTCACTGAATCAAAAAAAATAAATAAATTATGTCTCCCAATTTTTTGTTTCAAGTCTTCCTTTTTTCAGTGAGCTAAAGATTCCTGAATCCACATCCCTACCTTGTAATTCATGTTATTCTACATGAATATCTAATCTAACAGGATTCTCATGTTCAACATAGCCTAAAACAGATCTCCTCAACTTGGTCACAGCCTGATCTATCTCCCCCTCCTCCCCCCTTTTTTTTAACTTAGATGGGACCCACTATGTCCCAACCTCACCTCAAAGTTCTACATAAACTCAGGTTCCAAAGTGCTGGATTCTAGGTGTGCGCCATCATGCCTGGCTGTGACCAATCCTTAATACTTAACGTCCTGGTACACTGCAACACAGTCACCAAATTGGTCCAAACTACAGTCTAAGAGTCACTCTTGATTCTTTCTTTCCATTCCAAACCTTCATCTATAGCTAGTCTTGCTTCCTTTACAATCAAAATCTACCTGAAATTTGATCACATGGTACTTCTAACACCACTTTCATCCTTTGTTATGATTTACCTGGACTCATGCTCTGTCCTTCTGTTTTGTCTTCCACATTTTATATTTTTCTCCTTAAGTAATTTCTTTACGAAGCAAAGTACAAGTTCTTTTAAGACTGAAAACTAGATTAAGTTTCTCCTCTGGTCCACCCTCTTCAAGGTCTTCTCATCACAGCCAGAACTGAATATGAGTTCATTTCACAGCTCACTCTGCCTTCAAGGGTTAGGCAGATCTAAATCTTCAGCTAATGCTGCAGTTGGCTTTGCTCACTGCAATCATGCGGATCACCTCTTTGGCTTCACGGACCTATGTTTGTCATTCCTTTCTACCTGGGGTGTTTGTTCCCCGGTGTTAACATGACTCAGTTCTCTCACTTCACTGGGGTCTGCAACCAAAAGCTTCTCTCCCACAGAAGTACTTCCTAATTGATTAACTCTAGTCATTTTCTACCTTGATTAGATTTTTATCACAACAGTCATTAAGAATCAATAACACTACATATGTTTGTCATGCATATTACCCTTTTAGAGTTCAAGTTTAAAGTATGACAAAATATATCTGGTTTATCTTGCATATTCCAGCCTATCATAGGTGGGTAACCAATAAAAAGGCACTCAATGAATGTAAGACACTAAAATGATGTGTATGCAACATTTAATAAGGACTAGAATCTATGCTAGATGTTCTGCATACATTATTATCTTCTTCAATAATCTAGTGATATCTTAGTTTTTGATCCTATAACAAGATATCACAAAATAAAAATTTATAAATTTACTTCTCATTGGAGAATATGAGAAGTCGGGAGCAGTCTTGCTCAGTTCCTGGTGTGGGCCTAGTTGTTGCACCTTTGGTGGTGAGGAGAGAAAGTAATCAAGTTCCTTTGAGAAGGACCCTGATCTTACTAGGAGACCTCTTTCCTCACAATTTAACTATTTCCAAAAGGTTCCATCCAGAGATACCATGACAATGGGGATTTGAGTTTCAATGTATGATTTTTGGGAGCACACAAATACGCAATCCATAACAGGCAAACTGTCTTACTTTTTTGTTGCTAGGACAGAGTAGCTGACATGCACAAATTAAGGAGAGAAAGATTCATTTTAGCTTACACTTTCAAAAGGTCTCAGTCTATTCATGGCCAACCAACAACAGTGGAAGTACATGACAGAGGCCTAGTCAAAGGGAAGATGCTTGTCTCATGGCAGACAGGAAGCCAAGGGAGCAAGGAAGGGTGGAGCTAGCACTGATCTTTCCAGGACATGTCACAGGGTTCAGTCCCTATAATTAAGCCACAGTGCCCTTTCCAATCAGGCCCCATCTCTTAAACAGTACATGGTTCTGTAGGAATTCAATACAGGTGTGTGTGTGGGGGGGGGGGGGGGGGGGGGGGGGGGGGGGGGGGAGGGGGTTCACATCCAAACTATAACATTTTCATCCTAGTCCCCGAAAGGTTCATGTCTACCTCCTTAGGCAAAATGCCTCTAGTCATTCTCTGAGATTTGCCAAAGTCTTGAGAGTTCAGCACTGCTATAAATCTAAGTTCAAAGTGTACTCTGAGACTCAAGGCAAACTCTTAGTTGCCATCCCTATGAAAGTCAAAGAGAAATTAAAGACTTCAGTGAACTAGGGCTCAAGGTAAACTTTCCCATTCCAAGAGATGGAAATACAAGGTCTGATGACCAAAGCAAGCACATAAACAGCAGAGTGAGAACCAAATCCTACAGTTTCATTAAATCCTGTAGCTGTTTTCAGGGTCCCATTTGAGCTGCAGTGACACATGAACTCCACAAGCTTTGGGGAGCCCAGCTCCTACAGCACTGCTTCTGGCTGCAACTTCCACGGTTTTCCTTTTGGGGTGTCTCTGCTCACAGCCAACAGCCTTCCTCAGAAGATGATCTCGAAATTTCCAGGATCTCCAACGCACTTCTAGCTTTACTCCCACAACTTCATGTACTGCTCTGTTGGTGTGACACTTCCTGGCCCTGAGATATTTTTTCTGAAATCTGGGAGGGAGCCTCCATCCGCATGCTTGTAAAAACAGCACCCTGTGGATGAGGCCAAGCTCTGCCCCTGGTTGAGCAGCAGTCTGGCCTCCTTGGACAGTTGCTGAGGATTCTGAGTTCTTAGATGGCTGAACTCCTTAGAAATTCACTTTCCCTGGTAGCCCTGCTGGATGCCCTGGAGGTCTCTTTTCTAAGAAAAGTATTTTTTCCATCCTTTAATTGGTAAAAGATGAGGTGCTGCTCATCTCTGAGATACCCTGAAAGCCTCATTTTTATACTTCTGATTCCAAATACTTGGCTTCTTTTCAATATTAATTTCTTTAACAACTACACTTTCTTTTGCCCTGACTTTGGAATCCCATTCTTTCTGACAAAACTGCAGACTTTTTACACCTCTTTACCTACCATTATTCCTGCTTTTCATTGTATATCTGATTAAAAAACAGCATGCATCCCCACGTGGCAATGTGAATACAGACCTGTCTTGAAATGTCCTCTATCAGATTAAGTAGTCCACCACCCTTAATCCTAAAGTCAGGCTACTGTGGTTTAGATCTGGAATGGTCCCCAAAAGACTCATGTATTTGGATCTTATGGACTGTCTACGGAACCATGTGCTGTTGGGAGACTGGGGCTTGTTTTAAAAGGGCAGACTGCAGGCATGTGGAGTGGATTACAGGCATGTGGTGAGGGCTTATACCTGGAAGGGGCAGAACACTGAGACTGGACCCAGAAGAAGTGGATTGCTGGCATGGGACCTGGAAGGATATATGCTGCTTCCTGTCTTTCTTTGTGGACTTGACTTGACTTTTAGCCTCCTGTCTGCAATGCGGGGAGGAGCTGCCTCTACCTCTGCCCCTGCCATGTGCTTCCCCTGTGGCCGGTAGCCTCTGAGTGGACTGTGATCTTCTGAAACCATGACCTAAAATAAAATGTTCCTCCCCTAATTTGTGGATGTCATGTATTGAGTCACAGCAACTAAAAAAAGTAACTGAGAATCAGGAAGTATTAGGAAGGGGGCAAAATGCCAAGTTACTTTTTGCCAGAGCACAGCACACATGGTTTTCGGATTACTGACCGATAAAGTCTTCTTTCCCATCTGAGACCGCTTGAGTCTGGCTTTTACAACCCACACATCTATCAGTAGTCTGATCTTCTGAGCTCTAACCAGAATCTCCTATGAAGATCAGATTGCAGCATTGTAAGGCTTCCCTAGCCAGCACCCTCAAACCTTTAAAAGTTTCTCCCACAAACCAGTTCCAAAGGCTTCCGAGCCACATTATCAGTAAAGTCACAACAACAACCCCCTTGCTGGTACCAGTTTCTGCCTTGTTACCTTCTAGTTGCTAGGGCAGAGTGTCTAACATCCACATCAGCTCGTTGTTTCACAAGGACTCAGTCCATTCATAGGCAACGGGTGATGGTCAAAACACATGGCCAAGGTCTAGTTGAAGGAAAGCTGATCACCTCATAGAAGACAGGAAGCCAAGTGAGCAAGAAGGGTGGAGCTAGCGTATATCCTCCCACGTCACGTCCCAGTGATCTGCCCCTTTCAGGTCAAGCCTTAATGTTTTGCCCATGCCAATAAGGCTCCACCTCTAAAAGCACATGGCTCCATAAACACTCTACATATCCAAACCCATGCAGCTTTGAGGAGATAGTCCTCATCCAAACAACAACACATAGACTGTTCTGATCTCCTTTTAAATACGCAGAATGTGAATTTTTCCCAGGATCTGAGAAGGGAAGGGGCAGAGGGGTGCTGCAAACGCAAGCTCTTCACCACTCCGCTGTAACATCATCAGTTTTGGAACCAGATGGCAGTGTATCAACTAAGCCTGGAAGGCAGCATGTGGGCGGGGGGCGGGGGGCGGGGGAGGAACTTGCTGGGCCTCATGACGAACTTAGTTTGGTTTGGGATGTTTCGATAGAGATGATGGGTCCAAAGAAAAAGACAAAAGTCAGAGATAGAGATAAGCAAAGAGGTGATATAAGTGTGGCCAAGAAAGAAATCTCAAGTAGATAGGCACTAGAAATTTGCTAGAAATAGGAAAAAAATTAGAATAACTTACTAACAGAGTAGGAAGAAAACTGAAGTTCTGTGTTGTACTAGGACTAACGAGGATTTAAGAAATAAAAATACTTATTGTATAAGAACTGAGAAATTCCTATGAGATTTCCTCTGAAATATATAAGCTTTCACATTACCCTTAAATTCTATAATGGTTCGGAATATAAGTCTAAAAAATTCATAGAACATAAAAGATTTTATCATAACACTAGGAAAACTATTCATACTTTCTAAGCCTCCTTTATAAACACTTGAAAATTTCAAACTTAAAAAAATTATTTAGGTATACTAATGTCAACAGTCTATAATACACATTTATACTAACATGAAACTAAACTAAACTTACTAATCATTCCAGCTTTCCCCAAAATGGAAAACTGGACTTCTAGATTTCCCAAATGATATTTGAATTTCATTGGCAATATTAATACACAGTCATGGGCATAATCACAATGTCATGTTTACCAAAAAAATCTACTTTTGTAAATTCCATAGTGCTTTCCTTTGGTTTGGATCTTTTCATACATATTCATACTATGAATATGTATTTGGCTGTTTACAAGGAGGTGAGGGAGTATAAATGAACTAGACTGGAACGGTCTCTATCTGTCTCTATCTATGTGGATCTATCTATTTTCTGGGCTGTTTTCAGGAGGATCAGACAACAGAGCACAGAGCGTTATGGAACACATGGTCAATGTATATTGAGTGCTTCTTAGCTCTACTCCATAGAAATAAAATAAAACTCATCCTACAAGAACCAATTTAAATGCTATCTTTCTCATGACTCCTGTCCTGATTTGTGCTCCACTTGGCAGAGGCTTTCTCGTCTCCTGTAGCAGTTCATCATTCCCTCACCGGTGTCTTCATCACCATGCATTTCATGAACGCCTGCTCTGTGCACAGGATAACCACTCAAGAGGAAGTTGGTCAATGAGAGAATCAACAGTACTTGGATCTAAGACAACAAAATACTTTTATTATTTGCATAGTAAGGACTAGACTTGATGTCCTCTGTGCCTTCTTTCTATTCCATTGAAGTCCAGTGTGGCAGGATTTTTTTTTTAAATCAAAGATACAGTCATGAAAAACTAAAGATACAGTAGTGTGGGAAATTCCTTCAAAGACAATAGCCAAGCAGGACAGCCAGGAAATAAACAAAAAATGGTTGAGACAACACATGACATTTAAAGGAGATATAATAACAATATCAAGTGTCATGAAGAAAGGCAAGGTGTGGTGATAATTCCAGAGGGAGGATGAGTTGAAGTGGAGGTGTGAGTACAGGGAAGAGGTGCTACTAGCTGAGACAGGAGCACTCCAGAGAAAGGGAAAAGTGTGTGCA
This sequence comes from Ctenodactylus gundi, assembly GCA_004027205.1. NCBI lineage: Eukaryota > Metazoa > Chordata > Mammalia > Rodentia > Ctenodactylidae > Ctenodactylus > Ctenodactylus gundi. Next base: position 658,450 of record PVKB01000076.1, read on the forward strand.
AAATCTCTTGAGGCCAAAACATGTGTGTGGATGAAGAGGAGCTAAAAAGAAGGTTCTATATTCCAAAGATCACGTAAGGATTTTGGTAGGAAATTAGTATACTTCTGTGTTAAAGTAAAAGGAATCTAAATGACAAGGCACTGTTGGAGTCTCCTACGCTATAGCTTATAACATGGTTGGAAAGAAGTTACACTTCAAGCCCCCAAAATAAGAAGCCCTGACAGCAGGTGGAGAGGAGAGCTCCTTCCTCGGATCAAGTTACTGGCATTCCAGAAGACTATTTCCTGCTTTGTGAAACAAAGACAGCCCAGTGTGGAGACAAGGTGAGAACGCTGCAGTCCCGAATCTGAGTTAAGCCTTAAAACTGGCACACGGGTATATGAAATCTTTTCTATCTCAAGGCACCCGAGGAAAGGAAAAGCATTTCCTATAACAGAATCAGGAAGGAAAAGAGTCTGGCTGTTAGTATATTGATAAAAATCGCGTGTCTCCAGAAACAATGGATCAATCAGCAGGTAGCCTAAGAGAAAGGAAAGCCGGCTTATCAGCAAGCCTCCCCCATTGTCTGGGTCACAGAGTCCTGAGAAGAGGAAAATGAGGCAAACATACCTCGCACCTCCTTCTCCTTATTGCCAAGAGGAGTCTGCCAAACCATCAAGAGCCTGCTGCTAAGCACAGGAGCTCTCTGCCCGCTCTGCCTCGGTCTGATCCCATGTCCAGGAGAAACTTTCTGATAATCCAGCAGCCTGGGGTGCTTATGTACAAACAGAGATTGTTCTGAGGTGCTGGGAAGTTCCATTTCCCAATAAATTGCAACCTTGACATTCTGGGTTCTATACTTCATTCTCCTGTGGATTTAGTTAATGTGAACCAGCACGTCCAAGCCCAGCACAGTTCTGGGAGACTGTCACTATCTGTTTTCCAAATAGGTGAGATGGAAAGGGTCAGACCCCAGGTTGTGATGAACTCAGCAGGTGACGCTCCACCAGGGGAAGCTTATTAACTAGCCAGCCACACTCAGTTTGTTAGCTTCTCTACTACTTACTTCAAACGCAGGATTTGTTAAAGTGATGCATTTGAAAGTGTTTAGAAAATTGTACACAGTTCTTTCAAGGAGTGTTAAATGTTCAAAAAGAGATGGTGAGTTCTTGGAGCAAACTGAGTATGTATCATGCATTTTGCTCATTTGGCCAAGGATGACCATCTGTGGAATGGAAGAAAAGAAAATCCCAAACTAAAAGAAATAGGTGCAATTCCATGGAGAACAGCAAATTTGTAGGGATAGATTCAGACGCCGGAAATGCCATCTTTCTTTCTTTAAATATTTTTCTTCTAGGGTTAGAAGTTCTGAATGTTTCTTTTAGGTGTGCAATATTTTAATGAGAAAACTTGGCGACATCACTGATTTCTTTGCGTGTGTGCACGCACACAGGTACCTGCAGATATATACATATGGTACTTAGGATGTGCCCAACACCAGGCCCTGCTGTACAATCTGTGCAGGACCATGCAAAATGACAAAAAGCAAAAAAAAAAAAAAAAAAAAAAAAAAAAAAAAAAAAAAAAAAAAAAAAAAAAAAAAAAAAAAAAAAAAAGTGCTGCAATAGGAAATAAAACATAGACGTGCTTCCCTCTTTCTCACTCCGTCTTTTGGCTCACCATAGAGTTTTTCATTTCCTGTTTAATGTTACTGGAAGTAAAGTATAATCATTTTTAAGCCATTATTAGCATGGTTTTGAGCATCATTTATTACATTGTGCAATACCAGTTTCAACCAAAAACACAAGAGGTTTTTTTTTTGTCATATGCAAAATTGCTGAAATTGCCCAACTTACATTCTTCACAGGTTGTATGTGCACGTGCACTTCCTTCTTGACAGAACAGAGGAAACACGGCTTAAAAATAAACTCTGCTATTTCTGTTTCTTGTCTTGAACAAGCACACCCAGCCAGCTCTGCCTGCCTTCAGCTCACTGGTGAGCAAGGAAGGAAGCCTCCTTCATCTTCAGTGTAGGAGGCCGGCTAACAGAGGGTGACACAACGAGCAGGAACAGTGTAACAGGGTTCTTTGGTCAACTGTGTTTGTTAGAATGACACTGCCATCTTTCTGTCTTTGAGGAAAGTTCTGATATGAGCGGAAATTGTGCTGTCCTGGAGCTGTCAGTGTTGTCATATACTCAGACACAGACAAACACATTTACTTTGCGTCATGTGTGCATTACGTTGTGACATCTGCTCAAGGGTCACCTAACTAGGCTGATGAAGAAGCGAGCGGTCAGCATCTCCCCTTCTCAGGTGCAGGCTTCATGTAATTATTAAAAGAGCAACAGCAGGATTTTAATCAAGCATGGGGCGGTTCTGAGATGGTGCCTTGGGGAGCAGTGTGGGGTACAGGCTCATGAGGCCAGACCATCAGGCACTGCTTTAAGAAAATAAACTACTAAACTTTCATAACTTTCTGAGGTCAACACTATAATCATCTCCCACTTCAGAATGAGGAAAAAGACACAGAAAGGTTAAGTAGCTCATTTAAGTGCTAATAACTGTTACTAAGCGGTAGAGCTGGGATTTGAACTTGGGCTTGTAGGCTCAGGAAACCTGATCTGAACCAATACACACAGTTACTTCTCCTACAGGCACTGATTTTTTTTAATTCAATTCCAAGTTTCTGTGGCTTTTCACCCCTTATTTCCTAAAAAAACAAACAAACAAACAAACAAACAAAAAACACTTTAAAAGACAGCTCATGCTTACCATAAACAGACCTGTGGATATTGAAGGCATTTATTGCAATTGACTACTGTTTGTGGTAGAGGCTAGAGTGAGTAATGCTACTAGTTAGTCTCAAGTGATCTCTCTGACAATTTGATGAGGTGCTTGTAATGACTGTCTGTGCCGTTGATAAGAACATAGAACTTTAGAGAAAACAAGTAACATGGGTAAGACTTGCAAAATAACTGACGGAGTCAGGCTTTGGCATGAGAGAACTGAACACTAATATCCACACGTTTCCGCGTTTCATTACAGAATTCCATAGGTCTATTTTCATGGAATCAGGGGTGAGCAATGGAGGCTGGACTTAGGCACACAGAGCCCATTCCTGTCCTATTTCTGCTCAGTCTCGCAGGTTCAAATTTAGGAGCATAACACAATTGCAAAAACAGAGTGTGACACTTGGGTTTGTATTCTAGTTCAAATGTGTTGCTTTCCTTTAAGATGATTGTCCTCTCTGAGAAGAAAGTTCAAACAGAGTGAGCCTAGACTGAAACGCCAGAGACACAATGAGCCGAGAAGTATAGGATGCCACCTTTGGGGAACTGTTACCATGAGCTGATAACCTCTGCACATATAGAAGTAATTGGATGAGCTCCCTTAATTGAACCCAATAGAGGAAGAGTACTCAAGTCTCGCTGTGGTTTCTGATGCCCATTAATACTCCGTAATCCTTTCGAAAACCTAGAATAAAATCAGCATAAAACCGGAAAGCATCCAGAACACTGTCAGAGGAACATTTCTATTCAAAAGCTGCCTGCAGAAGACCAAAACTGCTACAGTGGATCGCATAATTAAATACCACAGCGTAATCAGAATAACCATCTCCAAAAATTGTACTAAATTAAGACTTTTAAAAAAAAAGAAAAAGCGTGAAGAAGTCATTCTGCACTAGGACATAAAATTAACTAAAGAGCTAAGGGACTGCTCAAGTCTGAAAGCCTTGTGTAAGATGGAAGACTTTTAAATTCCTGGCAAATGTTCAAGGCTCATAAAGGAAAATTAGGACTGTTCCTCCCAACAGATTTTTAATTATAAAAGCGTTTTATTCAAAAGTAGCTGAATGTTTTACTTTCTATTGTATATGTTGCAATTAATTGAAGATCCATTACAGACTGTGTGTTCTCCTATCATTGTTCACCCAAGAATCTCCACCCATTACAGGCATTTTCAAAATACCTGAACACCTAAATTCCCCTAGGAAAAATAATAGGAAATAAATAGATTCAAAGCACAGTTGCTAGGGTTTAAAAAAAGCACTCACTCTTTCCTATCCCTTTCACTACAACTACCCTAATTTCTATTTTTAAACAGCAGCTGCCTTAGCTTGGAGTCTCTAGAAAGCAAAGCTAGAAACAAAGGGAAGAGAAAAATTCGGAAGAGTCTAACAGGAGTATCAAGAACAAGGATAGGGAAAATGAAAGAGAAAAGGGGAGAGAAACACAGAATGTGGTGGAGCTGGCCACTGCTATGTGGGAGGAATGCTGCTTTCACTGAAGGGATCAGATGGGAAATAAAATGAAATGCATCTCTTCACAGGCATTTGGAGAAACAGAAAAGGAGATACTTATCTACTGGCATTCACTCTTTGGTCAAAGAACCAACTCTTCCAGGGCGCACACTCTGCATGTGCACACATTTACACACACATGTGCTCACACACACCCACCACACAACTGCATAAATGCGAGTGTCAAGTGGAGGTCTATGAATGAGAAGCCACAGCCAGGCGGCCAGCCACAGGTATGTACTGGATGGGCCAGAGTGACAGTCAGGGTGCTCCTGCCTGAAGCTGGGTGCAGCTTGCAAGGAAGGGCTCCACCCACGTTTAGTGCTCACGTTTAGTGCTCACTGGATTCCCTCAAACTCCCCCCTTGTCAGTAATGTCTCCCTGAGCTGCCACGTCCAGCAGCCCTCTCTTTTCTTTTATTCCCTGGTATGGCCAGGTGCTCTTTCTGAAGATGAACACTTCTCATTTCATGGCCATCTTTTCAGGCGTCCTCTATTTCTCCTGGTGAGCTCCATCATCATCACTACCATCAACGTCCCTTCCTTCTCCCTAAAGCTGGGATTCCCTCAAAGTTCTCATTTTCATTCTTGAAAACACTCAGTGATTGATCACATCAACTCTGATGTGCATCCTCAAAATGCACGCAACGACTGCATCAACATATTTCTTCCTACTACAGAAGGCCATTTGCTCCAACTCTCTATCATGGTGACAAAAGACCTAAGAAAATCAACTTAGAGGAAAAAGGATTATTTTGGCTCATGGTTTTGGATGCTGCATGGTTGGCTGGCTCCACTGACTTTGAGCCACCACAGTCAGGCGGAACACCACAGTGGGAAGTACCTGGCAGAGCGAAGCTGCTCAAGTCATGGCGACTAAGAGGCACAAAAAAAGAGCAATCAGGGACCAGGGTACTGTCACCTCCTTCAAGGGCAAACCCCTTACCTAAAAGGTTTCACCAATACCCAACTGCACCAGAGAACGGCAGCCAAGCCTTGAGCATGAAGCATTTGGGGCCATTCAAGATTCGAACCACAGCGCCAATCTTCCCTCCACTAGCTGAGTAGTCTCCTCTCTGCAGCTGAACTTCTAGTGCTGAAGCAGACACTCAAAAGTGGTCTGTTCTAACTGAATGTGCAGCTTTATCTCTGGAGCCATGTTTCCATCTGGGTATCATACTGCTGTGAATAACACGATCATTCCTGCCTCAGACCTGTCTATCAGCACCTCACACACTTGTTCTCCGCATCTCTCAAGAAGAAATCGCATATAATGTGTGATTCCCTGTCTTTTAAATAAGCCAATAAAAAAGGCATCCAAATTGTAACTCCCCTAACAGTCATTTCTCTCTTTACTTGAAGAGTCCTCAACATGGCGACATCTTTGTCCAAGAAAAATCTGAAAATCTTAATGCATGAACTGGCCAGATGGTTGGCTCAACCCTTGTTTTAAGACTTATTTCTATACACGTACTCATATAATTCCAAGTTAAGATACATGTTCAATCCAATTATATTATTCATTCTTTTTAATTTTCAATTTGGGTGCCTTACATCTCCTGTCATTCCCATCCAGATAACTCCCTTCCTGTCCCCTCCCACTAGGTAACCCAAGGTAACTATCTAAAATGTACCCTTCCATATTTTGTCTCCAAGCTCACGCAGTTATATATAAACATATGTATGAATGCATATGCATATATTCCTTTATTACATACCATATATCCATACGTAGGGATTTACAAATACCCAAAACAGGTTCTTAAATGGAATACTACATGCAATACTATAGAAATATTTTAAAACAATAGATATAGTTCTCATTGTTTTACAGTGGCTTGGAAGCACAAAGTTTACTTACCAATTTTATTATCAATATGGTTTTTTTCCTTCATAATGAACAATGCTGATGCAAAAAACTCTGTATATAATCTTTATATACTGTAATTTTTCTATATGTAGAATAGATTATTTGATAAAAGATTATTGGGTTATAAGAATATGTACATCTTTATAGATGTAGAAATACTGCTTTCCCACTGACTTTAGCATTTTATGAACATCCTATTTTTTCCAGTCCCAGGTGGCAATTGATTTTATGTTCATTTCAATATTTACCAGTCCAGAAAGTAAAAAGCGAAATCTATTGCTCGATTTCTCTTTTCTTTAATACTAATATATTTGGACATCTTTTTATCATTTTGGAAAACATAGATTTTCACTGATATAAACATCTCTTCATATCTGTTGCCACTTTTATCTCTTTCTCATCAATTTTGAAATTCTTTGTGCAGTATAGATAGTAGCTTATTTTTCTGATATGCCAGGTTTTTTTCCTCGAAATTTATTGTTAGTTTGTTCCTTTTTTATGGTACCTTCACCACAGAGAAGACGTTTAAATTTTGTATAAAACTTGGGTCTCACTTTTCTTTTACAGCTTCTGCACTTTAGAAGGCTTTTTTTGCTTCTGGAACATTCACAGTCTTCTAGAATTATCTTATATAATTTTTATCTTACTTTTTACCTTTAAATATCCTAATCAACTAGAATCTCACCCCTATACTTGGAGTATCGAACAACAAGCTACAATTTTACTAACAAGCTACAGTCAAAGCCAGTCATTTCATAATTTTTTAAGTTTGGAGGCAGAATCGTCCTAAGTTACCCTGGCATTGAACTTTCTGTACTCCTTCATTGGAAATCTTTTTTTAAAAAACACAAGAGAAGACAGTGAACCATTTGTTGATGAATAATTAGTGTGCTTTATTAATTATCTATTATTTTTATTTTATAATTCTTTGTAAATATTAAATATTAATTTACACTGCATATTGCCTTTGTCACGTCTTAAATGCTCATACACACCAAGAGCTACTTGTAGACTCTCTCATGTTTCTGTTTCCACTTAGCCTATTCTTGCGGTTGACAGTAAATTTGCTATTTAATCAAATATTTTGAACCTCTGAAGCAGATTACTTCTCATTATTCCTCCTTCAGGTATTCACAAACATTTCACCTACAAACTTAAGAATCATTTTATTAAATAATTTATGAAGCATAACTATAAATGGGTTACATATACATATTATAGGAAGAATTTATACTTACATAGTACTAAACCTAAGTCGAAACCAAAATATTTAATATCCTTAGATTTCATAGTTTTCTTCAAGTTGGACTTACATCTTTTTATTAAACATATTAATAAATTATTGATATTTTGTTACTGAAGAGTAGACTATCATATTTCTCTTTTTACGTACTGAGTTCTGCTACTGTACTTTAGAATCTGTTTTGCTTGACACTATTTTTTCCTGAATAATCTTTCTTGTATAATAATTACTGGATAGATTTGGACAAATACAGAGTTCCAGAAAGTTTTGAAGGCAGAAATGAAACAGCCACTGTTAATTTCTGAACACAGAAACCAATGGGGTCCGATTTACATTTGCCCTTCCCTACTCTCCCTCCTACTACTGGACCAACTGACCAACAGTGACCTCCGCTCTTTGTTGTAAATCCAGAGGCAGCAGACAGGAAGAGCCAGCACTCATTCACTGGTTTCTGCACACCGTTCCATTAAATTCTATGGCAGTTTCACGGTTTCCAACTACACAAACCAGACACACCCGTCTTCCGGGGCTGTGAGCTGGGACTAGAGCATTGAGAGTGTTTCATAATTTTTCTCAATCCCTTCAATTCAACTTTTGAGAGCATTAGTTTTTGAGCATAAAAATGAGCAACTACAGTCATTTTTTAAATGCTATGTACTATAAAATTGTCCTTCAAGTAATTAGGATAGAATCAAGGAACAACCAAGTTAATGGTAGATGAGGCAAATTCACATTAAATGGGAAAACTGATAGATATGTTCCTTGTTGTAGAGTTTTTTGAAAAGAGTTAAAGGACAATGAAAAGTTCAACAGAAAATGTAACTAAAATTATTGATAGTACTTTTTTGTAATTATCTGTTCTGGATTATTAAACAAGTACACTAAGCATATTTTATTTTTTCAAAAAATGTTTAATTTCTTAACAGATCATTCTAAAATTTCAAGCATCTTTGTAAAACATGAAGATTGAATTTTATACAGAGAAATTTGAAATATTCAATATTTGTACACTGAGAAATATCCTGTGAGTTGCATTTATGAAATAGAAACTAAAACATCAATGACTGTTTTGAAGGTTTACTACTGTCAAAAAAGCACAGGCTTTTCAATGATATAGCCAATATATCTTTTGAGTAAGTTAAAGTCCGGGGGTGAAAGTTGGCCATTCTTCCACATCTACACTCTTTCAAAAATTCCTAAAGGAGAGCCTACTTTCAACAAGGCAATTGATTTTTTTCAGACAAAGAAATTCTATTTCCTTGGAAACCCCATTCTGAACTTAATTTTGTACAGTCTTTTCTCAACTAAGACTTATGAGCACTTTGCCTTTTGCTCCTAAATGACACACAAGATCATGAGAAGTCTGGGGCTGCAGGTATGGCTTAGCAGCTAAAGCACTTGCCTAGCAAGCACCAAGTCAAGAGCTAAGTACCCAAGTTCAATTCCCCAACACCATATAAGCCAGGCGTGGTGGTGCACACCTGTTATCCAGCACTCAGTAGACTAAGGCAGGAGGATTGCCATGAGTCCAAGGCCAGCTTGGGATCTATAATGAGTTCAGGACCAACCAGCCAGGGCTACAGAGTAACACCCTGTCTCAAAAAAAAAAAAAAAAAAAAAAAAGTCACCAGGAATTAAGCTGTATCTAGAAATTCGTATCTTTCTTATGCTATCTATGTAATCACCATGTAATTCTGATGCAAAATTTATATCTTATTTTTAAGTGGTAATATACTATCATAATAACTGTCAAAAACACTTCCAGTGCATAAATAATAAATATGCACTAACAGGACATTGCAAATTTCATCTCAAGAAAGGGAAAGGATGGATGAAGTTTTCACATGAGTGCACTGAAAAATCTAAAATAGGTTTGACATCCTGTCAAGTTAAGTGGAGAAATTCCTGAGTCACAGAAGTGACTGACCCAGGAGGAAGAGAGAATAAGGGTTGTGGAACAGAGAGGAAAAAGAAGAGAAAAAAATAACAACGAAGCAAAGTTGTAAGGTGTAACAGAGAGGCTTTAATCAGAAAACAAATTATTTTAAGTACATGTATCACAGAGAATTTATTCCAGGTTATGAATTACATGAGCAATGGAGGAGTGGAGAAGTCTAGTTAACTTAAAGAACAGCGAAAGCAAAACTTCTCTAAACCCTAGAGCTGATGAGAAAAAAGAAGGAAGAGGTAGTGGGAGCTGAATCTCTAAGGCTGAATCCATGATAGTAGGAAGAACTTGCAATTCTTTCAGGGGATAATTGAGTTGTGGAGATTTCCGGCCCAGCTACACATACTACAGGAGACAGAATGAGAACTGCAGTGCCTTCCATGTTCCAGAATTCAGACAGAACTTCTTTGGAGTCAACAGTGTGGAAAGCCAGTTGACACAGAAGCTGAGATATGTGTTCTGTAGGTGGTGTCTACTCTATGACACAGAGCACGGCACGAGAAGAGCAGACAGCGAATTGGACCTGAGGAATATAATCGACAGGCTCTTGCACAGGAGGGTAAACCACAATCCCCCTGGATTCGAGCCAAGCACAGCTCCATCAAGCTTGGGGCTGTGGTTCACAATTATGATTCAGGCAGGGAAATAAAATACAGATGACAATGTAGCATCCAATGAAAACATCTATCTGTAAGTATGCATGCGCAAAGTGGCGAAAGGGAAAGATTCACAGTGGAGGTGAGTCACTCAGACAGAACACAGAGGTGAGTCATAACTGAACATGAGTACCCATGTATTGTGGTTCGGCTCTGGAATGTCCCCCAAAAGACTCATGTATTTACATGTTAATGGACTGTCTATGGAACCATGTGCTGTTGGTAGATTGAGGCCTAGTCTGGAGGGGTGGATTACAGGCATGTAAGTTAGAATTAAAGGCATATAAATTAGGATTAAAGGCATGTAAGTCAGGATTCAAAACATGTAAGTTAGGATTAACATTAATGGTGTGTAGTGGCCACACCTTCCACACCTGGATCCAAGAGGGACTAATCACTGGGCGGAGACCTGGAAGGATGTATAGCTGCTTCCTGCCTTCCTTGCAGGACTGGTCTCAACGTGCCTTGACTTGGCTTCCTGTGTGTGATGTCCTGAGAAGCCGCCTCCACCTCTGCCTCTGCCATGTACTTCCATTGCTGCCGGCTGCCCCTGAATGGACTGTGACCTGAAACTGTGAGCTAAAATAAACCTTTCAATTCTTAAATTTGTGGATATCAGGTATGGCATCACAGCAGCGAAAAAGTAACTAAGACACCATGACATTTTAAATGCAGGTGAATGATGAAACAGAAAGGATGGCAGAGCTGGGGGGGTAACAGTCAAGAGGAAGTAAAGCAGACGAGGTAAATACTGACTGGTGGAGAACTCTCTGCCTTCTCAGTTGGCTGGATTATCCTGGAGAAAAATATAAAGCTATATTCTATAAATAACAGTGATAAAGATGCATTTAGTTTAGTTTTATTTCCTCTCAAATTTTCAGTTGTTCCAGGAAGATGAATATGTTAGTTAGATATTTAATTACTGTGATGAAATGCTTAAGGAAAACAACTTAAAGGGGGGAAAGATTTTTTTTTAGCTCATGGTTTCAGAAGTTTTAGTCCATAGTCAGCCAGCTCCATTGCTTTAGGTCCATGGCAAGGGGGAACATCATGGCAGAAGGGTGTGGCTAAGGAAAGCTGCTCACCTGTGGTAGCAGTAAACAGGGAGTCCAAGAGAAAAGGACAGGATCAAGATCTAGCAGCCAGAATCACTGCTTACCAGGATCCACTTCCTTCAGCTAGACTTTAGCTTCTGAGTTTCCATCATTCCCCAACAATGCCATCAAATTATGATCTTAGAGCAGATTAATCTCCTGGTAAGATTTCAGGCTTTATGATTCTATCTTTTCCCCCATCAGCTGACTTTCACACTTGAGTTCTGGAGGATATTTCAAGTCCAAATCCTGACAAGGAACATGATTTATGAATACTGAATGCAAAACATGAAGGAGTAAAAGGAATTAATCAGCCATGACCCTAATGGCACCACTAAAAAAATTCCCCCCACATTAACCTACAACTGGTTTGCATTTAATATCTTTCATAATTCAGTCTATTCCAGGTGTTAAGCCTTCTTAATATGCGATGAACACGAAAGGCAGTTTAACTTCACATTACTGGTTTTAAACTGTGCTCTGTAGAGCACTAACACCCTAACATTAGTTGTATCCGCATGCCCTGAGATCTCTGAGTGTCTTGAGTATTTGCTTGTTTAATAAGAATCACTAGTGGTAAAAAAATATATTTACATTTTTACTGTTCCCTGGCTAGCTTCCATGTTTATTTCAATTTCAGAACTTTACACATGGGGCTTTCCTGGAGATCTTTTGGGTCCCCAAAGAAAGGCAGAGCAAAAAGAAGAAAAAAAAGAAGGAAAAATTTCCAGTCTCTACCTCAATCACTGCAATACTTTTGTTCTACTCATTAAGTTTTACTATGGTGTTATTGGAATAATTTATTTTGTGGCCAAAAATAAAGACAGACAGATGGATGGATGGAAATGTGACAGATGGACAGAGAGACAGATAGAAGCATGGGCTTCAGAATAATTTCCATTAATTTGGGACTATTGCAATGAATCCTACTGTCTGTCTCATTACTTCAGTATCTCTGTTTTTCTGTTGGAGCCCACATTGGGAGGTTTCTCTCTATCTTATGGTTTTATTGTGCTCAGAAGACACATTTTCCCCATTTCGGTTTCCTGTGTTACTTCCATGATTTCTTAGACTCCTGATGGTGACTGCTTCCAATTACTCTCTCAACATAAGTGAGCACCTGCATTGTGCCAGGAAAAAAAAAAAAAAAACACACATGACCTAGGCACTAGGGTTTAAAAATCAAATTAACAAGCTATATGCCATATAGGTAGTGATTCAGATGAAAATGATGCATATCTGAAGAGTTCAGTACTCTCTTCTTTTTTCCTTTGGCCTACAATTCTTTAAAGCATAACAGTAAGTTAAGTTGAGACAAAAATCAGATTGCAGAAGTACAAGTTGTAAAATTGACCATTCTTTCAATCATCTGAAAACACGGATCTCACCCGTCCTTATTTATCTTACTGTAAATATATCTTCAAGTATTTAAGATTTCGTTGCTATTATTTTGGAATTTAAACTCTCAAAATCAGTTCTAATATTCTGTGTTTTTCAGCTTTCCTATGTCATTTATTCCATCTTTTAAATATGGCCTGGTAATAAATACATGCATGTATGTACTAACAAATGGGTTTTTTTATTTGTGCCAGATGATATATCATATGCTTGTGTTGATAATCCAATAATCAACAAGATACAAGCATTTTCTAATGTTCTACAAGGACTATATAATAATGTTATAATAAAGATTTAACTTCTGTGTATTTTACACCAAAATGACCTCAGAAAACAGATACAGTTATTCTAAAGAGAATAGCCTGAATTTTAAAACAGCAAAGTAGGTCGTTTGACTATCTTTAATCAAATGATTATTATTATATTGCTTTTGAGTTGTTTGGGTTTCTTATATATCATGGACACTTACTCCTTCTTGGATACTTCATAAATATTTTCTCCAAGCCAGTAGATCTCTCCTTACTCTGTTGATTTCTTTTGTTATGCAGAAGCTCAGACATATCTCAAAAGAATATCAACAAATAACCAGAAATTATATGTAAAACCCTCAACATCTCTATTCATCAGGAAAATGTAAATCAAAGCCACAATGATATATCATCCCATTAAGAATGACAATTACTAGAAGTATAAATAATAGAAATTGCTGGTGAGAAAGTGAACAATGGAAACATTCATGTACTGCTGTTAAGGTTGTAAACTAGTACAGCTATTATAAAACACGGAAGTTCATCAGAACACTAGAACTACCATATGATGAAGTTATCCTGCTACTGGGTATATGATGTATGACATTAAAAAAATCCACAGTGTTTGTTGAAATTTTTAAAAATCATTACAGTAAAAGACATGTCATTAATTCCCTTTGGAAGACTTCCTCTCACTTTAATCATATATATCCCATCATTTTTCCACCATCTGAAGGATTTCTGGAAGTCCTTTTTCACTTGTCTTTAATTGTATTGTTGTGCCTGCCTCATCATCCTGAATTAAATCAAAACATTCACTGTTCACTGTTATTACGGCCTTGGGCAAGAGCCAGTGGTGCCTTATCCAGTGAATAAGGTAGATAAGGACATAGGATTTTTCTTTGACAAAAATTGCCAAAAACATATGGTCAATGAAGGATAACCGTAAAATGGTGTGACAATTTGAAATTTATTAAATTTTACAATGAAAAACACATGGCTATTCATCTCCCTGAAAATACTTAAAATGCTCTTCCTCGCTACAAAGGCAATCATTCTTGGCAATGTGTCGATACTGTAATGTTATTTTTAAATTTAAATATTCATTGTTTCTTTCAATCACACCTTACATATACAGTAGATTAAGAAAATGTGGTACACAAACACAATGATATATTATTTGGCCACAAAACAATGAAATTCCTTGATTTGCAACAGCATAAATTAAACTGAATGAAGTCAGGTTACACAAAATAAGCCAGGCACAGAAAGATACATCCCACATATTTTCCCTTGTGGAAACTGAAAAGTTGATCACATAGAAGCCAAGAGTGGAGGAGAAATGTGATGCAGTGAGGAAGGTTAATGAGTCCTGGGTTGCTATTTGATAAGAAAAATAACTCCTGAAGTTCTACTGCACACCAGGAAAAAAGCAGTTGACAATAATTTCTTGGACATTTCAAAATAGCTAGTGGGAAAGGAAATGACACATGTTTGAGATGATGGGTAAGCCAATCCCCCTAACTGGGTCATCACCAATTGTATGGGTGACTGAAACGTCACATGGTGCTGCATAAATATGTAAATGAGGACTGCTCAGATACGAGTGTTTACAAAATATATGTTCAAAAAGAAAAGGACATGCTGGTGCACGTCTGTGTTTCCAGGTCAGCTGTGGAAGGACAACTTTCAGTTAGAGGCAAGCTTGGGCAGCTTAACAAGACTCTGTCTCAAAATGAAAAACAGAAACTGTTGCATGAATAACTTTTCCTGGAGAGAAGTGAACACCAACATTTATTTATCCCACTAGGGCTCAAGAGATGGATCTAAAGTCCAATTTGGCAACCCAGTGAGTACACTGAGGGGACTGACGGGAGTACAGGTGAGGAGTTACTTAGAGGGGCATAGGCGAGGGGCTGCCTACAGAGCACAGGGGAGGGTCACTAGTTACGGCCTAGCCCACTTCAAGGTAAAGGACAATACACAAAAACTGCATCCTGCCTGCCAGGACTCACTGGCACTCTTCTCCCTCAGGACTTTCTCTCTGTCTCTGTCTCTCTCTCTCTCTCTCTCTCTCTCTCTCTCTCTCTCTCTCTCTCTCTGCTTGCTTTCCTCACTTGCTCACACTCTCTCTTGCACTTTTAATACCACAAAGACACAGTGTCCACACAGAGGCCCCCCCAAACCTGTGTACCACATGCCAGGGGCACATGCCACCAGCTGGTGGATGCACTCCGCCATCCAGAGCTCACGCACAAGCCAAGGACTAGCTCAGATAGGAGCACTTGGTGGTGTTCTGTCTCTAGTGAAAATAAGTAAGTAAATATTTTAAAAATCTCACTTATCGAAGTGATCTCTGTGGGAATACAAAACAAAACAAAAAAAAAGTTTTGACAAATTCTCACTCTGTAATTCCAGACTGGCCTTAAACTTACTGCGTAGCCCAGCTCTGGACTCAAGGCAATCCTCCTGCCTCAGCTTCCCAAGTGCTGGGATTATAGGCATGCACCACCGTGCCTGGCTTTTATGTGGTGCTGGGGAATCGGACTCAGGGCTGTGTGCTTTCTATGCAAGCACTTTAACCACTGTGACATTCTTCCAGCCAACATAAAAAAAAAAAAAAATTAAGTAAGGAACAAAAGTAAGGAAGTAAGGAAGAATTATAAGAACACTGAAGAAAAAAATCTATATATATTGGGTTACATAGATGAGAATAGATAAGGATATATTAGTTGCTTTAAAAGAAAAGTATCAGGGAACAGACTATGCTTTAGCATAAAAGAAGCAATTCAACAATACAAATTAATTTCATGAGCAAAGAAATTTACAAAGATAGGAAACACATGTGAGCTGATGACAGGCCGCCCATCCAATAACAAAGAATTTTAACACAGAGTTAGAAATCTTGAGATTTATTCAACTTCAGAAATTACAAGCTTTCTTCCTTTGGTCTAATATTTAACTTTCTTATGAAGAATCTCAACTTCTGCTTTAAGAACTTTAAAGGCCATTCCCAAATATGAGGCTTCATGACCCATAAGAACTTTTTTTTTTTTTGAGATGTTGACACTGGCCCCCAGGACATGGTACAGGCTAGGTGAACACCCTGCCACTGAGCTACGCTCCTGGTTCAAACATAAGAATTTTTTAAGCCAACATGTCAGTGACAGCAGTAGCAGATTGTTTACTATTTTCATATGCCATTCATGGAGTCATGTTGAAACTAACATAACTGAACACATACTATGCATCTGGGACTGCGCCAGATGTCAGAGAGGCGAAGATGAGCCAAAATTGACTTAGCTCCTGAAGAGTTCTCAACTCGCTAGGGAAGAAGGATGTGAAAGAAGACATACAAGCAGCTACCACAACAGACGAAGTCCAGGGCAGCTCAGTCAGGCTCACCTCAGAAGAAGGCAGCACAGTGGGTTTTTAAGACTTTCTCTCAATGAATTTCCCATATTGTAATCCAAGAACTTTTTAGAAAATTAAAATACCTAGGGTATATAGGTGAGAAGCATTAACTGTGTGAAAAAATGGCATCTAAATACAATTGAGATATGAAGTTGAAATGGAAACCATTGACATTTCTAAACTGGAATTACAGGTTTGAATCTTTAAAGAATTTTGTCCCAAAGCCTGTTCACAACTGCATGGAAAAATAACCCACATTGAAAAATGGCTGGTTATACAGATGACTGCTTAAAAATACACTGACGGAGGGAGGCATGTACATATTATGAAGTTCTTAAAATACATTTTTATAGACAAAATCATAATATTTGTCTTTAAAATCAGAAAGACATTTTAAAATGTCATTTAAATATAAGCACTGTACTATCCCACTGTGCCAGGACTAAGGAAGGGGGAGTGAAATTAAATTGGCAAAGGAAATGAATCAAGATTATTCAACCATCCATCTGTTTGTGGTCTATAGTATGCATCCTAAGATCAATAGGTCCCTTGAGGTTGGAAAACGATGGAAAAAGGTTAGATGTGAGCAGGCCACTGGCACACTGCATCACACGCATTTCAACAGAAGAGATGCTACCTTGTGTTAGTCACTTTCTCATTGCTGTGACTCAATCCCCGACATCCACAACTTAGGAAAGATTTATTGCAGTTTTCAATTTCAGAAGGTCACAGTCCACTCGCAGGTGGGTGGCTGGAAAACGATGGAAGCACATGGCAGGCCTGGAGCGGGGGCAGGGCCAGAGCCAGAGCTCCTGCAGCAGAGATCCTCACAACATGGCAGTACAGAGACTAGGCAGAAGGGTGGAACCAGCCCACGCCCCTCCAGGTCAAGCCCAAGCATCCACCCCTTACAGCCAGTCCCCACCTCCCAGTTCTACACCGTATCCATAGGAACATTAGGCTTCTGAAGGACACTTACTCCAGATCCAAACCACCACATACTTCAAGGACAATTTCAATTAAGCCAGAGTCCAAATCAACCAGCCAAAACCAAAATGTCAAAACAGAACAGAAAGACAGAGTCTGTCCATAGTATCATCCATAGTATAAAGACAGAGGAGAAATCAGTAAGAATCATTCCAAACTGGAAAGGAGTACTTAATACAATCACATTATTTTTTTAATCTACCAGCTTCTGTTTCCCACCTGGTAATACGAGTTGATTCTCCTTGGGCATTTCTTTTCCAGCTCTGATTCTAAGTTCATTTGGTCTCCTGCCATCAGGAATACTTTTTTCTTGGTTAATTTCTCTGAAAAGCTAATCTTGAGCTGAAGATTTAAGTACAAGTTGTTCTTCAAGAAAATTTCCCAGACAAAGAAAAGAAATAGGAGAAGAAAATAGGGAAGAGGAGGAAATCAAACAAGCACATGATTTTATACGAAGTTCCAGTCTCCGTCTGATTCCAGAAAGAACTCTAGAATAAACATTACAAACTAGGGTTTATATTTATTGGCTTACAGTGACGGAGCTGGGCTTTCGTATCTCACACCAGTCCAGGAAGTGGCTTCCCTGGGGAATGGCTGCACAACAGAATAATACCATGGTGAGGTGCATAATTATTTCATTATATGTCATAGTAATAATAGAAGCATTCGATAAATGCAGTGTGCTTGAATCATCCCAAAACACCTCTACATCCTCTCCGTGCAAACCAATGCCTGTTGTCAAAAATATTGGGAACCCTGCACCAAAATCAAATCAAAGTGGATCAAAGAGCTAGACATTAAAAATGAAACACTAAACCTTCCAGAAGACAAATTAGGCAAATATCTAAAAGACATAGGGGTAGGCAAAGACTTTCTTGACAAGACACCAAGAGCAAAAGAAATTATCCCCAATATTAACAAATGGGATTTTGTCAAATTAAAAAGTTTCTGCACAGCAAAGGAAACCATCAACATTGTAAAAAGAGAACCAATAGACTGGGGGAAATATTCACCACCAACATCTCAGATAAGAAGCTCATAACTAGAATATACAAGGAGCTGAAGAAAAGTAAGCCTACCAAAATAAAGGATCCTATTGAAAAGTGTGCAAATGAAATGAAGAGACAGTTCACTCACAAAGAAGTACAAAAGGCCAAAAGATACATGAAAGATGTTCAACATCTCTAACCATAATAGAGATGCAAATCAAAACAACGCTAAGATACCATCTCACCCCAGAGAGAATGGCCTATATCAATAACTCAAGTAGTCATCAGTGCTGGCGTGGCTGCAGGGAGAAAGGAACCCTCCTGCACTGCTGGTGGGCATGTAAATTTGTACAACCCCTTTGGAAAGCAGTATGGAGAGCTCTCAAAAGACTAGAAATACATGTCCCCTTCGATCCAGCGACACCCCTCCAGGGAATATATCCCAAGAAGGCCAAAACAACACACAGCAGAGATATAGGTATACCCATGTTCATGGCAGCACAACTAACAATAGCTAAACTATGGAAGTCACCAAAGTACCCATCAACAGACTAATAGATACACAAACTGCGGTATTTATACACAATGGAATACTATGCATCTATAAAGTCCAACAGCACGGAGGCTTTTACAGACAAATGGAAGAAACTTGAGAACATCATGCTTAGTGAAGTGAGTCAGAAGCAGAAGTGACACATCGAATGGTCTCTCTGATATGAGAGTCCCAGATCACAACTCCTACGGAACTTAAAATGAAAAACAAAGTGAAACAGGGAGGATGCGGGGGGAGGGAGAGAGTGGGAGGGACAAAAAGAGAGTGGGAAAGCCCTTGTCACCCTGGCAAGATACATACGTGCACGCTCAACTCCATTGTAAATCTTAAATTTTGCACATACACATATCAATAAATGGGAAAAATAAAAAATAAAATAAAATAAAATCATCAGGCTGTAAATATTAAACACATACAAATTTGTTTCACAATTATACTTCAATAAAGCTGCAAAATAGTTGTAGATTATAATCTCTTTGCCACTCTAAATAAAATCAGAGACTACAAAAAAGGTACCTACTCAGTGACCCACATCATGTTAAGAGCTAGTTGTAGGAGATATATTTTTTCCATTTGATACTTTTCTATAGTTCCTACTTCACTTCTGAAGTTGTATAAGTGCTCAGGCATTATGAGCATATTCTACATTTATTGAACATAAAACTTGTCATAAAATACTTGTCTAGTTCTAGCATTTTTGTCCTGTTGGAATCACGGTCCACAGAAAGCCTTTTCTCTTCAGAATTCTCTTCACAATTTCCTAGCACTCAAATATGAAATAATCTTAGATTGTGTCACACACATTGTCTGCGGTGGAGACTAAGACCTATTACATTCTTCTGCAGAGCATTTTCATTTATTCATTGATTTAAACAAGCGATTAATGTATCTGGAGTCAAGCTGAGAACTCCTGCCATTACAGTGATACTGACAGTTCAAACCTTGGACCGTGTCTTTACTTTTTAGCTCTCAACCACAGTGACTGCCCCCTCAGCATATAGTCACAGATTTGAGCACCATTTCCTCTCAGAATTTAGGGCTTCCTATCTTGGAGTATCTATTTTATGGTATTTCTTTTCCATTTTCTAACAGCTGTGGCTGTCCCAAACTGTGCCCTTTGGTTGTTGAAGACAGAAAAATGGTGTGACTTTCTGAGCTCAGCCTCCTCTACTTGCACCCAAACTGCTGATGACAAGACCATTCTCAGGCTGAAAAGCTGCAAAAGGGGAAAACTTGAATGTCTACCTTCTTATGTAAACCCGCTTACAAAATCTGCTTGTTTTTTTCACTGTCTAGGTTTTTTTTTTCCTCAGTGTTTCTCAATGCTATTCAATGATACAATCGTCTTGAGCTTTACAAATTAATAAACAGCCTCAATGTCTTTTTCTAAATTTTTAATTACTGGCAAAAAAGCATTAAAATGTGGATCCTGCAACTCTTTACATGCATCATCACGATCTGTGAGGATTATACCAGTATAGACAGGGAGCAACGACGCCGATGAACAAGACCTATGTGAATCCATATTGTGGTGTATGTCCCACAATGAGCTTAAACAGACGTTCATGAATTGCACTGATACTTTACAATAAGCAATAACATTTAAGGTCACTAAGGTAATTATTTTCACATTAAACACTTTTGGAGAGGAGAAAATAGCAAGCATCTGGGGAAATTAGTATTAGTATCTACTGACTTGTCTTAAAATTGTTTATTTGCTTGATTAAATTTGGTAACTTTCTGCCAAACTCAAGGCAGAGGGTAAATTGGTTATTCCTCCAATATTAATTTTTAATCACTCCAAGACAAGTAAATTGATGGTTTCCTTAGCATAAACCACCAAATGTCCTTCAAGCTATTCCCATGTATGTGACAAACTAAATCTGTATAGCCTTTATATTGATCCATACGGCAAGCTGCACTAACCTTTAAACTGACGGTGACATTCTGATTTTATAGAGCCTTAAAGAGAACTCCAGCGTAGGCTGGATATGACCCGCAAAAGAGCAGGCACAGCTAGTTGCATCATTTCTTAGCGGTTGAGCAGAGGAATTGGATTTACTGGCAGAACCCAATGAAAAGTGTCACATCTTTCTAACATAACAGCCACCTTATAAACAGTAGTTGTGTGTTCAATTTTTATAATATAATTAATTAAAAAGAGAGAAATTCACTTAGGAATAACTTGACATCAGTGGCAGACCGCTTCTTCAAATGATTAAAGAAAACAATCTTCCCTTGAAGGCGAGGGTGTCAGAGTCCCATGCCAAGCCTGATCAGAGGAACCCAAAAAAGAGTAGCCTCAACACAAAGAAGATAAACTGATCTCTTTCCACCTTTCTCCAGTCTGAACTCACCTGCAGGCTGCATTGGCTCCAGGTTGGCGTCCAGTGCCTCCAGCTTCCATATGACCACAGGAGCCATAACATGAATGGAAATCATCACTGGCTTCTGCTGAAATCTAATACTACTCTCCAGAAAAGTTAACTTGACCTTCACTTGGGACATCTTGGGATCAAGCTCTTGGGGTCAAGCTCTGACACTGCAAGAATGTTAATTACTTCTCTAATCCCCAGTGTACCACAAAGCATTTCCCCAAACACCATTAGCAGGAGACCAAGTCCCTCTGAGCTTCTATTACCTACTTGTCCTTCTAAGTGCCCAGACATTTGATCCTTCTCATGGGTTCTCTTTCCCACTGAGTCTGCTCAAGGCACCTCAAAAATTCTTGGTATATTTTCTTGACTTCACCCAATCCAGAATGCACCAACTGATTTGCTAATTTACCAAAACCAATATCCTAGTGTTCTTGTGTGTTCAGATTATTAGCATGCAGGGGCTCAGCCTGAGAAGGGCAGGCAGAGTAGCAGCACACAGGTGCAGTCTATGAAGAAGGGAAAAAGCATCCAACAGAGAAAGAGCTCAGCAAATGATGTCAGAGGCCAATGCAGAAGACGAGGGCAGCCCCAGGGCTGAGAGACAGCCTAGGTGAGGTGTCAGAGCTTGAACAGGTAAAGTGCGTGTGATGACAGGTGAGGGACCCAGGGGCAGGGTCAGCCTGGTTGAGAAGTCAGACCTGCACGGTACCAGGATACAAGCAGGGTCAGGAGTAGCCGCATGTGCTGGCACGGAGAGTCAATCCAAGGAGCGTGAGAAGACTGCCCTTGATGGGGGCAAAAAGGATCTGGGTTGGCCACCTACGTGCCATACAGCACTTGGGTGAGGAACATCAGGTGTATAAGCAGATGGTAGACTGTTTCATAGGCAGGGAATTAAAAATGGAACAATAACAAAGCAATGAGCACAGGGTTCTCACTGCTACACAATGAGCTACACATGCAAAAAAGAGAAACCTGGAATGAGCTCTGTGCTGTTTGATTGCAATTAAAGTATATGTAAGTATATGTATAAACTCAGGGTTTTTGACATATAGAAAAACACATATAATACATACAGATGTTGCTAATGTGCCTACACATGTGAATGTATTTTCTCCAGTGCTATTTTCTGCAACAAATAAAGGACCATGAACACCCCAATAAAAATGAGCATATATACACCTCCCAAATCTTGGCTTCCACATATTATTCTTTACTGAAATAGACTTTGTGTCCTTTGATGATATAGTAAACTTCGGATTGAGAAAAGGGTCACTATAAGCCTAAATTATAATTTTATGCTAACACTTGACTGAGTACTTTAAGATGTTAAGAGTACAACAAAAAAATAAAGCAAACAAACAAGACCTACAAAAACCAAGCGAAAACAGGTTCCATCCATCTTGCTAAATTAGGAACAAATTCAACTTCAAATTAAATCATAACAATAATGGAATAAAATATATTAAGTAAACTAAGAAAATGTGCCAATATAGATACAATTAAATAAAGGGCTGGCTTGAAAGTGTGATGAGGAACAGACATGTGCATAGTGTAAATCATATTTAGACAATATACTTATCTATAAAGTGCAAACATGGAAAAGCCTGACAAATGCTGCCAGACTCAAATGATTAAAGTTAACCCCATTAATAATCGTACAAATCAAAACCAGTGGGTAGGATACAATTCTGTGACATTTTTGCCATAGGAATATAAACTGATTCTAGTCATAATTTTTAACAAACTGAGATTAAGAGATATTATACTAAGGAAAACTGGCCTATAATCTTCAAAAGCGACAAGGCCGTGAAATCTAAAAAAGACTGATCTGTCCTAGGCCTAAGGCGAATAAAGACATGTAACAATCAAATGTGACATGTGATTCTAAACTACATCATTCTACCATAAAGGACATTACAGGAAAATCGATGGCAGTCTTCCATTGTGTCAAAGGTTTAAATGTTGCTGCAATCCCAATGTCTCAGAAACAAGTCTGATTCTACGGTGAACACATGCAAAAGTAAAAGAGATTGGTCTACAGTCCCAGCCTACTCTGAAACAGTTCAAAAAATATGCATATGTATATCTCATTTCTAACACATATACCACTTTTGTTAGTTTAAAGGTATATTTTATAAAAAATAAGTATGATTTTATTTAAAATGGAACAATGAAGGGATAATGAGATGTATAAGCTCATTCCATCAGGTCTCTCCTGTCCATGTGCCCTGCAGAGGTCAGAGAGACTCACAAAAAAATAGGAATCTGAGATATCCAAAATTCTCTCTCTGCTCTCATACGAATCCACTAATCCGCTACCATTTTTACTTTATATCCTCTTGTGTTTTTATTTACCTATATATTTTGTAGTGTAGATCATATTTAGATAATATACTTATTTTCTACAAAGTACAAAAGTGGAAAAGCCTGACACACATACATACACACATATATATATACACACACAAACTATATATATACATACATACATATAGCCACACATATATACATACATACATATGCTATGTGTGTATATTACATAATATACTAAACATGTTTTATTGAGTTGCTAATGAAGTAATCACTATCATGAGTTTACATGGCAGAAAAAAGTCTCTGTATTTGCATTTATTCTACATTAATGCAGGACATGATCTGCCCAAAAAAGGAACTTACTTAAAGGAAAAAAAGTTAAACTGTGGAGGACAGTCTTCAGAGAACCACAAAAAAAATTGCATTAGATACTTGATTGGTTTTCTATTTAGGTTAATGTGGCAAATCTAGCTTGCTGTTCACAAACTCCTTTCCCTTGCCTCCAGGGTCATGGGTAAAATGCACTTCTCAGAGCTTTTATTATCCTGAATTCCTCCATGACTGCTGGTACAGAATTCTCCTTGCCCATCACTATTTCCTCCTTAAATGAGCAAGAAACAAGTTTCTACTTTTAAAGCCGCTGAGAATATTTTCTGCCATAGCAACTGCTGTCCCTTCAACCAGTACCTTTATGGGGGGCCTCAGGTTATTGTGAGGAAGTCCAGTTGCCTTAGAGCAAAACATTTACAGGACAAACCGGCCATCCTCTTGCTAATGGTAGCCACTTCTTTAAAGATAAATCTTTCCTTTGAAGTGCTAATGGAATGATTTACTTTTTCATTCATCTATTAAAGTCTCCTTACCAAGAACAGAGCCAACGCAGGGAAAAAGTGGTCCACCATATTGGTGTCACTATCCATCTATCTGTTAATTTCTATGTGCCTAAAGCCTGTTACATACTGGCTGCAGAATGTCAGATCTAGTTCCTAAGGAAACATGTACAGAAAAAAAGAGAGAGAGAATTTCATTACTTCAAATCATTCCCATCAAATGTTGTGAATATAAAGGCGAAAGACCTAGAGTTCTGTGGATTTAAAAAAAAAAAAAAAAACTAACCCTGTCCAGGAAAAAAAAAAGGCTACCCACAGAAAATTCTAGTACTGATTTCTGAGGATCCCTCTACTTCCCTGTCATCAGACTTCACATGTTCTTGTACAGTCCACCGCCTCGCATGTGTGGCACCCTCCCGCCGATACCTAAGGATAACTAATTTGATTGCAGTGGTCTGTAATTTTCCTTAGTTTAACCACTTTTACTTTCCCCACTTAAAAAATGGGTCTAGGAATGCCGCCAATTTGCTCTGGGGTTAAAGATGTAGATGTGTGACAAATGCCCAGAATACTAGCTGACAGACAATAGGGAGATAATGCCATTTGTATCTTCAGGCCAGATGTCTTCAATGCAATAAATTAATACAGCTGCTGGATGTATGTATTTCATCCATTTGATGAGTTTATATTGATATTTAATCATATTCCTAACAAAATACTTGAATATTAACATTTGTGGTTTCCTTGAATTATACCCTGAGATAGACAGAGATGTAAGTACAGATCTAGATATCCAGTAGAAACAGACATTTTTCAGATGAACTTGACTGTAACTGCTCTACTCTGAAGCTGACAAACAGAAGCATCTTGGCTCAGGTTAAATCCCTTTCCACTTTTTCATGTACAAAATAATGACCTACCTAGGGCCACAGCTAAACAATCACCCTTGTCTCCATTACTACTATTTGTCAACAAAAGTAAGGTATGAATTAGCATATGTTTTCTGTTCTGTCTATTAAAATCTGCCTTTGAGGGGCGTAGTTGTAACTCAGTGGTTAGAGCACTTGTCCAGCATAGACAAGGCCCTGGCTTCTATTCCCGAGTACCACACTTAAAAAATAAATAAAAGCAGCCTGGTGAAGTGGCACACACCTGTAATCCCAGCACTCAGGAGGCCAAGATAGAACAGCCTGTGGTCAAGGCCAGCCTTGGCTATACAGTGAGTTGAAAATGGATCTGTATTACTGAGTGAGACACTGCCCCCAAAAATAAAAACAAAAGCCTTTCTATAACAAACATTTAAAATTTCAGGAAGCTGAAATTCTGCCATATTTTTAATCCATAATTATTATCAGTGGATATATTTAACAGGCACATGAAGATGCCAGGAGCCCAGAATCTGAGGATAAGATCAGACAAATCCAACATAAAAATCTAAAACACAATGGTTGCATGAAACTATGTCATCTTGAAAACTGTAATGCAGCATATCATGAAATAAAATTTGAGCAGTTAAGAAACAAACTGGGTCACAAATACTATTGCCCATGTGACCAGCAGGTTGTAAAGGGCACCTGGAGAACAACTAGTTTCTGGTTTACCAGGCTGTAGCAGTGAAAAAGAAAATCGCATCCACCATAGTGATCTAGGTTTCTTGGTTTTTGTCTCCACTTGTTGATAACAGAATTCATCAATGGGCAGAGAGCATGCTAGCCCATTGAATCAAATACTCAGTCTGCTTAACAAGGGTTGGATTTCCAACTTGCTTGAGAAGGCACTATAAAAAAAAAAAAAGTGCTACAGAGAAAACTGTATCTCTGGGTGGAAATAATTCAGCTTCTGCTGAAAAGTAAGTTTCTTATTTTTGGCTCAGTGTCTGCTTGAACGAGTAAAAGGATCAGATCCTACTAAAAGAGGAGCCATCCACAGCCCTAGTCAGCATCAAACCCAAGAGACTCTTCCAGAAGGAGAAAGCTGCAACAGATAATAGAAGTACCTCCCACCCACCGAGGACGACTAAGCACGTACCAATAACAGGATGCTCCATTAGGTCTCAAGGTCTTCCTAACAGTTTGTTTCAAGGAATCTTGCACTTACTAGAGCCCCTCCCCAATTCTTAGCATTAATTATCTGCTGAAGAGTAACTTTCCTTATGGCTTCTTCATCTCTTTTCTTTCCAAGTTATTTCTTAAAGTACCTGGAGAGAAAGCTTGTTTCTTAGTTTTGTAGTCTCCACAAGCCTTCTGGAACTCTCCATGGCCCTCTTGAAGAAACTCAAGGTAAATCTCTTCGCAAGCCGACTTTATCAAGTTGACCTCTGATAAAATATTTGAGGATTCATTTCTCTCCCTCTCTCAATCCTAGGGAGTGGAGTCACTGTATGAATTATTACTCTCCAGATGATTCACTGTGGCCAAATCTGCTGCAATTTGAGCTCTAAGGAGCCAAATATTTCAAATAACAGAAGCTAATCAAAGAACAGTAGTGAGAAAGCACAAGAATATTAACAAGATAGTATTACATTTCATAAAATTTCCATTAAGATGGATTATCTAGAGATTACCCTCTGCCAGAAATGTATTGAAATTGCAAGATAAATCTAGCTCCCTGACATCTAAAGAAATAATTACTAGAAATAAGAACAACCTTGTTTTATTTGCATATGGCTTTCTCTATTATCAAACAGGCATATTTCCTTAAGTTGTGGGCGCAAATCTCTTTTTCATTATATCATATAATATTATGTCTTAAACAGAACATTACAACATATATTTGAAGGAAAACAATCATTGATTTTTACACCTAGTGCATATAAGATTTCCTTATTTCATTAGCCCATCTGCTATATAGAGTGGATTCCTAACATGCAATGATTAATCTTGACTGTCAACTTCATGATCTTGAAAGATTAGGAAAGCCTGATTCTGGGTGTGTACCGAGAATCAAGGGGGCACGAACTTGAGGACTACATCCAGCCCCTAACGACTTCCTCTCTGACTCTTCCTCGGATCTCCACTTCACAGATGCTGACAGTTCAGCAGTTCCCCTCCACTGTGCTCTTTCACCATGTTGTCTCTCCTCTCAATCAGCCAGCGATGGACTAACCTCATGAAACTGTGAGCCAAGATCAGCATTTTCTCTTTTAAGATGTAGGCATCAGGTACCCTACCCCAGCAATGGAGAACTGACGAACATACTTAAAAAGGAATGAGGTGGTCAGTATTAAAAAGATATAATTGCTATACTAAGAAACTGAAAACAATGGTTTCTCTCTTTTAAAAACTATAATAAAATTTGATATAATCAGAAATTTTGTATCCAGAATATTTAACATTGGAATTGAGAATATTTATAAATACATAGTGTGAAAATATTTCTATCTTTTCAGAGATTAAATTTTCCCCTGAAAATATTTAACATCAACATAGTACTGACTATAATTCATTCTTTGACAATGTAGAATTTCTTATATGTTCTCCATGTATCAGTATGACTCAACAAATAAATAATAAAACTTACTTATGTATATAGGCTCAGTCACAGATTCCAAATATTCAAGTTTTTCCCTCAAGAATTTTATAGTGGACTGGAGGAATAGCACTGCAGTTAGTGTACTTGCCTGGTGAGCACAAAGCCCTGAGTTCAATTCCCCAGCACTACATACACTGGGCGTGGAGGCACACGTCTGTAATCTCAGCACTCGAGAGGCTGAAGCAGGAGGATTTCTGTGAGTTGAGACCAATCTAGGCTACACAGTGAGTTCAGGGCCAGCCTGGACTGCAGAATGGGACGTTTCTCAAAAATATACTAATAATTCCATATTATGTAAACACCCATTTTTAACTGAATGTTAGCAAGTATAATGGTTTTAGATATTTCCATTGATTTAGTAACAGATGGCAAGATGTTTATAGTACAAGGAAAGTTAGAATCTCTTGAAAAAAAGCCCATACAATAGTCTAGATTCTTCCTGAATGTATTTTCCTTTTTGTCATGATAAATAATTGTCTAAAAATATCATAGATGCATTACATGGTCCGCACAAGTATCTACAGTGTGAAGTAACAATGTCTTTTCTACTGTATACAAAGTTTCATGATTGGGATTTCCCACATTTTGATTTGAATTCCTTTAACTGGGGAACAGCATGAAAGCCCGGCAAGGCATGGTTACTGGTGACCAGAAAACAGCAACCGCAATCCTAGAGTAAGAACTCAGGAGACTCCTTCCACACAGACTGGGGTGGAATTCAGGGAAACGGGGTGGGCTGCCAGTTTGTCAGTGGAAGACTTGAGGGGGTAGCAACTTCAAACCCAAAAGTCACATACTACAGTTTGAGAACCAATGTACTATTAGATTTCAAAAGCAGAGATGCTATCTTTTAGAATCACACTATACAACACAGGGTTTTTAATAGGATAGCATTTATTTTGTTTCTGACTGGTTTGGTTTTTGCTTAATATCAATTGGCATTCTAATTTCTGAAGTAGCAAAAGGCCATCCTCCAAAATTTTTCAACACAATTCTTGTCCCCAACCTCTACCACTTTTCATAGGAAACCTTCCTTGTCCTTAGACTAGATGAAGTAGATTTAACCCACGGGGCTATTTTACGCGTGCCATGATTGACACCGATAGCTGCGAGGAGAATGCTATCTTGGCTTTGGAGATAGTGTGAGTCAATACAACAAGTTGAAGGACTCGAATCGTAAAACAACCTGTCAATGAACAGCAATAATAATGAACTTAACATTGACAATGCAACCTTACGTTCCCACCTCACAACAGAGACATTGATTCTCACTCCCACCTAGCACTAAAAATATCGGACAAGGTAGCTCAAAGGACATCTGTTGCCCGATTGCTAATTTAGTGCTCCACATAGCTTTCCCTGTGAAGTTCAGTGAGGGGATCCCATGCTAGCCGACTGCACGCAACAGTCCCTGATAATAAATTCCAAAAGCAGGACTCGTCCTGTTACTTTTCTGCTTGCAATGCCTGTGGCCTCACGATCCTGTATACTTCATCCCACCACGAAGTGTGTGTGTGGGGGGGGGGGGGGGGGGGGAGAGGGGGGCATTTACTTTATAATCTGGAATGTAAGGAACAAAAGAGCCATACCTAAAGGAATCAGTTCACAAACTACAGAAATTTATATTTAAACTTTTACCCCACTCACTTATTTGTTAAGAACTACTTTATAATGGGCCTCCTCAGTGTAAATTGCTAAGTCAGTTGTGATCCATGCAAGGAAAACATCAAAACGTAACGAGCAAGAACAAGGCTTTGGATGGCGACAGGGGCACAGGCCTAGGATCCCAGGAAGCTGAGATAGTAGAATCACAAAATCAAGGACAGTCTGTGCAACTTAATGAGACCTTGTCTCAAAAAATAAAAAATAAGATAGAAAGATCTCAAGTTCAAAGCCTGCCTGATCAACTTAATGAGCCCCTGTCTTGAAAATAAAATAGGCTGGGGATAAAATAACAAGTTAGGTCAGAGTCTGCCTCGCATGTATAAAGCCCTGAGGTTACTCTAATTAATTAATTTTAAAATATCAGAACTAATTAATTTTTCAGATACCAGAGCTTTGGTTGTACTCCAGACCCGCGCTCAAATTCAGTCTCCTTTCTACAGCCCAGCCACATCATTCCTCCTATTGCTACGGCATCCAAGTCACCTTCCCGGATGCAGCAACGCTGACATTGACAATGACCTTGAAGGTTTATTTTTAGCTATGCAAACGGTGAACCTGAATGCTACACCACTATCTGCATCATGGACACTTGCGCCCTCAATGTGTCCATTGTTGACTTTCTGATCTGTCACCAATATTCAATCCTCTGTTTTTCCGTTCCCGGACATACCAGAAACTACACCTGTGGAGCCCCTTGTAGTTAACTGGGGAAATATGACACACATGTAAGCAATGAATGTGTGAGCTGAGGTGACAGGTGTTGGTTCTGAAAAAAAAAAAAAAAATCCTGTACAGCCTTCCGCTCATACTCTTCTGCCACCATTGTGATCAGGAGGCAGCTTTTTCCTAAGAATATGCAACCACAACACTGAAGCAGCCTGGACCACAGAGTCGGCAGAGCCCGTGGAGAGGCACTTGCATGGAACTGAACTGTTCTATGAGCAATGTGTTTTTGCCACACAAGAACAAAGAACTGGGTCATCGTGATGCAGTAGAAGTTTAACCTGTCTTTACTAATACGATGTCCCCAAAAAACTCTTTTTTAAAATTTTGAGATAGGGTCTCGCTGTGCAGCCCAGGCTGATCCTGAGATCACTATGGAGCCCAGGCTGGCCTTGGACTCATGGTAATCCTCCTGCCTCAGCCTCCTGAGTGCTGAGATTACAGGCATATGCCACCATGCTCGACTTAAAACCTCTCTCTTTTTACTCCTTAGCATGTTACTCTTTCAAAAATCAGTTACCATCAATCACTATAAAAGATGAATTAATTTTTAGAAACTCTTTATTCTTCCTAATCTTTGAGCTACTGGCCCTTCCATGTGTTTACATTATATATGAATTTATCGTGGTAATCTCTCTCCATTTTCATACAGTCTTGGGTCTGGAGGAGAGACCCAGCAACCCTGTATTCCCTTGGATTCGTGATCTGGGAGATTTTTGGGGGGTGGGGAGTTGGGGCTCTTTGTTTTGTTTTTCTCAACATAAGAATTCCCCAATTCCCCGCGTGATTCTTGTGCTCAAATTCACCTTGTATTGCCTTGCCCTAAACTTCTCAGCACGACACCCCCCCCCCCCCAACCTACTGGTCCATGCTGCTCCAGTTAAATCTCTAAGCCTTTGTTCTTTCTTGCCCATCCCCAGCTTTCAAAGCAAAATCCAAATCCCAACCTCTCTAGCAAAGCCATCCGTATTTCTTCCACCTCCTCCATCTCCCTTTCTTTAGAATTTTGTCCCATGATGCAATACTTTCTTGTCTATTGTTTACACTCCATTCACCCAGTGTTACCTCCTAAGAGACAGCAGTTGCTCCTCACATGGATTTTTAAAATTACTTTATATTGTCAATAGTAATACAGAATACTAAGGTTTATTTTAATATATTAATACATGCATATGCTTTAGATATTTTCAACCCCAATATCTTCCTTCTCCCTTTCCTTTCTGTTAACCTCGTTCCTTTCCCCACCCCTGAATGTCCACCTTACAATATTTAGCCTAATCCAGACAAAAGTAGGCACTCAATATCCATCACCTGTTTAAGCCAATGAGTAGGCTCTTGCAGGCAATTTCTTCCAAAGAAATGTGGAAACTGGTTTTATACCACTCTCCTTTCGGTCCCATCTCATGAGAAGTGTAGTCCCCCATCCCCCAGGAAACCTGGCTGGGAAATGGGTTACTTGTTTGTGACAAAATGTATTAAAGAGTCTTCGGGGAAAATCTGTATCTTGTGTTCAGTTTCGCTATGAAACTAAAACTGCTCTGCAAGAAAAAAAAAATATATTACAAAGAAAAAGAATTAAAACTAACACAATGGTTTTTCAAAACCACTAAGCAGGATTCTTGGTGGAGGATCAGTATTCTATGGCATTCCATAGTGTTTGCTTTCTGAAATGAGTTCAGCTCTTTTCTAATTACATATTGTCATACAAACTTTAAGTATTGTTGGATTACTTCCATAAATTAAACCTTCTTGCTCAGTTACAACAGAGATGTTGTGATGACGATGTGATTAACGTAGGTGGTTTTATTTGCACCACTTTGATTATTTTTTTCTAAAGTTATGTTCAAAATAATTGGTATTTTTCTGTGCTCAGAAAGAATTCTCTTCAGAGTTGCATTTTCCAGTGATGTTTGGTAATTACTGTAGTTTCAGTTTGTCTTAAATGCTTTTCAATAAAGGTGTCTTGGTAATTAAATTCCACTGACCTAGTTTTTAACTTTCCTCGTCAGTAATCTATTTCATCTCTTAGGTTCATAACAGGTAATTACACAGATACATGATAAAATAACAAAGGGAGAGAAATATAAGAGCCAAGGGGTCCAAACAATTTGCATACTGGATTATCAGTTGCAGGATATTTAGAGGATGGTTGAACCCCAATACAATGAACACTCGCTAAACACAATTACAACACAACCACACATCACTTCCTACTCATTATGCTCTCTAGTCCTTTGTAGAAACACTCTGTAGTATTTCATATTCGACGTTTTCCTTTTAAATCTCTTTACTAATGAGGTTCAGAGGGTTATTGTTGTTTCTCTAATACACTTCTTTTAAAACCTTAGTTGTGCCACTAATGAAGAATGTTACTTCAACAGGCCTTTTTGCATTACTTACAACAATCATTCTTAGACACCCAACTCCTTCTTTTGCTACAAACGCTGTCACAAACTTTTTATAATTAACTTAGTCATGAAATGTCTTAACTACTTATATTGTTGTACAACAAAATACCCAACGTCTACAATTTAAGGAAAGATTTTTTTTGGCTCACAGTTTCAGAAGGTCTCTCAGACAGAGTGCACTGCTGGGGCAGCCAGCAGTGGGGAAGGCCCAAGGCAGGGGCGGCAGAGCTGCTCACCCCAGTGCAAACAGAAAGACTAAAGCAGAAGCAAGCAGATGAGCTTTCCCAGGAAAAAAGTGCAGCAATATTTCATCCTCCTTCCTTTAACTTACTCTTCCAGTTGCCCCTCCTCACTTCCTGGCCCACAAGTCAGTAACAAACGCCTGAAATCTCTCCCCTAATCAATCCCCCAACAGTCTTTCCAGGTCAAACCTTCAATACCTGTCAATCCGTCCAGCCAGGCCCGACCTCCCAATAAAACACAGTTTCAAATACATGAGGCTTTTGGGGAACACTCAAGACCCAAACCATGGCATCAAATATTTCTGAACTCCAGTCACTGCACGAGTTCCTTGGAACAAAGAAGTATATAAAATATATGTGATCTCTCTGTCTCTCTTTCTGTCTCTCTCTCTATCTCTCTCTCCATCTCTCTCTCTCTGCCCCTTTGGAATCCTTCCAAAATTGTGTTGTCCAACACAGTGTCCCCAAAACACCTGTGAGTTGTAATTACCTGGAATGTGATTTATCCGCTTGAAATGCAGTGAAAGTGAAAATGCATACATACCAGATTGTTAAAACTTAACCTGAAATATAATATAAAATCTTGCTAATTTTTCAGCACATCACATGCTAGGACGATAATACTTTGGTCATACTGTGTTAAATAAAACATATTATTAAAATCAGTTCCATCTGACTTGGGTTTTTTTTTTCCTTGTTTTTAATGTTACTGCCTAGAGATTTAAAACTACAGAAGGAGCTTGCATTTGCACCTGACGTTCTATGTCTATAGGACAATGACTCTCTCGGATCTCCAGGGAGAAGGACCATTAAGCAAACTGGTCACAGTAGAAGGCAGTAAGAAGTTAGATGAAAATATTAGAGTGTGTAGGAAGCAAGATGCTTAAATCAGGGTCACACAACGCGATTTTCCTAGTGACTAGATCACATCCAAGGAGTCCAGCTTGCATGGCTACTTTGGCTAATTACGTGGATAGATCTTTTGCTATCCCCTGCCACAGTGCATACTATTTTAGCACTTGAGGCATTGAATTTAATTATGTAGTTCAATAACTTATTGGACTAAACAGTATCTAATCTTGGCATCCCCACTACATGTCAACATTTGTGACACACAGTAGATTTGCAATAAATAGCAGATAGTACTTTATGGAGAACTCCTAGCTGAAGTTGGTAACCTGGGATGTCTTTGTATACAAGAAGTATTCCTGGTTGGTACGGGGTTGTAGCTCAGCAGTTAAAGCACATACCTAGCAACACATTAGGGTTGTAGCTCAGCAGTAAAAGCACATACCTATCAACACATTAGGCTGGACATGGTGACACATACCTGTAATTGCAGCACTCAGGAGGCTGACGTAGGAAGATCGCCATGTGTTCAAAGCCAGTCACGGCTACACGGTGAGTTCATGACCATCCTGGAATACAGAGCAAGACCCTGTCTTTAAAAAACAAAAACAAAAACAAAAAAAAGTACTCCAATCAATCAGTCACCATGGCATGCTGCCTCCCAAGCCCAGGAACTCAGGTATTTTGTTATTTACTCCCTACTGAAGGCTGGACTTCAGGGGCTGATTTTTAATGCTGCTATTGTCAATACCTGATAACCCAGTGCTTCCTGGATCCTCGCACTGGAAGACCACCTGCCATCAAATACGCAACATGGAGAGGCGTGGGGATAGAAGTTACATGTGAGCAATAGGTCCAGTTTTACATCCGTAAAGAAAAAGGGACAGCACTCATGCAAAGCAGGCTCTCATTTCAGTCTGGGTTTGATATACACTTCACTGACAGACACCAGACGGTAAGCTGGTCTCCTGAATATAGTTCATGTCACTGACTAATATTGTATCACCTTGTGTACTGCTGAGGTAGAAAACAAATCCATCACTGTAGTTAGCTGGTATTTCAGAAACTCGAAGGCTGTCTGGCAGAAGGTTGCATAAGACCTTCTTCCTTTCTCTAAGTTTATCCTCTGCTGATTTTATAAAAGGGGACAGGACCCTTGCAAATGTACCTGGGCAGAGTCTTACAAAGCAACGATCAATGAAAACCACTTCAGTGTGCTCATTTCAGACTATCTGATGGAGTCCTTCAGACTGCACCTCATGAGAAAAAAGTGTTTCTAAAAATATTAACCTAAATATTTATCATTAGTCATTTAATCACAGAATTGACACTCTATTGGCAGTTTTGTGTCAAAAGGTGCTTCAATCAATTATTAATTATTAGCATATAATTATTGAGTCTCTACATTGCTCTAGCACTTTACAAATATGAAAATGCCTTTAGGAGACTTACGTATGATTTTTTGGGTTTATTGGAGTTCTTGGCCAGGTTCATTTAAAGAGTTTGTAATTCATATGGTTTATTTTATCTGGGAAACTCAAAATATAAATAAAATAAATATTAAAATAAATGAGAGATGATAGGAAACAAGGAGGTAGGCTTTGTGGAGATGGGAAAGAGGATGTGAAGAACGGACAGAGACAGAAAGTGAAGGAGGAGAACGGGAAGTAAAAAGGACTTTGACACGCCATGTCACAGCTCCCCGAGTTGTACATTAATAGTACATAGCACATTCTAATAAAAAAGAATAATTTGGGGAAATATAAAATAATGTATTTAAAATAATTTGTAATTCAAGAATTATACAATAAAGGGATATTCTGTATAACCTGTGGTGTGATCTCTGCACTCAGAAGTCAAAGCAGATAACAACCAATGTGAAACTGAGTGTTAGCAGAAGACTTTACTTCCAGGACTTCTGACTGAGGGACAGATCCTTGGAGTTGCAACCTCACACACTCTAAAAAAAATTAAATTTAGAATAATAGCTTCACATTCAGCCATCATAAGATGATGCATTTTGTTTTGTGTATAATGGTAAACAAATGACTGTTAATAACCTTCAATGATTTAGCATCTGTGTGCTAAGCAAATTAAAATAAAGATCTAAATGAGTGCTAGGTTTTCAAGGAAAAAAAAATCTTCAAGAAGCGAGGAGTGAGACAAGGTTTGGAGGAAATCTGTGAGTCATGTGGTGCAGAGTCCCTATGACAGGACCATAAGGAGCACAATGAAAACATGGCACTTTGACTAACTTAACGACGTAGAGTTAAAACTGTGTCGCACGAGGAAGATTAAGTACAGCTTAAACAGATCCGAGAGTGCAAATAATACACAAGGCCAGGCATGTAGGCATTCTGGGCTCTCAACCACCA
This sequence comes from Ctenodactylus gundi, assembly GCA_004027205.1. NCBI lineage: Eukaryota > Metazoa > Chordata > Mammalia > Rodentia > Ctenodactylidae > Ctenodactylus > Ctenodactylus gundi. Next base: position 694,447 of record PVKB01000076.1, read on the forward strand.
GGCTGGTGAATCTCTGGGATGAGTGCTCTACCAAGAGAAACACGTGGCAAAAGACGAGCCATTGTCAAGGTAAGACTGCCCATATTCAGGTGCCTGTCATGTGACTACTTATTTCCAGTTATGCACTGGGGTCAACATTCTCTTTTCTGCCAACCTGAAATCATTAGCCAGTCTTCAGAATGAATTACAATTTTGCTGAGAAGTTTACAAGATATTAGCATTACCTACACCTCAAAAAGATTGGAAGCACTTTCCTACAAAACAATCTGGGCCTGAGGTTTTCTTTGTGAGAATAAACTACTATTGAATGTCTTGACTTGTTTTAGAAATATCTACATATTCTATTTATCTCTGAGGTAGTTTTCCTATATTACATAAAGAATCAGACAATTTCTAAGTTTTTCCCCATATTTTATTGATATGTATATGTGAAAATTCAAGGTTTACAATGGAGTTGAGCATTTTGTGCACATATGTATCTTGTCCCTGCCTCTAGCCACACTCCCTCCCTCCTCCCCGACCCTACTCCCCTCTTTCACTTTGTCTTTCATCTTATTTTTAACATAGTGTTATTCTGGGAATTTCCTATTATCTTTCAAATAAGTGCTTGGTTGTAACACTAGTCTATTATCTATTATTTCTCATTTTTCTTGACCATTTTATCTAAGATTTCCTTACTTTGCTTCTCTTTTCAAAGGACTAGTATATAATATTAATCCTTTTGCTTTTTTCATTTTAATGCTTTTGCTTTTTTAAACTTTGATTTTATGCTACATCCGACCACAAAAGCATTACTAAACAAATGAGAAAACTGATATCACATAAATTATATTCCTCAGCTGCCATCTCATGAATTAAAAACTCAGTGCCGAAAGGGTAACTTAAAGAAGACACAAAACAGGGAAGTAGGCCTTGTGCAGATGGGCAGGGAACTAGGGAAGGGAAGACCTGGAGGTTGGCAAAGAAAAGTAATAATGATTATGATGCAGTATGAACATACATTAATTCCCCAAAGTTGAGTGTAATTATTGTGTATCATACACATGTACTAACAAAAACAATAATTTCAGCAGGGAGAAAATGTAAATGAAAAAATTAAGTTACATTTACAATTTTCTCAGAAGATACTCAAAACTGAATAATGATTAAACTACTTCATTAATAAATTTTACATGGTCCGTAAGAGTAACTGATTTCCTATGTTGGAAAACAAGACTCAAAATAATAAACAAAATGTCCAACTTAAGTGTTTTCATTAAGTGTTTCTCATTGCTGTGACAGAACACTTGATATCCACAACTTAATGGAGCACAGGTTTAATTTAGCTCACATTTTCAGAAGGTCTTATAAATTCACACAGCTGACAGTGGAGAAAGCAAATTGCGGAAGCTGCTCACGGCAGTCCAGACAGAAAGACAAGTGAGTCAGGAGTGAGTTCATGTCTGGAGACTCAGGCAAGGCCTGAGTCTTCCCAGGAAGAAGCTGTAATGATGGTTCTTTTTCCTTCCTTTATTTAGCTCAAATTTCAGTTGGGCCTCCCACACCCAGGGTGGGTGCCCCTCCCTCAATTCCCGGCCCACAAGTCAATAACACAAACCTTAAAGCTCTATCCTAGGCACCCCCAATATCAACAAGTTGACACAATCTCTCCAAATCTAGCCCCTACCCTCTGCACCTTCAAGCCAGGCCCTGCCTCCAAGGAGACCAGTTCCACAGCCACCCCGCTATACCCAAATGCATGAGGCTCTTGTGGAACACTACAGATATAACCCACAGCATTAGGGAAACCCAAAAAGAAAACTGTGACATAGTCATATACTAGAATGTTAATTATTTTTTAGTAACAATGATTAAATTATAGCTACCTTCATCAATATGTATAAAACTTAGAAACAATTTTATTTTATTTAATTTTTTAGGCAAGGCCTCACTCTATAGTACAGGTTGGTCCTGAGCTCACTATGGAGCCCAGACAGGCCTCGAATTCACAGCAATCCTCCTGCCTCAGCTTCCCAAGACCTGGAATTACATGAGCCACCACACACGGTTTATGTGATGCTGGGGAATTGAACTCTGCACCATGTCGCTAGGCAAGCCCTCTAACTACTGTGCTATTCCTCCAACCCAGCAACAATTTAATTCGAGTAAGGCAACCTATAGAAAAAAATACTTAATTTGATATCATTTCCATAAGGAATAAAAGCATACAAAACTTTTTTTAAAATGCATTTCTGAAACACAGTATCTACCAAGTCTACAATAAATTTGACCACAAAATTCAACACAATGTTTCCATGGAGAATGAAAGAACATTCATGGGAGATCCAACGGTATTTGTAATACTATGTTTTCCCAAAGTTATTATCAGATACATCAAATCTAATATAAGATATTTCCATACGATAATTCTCCACACATTTACATCTTCTAGAGTTTCGCTTAGAGGTTCTAGAGGTTCAGTGTTTCCATCTTAAAATCCAGGTCTTTGATCCATTTGATTTGATTTTGGTACATGGTGATATGTGTAAGTCTTGATTCACTCTTCTGCACACCATAACCAGTTTTCCCAGCACCATTTGTTGAAGAGTCTACCCTTTTTCCAGTGTATGATTTTGGCCCCTTTGTCAAATTTATCTTGATAAAGGTATTTGGGATTGATTCTGTGTCCTCAGTTCTGTTCTACCGGTTAACCTGTCTGTTTTTGTGTCAATAGCATATAGTTATTATCACCGCTGTTTTGTAATGAGCTTTATGTTTGGAATAATACTACCTGCCCTTGTCTTCTCACTTAAGATTGCTTTGGATATTCTAGGTCTCTTTTAGTTCTATACAAATTTAAGAATTATTTGTTCGAGTTCTGTGAAGAAAGTTGTTGGTATTTTGATACGAATTGTATTGAATCTGTATGGCAGTTTTGGCAGTATAGCCATTTGACAATATTAATTCTGCGTATTTAGGAGTAGAAGATGTCTTTCCATTTTCTAGTGGGCAAGGACTTTCTAAATAGGATACCTCATGCCAAAGAAATGACCCCTAGATTCAACAACCCAGACTATATCAAATTAAAATTTTTCTCCACAGTGAAGGAAACTATCACTATTAGACCTCAGACAGGTAATAACCAGAATATACAAAGAACTAAAGAAAAACAGATCCCTCAACACCAAAGACCCAATTAAAAAATGGGCAACTGAAATGAATAGGCAGTTCTCAGATGAAGAAGTTCAAATGGCCAGCAAATACATGAAAAGATGTTCAACATCTTTAGCCATTAGGGATGTGCAAAAAAACAAAAAAAAAAATCACTAAGATATCATCTCACCCCAGTGAGAATGGCACATATCAAGAAGTCAAACAGAAATCAATGATGGCAAGGCTGTGGGGAAAAGGATCACTTTCACATTGCTGGTGTGACCGTACACTGATATACTCACTATGGCAGAATTCCTCAACAGGCTGAGAATAAATATTGTATTCAATCCAGCAATATCTCTTTTAAATATCTCTAAAAGAGTTGAAAGCACACATGCATACCCATATTCATAGCAGCATAACTAACAACAGTTAAGTGTGGACGATATCAAAATATCCATCAACAAACCAATGGATACAAAAACTGTGTTATATGTACACAATGGAGTACCACTCTTCTATAAAGACATATAAATTTGAGGATTTTGTAGGAAAATGGACACAACTTGAGACCATCTTGCTTAGTGAAGTGAGTCAAACTCAAAAGGAAAAATATCACATGGTTTCTCTTATATGAGAAACCGAGAGTACTGGCACCTATAGAACCAAATGGGTGTGACGGGCATTGGAGGTACAAGGGAGGGAGTGGGAAGGAGAGTAAGAGGGGGTAAGTAGGACATGAAAGGAACTTTGTTTAAACAAACATTAAAGATATTTGATTCTGACTCGGCCTTAGCCACTGTCTCATCTCTGAGACACAAGACCCAACACCCATACCTTACAGAGGGGCTTTGGCCTGTGCTCCCGAGGTCTCGCTCTGTTCAAGCTCAGCTGGCAGTGGTACAATGGCATGGCAGAAGGGTCTGTGATGAAAACCTGCTTCTCCATGAGGATGAGGAAAGAGCCCGCAGCAGGCAGAACCAGCGAGGAATCTATGCGTTGCCAGGTCACAGCCCTAGATATCCAACCCTCCAATCGGGCCTCACCTCCGAACAGCACAGGTAATCACCAAGGGATGAATCCCCTTGATCCAACTGATCTCCACATTCTAATCATCTGGAAGCTTGGAAGACATTCCAAATTCACACGATACCAGGCTTTAATTGACCACATAATAAAAACATTTCAAGAAATGCTTTGGATTCCTTTCACAGACTCCAGGTTTCTTAATTCCTTAAGCCAATGAACACATGGTTACTTAATTCGTTAAACGAAGAAGCATCTGGTTGGGTTAACAAAGGACAGAAATTATCAGAATGGGTGAGTTTTTCTAGTCAGAGAGGAAGCCAAGCGCTACCCAGTTAATTTGACACACATGCGAGTCAAACACCTGCCTGACGGCTCTGAAAGAAGAAAGATTTCAACACCATAACACAAAGAACTGAAGGAGAACTGGAGTAGAAACAGTCACCAGAGACAGATACTGACTATGTTACAACTTCTTTAAACTAAATCCAACTTTCTCTTGCCCTCACTGTGACTTCAGAGGACAGAACACATTGCAATGGTCCTAAGGCAGAAGCCCAGGCGGAAGCCACAGAATGCCAGATACCAACCGACTCTCGCTGTGTCTGACAGATTCAAAATAAAAGAACACATCGAAATACATTGATTACAGTGTGTGAAGAAAATGAATACAACTCTGCCTCCTAAACATTCCAAACTTAAATGTCAAAATAAAGAATCTGATCTTCTCCCAACAAAATCATATTCTTTTTCATTTCTGGGAAACGCTAGTAAAAACACTTAGAAACAAAGGATGGGCAAGGCCTGCATGAAGAACGATGATAGCGTTTAAAACCACAAAAATAAAGATATCAAGTAAAAAGTGCAGAGTAAGATAACAGAGAGTGGAGAAATCCTGAGGTCTAAGTTTTCTTATCCTCAATGAATCCCTTCAGGTACCACTAAAGGTAGGTTTATTGATACGCTTTATTTTACTGGACTAAGATAACATGGCTCCCCATACTGCATTATTTATGGTAGAACCCAATGTGTTGTCCACAGAGTGTTTACGAAATGTGCTGCTCAGTTACTTGGTGGCCCTGCACAGCAAGGATGAGTTTAGTCGCAAGTACTATAGGGTAGAATGACAAGTGCTCTCAAATGCACAACATTTAAAATAGGAATTATACCATCTGCATAAATTATTGGAAATAATTGAATAATGCATAAATTAATATTGAAATAATTGGAGAAAGTAAGGAGAAGATACACATTTTTGTGGTGCTGAGCAATCAAATTCAGGACCTTGCACTTCCTAGGCCAGCTTGTTAGCTGCTGTGTTATCTCTCCAGCCTCAATTCAAAATTTTTTAAAGTATGTGAGAGTTTACAAAAAAATTTATAAAATGAATAAATTACAAAAGGACTGTCAGTCAGCTAGCTAACTTATTGAGTCCAGAAATCAGTCCCAGGTTGTAGGAAAGATAGGATACGGGTGTTGTAAGACTGCATTTAGCCCCGGTTTGGTTTTCAGGGCAATGGGTCAATTTCTTTATTGTAGAAACCACCTTAATATGTGTAGGGAAAAAATCCACCTGTATTTTTAGTACAGAAGTGCCTGAAGGCTAGGTCAGACTCTCTCTGGGGGACCAGGAAAAAAAAAAAAAAAACCCTTTCACTTACAAGAAAGCCTGTGAGAAATCCAGACAGTAAGAGGAAGAGCAGTTTTTCCTGAAAATTATTTGTTCAATTAGTATATGTTTGCAATAAATAAGCATAAATTCATCTAGAGGGAATGGCGTGCATAAATATTGCATTTTGATGGTTCTTGCTTCCCTTCTTCCTTCCCGCCCTCACACACACCATATCTCCTCTGTCTCTCCACAAAAGTCTGCTTCTATATTATTCTGTCACTCTTATTTTGTTCTTTTACTTTTTATAGTACTTTTTTCACATCAGAGAAATGATATGATATTTAATCTTCTCTGTCTGATTTCAATTCTCTAAGCATGCTGGTCTCAGGCGCATCCATTTTTAAACAATGGACTCAAACTTGCTTTCTTTACGACAGAGTATTACTCCATTGAGTATATACACCACATCTTCTTTAGCCACTTACCTGTTGATGGACATACTATCTCCTCCCAAGATTTAGCCATTATGAGTTGTGCTGCGATCAATATGGGTCTGCATATATTGTTGTTGTATGATCTATTTCAACTCTTTGGGAAGATACCAAAGAGTGTCACAGTTTGAATGTTCCCCAAAGCCTAATGTGTTTGGATGTAGTGAAATACCAATGGAAGCATGTGTTGTTAAGAGGTGGAGCCTGGTTGGAAGGGGCAGAGCCCTGGAGCTTGACCTAGAAGGTCAGATGACTGGGACAGGACTGGGAAGGGGAGCTTCACTCTTCCTTACTCGGCTTCCTGTCTGCCATGTCATGAACTGCTTTCCTCTGGCAATGGCTGTGTCACATGCTTCTACCCCTGCCGGCCACCCATGTGTGGACTGTGGCCTTCTGAAACCATAAACTGAAACAAATCTTTCCTCCTTTAAGTTGTGGAAGTCAGGTATTCTGTCCCAGCAATGAGAAAGAAACTAAGACAGAAACTGGTACCTGAAGTGGGATCACTGCTGTGACTTTACCCTACAATGTGGTTTGGAAGCCTCTGGACTGGGTTGCTAGGGGATTCTGGCTTAATCTGAAATCTCAAGGCAGCAACACAAAAGTCACTAAGGGACCCAGAAAAGGTACAGCTTGGACAAAAAGAATATTTATTTCTAGTTTTTGGAGGAATCTCCATACTGCTTTCCATAATGGTTGCACCATGTTACAGTCCACCCAACAATATGGAAAGGTTCCTTCTTTTCTCCACAACCACACCAAAGCTTGTGATTTTCTGAGTTCCTGATAAAGACCATTCTTACTGGATTAAGATGGACTCACAGTGTTGCTTTGATTTGCATGCGAGGAAGGGCACCAATACGTTGGCATTGGTACATCCTAGCTTGGACTAGGAGGCAGGTTTTGGGGAAGATGTGAGATATCACAGGTGTGCAAGCATTTCATCCATTAAAAATCTCATCCGGTGTTGAAATGTCAATCTAGCCCTCAAGGCTGTCTGTGAAACGGAGTGGACAGGGGTGGATCCAGGAATAACAGCAAACACAGAGCTGGTAAAGGAAGCAAAACTGGAAGGATGCTTTTGGAACAAACAATAACACAGTCATTAGCAAGCTCCAATGTTGTAAATCTCACTGGAGAAGTACAAAATTTGGAACTATTCACTGAGTTGTGACTCATGTAATTCCAGGGGCTCACGCTGTCCCCTACACTCCGCTTGAGCCCTGCTCCTGGTTGGAGCCTTTGTGGATTTTGTTATCATAAAATGTCTGAGGCATGTACCAATTCTGCTATTACACCATCTTCATTATAACAGCTGTTCATATTTTGAAAATTTTGTTAATTTATTTTTTGATTATTTTATAACATCAAAATTTGCCTCTGTTAAGGGACTTGCTCTGAATTTATGGGTAAGATTACATTAATTGCCTTACTGTGAAAAGATAATTAACATTTTATTTCATAATAATTTCTAATACTTTAGATATATTGTGATATATGCCTTAAAAGTTTTACTTTTTATTGACAAACGAAGCTCTTTTATGATATAAAGTGGGATTTGCATAAATGTATACCTCCTAGAATAATTAAAGTAACCTAAGTAACATAGGCACTTCATGCATTTATTCACTTGTATGAAAATATTTAAATATTACTATCCTTTCTATTTTTAAGTATATATTGTTGAGAACTCTAAGCATCATGGTGTAAAATAGGTCTTCAAAGTTTATTCTACCCAGAACACTTTGTTCAACATCTCTCCGTTTCTCTACTGCCAGCTCCTAGAAACAGACATTAGACTTTCTGCTCTTAGAAGCTCAAAATTTGAGATCCCACTTAGTGAGATCATGTATATATTTCCCTTTAAAAATTAAAAATGGAACTACTATATGATCTAGTAGTTGTTCTTCAGGTATCTCTCCAAAAGATATGAAATCAATAAGCTAGAGGAGTATCTGGACTCCCATGTGCATCACAGTTATTATTCACAGTATCCAAAGTAAAGAACCAACTACCATAGGATAAGCGGACAAAAAAAGTAGGGTGTAAGTTCCCCATTTTATGAATATATGTATTACCAAGTGTAATGTAACTATTATATATTACACTATAGTTGCATTACACTTGGTAATTCTGTGCATATATATTGCAACGAATCCGTATTTCGCTCCCTACCACCTTTCTCAACCTCTCACCCTGCGTCCCCCTCACGGACTCCCAGAGTAGAACGTACTAGTCATTTACACTCAAGCTTTCTCATGTCAGAGGAAGCATGCACTATTTAGCCTACTAAGACTGATACACTCACTAGGTGTGATGGTCTCGATCTGGATCCATTCACCTAGGAATGATTCGTATCTCTGTCTTTACGGCAGAGAACTATTCCATTCCACATCAACCACATCTCCTTTATCCATTGGTCTACTGATGGATATTTCAGCATCTTCCATGATTGCGCTATTATTAGCTGTGCTGCTACAATCATGGGTATGCATGTGTCTCTGCTGTTTTATGGTGCCTTTAGCTCTTTTAGAAAGATACCCAGAAGAGGTATCACTGGGCCAAATGAGATATCTATTTTCAGCTATTTGACAAATCTCCAAATAGCTTTCCACAGTAGTTTCCCTGTCCTGCCAGCAATGTAAAAGGGTTCCTTTTCCCCTCATCCTCATAAGCGTCTATTGCTTTTTGAGTTTTTTATATCAGCCACTCTCACTGCTAAAATATAGCATCAGTATGATTTTCATTTGTATTTCTCTAATAACTAAGAATACTGAACATTTTCATGTATTTCCCGGACGTTTGAACTTCTTATTCTGAGAACTGCCCGTTAATTTCAGTTGCCCATTTTTAATTGGGTCTTTGATTTTGGGGCGTCTGTTTTCTTCAATTCTTTGCAGATTCCACTTAATAGCCTCCCATGTGAGGTGTAGGCAGTAGAAAACTTCCTTATTCCATTGGCTCTCTCTTCACTCTGTTAGTTGCTTCCTTTGTCATGCAGAGCCTTTTGAAGTTGATATAATTTTGCTGGTTCTAGGGGTTGTTTCTTTTGTACCAGATATCCTATGGATAAGGTCTTGGCCAACTTCTCTACCTTCAAGAGTTTTAGCTATTTAGCCCTCCAAGAGGTTCAGTGATTCCGTTTTAGTATCTAAGTCTTTACTCCAATTTGATTTTAGTACATGGTGACAGGTGTGGGCCTAGGTTCATTCTTCTGAATGTGGATAATGGTTCTACCAGCACTATTTACTGAAGAGACTATCTTTTCTCCAATGTTATGTTTTTGACCCCTTGTTTAAAAATCAGATAGTTGAAGGCCCTTGAGACTGTCTCCAGATCTTCTGCTCTATTCCATTTCTCAAATACATCTGCTTTTATGCCGATATCATATGGATTTTTATCACTGTTGCCTTGTAATATATAACATGATGTCTAGAATCATAATGCCATCGATTTTTGTCTTGTTGCTCAGGATTGCTTTAGCTATTCTGGCTCCACATAAATTTTAGGATTGTTTTCTCAAGTTCTGTGAAAAATGTTGTTGGTATTTTAATAGCAATTCCACTGAATCTGTATATCAGTTTTGGAAATTTAGCTATTTTGACAATATTCATTCTGTCTATCCAGGAACAGGGATGTCTTTCCATTTTCTAATGTCCTCTGAAATTTCATTCACCAGCATAATGTAGATTTCACTGAAGAGGCTCACTTCCTTATTTAGATTTATTCCTAGGTATTTAATTTTGGGGGAAGTTATTCAGAAATGATTCTTCTCAGCTCTTTCTCAATGACTTCACGGTCAGTTTACAGGAATGCTACTGATTTTTGTATTAATTTTATAACTCACAACTTGGCTGAATTTGGTAATACTTCTAAGATTCTATTGGTGGAGTATCTGTCATCTTCTATGCATGTTATATGCAAATAAAGATAGTTTGACTTTTTCCTTTATGATACATATTTCCTTTATTTCATTTGCTTGGCTGGATGCTCTGGTTTTGAGTACTATATGAATAGGAGTGGTGAGCAAGTACAACCTTGTTTTTCTTATTTACAGGAAAATGCTTCAATTTTTTCACATCTAGTATAATGCAGGCAGAAGGGTTTGTGTAAATAGCTACCATTAGTAGGACATTAGATGTCCTTGTACATCTGTTTTCCTCAGGGTTTTTGTCACTAATGGATGTTGGACTTTGTCAAAAACCTTTTAAGCATCTAGTGACCTGATCATGTGATTTTTGCTCTTGCTTTTATTTATGTGGTATATTCCATTAATAGATTTATACATGTGACACCACATCCCTTAGATGAAGCCAAACTGATCACTGTGTATGATCTTGTTAATTATTTGTTGAATTCTATTCATTAGCATCTTACTGAAAAGTTTTGTGTCTATGTTCATTTAGGAGATTGACCTATAGTTCTCGTTTTTAATTAAATCTTTGTCTTGTTTTGGTATCATGGTAATACTAGCTTCCAGAAACAAATCTGGCAATGTTCCTTCTCTTTCCATTTCATGGAACAGATTGAGAAGCACTGGTGATGGCTCTTCTCTGAAATACTGGTAGAATTCTGTTGTGAATCAATCTGGTCCTGGGCTTTTCTTTGTAGGTACCACCTTTATCACTGTCTTAAATTTCATGCTTGTTATGCATATATTCAGGGTTTTATGTCTTTTTGGCTCAATTTAGATACAAAGGATGTCTCTAGAAATTTATACATTTCTTCTAAAATCTCCAATTTGTTACAGTATAAGTTTTCAAAACAGTTCCTTATAATTCTCTGAATTTCAGCAGTGTCTGTTGTTAATTTCTGCTTTTGCATTTCTAATTGCATTGATTTGGGTTTTTATTTTCTATCCATCTTTTGGTTAGTGTAGCTATAGGCTTATCAATTTCATTTACTCATTTGAAGAACCAACTCCAATTCGTTGATCTTTTGTATTTTTTGTTTTGATGTCATCTTCTCTGCTCTTTGTAATTTCTTCCCTTCTGCTTTTTTATTCAGATCCTTCTTGTTTCTTTAGAACCTTGAAGTGCATCACTACATTATTTATTTTGGATTGCTGTTTTTCTTAATGTGTGCATTCATACCTATAAATTTTCCTCTTAGCATTGCTTTCATTGTGTCCCACGGGAGCTGTTATGATATGCTTCTATTGTTGTTTAACTCTAGGAAGTTACTTCTTTTATGATTTTTTTCTCTGACCAACTGTTTGCTCAATAATACATTATTTAGTGTTCATGTATTTGTACAGTTTCTGCACCTCTTGCTATTGATTTCTAGTTTTATTCTGCTGTGATCTAAAAGTATAAAGGGAAATTTTTCAATTCTTTATACTTATTTAAACACAGCTTATGGCCTATAATATAGTATATTATGAAAAATGAGCCATGTGCTGCTCTGGGAAAAAAAATGTATTCTGTTGATGTTGGGTGGAACACTGTAACTATCAGGTAAGTCCAACTGTCCCATAGTGTAGCTTAGCCCTAGATTTTTCTGTTAATTTTGTATCTAGTTGACCTATTTGTGATACTAGGGTATTGAAATCCCCTACTATAATTGTATTGGGGTCTATTTGACTTTCAAGCAGTGTAACTTTTGGTTTAGAACATTAGATACCTCAATGGTGGTTGCAAATGTATTGATAATTATGTCTTATTCCTGTTTGATTGTTCCCTTTACCAGTACATAACTTCCGTCTTTTCTCTTCTGATATTTTTTGACTTGAAGTATGTTCTGTCTGAGAATAGTATAGCTACCTTTGCTTGTTTACTGGGTCTAGTTGCATGAAATGCTGACTGCAGTCCTTTTATTTTCATCCTATGTGTTTTTTTATGGGTACAGTGTGTCTCAATATGTTTTTACACAAACAAGGAAAATAAAAGATGAGATCAGACATAATCTTTGCACCAGTTTTAGCTAAATACATTATATTAATTAAAAGCTGTGCTTCTCTGGAGTACCAAAACGCACAGACAGAAAGACAGCAAAAAAATCTTAAGAAGCAGAGCTTTGGAAATAGGTAACACAAAACTGGATCATATTTCTGGATTTGCCATACCAACACTGTGGCCTCAGTTTCTCAACCATAAATTTGGAGCTCTGAAATCTTTTTAAGAGTGTTACTTTACATAGTTAATGTCACAGAGATGTTTCTGATGTACTTAAAATACTCACCAATTCCTATCCCAAGCCATAACCCACTATTTAATACACAGAGGAACAACACAGCAATTTGCATTCATGTTATGTCATTATTAACGTGGTCTGAGAAGTAGGGAAGAAACAAGTATGAAAATATATGTTTAAATTATAGACAACCAGCATGAAAATCATCTGACAGTACACAAGATGAAGCCATGCCCTACTGCTATAGCCTTTAATACGTGGACTCATTGGTAGGCAAATATCTGGCTTACGTTTGCTGGACTTGCAGTTCTTAGAAAACAACTAAAAAGTGACGTTTGATTTCAGCTTAGTATTTGTAAGATCAACTCTCGCTGGTACCCTCCAGCTTCAGATTTCATCTCTCTTCCTTCTAATCTGGGACATAACCAAGGGAAGAGGCACTCGAGCCTTACTTAATGGCAGAATTCCAAATTTCAGAAAGACAAATGTAGAAAGAACACAGTGCTCAACTTCTTCCCATCCATAACAGGCAAGATGATAAATGAGGTGAGACTCTGGAGAAATCTACAGTTAACAAAGCTCAACCAGTCATTTACAGTATTGTTCATTAAAAGTTTCCTACATTGGGAGTACTGGAAGTCTACTTGTCTGATAAAAATCACACATTCAATTGAAATCATAGCTTCTTTTCATACTACTGATGAAACTCTACCTCAAAGAAAACGTAGAGTCTTTTACGAAGTTGTGGGATTAACTGAACATTAATTACTGCTCTTATTGCTTCAATGCAAATTAACATTCTTTCAATTAAAAGTTAACCATTTAAAGGATAATTTGATTTTCATATTTTAATGACAGAATCCAAGTGGTGTCCTACTGTCTTTGACATGCTTATCACTAGTCAGCCTTCCATTCTCCAGGAATAGACAGGCTAGATGAAAAAAAAAGCTCCAACCTTCACATTTCTCTGTCATGAATTTTTAAACATTATTTGCTTTTACATTCCACTAACTGACACCAAAGGAGGAACAATATTTCAGGAAATGTGTTGCCAGTTTTCCCAACTCCCTTGGTTTAATTACATTGATAGACAAAGTAGTAACATAGACAACCTGAATTCCTCCTAAGTACAAAATCGCCATAATGTCAGGTAGTTGGGGAGCAGCAGTGTGAGGATTTGGGGGGATGTTGCTCAGTGACCAACATCCTAATTAGCTTATTCAATTAATTAAGAGAACAAATAAGACCAAGATGGAACAGTTCATGGAACTGCACTAGCATGGCTGTTCATTAACTATCTTACTGAGGCAGGCAATCAATCCCAGGTTGTATAAAGAGAGAATCTGGGTGTTGTTAGACTGTGGGTAGCCCAAAGCTGATTTTCAGGACAACAGTTCAATTTCTTTACCAATGTTTATCACACAAGATGCCTGGGGATTCTTCTGTCACAGAGTTCCAGGCTGGAAAGCATTTTAGAGCACCCACATCTCTTTATTTCACAGGGGAGAATTTGAACCACCAAGAGTGGCATGGTTTATCTAAGCCCAGAAAGCATATTCATATAACATTGAAAGATGAGGGGGAAAGGATCTGGTGAGTTACATACAAAAAAAAAAAAAAGGATCTCATGTAACTGTTCATATTGCAACATTAAGTTTGACCCCATCTGAGTGGACATATGCATGCATTTTCATGGAAGAGGAATGTAGACTCAAGTCCCAGGTCTGCAGCTTCACAGCCCCTTGACACTTCAGCAAGTGTATGCAGCTTGTTAAGCCAAAATTCTAATCTGGTAAGTTGAAAACTGAATTCCATCTAGAGTGACCACTGTGAGGATTAAATGGCATAGCACATGTGAAAATTGTCTCCATGTTATTCTACTAACTGCACACTTCCTTTTCTACCTTTTTTCATTTCTGAATGGATTATAGTAGGGCTAGAATAACACGTAAGGTGATAGGTGCTTTAACATTTAAACTCAAAATAAATAGCAATTATGAAAAATAATTGTTAAATATTTAGTCCGCCTATAAGAAAAACAATGTAGCAGCAGGATGTCAAGCTCTGAGCAGTAGATTTCTTTCTGTGGTAGACGTTCGTGAAGCGGGTGTCTTAGATTCTTCAGGTGGCTATGAGAAAGTATCACAAACATGTAGCTTCCATACAACAGAAATCTGTTTCTCACAGTCTGGAAGCCAGAGAGTCCATCATCTAGCATCCAGTAAGAGACTGCTTTTTAGATGACAGATAGATGGTGCCTCCTAACTGGGTCCTTACTGATGCAAGAGGCAAGGGGACGTCCCTGGGTGTCTTTAATAAGTGAATTGATCCGATCCAGGAGGGCTCTGTCTGCACGGCCTACTCAGCTGCTGAGGGCTCTCCCTTCCATCTGCCATCACCTTGCAGGCTAGGATGTGAACACACGAGCTCTGGAGGCACACAAACATTCAGACTATAATGGTGGCTTTACCTTTAAAGCTCATGCATCTTTGCTATTTGCAATGTCTCCTAATAAACATTTCCTTTCTCAGTGATATATAAGAAATATAAGAAATTATTAGCTTTATCTATGAAAAAGTCTTCCATTGCATTTACCATGCTACAAATTCTCAAAAGCTTGCTGTGTTTTTTCCTGTATATGGCGACTTGTGGGACATCCTGTTCTTTGAACGCAAAATTTGCATAATTTTTCTCATAGCATTAGTTTTCCTTCAACCATTATGACAAACTAATCCAAAGCAAACAGAGGTTTACATGATGTCATATTCAGTACTTTTAAATATTTTATATGTACGGTGAACTTTGAGGTATACTGTAATTTTGTTAAGCCCCCTGGATATTCTCCTTAGAGTTCAGCACTTATTTAAGAGAACAAAGCAGTCATTTCTAATGAATACAAGAAATGATCTGTTTGTAGGGCTGGAGGAATGGCTCGGTGGTTAAAGCGCTTGACCAGCAAGTACTGCGTAAAGTGCTAAGTAACCAAGTTTGGTTCCCCAGCACCACATATGTTGGACGTGGTCTCGCATGCCTGTAATCCCAGCATTCTGCAGGCTGAGGCAGGAGGATTGCCATGAGTTGAAGGCCAGCATGGGCTCCACAGTGAATTCTGGACCATCCTGGGCTACAGAATGAGACCTGTCTCAAAATTCAAAAAAAAAAAAAAATTCATGTATAAATGCCTTCTTTTGGTCTTAATATGATTGGTCTGCTGTCCCTCTTAATTTGTATCCTTTAAACACATTTTGATTTATTGACTTCAGTTTTCCTTACATTGTGTTCTATTCCACATAATAGAATTTTTTTAACTAGTCCTACATTTTTCAGTAATTATTTAATTAAAATAATCTTCTCCATCTTGTTTTTCTTTTCAAGTCAGAGTCTTACTCTGTGGCCCAAGCTGGTCCTGAACTCACTATGTAGCCCAGGCTGGCCTCAAACTCACAGCAAACGTTCTGTCGCAGCCTTCTGAGCGCAGGGATTAATTACAGCTATGTACCAGGTGATGAGGCATTGGGGAATTGAACCCAGGGCCTTGGGCTTGCTAGGCAAGCATTCTGTGCTCTTCCTGTAGTCCCGCTCTCCATCCACAAGTAGACACTGTGCATATGCTGTGATCCATCTGCTACATTATGAAGCATACTACTTTTTGACTTATGATATAATCTGAAGCCACACCTGCTCCCATGAATATGCCCCTGGCACAGCTCCAGCTGGAGAGCTGTAAAATATCTTGGAACTGTTTTCTCCCAAGCCACTGAAATTGAAATATTTCGCAGTTGGGCACTTACTGTTGTTGTTACTTTGTGTCCTGTTTTCTATCTGGTATGTTCCGACACATATTCTCTTTTTAGTTCCTTAGACTGGAGGCTCCCTGAAGATAAGTGCTTAGACAATTCAGCCCTGTCCATCTTTAATGAACAGCAGTAAGCAACTAGAACGGGGAAGAGGGTTCTTCTTACATTACATTTACTCTTCTGTCCAAAACTAATAGAAAAGTCGAGTATTTAATTTCAAGGCAAGCTCCACAAGCAAAGAAATGAAAATAGTCGGCCTGTTGTGGCTAAAGGCACTCTTCTATCATCAACATTTTTGGCATTAAATATGGGGGATGATTTTGTTGGAAACAGGATTCAAAGACCAGATGTCCTGTCTTCCAAGGATATTTACTACTTGTTAATTATTCAGTTAATTTGAAAACCTATGGCATCATATATGTTCAAATTAATTCCTGACAATTCACCCAAATTCTTTTGGCACTGTGTGGCAAAATTTTCTATAAAAAGATATTCTTTGACCTTCATCACTAAGAAATATGGCACTTGTAACTCTCCCAAAGGCCTGTACTTCCTCTTGTCCTACGGAAACTACAGAAATCTGTTCTACTCCCTCACTCTATTCAAGTACACAAGAGAGCATATGAGTTTTATGGTATGGTGTATGTACACAAACACACACAACACACACACAAAGAACTCTTATGTTTCTTGCAACACTCTCTGTTTGACCGGTATTTTTATAAATCCTCAAGCTTTTAATGAGCCTTGAGGTCTATAAAAATACAATCCTGAGGCAAAGATGGGACTGCCCTTAGGAAAGGGCTAAGCGGGAACTGGAACGTTCAAAGAAAAGAAGAGCCGCTGTCAAAAACTCCGTGTGCGTGGAGAGCTGCATTGAATGTAATTTAGCAAAGGAAGGAAACTAGAGAACCCGTGAGGCATTTTTCTTACACGGAAACAAACAGGTTTTAAAACATTAAATTCCATTTATTTTAAAAACAGTTGTCTATGTAAGTGATCATATGCCAATCTTATGCTACTTTAGGTGCAGGACTAAACCTTAGCTGTGTTTTAATCCAAGTCTTACCATCTTACCAAGTGGATAAGTTGTGTGTGTGTGTGTGTGTGTGTGTGTGTGTGTGTGTGTGTGTGTGTGTGATATTGAGATTCTGAGTCCTTCATGCTGAGTTACATTTCCAGCCCTTTTTTTTTTTTTTAAATTTTGAGGAGTCTCACTAGGTCATTAGGTTTCCTAGCCAGGCTTGAACTTGCCTCAACCTCCCCAGAATGCTGGGATTTCTGGCCTGTGCCACCAGGTCTGGCACAGAGAAGATGAGGCATGTATCTTGCTACCTTTGTCTCAGGATTCTTGAGGTCTCTGATGTGAACCTTTGAGCATCCAAGCCACAGCCAGCTGTCACCAGTTCACAGTCACCAATTAAAAGCCATAAACCCACCAGTCACCAAGTTACAGTGTCTACTCACCATATCACAGTTACATGTTGCTGTGTCAGTTACCTGCTACCAGGTCGTAGTAATAACTGTCATTACTGAGACAGTCATCAAGTCTCAGTAACCAGCCCTGAAGTTCTATTGTCAGTCACTAAGATTAGTCACTAAATCACAGCTCCCAGTCTGAAAGCATGGTCTCAGTGTTTCTGTCTCCCTTTCCTACAAATTCAAATGGTGAAATTCTAACCTGAAAGGTGGCGTATTAGGGAGTGGGTCCTTCGGAAGGTGATCAGGTCATGAGATCAGCGCCTTCACGAATGGACTAGGGCCTTTATAAAGAGGCCTGAGAAAGAGATTCTTTAGAGGTAACCGCTAATGAAGAAATGAGCCCTGACCAAATTCCAGACCTGCAGGTACCTTGATCTTTGACCTCCCCATCCTCTAGAATTGGAAGAAATTAGAATTCACTCGTTCATAAGCAACTCAGTTTCATTTTGTTACGGCAATCTGAATGGACCAAGCTATTTCCTCCGTTGTGTTGCCGGAGACTGACCTACCTCTGCAAAGGGCCAGATAACGGGTATTTTAGTTTCCCAATACGTACTACCTTTCTGCCAGACTACACAGATGAGGCCTCAACCTGATTTACAAGTAATTCCTTGAGGTGACAGCAAAGGATTAGCATGCCGTGGAAGGAGTGCACGAGGCTCATTTATTACAGTGTTACTGTCATTAAGATACTAGGTCCCAGGGATAATGACCCCTCAAAACACAGAGAAAGTCCTCTGAGGCTAAAAGAGCATCCTGGTTTTAGAACACTTGGGACCAAGTCTGAGAAGTCCAGTGGCAAGAAAACAGTATTATTCCTCACATCTGAAGATCTCCCACCTCTACTCTCTGTCTGTTCCATCCACACCAGACCTTTGGAGAACACCTGCCATTCTGGTGACCAGATTTATCACTCCCAGGAGATTTATTTGACCTTACCAATTTTTGGGAAAAAGGTAATAATTTAGGATAATTAAAAATCAAGGACTTCTTGTAAGGGTCAGATGCATAGCTTCTTTTAGAATAATAATTTTAAAAAGAGCCTAAATATCAAGGAACAAAACCAGTAATAGGACAGGTGAGCAAAATCCAACAATGACTATCCATGACTGTCCAGGTTCAGTAAGGTGTGCACTGGCTCATTTGCCACTGCTTTCCGTATCCTTTCTCTGCCTCACTCAATTCTTTATCTTTTTGGCCACAAAAAGGCATTTCACCATAAAAGCTTAGCTAGAGAGACTATAAACACCAACAAAAGAAGAAAATCAGCCCAGTAATACCTTACCCTTTCCTAGTTCAAATGTCCTTTCTCCTAACAAGAGAACTGACTGGATCTACCCTAGCTGTTCCTGATCTACCCTAGCTGTTCTTGACGAGATTAGTATGCTCCACACTCTCAGGATACAAAGCTTCAGTCTTCAAGTTTCTCACAAGTAGGTGCGCCTCCTGGAGCTGTTCCTGCTCCCCTACTGATGGCCATGAAAGTAATTTCCACAGATAAGGCAACTTGCATCACAGCCAAGCACCATAGCCAGGATGACAGGACCACGAGAGCCCAGGGCTCCAGGAGGATTTTTTCCTAAGTCAAAAGTGGGATGTGTAAAGAGTTCACTAAACTCGACTTGCAAAAGAGAAAGAAAACCCAAACCCCTAAAAACTGACGAGGAAGAGATGCATGTACCCAGAGGTGGGGTATGTGTGTGTGTGAATGAATTCACAACAGAAAAGACAATAATACACGGAACTGACTCATAAATGCGGTCATCTTACCCAGCAATAACAAGTCCCGGGTCACAGGTACACAGTAAATACAGGGCCGAAGTACATGAGATCGTTACCTCCAAAGGATTCCGGGCAGGCTGGCAGGCAACCCCCTGAGCAAGAGCCCAGGCAGGCTTCACTGATGGCATTGCCTTAGAAGTCACAGGACTGGAAATTTCTATGTAGTTCCCTGTAAGTGTCTTATCACTCATAGAGGTTAAGAAGAAATGATATTTTTGACCAGCCTCCAGTTATCCAGGGTACAAAATTCCAGAGTGTTGCTTAAGGCAATTTTGAAAAAAAAAAAAAACAATAAACCTCTGCTTTTGCATGATTGTCTTCTATTGCATGTTTTCTTGTTTATGTATAGCCTGGTTTTACTTTTAAATTTTTCTATATTGTGTAGAAACTTTATGAAACTACATGATGATCTTAACTTTTAAAAAAAAGTTACAAAAGTAAAATCACCAGCTCTATTTACATAGATTTCCAGAAACGCAACAGTCTCAACAAAGAGCTTCACGTACATCAGCACCTCTGTGAACTTTCACATTCTTTCCAACTTACAAGTTACATTTCGCTCTGTATTAGTTAATTGTAGGTTTGAGGTATGCACTACCATATAATTTTTGAGCATAATTGAGTCTTTTTATGAGAAAAAATATGTGAAACATTTTATGCTAAAACAGATTTTCCAGACTTACAAAAGAATAAAAATGCGAATTTGCCTTAGTTATGATTCCTCATTCTTTACTTCTCTCCCTCCTCTTGAAATTACAGATTAGCCTAGGTAGTTCATATTCTTTGCCTAATATTCTCTTCCACCATTTCCCAGAGTGCTTCCTACTTCCCTCTTCACGTATATACTCCCATCTCACAATATTATTTTATTCTGCAACAAGTTTAGTACATACAAGGTAAAACATGAGATTACCACGTACATATACAATGAGAAGTAGAACTATTTTCCCCAAGAAACTCATAATCTAGAAAAATATATATTTCAAGTAAAATATTTTATGAATGCACTTATTAATTTTCTCAACTATTAATAACTGAGCACGACATATATACTTACATATATATAATTTTGCTAGAGATGGAACAAAATAAAAAACATATATAATACTGTTTACAATGTAATGGAATATAAGACACAAAATGTATAAAGGTGTTTTTGTAGTTTTGTGATAGTAAAGTGACAAAAAACATGAAAGATTTACTCGGAGATTTATCTTCCTCATCAAAGAGATCACAGGGGTAGAGAAAATCAAAGAAATCCCCACTTGACTTGAGTGTTACCACATCTAACTGTAAGTGTGCATGAAGTGAAGAAAAGGTGCACTATTTCCAGCAAAGAAAATAGATATACAAAGGCGTGAAAATATTTTAAAAATATGATCTGTGTAGCTCAAATGTAAAGGTTTTTTAAATTATTGTTATTTTGAGATAGCAACTCCAAATTGCCCAGGCTGGATCCAAACTTGTGATCCTCCTGCCTCAGCCTCCCAGAGTGCTGGAGTTATAGACATGTACTGCCACAGCCTACCTGTAAAGTCTTTCCATAGAGCTAAACTTAAGTTCTCTAGCAGAGAGAAGCAATCACCAAAATAATGACACTGGATCATAAAAGCTTTTCCCTGCTATACTCAGAAGTTTGAACTTTAGCTAATAGACAATTGAAGAATTTTATTTTCCCATAAAAATAATGTGAGCAGGTTTGTATTTGAAAGGTCACAATGACGGCGCAGGAACAGATGGAAGGGTGAGAATCTTGGCAGCACACAAAACCTGTCAGTCATGACCCATGACAGCAGGTGGAGGGCAGGCACTCGACAGTGGAATCCACTGCAGTCATACTGACGTGAGCTCTGGCCAGCGCAACAAAACCAGAAAACAATAAAAGCATGATTATGCAACAGGCAGAATGATGGAATCTGTCCAAGGAATCAGTGATCAAAAAAAAAAAAAAAAAATCCAAAGAAAAAGATGAAAGGAGCAGAACCAAAGTGACTATGGGAGTATATTTTTTTTGTGGGAACGTATTGGTGATCCAGACCAGAACCTGGTTTTACTTAAAATGAATAAATTAGATGAAGACATCGTGAAAGTTGGTACATAATTAAACCTGCAACTCGGGGAAGAGAAGAAATTTGGAGAGTCACATTTTTAGAGCCATCCAATTAGCAAGTAGAGTTGGAAAGTTCAAAGTGCTTAGAAGAAGGTTTCGAATAAATCATACGTGGGAAAGCGAGGAAGACAGAGGACTAAGAACAAGCCTATTAGTGCAGCCTGCGCTGGGAAGACAGAAACACACTGCAACACCTAGGCAGAGACGCACACCATTCCCGGGCTGTGAAAGGCTACAGGTAACAGACAGAGCAGAGTTCTGAAGCTATCAGGTGGTCGTTGATGTCTTTAAAGAGAAGTGGAGATAGAGGAATTCAGCTTGCAACTCATTAACTTATGTGATGATTAGAGAATGATTAGAAGTTTACTACTGAGGTAAAACAAATCTCTTTTGCCTCATTTCCCCTTCCCCTCTTCCTGTTTTACAAGAGAAGAATTCAGAGCACAAACTGGTCGGATTCAGGACTGTCATTGGACGATACCTACTGGTAGGCAGAGTCCGTCTCCTTTAAATTTTTTCTTTTTTCTACTTTATGAAGCAAGATTGCAAAACAGAGAGTGTTTTCTTAGTATATGCTTGTATTTCTTCTGTTCATGAATGGCAGTCACACTAAATAATCATCAGTGAAGACTTTATGATTAGTCACTGACAAATGAAAGCTTAACATACAAAAGAAGACTTGTACTTTTGTTTGAGCCCAGTTTATATGATCTAAGACATCTATAAGAGATGCAAGAAATTTCAGAATGAATGTTCAGCTGCTGATTTTCTGTTTTGTATTATCACTTAGGTGGCACAATAGGCCAAGTGAGGGACCTCGAGTATCACTAAGGTAAGATTTGGGCAGTCCTGTGATGCTGAGCCAAGCACGATCAAAACAGTACTGGAACTCCTAGCAGCGGTGTGAGGACTAAGCAAGCAGATACGGTGAAAACCTAGTATGATTTTATTACTGATCATATGGAAACCCAGTTCATTATTTTCTTTATTCCTACTTATCGTCTATGATTTTCTAATTTTCACTTTATCATGGGCAAGCATCCCATGACATCCTCAGGCCCAGTTCTCACAGCTGCTTTAAAATACAGGTCATTTATCATAGCTGTGTTAAAATGTGGGGCAATGCAAGGTCGGACTTTGAGTTTCCAGTGACGCACTGCGGAACACCTACCTTCTGCTTCTATTACATTCCTCTGGAGAGTGCTGCACTTCTTTTTCCCTAATCCATTTCGTGTTTGCGTAGGCAGCAGACAGACATGAACAGAAGGGAACGACCAAAATCTGGGCTGAAGGTCAGAGGCGCAGGCGTTGAAAGCAGCAAATGCAGGGCAAGAACAATGGACAATCGCCAATAACCAATTGAAATGGGACAGAAACTAGGTAAGACACCACATGAAGCTGCAAACAGCAGTTATAGACTTTCTGGAGTCCACAGGATATCCTGAATTGACTTTTCCTCATTGTAATATCATTATCATGCATAAGCACCTAAGTTAATGATTGTGATAAGTTTATGATTTGCTCTAGAGCAAAAGTTACATAACCTGAGAGCATTGCCCGGGGAAAGAACAAGTTCTCGCCAGGCAGGAACAAATCTGAGAATAAAGAAGTCCAGGGGGGCATTAAAAGGGGTCACTCCAAGATCTCCTATGTTTATCTGCCCTCTCACGATGCTCAGTTTGTCTATAAATTGTATCTCTCTCTTGAAAAACAAGTCTTTCCTGCTTAACTTTCATTTGGCTCATGGACAGCCACTTGCAACTCCAGTCCCAATGCCGTTCAGTCCCAGAATTCCTTTTCTAGACACCAGATAGGAACTATAAGAATCAACTTTTCCCTCAGCTATCATTAGGAGCTCACAGTTGACCTCTCTCGAATATCTGCTACCGTTTGTCCTTTGGTGACCTATTTAGGGTTTGCTTTATGCATGAAAGTGTCTGGCGTCAGTCCAAGATTGAGGCAGAGTTCACACACATCAAGTGTCACTTTTCTGTTTTCTTTCTAAAATTCTCTCAGTTTTCAACAACAGAGATTTTTCTCAAATTGAGTCTTATGATTCTTCAGGCCAGTCTCTTCAAACACCTCCAAAATGGCATGATTTCGAGACTTAACATTTTACCAGTTATATTCTGAGTATAACTAAGTAACCTCACTTCAAAGTAATTATAAAGAGACTGTCTATCAGTAAGCCACAGTAAGGCTACCTTCCTATTAACAACAAAACAGTTTAAATCAAGTTCAACATTGGGCATGAGGGCTGGGGGAATGGCTCAGTGGTCAAAGCGCTTACCTAGCAAGTGCTAAGTACCTGAGTTTGATTCCCCAGCACCACATAAGCTAGGTATGGTGGTGCACACCTGTAATCCCAGAATTTGGGAGGCTGAGACAGGAGGATTGTCATGAGCTCAAGGCCAGCCGGAGCTCCATAGTGAGTTCAGGATTCAGGACCAGTTTGGCTTATACAGAGAGACTCTGTCTCCAAAAAAATAAATAAATAAATAAATAAATAAATAAATTATACACACACACACACACACACACAAACACACACACATGCACAAACACACACATACATATGTACATATATGTATATATATGGCTCACCTTTTACCAGACATTGGTAATTTCAACTTCAGATCAACTAAAAGCATCAAATTGCTCTTTGAGTTTTGTTCATCATAAAGCAAGTTCTCAACGGCTCATCAAATGAATAAGAACATAACATCGATATTCCTCTGTTTTGTATATATGTGCAATTTATTTAGGTTTTTCTAAAAGTCTTTCCACGAATTATGTTGTGTTATAGAATCATTAATTCATTTATCCTTACTCTTGTAAGACATATCTATTGAAAAACTCTCAGATACTTGGGGCTAGAATGGAATCACCAACGGAATCCTCTCCCCAAGGGATTGCTAACCTAATTTGGGGGCTAACTAAACAAGTAATACTTGGAGTCTTATCATAATTATTGAAATAATGTATCTGAAAATAAAGCAGAATAATATGGTAGCAATTAATGGCAAAGTTGCAATTTCGAATGAGCTCAGGGATGTCCTATCTGAAGAAACAGCATTTGAGCTGAAATGTGAGCCATAAACAGAATCTAATGAAACTATTTGAAATTTGCTATATGAAATTTTTATATTTTGAGCCACCTGCAGATAACTCCATATATTTTTCTCACTATCTCTTCAAAATACCAAAAACCCAGTCAGGGACGAAGTCATGCAATTTCCTTCTGCCTGGTTGACAGGCTCCTATGCCTCTCCATGACTGGAAATTTTAAATCAGATGGCAATAAATTCATTTAACATTTGTATAAGATATCAGTGTTTCTACATTCAGACATCATTATGTCACAAGAGATTTCTTCCAATATATTGTCCACTTATTGGAGTATTTTATTTTTTTAACCAAAGCAACTTATACTGGTTTGTGTTTTAGGTTAACGACCCATATTCTCTTTTTTCTTTTATCTATCCCAAACGACATAGCACACATATATGTGTATGCATACAAATTAGATTAGATAAAAGAAAGTATTCTTTTAGGGGCATGGTAAGGAGGGACATCATATGTCCCTATTTTCTCCCCCTCTCTCCACCACGAAGTTCAAAGGCACTGTCTCACATTTAATAGGTAGCCAATCAATGTAAATTGAATTATTCAAGTGATTGAATAACTGCAGGAAGACGTTAAATAAAATGGCCATAAAAGAAGGCCGTTAATCAGGTGAAATCAGGTAAATGAAAGGATTTTAGCAAAGTGTTATATTCTACCCAAATGAGGATTTTTCTACATGGACAATAAGGACAACATTATCATTTCGTAAAATAAAATTTATGTCAATGAATTCCTGGTGGGTAAACGTCCATTCCACACCTCAACAATATGTTTCACTTTGGGGCGCACATCCCAGGGCTGTGGGTGATACCTACGATGTGCTGATCCTGACACAGTCAGCTACTGAGCTTTACCCAGGAACGGAAAATATCCTGTGCACAAATGGAAAAAATCCTCTCTCGAAGCCCTGATTCAGTCATTCTCAAGAAAGAAAGTGGCCAATTTGGAGAAAAAGACTTCCCAAAGATGTTTTCTGATGATATGCACTTTATTCTAGTTTATTGTCCCTGAGAGAAAACCTAGGTCATTGAGCACCATGTCTCTGAAACAGCCCTTTTTGCGTTCTTGAGACTTCTGCTAAATCAAGGGTTTACTGTAAGCAGACAGGGATTGGGATTTACAGTGAAGCGTTATCTGGGGGACACAGGACTGGAAAGCGAGTGCTATCTGTACAAAGTGCCCTTCGGCTGTTGGGGAGTCACAGTCAGCTGTTCCCTTCAATGCTGGCTAGAAAACAGAACAAAGAATGTGAATGACGTCACTGCTATGTAGTTTGATCTAGAAAACTCCCTCTTAGCAGCAACACACCACCGAACAACTCTTCCAGGAAGAGGACACACCAAACTACCTACTGGGGGGTTGTGTTGTTAGTTTTCACCCCTCGTGGGTTTTGCCCAGGAATGCTGTGTTGAGTCTGGCTGTGGAGACAAAATAAGTAGGTGACACCAACTTTAAATTTATCACTTCCCACAACATGTCATTTGCCAGTACAAATGCAGCACGCACACAGTCGCTCTAGGAGAGAACGTATTCCAATAATTTTAAAATCACTTATCTCACCACGGAGAAAGGCATCCTTGCTATGGTTTTGATAAAATGACCAACACATAAAGTTGTAGTACACACAAAATGCTTTCCTGTAAATTCTAATAAATCATAAATCATTCAGAAACGTTTAGACTTGTCCAAGAGAGGTCGGTTACCTTTTTACTTTTCTCTACCTCGGATTCCCTCACCCCCTTTCTTGTACCTAACGGTCCCACCATAATATTTTCATCTTCTTTCTAAGACTCATGTCCCAACTTCCTAAACTAATTTAAATGATAGTGTCAAGTTGGGAAGAGAGCTCCAGAAACAGATGTTTGACAAGTGTTGGCTTTCCTGGATCAAGACACTGTGCTTACATGCTGTCCTCAAGTCCACGAATCTCAAGATTAACATCACTTATAAATTAAAGAAATGCAAGAATGTTTACCTCTTCCACTAGGAAGGGAAATCAGTAAAGATACTACAATCATTTTTCTTTTATTTCCATATGTCCATGTAATAACATGTTTGATTCAGCAGCATTTGACTGTATTAGACAATAGATATGTAAAGTACAAACACTCCATATGCAATGAATATTTGCATATTGGGACACTGTACTGAGAACTAATCTGATAGTTTGATCACCATAGTTCACTCATAAGATAGTTACAGGGAAGCAAAAGTCAATTCCCAATGAGTATTTTACACATGTTTTGAGAAGAAAATGTTTTACCCATATAAAAATATTCTGATGCCTATAAAATATTAATGTGCAATCACCAAGAAAACATCCAATCAGGCAGAGACAAAAAATAGAGTTGTAGAATATAAAGATGTTAATAGATGAAATAAATTGTTTTGCCCCGTCATCTCTAAGTTGAGTCTAAGGAAAGGTAGTGATTGTTCGCACACTTACTGATTTACTACTATCTGAAACTGACTCTTGATAATCCATTGTGGGCAATGTCTCAGCAAACCTGCCCCTCTGTCTCATGGGAGCTCATCCTTTTGTGATCATGCTAGCTTTGCTGATGTAGGAACCAGATAAAGTCAATACCCCAATTCTGTTACAAGCCATATTGACTATGCAGAAATGATCTTTGACTGGAAGGTTTCACTCAGAATGGGAAGCGCTACAACAGAACAATCAAAGCCAATGGAAATGCATTTGGATTTTTATAAGTGTGACGATTCTATGCTCAGATGTGGTCCCTTCATGCCCCTAGCAATAGGCCTTTGAGATGGAAGAGATTTTTGTTCATATTAAACATTAAGTTTCTAAGTAAAGCAAGCCATAACTCATGCAATGTGTATCCCTTCTCCGTGTGTCCAAGCTGTCTCCTGTACACTGCACAAAATTCTACCAGGACTTCTGCAGAAGAGAAACCACTGGCACTGCTCTATTGGAAAGAGATACCTCCTGTCTGATATAATTTGGGGCATACTGGTGCCAAATGCAGTCTTTGGTGGAGTTATGACTCTGTTTATTTGAGCAGCACCTAAATCATACAAGCACACACATACACACAGATACACACACAATGAAACTGCACAATGAAATATGCATTAGATACACTGTGCTCAGGTCTCTAGCTCTGAATAAACATGCCACTTATAAAGGCATCATAAGCTATACTTCTCTATGGCTATACACATATAATCACTAGTCACACACACGGAGCAAGCACATGGTCTGATAAAATAAGCACAATAATAAAATCATCTGGAACTGGTTTGCTTTTTATGACCACCTATCCACAATTCTGGTCATATCAATGATGAAGAATTTCCCCCCAAAGGGATAACCAGCTTCCACTTGTAAACATTTCGTCCATGCCAGGTTCTATTTTTTAAACAGCATTTAATCTTCAAGGGGATTTACATAAATCTAAAAGGAGTTAGAACACAAGACCCTACATGGGCTTCAAGGTTTGCCAAACGACCATGAGAATGACTACTGGAACGGTCATTTCTACTTTAGACTGCACCCTTTTCTCCTTTCATCAAATTTGTTTTCGAGGAGTCCAAAATGGTCACCATACCGCGGTTATTTCCTCCTCCACCTCCATGAGCACAGATGCCAGAACATTTCAGGAGATATGAGCCATAAAAAAGCTTAACCATGTGATCGGGGAACATTTTCATAAGACAGTTTAGGTAAAAGCATGAAAGTATTTTTGAATCTCTATCATATAATTTCCTTTATACTTGGTATTTAATGAAAATAACCACAATAAAAACCAAGATAGCAAGTAATCCAAAATTCAGGTGGACAGCTGCATAAACTGAGACCTCTGTCCTTCGAAGTCTCATCAACAAACTCATTTATGATGGTGACACGGCGGAAAAAATCAAAACAAACGACATAAGTTTGTTAAGATAAAGTGTCCACTCAAAAGCTCTCCAAAGTTCAGGGGAAACAATGAGTCCATACAGTTTAAAACGAAACCTCTCTGGGTCTCCTCTGATGAGTTTGGCCTCTGTGCCAGCAAGGTGGGAACCTCACACTTTCGCTGTCCTCACCTCCAGGTTGATGTCTCTAAGGTCTTTCATGTTAATGCTTTGGGGGCTTCCTTTTTTCAAAGTCTATGGCTTTTTAACTGACTTAAAATATTGGTTATAAGTAGAAAGCCATAAGAGAAAGAAACATTTATGAGTAAATCCTTTCTTATTTCTGAGTATAAAAATCACAAGTATGTCATTATTCAGTGGGGTTTTTTTCTTCTTTAAAATGACTTTTGCATTGTAACTTCGTCTTCTCTATACTTAGTTACTCCTGTATCTCATTGATTTTCAAAAAAGTCACAGAAATCTCTTATCCCACAACTTAATTATGGCTTTGTAAGTGATATAAGTAGGTTACATATTCCCTTTCTGTCCATTTAGCTTAATCAAGTTATTTCTTCAATAAAAGATTCCCAGCCCTATGGTAAGGAGCTTTATGAACCAGAGAGGAGTTAAAGAGAAGAATCCAACCACTTAGATGAAGTCAGCAAAAGGATATTGTCAATAAGTGCCAAGCTCACAGAATTGCTTTAAATCTTGGATAAATTAAGGTAAAACCACGTAATTTCAGATACTATAAATAATTCCCTAATGGGAAGAAATCTTTTGTAGACAAGATCAGAGATCAATGGCAACTAGCTACTTTAAACACAATGCATTCTTCTCTAGTTCAATGTTCCCATAAATGCCTGTTCAGCAATGGAATAAAATGGTTTCCAGTAGAAATGAATCTACGTAATGGATCTAAAGAATAACACCTTTTATTCATATATTTCCTGATCTAGAGGAACTTTATATACCTGAGAGAAAGTATCACCTGATATATACCTCTAGGGAAAAAATTCTTATGTTTTGAGGAATATATGGAACTTCTCAGAAGAAGAAAAAAGTTCTTCTGAAATAAGATTCTATTTCAATATACAGTCATCAAGAAGAAAGGGTAAAGTTAGCATCCAAGGAAAATATGCAATGATTCCACATGAGCTGCAGGACTGGATTACAAATTGTAGCAAATTATTGACGTTTGTAAGACATTTTTGCTTGGTGGGCAAAGGGAGAAACAGAAATTGTACTTGAAGAAAGTGATAAAAAACATCAGTAAAAAAACATGTTTCATTTGAAAAATAAACTTCAAGTTCAATTAGAGCAAGTTAAATATAGAAAAAAAATAGGGCAACGAACAACCTCTGAATCTTGCCTTTATCTGAAACTTGATACTCAGGACTCACTGGTGGGTACTATTAGAGGGGATGGAAAAGGAAAGCTGTGGACGGTGAATAAGAAACCTGATTTAAGTTCATTCTTCATCTCTGCCCCAGTGTGACTACCTCAAGTGTTCTAGAAAGGCTGTAGCTATGGAGCCAGAGAGAAATCAGTATAAATAAAGACTCCAGCATGATTCTCATGCATAAGAACAGAGCCAAGCCCTTAAATGCTTGAGATTTTTGTCATTTTCTCAATTTTACAAATGATTTTGTCTAGACATTTTGAAAGCAAAATAAACAAGACAGTGCATTCAAACTGTGTGTGAAAGTGACATTTATAGATGCCAAGGGCTGCCACAACTACGACAGAAACAATAGGAAGTTTCTTTTTTTTCAGTTTTAGAGGCCAAAATCCCGTCACTAGGTGTTGTCCTGGCTGCACAGTTCCACGGGTGCAGACCCTGAGCGCTCCAGGGTTTCCTTACCCATTGTTTTGTCCCTCCAGCTCCTGCCTCCATGGAAAATCGCTGGACACCCCAAGAAGACGTTGTCACAGTGTACAAGCATGACCAAGTTTCCCAAAATTCTAACTTTAGCAAAATTATGTGATCATGTTAGACAAGATTTGTCTTACTAAACTTATAGCAGCCACTCTCAATAGTTTCTAGCTTGGCTAAGCATTCTTTACAATGGCTTCAGGTGAGACTGTCACTTCCTGATTCCTATATGATATATGTAAGCATTCTTTACAGTGTTTTTCTGAGGGCTTATTACTTTTTGACTCGTATAAAATGAATGTGAAGCATTCTTTACAATGTTTTCCAAGGGTTTGTTACTATATATATATATATATATATATATATATATTCCTTGTGACTGTTGGAGAGAGTATGTCAAAGTGAGGCAATCAAGAATCACACCTAGTTTTCAGTTCCATAGGAGTTGTGATCTGGGTCTCTCATATCGGAGAGACCATTCGATGTTTCACCTTCTGCTTCTGACTCACTTCACTAAGCATGATGTTGTCTAGTTTCTTCCATTTGCCTGCAAAAGCCTCCATGCTGTTGGACTTTATAGATGCACAGTATTCCATTGTGTATAAATACCACCGTTTGTGTATCCACTGGTCTGTTGATGAAACAGAGAGGTAGGGCAGGGAGGGAGGGAGGGAGGGGTGGGTAGGAGGAGGGGCAAAAGGAGAGTGGGAAAGTCCTTGTCACCTTGACAAGATAAGTAGGTGCGCAAAATGCTCAACTTCATGGTAAGCCTTAAATTTTGCACTCATACATATCAATGAAATGGGGGAGGGGGGAAGAACCACACCTAGATCAGGGTCACGCCTAGATTAGGGTTTGGAAACTATGCCTAGATTAGACAATTGAGAACCAGCCTGGATTAGAGTGTGAGTGATTTTTGGGCCAGCGAATGAGGGAAGAGCACCCACCTGGATGTGGGAGGTCCAACTGGGAACTCAAACTACATAGAAGAAAGAAAGGAGCAAGATCATTACAGCTTCCTCCTCTGGGAAAGCTCTCACCTTCACAATTGTCTACGGATGCCAACTTATTACATGCAGATCTTCATCACAGATTCACTCCAGTCTCGACTTGCGCCTGTCTTCCCACGATCAATCTTCAGTCACTGATTCTCAGTCTTTGGTCTTCGCCACTGTTCTTTGAACAATTAAGATCCACAGCAGACCCTCATGGGCTGTCCTGCAGTTCCAAGCAGGTGTTCTATTTCGCAGTGTAGCAGCCGTCAGACATTCCAGTTCTCACAAGTGCAGGCCGCCATCTTGAACTATCTCTATCCTCAGATTTGTAAGCCTTCTGAATAGATCCTTCTTGCTATAATTTCTGTAAATTCTGTCTCTTTTTAAGAACCCAAACTAATACACTCCTGTATGATGTGCATCTTTGTGACAGCACTTCCTGGCCACCTGTTGTTTGTGACCTGTGCTTCTGTAACTGTGTTCATAAGCCACACAAACCCCTGCTTCACAAAGGTTTCATAATCCATCTCCTTTTTACACTCAAGGCTGCGTGGATTTTCTGGCAGTAGCCACCATGCAGTCGCTGGCTAATAAGCCTACTATAAAAACATATTCCTCTGGGTGGCAGAGCATTTGGCCTCATCTGTCTTCCTGAAGTTCCTTACAACAACATCATCTCCAGAACTTTCACCTCATTTCATTTGTAATGATCCTATTTCTCAACAAGGTCATGGGCACAAGTTCTGTAACATGAACATAACTTTGAGGGACACCAACGTTCAATCCACCCCAAGACTCAAATCTTGAAAACGCTCAAAAAGCTGAATACATCTTAATAGACTATAAAATCTATAAATGTATAGAATGCTTGAGAAATACTGGGAGGAATAGGCAATTATTAGGACATTAATACTAATTTTATTAGATGATTGAGATTATATTTTTTGTTTCTCTTCTGGTATGGGGCATTTGCTTTGAGCTACGTCTTAAAACCTTTTGCTATTTTTATAGAGTGTCTCACTAAGTCACTAAACCTCTTAGGCTGACCTCACATTTGTAGTTCTGCCTCAGCTTCATAGAACACTAAGATGGCAAATGTACATCACCACTCCCTGCTAAAAATCACCTTTTTTCTAAGAAAGCATATTTACATAGCTTGTATAATTTTCTTCTATTCATCTAAGCTCACTGCCTTACCAGATCAGACCAATTCTAGAGAAAAGGAACTGTGTGTCCTCCCCCTTAGTATCCTCTCTCAAGGCCTTAATACACTACCTGGCACTTGAAGGGAGCTCAATAAATACTAAATAAATAAATGAATAGCTAGAAAGAAACAAATGCATATCTGTCAACAATCTCACAGCTATTTGAGGAAAAGTCAGTTATAAAAACTGGCTGTTGCAATCACCACAACTACCCCTGGAAGACCCTTTTTGTGTAAGTTACTTTCTAACTCTAGTGTTTGAACACACATTAGGACTATAAGAAAATACTCTTGAGTTCTTCTTCCTGAAGTTTGATTTGGAAATACTAAATGGCTGATCCATCATTCAGCAACCCCAATCCCTGACAAGGCCATATGGCTGATTAGTTACACTAAGCAGATCAAAGGAATTCTTTGCAAGATAACATTGGTATTCAAAATGAGTCATGAATCACTAAAGGCAGGATCATGGGGAAAAGAAGCCCTGTGGTATGATTTGGAGAGCACAAGGCAAAGCTCCTGCCAGAATGTCTTTTCTGCTTTCCAGAAGTTTCATTGGAGATTAGTCCTTCAGATCTACAACTTCTCCCATTAAAATTGAAATTTTTTTTTAGGACGGAATCACAGGGCTGGAGGAATAGCACAGCAGTTAAAGCACTTGCTTTGCAAACATAAGACACTGAGTTTGATTTCCCAGCACCACTTAAAGCTGGGTGTGACGGCGTATGCCAATAACCCTAGAACTCAGGAACTCAGGAGGCCGAAGAACGAGGATTGTCCTGAGTACAGGGCTAACCTAAGGTAATAGTGGATTAAGGACCAGTGTGAGATATAGAACAAGACCCTCTTTCAAATAAAAAGGGAAGAAAGGAAAGAATCATATTTGAAGTTCTTTATAAAGTAATAAAATATGTCAGAAATATACCATGTGGGTATTGTGTTTACCATTGTGAAGTCTAGGAAGATGAACAGGAATGTGGTCCCCACTCATAAGAAGTTTGTGGCCCACCTAGGCAGGGTTTTGTACACCTGTAATCATAGCACTCTCGCAATCTGGGAAACTGAGGCAGGAGGATGACAGGTCTGAGCCCAGTGGGGGCAACTTAGTGACTTAATGAGGTCTTGTCTCAAAACACAAAAATGATACAAGGGTTGTGGATATGGCTCAGTGAGGACACTCTAGGTTCAATTCCCAGTAGTCTTCCAAAACAAAAGTTAAAGTTTGTGGCCCAGTGGGACTAACAACATTTGTACAAGTAAATCTAATCCCAGCATCAAGTCTTATATTTCAAAACAAAGGTATCAAATATTAGAGAAACACAGAAAAGGAAGCTATTAATTCTAACTGAAAGGCCAAGAAGGTGACAGAACGTGAAATGATTTTGAAAAATGAGCTGAGTTTTGACAAGAAAAAATGGAGAGAAGGCCATTAGAGACTGAGCAAAATAGGAAGAGATAATGCTGTCAACAGTCAGGGAAAAAAAATAGGTAAGTGAGCAGAAATTGAGCAGAAAAATACCTACAATTTTCTAGGTATCCCTAGCTTAA
Organism: Ctenodactylus gundi; assembly: GCA_004027205.1. Lineage (NCBI taxonomy): Eukaryota > Metazoa > Chordata > Mammalia > Rodentia > Ctenodactylidae > Ctenodactylus > Ctenodactylus gundi. The sequence goes on from PVKB01000076.1 coordinate 728,621, forward strand.
GCATTCGCCACACTTTCAACTGTTTGAAAGACTTCAGAGAAAGCCCAGGTCATATAAGCACGATGATGTTAGATCTGGGGGCTCGAGAACACTAAAAGAGGGAGGCATAGTACATTTTTAAAAAGTAGGCTTGATGGTGATGCAGACCTATAATCTCAGCACTCTGGGAGTCTGAGGCAGGAGGGTTGAAAGTTTAAGCCCATCCTGGGCAACCTATTGACTTAGCCAGACTCTGTCTCAAAATTAACACCCACGATTGGGCTGGACATGTTGCTTAGTGCAAAGGCCCTGGATTCAATCCCACGCACCAACGAGGAGGAAGAGGAGGTGAAGGAGAAGGAGGAGGAGGAGAGGAGGCGGAAAAAGAGAAAGAAAGAAAGAAGAGAGGGAAGGAGGGAGGGCGGAAGGAAGAAAAGGAAGAAGAGAGCAGGAGAGGGAGAGAGGGAAGGAAAGAGGAAGGCTGGGGAAGATCAGGTCCCGAGGGGAATACTGTGGATGGGAAAGGAATCCTGTAAACTCACTGCGGCCTGCTCGCAGGAATCTACATTGATCTCGGAAGCCAGCCCTGGTGTAGGCCTAAGGAGTAAGCCATTCCGCCAATCTCAAGCTGCCCCAAGCTACTGCCCTGCAAGGCAACAACGTGCACCCCCTACTCAGTGTCTCCCCCCGACCAGGCAGCTCAGCGCCCCCACCCAGCCCCCCTGGGCTCTGCAGTAGGTCTCCTTCAGACCATTTTCCACCTCCTTCGCCTCCTCTCTCTTTCCTTCCTTCTCAATTTTGGCTCTTCATGCTTCTCCCAAGACCTTTCTTCTTTATTTGACTTAGTAATTTTTTTGTGTGCTGAGAAGATATACATGCAGATGGTTCCACAGAAAATAAGAAAAAAAGTTTTACCAAAAGTCTTTAATAACAAAGGCTAGTTAGTTGCCCCCAAATATTAACAGAGGAATAACTTTATTTAACTGACTTGATGAGGGCAAAAAAAAAAAAAAAGTTCATGTAAGTCAGAAAATTGCTTTTTCAGTGCAATGCATTTCCAAGGCCTAATAACGGACTAACGGCACCTTAGCACAGACATACCACTTAAAAGCCCCTGCCTCTGCCTCTGCCTGTAAGCTCGAAATTGCTGTTTCCAAGTGTCTACATCCCGCTGTGCTGCTTTTGTTCCTGTCATGAAAAAACCTAAAAACTCCCGTGCTCTATTATGGGTGATGTAGGCTTCTAATTTGAGGGGGGGGGGGGGGGGGGACTGATTTCTAAGGATAACTTCATACATCTTAGGTAGGCTTTTAAAACAATTTATAAAGGAGAAATGATTATTTAATAGCAAAACGTATGTCTGAGGGTCTCTGGGCAGGAAAGTGGTCTCTTAATCAGATTTCTTTTCTCTACGGGGATAAGACTTTTTTTTTGAATAAGGTTAACTTTTCCACTATTGTTCAAGCTCAAAAGTACAAACTGGTGAGTCCCCTTGAGATTCCGAATCTCCCTGTGTAGACAAGATTTTATTTAAAGATAGCCATATTTTGGGCCAATATTATTTTGGAGATTTGGGCAACATGGGCAATTGGCAAAATAGGAAAATTATTACACTTTTCTAATTCTTGCAAACTTAAAAGACTAATACATGGAAGACTATGATTTCAACAATCTAAAAATCTAATTTTTTTCTTATTTAGAAGAGATTTGTATAACAATGAAGCTCCTTCTTCTTAACAGGTCTCTGTCCCCCAACAATTTTCTTTTCCTAATAACGTCAGAATGACTTTTATGCCAATTCCTATTCAATGTTAAGTTATAGTTAAGAATAGCTTTTGTGTCATATTTTCTTTTGTTTCAAAGATACAATAGTCACTAAGTGAAATAAAAAGAACCATCATTACCATTATAATTTTTTTTTTAGAAAAGTTAGGTTTTTCCTGCAAAGTAGGAGACTTGAAACGTAACACTGTCTTCTGAAGCTCATGAGGGCCTGGCTAATACAGAAAAGTTCATTTTTCTTTTCTTTATAGTATAGTCTAAGTTTCACTCTGAAACAAAAGTAATCCCAAGACTTATTCACAAATGGAAATTTTCTTTTCAGCTGTTAGGCGCGGGTTAAGCTTCTTCCAAATGGGTGTCCTTCTCAGGCAACTTACATAGAAACAGTCACCTCTCCTGACCTGTGTCACTTCATAAATCCAGTCACTTTTGCTCTACTGATGGATGGCTGAACTCTGCTTAATCTAGAGTCTTAGCTAGAAAATGCCAAAAGTAATAAAGAAATCTATATGGAGCTCCCATTCTGCTCCAGTGAGAGATTTACAGCTGAGGCTTCTGAATTTTGATTTTTCCCTAAATCAAATAAGTGGAGATGAAAATACTGCAAGATAATGAGAAAGTCAATGAAGCAGTCAGGTAATGGCCCAGGACAAATTTGGAGTAAATATTTATTCATTGTTATTCTCACAGAAAGCATGCCTGGTGCCGGAACTCCCTGAGCCACGCGGGTCTGGCTGTCGGAACAAACTTATTCCGCCATAAGGTCACTACTTAACCTGATTATACCTCCAGGTTAATTTCTTTTTATGTGGTTATAGAAAAGGATTTTGAGGGGGGAAAAATCCACCATTTATTGGCCACCAGCTACAGAAGATGTGTACTGGAAGAGTCAGAACGAAACAGGAACCAAGGCTTGCTTCGCCACACAGGGAGTCTGTGACCTCAGAAAAGACAATTTTAGAATTCACATGGTTGGAATTATTGGCCCCGTGTTACGCATTGTTGAAGATTCCAGCTATTGAGCTTCACTCAAGTCATTTCACTATTCAGTGTGCCCAAAATAATGACCCTGGAGTGACTCTGACACTCTTAACAGGAAAGAACAGATGAGAAAACATCTGGCAGAATACACAGCGATATCGACGGGTTAGCATGTTCCGTATTTTCACTGTGAACCAAAAATCCCACATGAAAAGTGATAGGATCCATCTTTACGATGTAGGCATTCATATGTCTTGTACCCAATGTGTTTGTTAAATGAATATTTAGAGATTCGCCAGAAAATTCTTTTCAGAGCAAATTATGCTTTTATGGCATACCATATTGCTTTCTACTACCAAAACTAGGAAAATGAACACCAGTGCTCAAGACATACTCATTCCGTGACTGTGCCTTGAGACGTTGTGACATCTTTTGCAAAGAGCTGGAAAGCATAGTACCCATCCTCATTGATTTTGGGTGGGTTTTTGTTTTGTTTTGTTTTGCTTTGCTTTGCTTTGTTTCTTGAGACCGGGTCTTGCTCTGTAGTTCAGGCTGGTCCTGAACTCTCTGTAGGCTGGAACCCATGGCAATCTTTCTGATGGGCCTCCCAGATGTTGGGATTACAAGGGTGTGGCACCACACCCAGCTTTTGTGGTGCAAGAGAATTGAACCCAGGGCCTTGAGTTTTCTAGGCAAGCACTTCAACCGCTGAGCTATGCCCTCAGTCCCCTCCGTGATTTTGTGCTTGGCCACGTTCCTGTTTTGACCAGTGGGCACAAAACAGGTCGCTAATGTGTCACAGAATTTGGAAGTCATGTCTAATGAGTAGATTTTAGATGCTCTTTCCACAGGGTGTCACATGAATAACTACATAGAAGATGACAATGATAATTTGTTTCACTATCTTAAACATATTATTATACATGTATATCCCTTGAATACCATGTTGTACTCCTTAAATATACACAATAAAAATAAAAAAATTAAAAATCCTCTAAGAAAATGGAGCAAAGGTTGAAATATGTACTCAAGTGTGGCTTATCCTCTTGCCTTCCCACCATTAGCCACGTGAAGAATGTGCCCCAGGGTATAGGTCCAACAAGAATGCAAAATACGTGCAGTGGAACAGAACTTGAGGCACAGCTCGAAAAGAGCCTCCCCAGCTCACCCAGCACCCACCAAGGGATGAGATGAAATTGTGCAGTAAGCCTGAGAGATTGTGAGATATGAACAGAGCAAATGGATGTATAAAAAGCACATGCTGTATTCTAACATACATATATATATACATATATATATATATAGAGAGAGAGAGAGAGAGAGAGAGAGAGAGAGAGACCTTGCTTACAGAATCAGTTGTGCTAAGATAATCTTAAGACATGAAAATACAAGGTAACCCTCAAGAGTCTTGTTTAATCTGTACATGAGAAGAGGGATAGAAGGATTCCTTAGTATGTTCCAAGCTAAAACCAAGTTGGCTTTGAAGAAACTGAGATAGTGAAGACCAAAGATCATTTTTAGATAACAAGGAGCAAAGATCACTATCTCCCTGGTTGAAAAAAAAAAATATATCGTACCAAATAACATTTCATTAAACAGGATATGATGATGTGTGTCACCTTTACCAGAATTTGATATATCAAATGCCATCATTCTAATAAATATGGTAAGCGAAGAATCATGCTACCTTGATTTACCTTTGATTTTCATATGCTTCCTGAATTCTTTTTTTGTATCACTTTCCTTTTGTATTTCAGGCCATTGTTTATATCTGGAATATAACATTTTAAAATTCTTTTACCCTAACTCAACTGTCAGCGAGTAACCTCATAGGAAACAATGTTCTCAAAAAATGTCACAATGGGGGCTGGAGACGGGATGGTAACAGAGAAGGATCACTCTACCAGTGGCTTCACGGGAATTCGGGTGGAAGTCTGAGATTTAGTGAAGGAAGTTCCTCTGGGACTTGGGTTAGGGAAGGCAGAGGATCAGCTGGAACTGAGTGGTGACCACAGGACCTGTGGAAAAGCAATAGCTCACCACCCTGGTGAGCAGGTGCATTTCTTCCTCACTCAGGTAGTTCTTCATGCCCTTTTCACAAAGGCTTCCTATAGATTTTAGAGACATACTCTCTCGATCGCACTCAAACTCTCCTGGCTTCTTTCTACGCCTGTTTCGACAGCTCAAGTTTGTCAGCCTTCGGACCTGAGGATGGAGCTCTGTCTTGCTTTTCTCTATCTGAGATACACTCCGTTGTTTTCTATCACCCTTCCGAAGCCAACCTTCAGTCTCCTCTCTCCCTACCCCACTACCGCTCTTATTAATAGAACCGTTAGGTTTTGATAACTCACAGCTATTTGGTTTGGCCTTTTGTGAATCAATATTTACACACTACTCAAGGTAGGTTTTTTCTGTATTTTCAACAATAATATGGTGTTGCCTTTAACAAACTTGTCTAATAAATTACTATGGCAACTGTATAGACTTTTCCATTCGTAGTAGAGATCAAATTTCTCATGTTAGGAGTGGAGGGCCCGTATGAGCAGATAACTTGTTACGATATGTCAACAGCCTTTATGTATTAAGTTTTACCACTGATGCCAGTATCTGTCCCACTGTTACAGAGAGGACAGTGGTTGGAACTTATTAAGAGTTTGATAACTTCTGGCAGTTTGGTTTAGCCTAGGGAAGCAATATAGAGGCCAATTTTACTATGAATGGTGATACATTATTGACTACATGACTTAATTGTTTTGTTGCTGTGACTCAATACCCGATATGCACAAATTTGGGGAGAAAAAGTTTTATTTTAACTTACAGTTTCAGAAAGTCTCAGTCCATTCACAGGTATTATTCCTGAGTCCAATTTTACATGGAAAATAGAGCTTAATATCAGAGTCAAATTGAAAATATCACATCCAGCCAACATTCACTGGATTTCCTCTCCCTGTGATCAATCACCCAGTGGTGTGAGGCATACGTGAAACAACAGATTCAGTTGTTCATCTACCTCTGAGATGTCTGCTCTTTAAAATTTAATGGTATTAAAAGAAATAAAGTCAGCATACTAAAAAGACACAGGCATATCCATGCTTACAGCAGCACAGTTCATAACAGGCAAATCCTGAAAACAGCCTCCCTGTCCATCTGTACAGGAATGGCTAAAGAAAATGTGGAACCTATACACAATGGAATACTACGCAGCCATGAAAAAGGCAAATACAAAGTATTTGAATGAAAATCGGGTCACCTAAAATCAATGATGCTCAGTGAAATGGATCAAGCACAATAGACTGACTATAGACAGGTGTTCCTTGTATGAAATGCATAGAAATAGTGATATAAAAAGGCCCCAAGATGAATGACAAGGTAGAAACAGAGGCAATGGTCAGACAGGAAAGGGGTGAACTTCTGAAAAGGGGGTGGATATAAATGCACTCTGATTCTCCAAACCCCATGGCTCTAATACATTACAGAATTGGAATTCATGTATTTATTTTAAAAATGTTAAACTGTATGTCATGTGAAAATTTTTTACCATAATAAAATTATTGTTAAAAAATTTAGTGGTATTGGATGGAAAGGCCTATAAAATACTAAAAAATAATTTATTATTTATTCTCTTAACTCTTTTTGTTATATATAGGTACTTATATTTGAGTATGATGCAAGAACTATGTCTTCACATAGATACCTGCCTGACTGACACATTAGCTTTCAGGCTAAGCTGGATTAGGTTCCATCTGCTGTTGCTTCACAGTTTCATAATCATCTGTCTTCCTAAGTCCCTAGTCCCTGACGCAAAATTCAATGTCTGGCTGAACACTGCCCCCTTCCCCCTTCCTGCCTCATTCCAGATTCTCTCTCAGGAGGGTTTTTCATCAAGAATGCCTCACATCCCACCCCAATCTATATGACCAGTTTTCACAAATTGAAGTATCAATAAAGAATTCCCACGTCCTTTCCTTGTGTAACACTGTGGGTAGAAATGCAAGAGGTACAATTATTCTATTAGGTCCATTTGGGATCATCCATACTCCATATAGAAAAAGACCTATTTCTACCTAAATCTACAGTCCCCTCCTGGGGCCATTAAAAAAACCATCTGCTTTATAGATGGCATTCAATAAATGTTATCTCCTTCATGTCTTCCTTGAAGTACTGTCATAAGAAGATGACATGTGCATTTGACATGACATCAGCCACATAGAAAAGCATGTCTAATGCATGGAGAAGGGAGTGGGATTAGTATGAAGAACCCCTATTTCTTCTTTGAAAGTCTTGTCTCCTAAAAACAATTTTGTGCAGGAAATGATTAGAATCCCTCTTAAAAAGTCATCTGCTATATCTCTCCCTGCAAAAACAAATCAATTCTCTCATCATTTTTTTAGAAAAATAACCCATACTTCAGCCTTTTGGGGATCTCACTATAAGTAGTAATAAGCTCAAAACAATGAAGATAAATAAAGTAATTTTTGATCTGGTAGAAACATTCAGGTTGTCTTGTGATGGTGGCCATAATATTAACCTTATTTTATATTTTTACAGTAATTGAAATTTAGTAATTTAACTTTCTTTGGGTCTCCCATGATAACAACCATCTGAAGGCATATTTTTGCATTTCCAGGTCCTTTTCCTTGTCTCACAGAATTCTTTCCAGAAAAATGATATAAATAAAGCTTCAGGAATCTTAGGGTTGCTCATAAGGTCTCATAATCAATAGTCCTCAGCAATCTATCTTCTGGATATTGCAAATTATTCGACAGGATATAATTTATTAGCAAAGTACTTAGAATTCAAGTAACCTCTAGGAAAGTGAAGAATTATGAGGTCAAATCACTGTAAAGCAAAAACTTCAATATGGCAATTTCAAATGCAAAAATGTCTCAGAGCATATTCAAAAGAGTCAATACAATACGCTGTGACAGAATTTTGGAGCCTCAAGGTGATTCATTTTTTACAGAAGAAGCAAAATGAAAAAGAACTTAGTACACGGAAATGGCCACACAAATCTACAAAATGTGCTTTACCCTCATCTACGAAAAAGCCCTCATCTTACAAACAGCCATACACAGCAATAAAAAGATTTAGAAGATTCTTCAAAAGCTTTCCAATGTTTTCTAAAAATCATTAGGACTATCAACACCTACCCCTAGGCAAATTCTGTCTAAGCCAATCCACAATTATTGGCCAAACTTCAGCAACATTTCTAATATTTGTAGTTGTTCTCATTTAACAGTTGTGTGTATCATTAAAGTAATCTAGAAATTTTATGAATACACATCACAAATGTTTTTTTCAAATTCTCCATAGCCACCTATTTTCTTCTAAAACAAGAAGGAAGAGGAAGAAGAGGAGGAGGAAGAAGAGGAGGAGGAGGAGGAGGAGGACTACAGGAATAGCTCAGCAGTTAAAGTGCTTGCCTAATGAGCGCCAAGTCAAGTGCTAAGTACCAGAGTTTGATTCCCCAGCACCACATAAAATGGGCATGGTGGTGCATGCCTGTAATCACTTGGGAGGCTGAGACAGGAGAATTGCCATGAGTCCAAGGCCAGCCTAGGCTCCATGGTGAGTTCAGGACCAGCCTTGGCTGCAGAGCAAGACCCTACCTCAAAAATAAAATGAAATAAAATAGAAAAAAATAAAAAAACGAAAAAAAACATTTAAGATATACTTTATTTTTCTTATTCAGAATAATCAAATATTTTTAGGCCCTGATAAACTGTTTACTTCCTAATTCATAAGATTTTGTTATTCAAACTTATAAGATTTTAATCTCTTGCTCCACAATGTATTAAAAGAGTGTGCTCAGAGACAGGAAACAGGAGGAAACCCATACTGCTACGGCTCAACAAAAGATTACGCTGGGAAAACAAGTGAAATTATTATAGTACTCCCTAAAGCAATAGTTTTCAAATGTATTTTAGTCAGACATTTCTCTCTTCAAAAGAAGACTTTCCATAAAGCAAAGGAAAATAAATGAACATGAAACTTCTCTGATTGAAATATTAGTGGGGAGTCTAGTTGATCATATGTGATGGAGACGCTACTTGGCACGGCTTGAAAAGGATCCTGGAGGACGAAGCCCAAACTCCCCACATTTTATTGTGAGCCTAATGTTTGTCACCAAGGTAAGAGAGAAAGGGTTTATCCATCTCGACGCAGGCGAATCAGCACACCCAATGCACAAACGGACTTAGATGGCAACAAGAGATTGCTGGAAGCAGAACAACAGCATGAAGGCACAAAGGATTTCACTTCTGAGCTCTTCTGCGCGGCCAAGGGCAAGTCTCCTCACGTTTTTGGACTTCGGGTGGTTCACTCATCAAACACAAAACAGCATTCAGCTTTTATCCTTCCCTAGGGTTTCCTCCTGATCTAAGATACATGATTACATTGCACGAGGGGTGATTTCACGCTAAGGTGCGAGAAGCGCAATGCAAACATCTTTCCATTTATAGATTTTTTAGCACGAGCCTTTGGTGAGCCTACTGACAGAAACACACGTGCTATTATTTTGCTGTTTCTAAGCAGCCGTGCCTGGCAATTTGCTTACATTGAGAATGGGGCTGCTGATGACGAAAAAGCAGAGCTTTACTCAGCCAGGAGCATTTTCTTTACTTGATAAAACTACTTGGAGGAATTCGGATTTTTATATGGTATGTTCATTTTGGTAATGTTTTTGTCTTCGACCTAAGCGTATGTTTCTGGTATTTAAGTCATCATAAAGACAGCCCTGTAAGGGAAATTAACAACTGCAGCTGACTGGCCAAGCAGGACTAAGGGCATTAAGAAGTCAAAACAGGATATTCCCCACAGGAAGCTAATGACAACTTGAAAGCCTCCTTGGAGGAAATAAGACGCAGACTGAGACTAAAGTAAGAGAAAAAAGCAGCCACAAGAGGGTGGGAGTAGGAGCAGCCGGGCAAGGAGTGCAACCCTTCAGACCAGGCAGGAGGACCAGCACCAGCAAAGGCACGTGTTGACAGGATGGAAGGGAACGTGTGGTAGGAGCTAAGGCTAAAAACCACAGCAGACATCGGATTGTTCATGCACCTTGTAAGAGACAATCGGCTTTAGCACATAGATAACAGTAAGAAGTGTTTTGAGCGGACACAATTTACAATTAGGTTTGTGGTTTTCACATATATGTAGTATAGTGAATAGAGAGAGCGAATGTACTGTAAGCAGTGACACTGGTGACACTGTGGGTATGAGATTTGTAGCAAACCAGGACTAAGTAGCATTAAGTTTCGAGAAAAGAGGAAGATTCAGAAGATGTACAAAAAATTGGATTCAAAGGCCTGGGCCTTTGGTTGCAGGTGAGGTGGGAAGAAAGAAAGGAAGGAAGATAGTGAGATTTGTAGTTTAACCATTGGGTCAGTGTGCTGATATTTCAGGCAGAGAGCATCAGAAGAAGACTGCATTAGAAAAAGTAACACTGCATAGTGTTTACTATGTGAAGAAACATACTAACAAATTCATCTTCAATCGACTCTACGAGATAATTTTTATTGTCCTTCTTTACAGATGAGACACAGAAATGCTAAAAGGCTTGCCCACATCTCATTAAGCAGCCACATATGGATATAGATAATTTCGGGTTTGGAAAAGTAGAAAATAATTTTATTTTTAGTCATGTCATTTCTGTGGCCTGTAGGACTTCCCAGTAAACATTTAAACATGTTCGTCTGGAAGTCTGGAAGGGCAAGTGGAGAACAGCCTGATTTGGTAATAACTAAAACTCCTGTATGTAACAGATAACACAGTTCCACAAAATTAAAAAAAAATCAAAAACCAACTTCAAAACAAACAAAATAACCAAGGACAGCTCGTTCCGGTTGAATAAAAAATTAACAGTAAGCTTTCCATAGAGGATAACCTCGGAATAAAGTGAAGTAAATAGACAATTAGCCCACACAGAAGCAGAAAATAAAGAATCTCGAAATAAAAGATAGCCAGCCTCAGCCAAGAGTAGCTCGTGTAAGACACTTCAGACAATTATGCTCCTGTATCCTTGGAATCCCATCTTGAGTCCATTATCTCTTCGATATTTGGAAACAATAAGGAAAGCTGAGAGTCCGCAACAAGATGGTAGAGAAGGAAAATTAAGTTTATATCAAGACTCACTACATTAGTGGTGCTGCACTGCAATGGCAGCCCAAGTTCATTATGTACTGCCTTCATTTACTCACAACTAGGGTCACTGGCCACTCTCAACTAATTGCTTTTCTGCCTTCATAATGTTTTCATTAAAGAACTTCTAGTACCTTTATAGGGAGACCAAATGATTGTCCTCAAAATAGAAAAATCCAGATTAGCATCTTAGAATGGTTTATTGTTTCTCAATGCTGATTTTTGCTTGTGTATTCTGTATGTTAAATAACACAGTCCCGTGTGCACTGTAGTCAATAACTGCTCAGTGGCCGCTGAAGAGAGACATATAGTTACTGCCACTGTGGTCTTAACCAGTCACGATGCAGGGCATTTCCCAGTTTACATTTGCAAACCTGTCAGGACAAAAAAATTAAAAAAATCAAATGAAAGAGCACAGAGTGCCAAACTAATTGGCCATATCTACTTATCTTTTTCATATTTTTCGTTTCTGTAAGTTGACTAGAGTTATCTCCCCTTTCCCAGAAAGGTCATTATAACCCAAGGCTGGTATAAGAAATTGAAAAAGTGTCATATGGAGAGAACCATGAGAGGGAAAGAAAACCTATCTCTTCTGGACTTTGTCTCTCTGGGCCCCAGGTATCGATCCCTGACATTTTTGAGCAAAAACACCACATCGTTGACTCACATTTACTAAAGGAGTTATTCCTGTAAGTCAGTTGCACATTTTAAGGGCCCCAAAAGACTATCTGATCTTAAATTAGAATATTACAAAATCCTCTCTACATTCTTTTTTCTTCTTCTTTTTCTTTTCTTTAAAAGTTGCCAGGTAAGGAGTAGGACAGCAACGAGGCCACACACAGTTTTGAACCAGGTCAGTCCACCCCTTAATAAAAATTACTTTAATACAACACAATCGCAGTACATGAGACTGAAACCAGATGGTTGCCAGATATCATCTGTTGAATTGCTGCTTCAGAAAATCAGAGTGCCTCTCAGTGAGGACAAAAATCACTATCAATCTTCCCATTCAACTGGCGTCTAAGGCTGACCACAGTGAAAAGCATGCTGGGTAGTTTTACAGAAGAGGAACTTCTATCCCAGTCTTGGTTGTGAAGTGAAGATCCTTGTCATTTTTATTCCCTACAATTAGTAGTTTATTAGCATATGTTCATAACACGCATTAATTACATTTATCTGGAGGAACCGCTGCATATATATGTTGTGTGTCAGTCCCTGTTACTTCTTCCTGTCCCCACCTTCCCACCTTCCCCCATTTCCAGGTTTCCTTCCGACCCTCCCGCCTTCCTCCTCACCTTCATCCTTCCTTCAACTCATCTCAGCCTCATAAGCAGCCATGTGTGAAGGCTTCATTCTGGGCAAACCACTAACACACTGGTCAACTTAATGCAGCACCAAGCTGCCCCCTTGACAACTGTGCATGTTCCTCCATGTTACCATACAATGTGAGAAGTTAATTATTTACTAACTTGTCCATCATGATTTTTCTCTCTTATAGAGTTCTTAAAGAAAAGCACAGCTGGCTGAGAGAGATATCTCTCATTAGCCAAGCTGATAAGGTCCCCTCAGTGGTAAGATGGCCCGATGGGTATTATGCAATCATTCATCAGTACGCTGCCTTCTGTGGGAGAGAAACATTCACCAGAAGTATTATTCTTTAATATTTACCAGCTTAAAACAAATGTCTCCTGAAGGATGATCTGAGATAGGGTTTTGGGGAGAGAAAGTGGCAGGGTAGACTGGGATAAAGCAAAGCAGGCATTAAAGGTGTATAACGTCCTCTGCCCCTCCTCTAAGGACGCTTCAGCATGGGATGCGGTTCTTCCACTTAAGCATGGACCAACTTCAAAAGCTCGAACAGGGGTAGGATATGAGCAGCCAAGTGTCCGTGTGGTAGTATCTGACCCACAGGAAGGAGGAAGACCTTCTCCACGGCACTGGGTCCAAGCAACAGAAGAACTTGCCCTCATGGTTCCTCTTCCAACCGACCCTAGGAGCTTCTGTTAGGAAACAATCTAGAAAGGGGGTTGTCCTTTGAGTTGCTACTGGCTTGTGGGTAAAATTCAGCATCATGTAAGCTAGAAAGACTCCTACAGAATTCTGCCCCCAAACGAATTTCCTCAAATAATCAGTTCCTATTTTCTTTATCTCCTCCTAGATTCAGGAAAAATAGCAAAGGATGATTAGGTCACTGACTACCTAGCAAAGACTCTCTCTACTCTTGGCTGCTTCAGCTCCCACCTACAAGTGGTCTACTGGCATGTCCCTGCGGCCAGAGCTGAACAAGGGCCATAATTTATTGGTCCCTTCTCATTAAAAACTGAAAGTCCTCCAGTAAACTACTCCACAAATGACTGGGTTAAAAATCACATCAGGGTGTTCTGAAAGTTACTTGACCCATTAAATGAAATAGTTAGGGATCCATGCCTGAATTGTCCTTTAATAAAGTTTCATTATTCTCTCAAATTTATGGAGACCACAGTTACAGCGAGGGTTGACAGCTCAGAAGTTTTAACAAACTACCACTCCATTCCTGAAGAAAATGAGGACCTCAGTGTCCTTTCCCCAGCCTCAGAGTGAATTATGAGTCGGCTGACCTACACTAGCACAGCCTTCAACTTAAAAATAAAATTAAAAAGGCAGAAGAACTTGGGAATAAATCAGCCATCCCCTGAGGACACAGGACAGAGATGGAAACTGGCTGAGCTCTCTCAGCGTGACAGCCAGGACAAGGAAACTAAGAAGAACAAAGCCTACATGAGGTAATAAAATTGCTCCGACTCCCAGACTGTCACACAACAGAACAAAATTGAGATTTGAGAGTGATCTGCTCCGATTTTTGTCATTCCCCAGGCTCAGAGTGGCCAGGCAAGCCTTAGAGAGCAAATGTTTTTTAACTAGAGGCATGCATCATGGTCACATTTGAATCTTTCTGATAAAAAGCAGATTTCCATCCCCTGCATCCCTGAAGGGTCGGTGGACCTGAAGTGGAGCTTGCCTAATTGTCCACAGCTCCTGAGAGATCTGAATGGGCTACGCTGATTGAGAACCACTGGTACAATCAATTAACCACTGGTTAATCAATTTGCTGGAGAACATTTCTTCTCAGACTTGCAAGTGTGAATCCCTCCACCAGGAAATCTGTTAAAATGCAGATTTTGACTCAGCAAGTCTGAGAGGGGAGCTGAGTTCCTTTGGCAAAGCCCTGAGTGTGGTGATCACGCGGTCTGTGACAAGTCAGGAGCCTCATGTGCCGGCTTGAGAAGACTCTGGAATCTGCCATGGGGAAGGGAACATGGGTTGGAGGGAAGCAGCTGGAGCTGGTTTATGTGCGATTTGATTATCAGCCAGCACAGAATCACCTGAGGCATTGATGTAACAGTAAGATTCCAGTGCCTCCCCCAAATACCCCCTGCCTGTCAGTTAGGTAAGCTCTTTAGGTAATTCTTTCATATTTGCAAAAATTTTGGAACCATTAAAAGAATCATCAGCCTTGTCTATTTAAAAGAACTAGGAGTTCAGTAACCAGTGGTTAATTGTATACTTAAACTATGAATGAATCATTTTCAGCCTTCTCCATTTCCAGTTAAAAATATCAGCATGCAGGTTTGAAAGCATCATAATTACCCTGGTACAGGAATTCCCCACACACAAGACACCACACAGCATCTCAGCTATCAGAACCCTCCCTCGCTTCTCTCTACAGTGACGATTCTCTCACTGCAAGGGGCTGAATGTTGCTCTCCAAAATTGTCGTGCTGAAGCCCCTGCATCCCAGAAAATTTAGAGGTGGAGTCTTGGGGTGGGTAATTAGACCAGGACTGCCGAGACTTCGTGATGGATTTATTGGTCTCAAGAGAGCAGGTAATTTGTCTGTGTCATGAGAGGAAACAGAAAAATGAAAACTATCTGTAAGCCATGAAGAAGAGGGTTCTCATTAGGAAGCCAGTTGCTTGGCATGTTGGCCTCCAGAACTCTAAGAAATAATATCTGTTATGTGTGCCATTTAATCTGTGACATTTGTACCGGAGCTAAGAAACTCCAAAACTGTTTTAATTTGAGACCACTTATGATCTACCTAAATCTTTTCTCCAGGATACTTTTCACCATTCACTTCTGCATTCTTTCGTTGTTTTTATCTGTGTACTCCACATTCTCTGACACTTCTAGGGGAAAATCGGCCATTTTGAATTTCTCCCAGCAAATACTGCTCTGTAGCAAATACTCTGAACTCTGCCATCATTCAAATATCAAAATATGAGCTCACAGAATGGAAGAATCCAAATCACTTTTTATCCCCCAAACTACCAATTAAAAGCAAATGCCGCTTTCCTGAAAATAAAAAAATGGAGAACCTCTACACCTAAAAAGAAAGTTGAGTGGATAAAGAGTTTTTAATTAAAATCATATTATAGCATCACCAAAAGAGAACCTAGAAAGTAGTTGTTTAATTATATAGATCAAGGCTTAAAATATTTTCTTGTCCCCAATACAACCTGGAAATTTTAGAAAAGTTGGATGTGCATGAAAAGTTTAAGTGTATTGAATATATAATTACATAGTACATTCTGCAAAACGGTCTGTTTATCTATAGAGTCCTTTTGTGTCATGTACAATGTATTAGAAAAAAATCCTTTAACAGACAATTCTTCACCATTTAATTTGGAAAATGCTGGTGGAAATATATCGTTCTTCGGTCTCACAGTCAACCTTCCTACATTCAACTGTTTTCTTGGTGGTAACAACACAGATCACTGTAATGAAAGATCACAGGTCAGACGAGAATGAGCCTGTTTTACCAGAAAAAGCAGCACTGTTAGCTGTTTGAGTTTCCTAGGGCTGCTGTAAAAATGACCACACACTGGGTAGATCACAACAGCACAAATTTATTACCTTATAGTTCTAGAAGTCAGGAGTCCAAAATAGATCTTATCAATTCAGAGTGTTAGCTGTGTTCCTTCTAGAGGCTCAAGCGAGAGAATCTGTTTCTTTGCCTGTTCTTTTATAGAAATATTTATTTATTATTTATTTTTGAGATGCTGGGGATCAGGCTCAGAGCCTTCACACTGAGCTGCACCCCCAGCCCTTTTTTATTTTTAATATTGAGACAGGGTCATGCTAAGTTATGAAATTACCCAGACTGAGCTGAAATTTGTGATCCTCCTGCCTCAGCCTTCAGAATGCTGATGCTATAGGCCTGTGCCCTGCTCTAGTCTACCTTTCAAAAGCAACCTCCATCATTTGTTTGTGGACTCACCATCCATCCTCACTGTACATCACTCCAAAGAACCTCTGCTTCTCTCATTACACCTCCTCTCCGACTTCTGCCCCTTTCCCTACATTGCCTTCATACTTATCCATTTTCCATTCTTCTCACAAGGATCCCCGTGATTCCATCAAGCCCAGCCAGGACCATCTCCCCAACACCTGTCAGATTCCTTTCACCATGTAAGGTAACTGTTCTCAGGTTCTTGGGATTTTAACGTGGGCATCGCTGTAAAGAGCAGAGACAGGGGTGGTACTTTGTCCCCCAGAGCTACTGAACAGGGACTGAGGAGCAGAGTCTCTACACAAGAGGACAACAGTTGCGTACAGAAAACTCACTATGCCATACCACTATTACTAAATTAGAACTGTTTCTCTAAACTTTCTACACTATCTGACATTTGAAATTGGAAAGAAAACACACACACACACACACACACACACACACACACACACACAGAGAGAGAGAGAGAGAGAGAGAGAGAGAGAGAGAGAGAGAGAGAGAGAGAGAGAGAGCAACTGTCAGTCTTACAAATAAAGCCATCTAGATGCAGAAGGAACTATATATAGATGGTTTAGTCCCAAACAGCCATGGTTTCCTTGGGAAATCACTCTGAAGGGACTGTAGGCAGCACGACACAATTCTTAGTCCATGTCACTCCTCCATTAATGTTCAGATTCAACATGACCTTCTTTTCACTCACAATCCCTTAGGATATCTTCATCAAACTTAAGAATGTTTAAAGATGATTCCATTATATGTTTAGGGATTTAAAAATATTAAAAACAAAGAATGTCTACATGCTCACATAATTTACTCTGGACAATCTGATTGGATCTTTGATGAGCATCTCAGAGGTGTGACTTCTGCCTTCTCTCAGATCCTGGTAGTGTACAGCAGGCAAAATTACTACGGCCATCAGTCAAGGGCTCCTCGCTGAACATGTACTGTTCTCAGAGCATAAATCCTCAGACAATGAGGCTGCCACTCAACCGCCCTGTCAAAGGAGGGGAGTTCGAGCTCCATGCCTAAAGCCACGCCTTCACAAGATGACTGACACTTGAAGCACTCACGCGCAGAATCCTGAGCCTGCATGTACAGCGGCCCCTGCCACGCTGCACGGTACATGAGCCTCTCAGGGCCATTACAGCCTTAGTCTGACAAACGTACATGAGGCCAGGGATTTAGTTTTACTCAGACTTGGCCAGGACAGGATAGTCATGATTTCAATGCAAAATAAATGACAGGAGTTTAGATAAGCAGGTAATCACTTAATTTTTTAAAATTTTGAATATGAATGTATTACAGATTCATTAACATGTTAATTACACACAACTTGGGGAGTCTGTGCCACAGATAGCCCTTTGACCACATATCCCCTCCCTCTTACCCTTTCTGACTCCCTCCCCTCACCTCTCAGGGTATCTTCTCTCCAACAGTTCTCTCTGCTCTTCCTACCCTTTCTCTAACATCAAGATCTTTTAATACACGTGGACAAGGCAATCTCATTTGATACTTTACCTTGTGACACTTGTGATACTTTATCTGTGGTGTCTGGTTCATTTCACTGAACATTACTAACTCAAGTGTCCCCTTTTTTGTAAATGCTTCATATCTGTCTTTGTGGCTGCATAATATTCCATTGTGTATATGTACACCACATTTTCTTCCTCCATTCCTCCTTTGACGGGCATGAAGGTTGCTTCCAAGATTCAGCTATTATGAATAGGGATGTTATGAACACGGATAGGCATGTGTCTCTATGATATGATGGCTAGGTCTTTTGGGAAAATGCCCAGGAGAGCTGTAGTAGGCAAGGACTTTAACCACTGAGCCCTTCTCCCAGTCCCTAAAATAGATAATTTTTAAACATCTTAATTCTGAATCTAGATTTAAGCTGAGTTTATTATCAGAAAATTTCAGTATCATCAGATTTCAAATTTTGTAAACTTGACACATTTAGTTAATATTGGTAAAAAATGCATTTATTTGTGCCCAATATGCTTTTTGCTACCTCTATTCTTATCCATATGAAATATATCAGCCTCCCTAACTTTTATCCAAATATTTCTGAGTATTTCCCTTGTCACCTCCTTAATATGTTATCAGGTTTATGGAGGACAAGGACTCACTGTCATTTTCTTTTAATCCTCATAAGATGACAAATGTAAGAATGGCTTATAAGGCTAAGAAGCTGAATAAGTGTTGTGAGGTAATTATCCTTGAATCTCTCTTATGTTTCTCCACGTCTAGGAACTGACAGATATTCTATAGCAGTAAAGATTAAAAATTAGTCCCTTTCTGGAACATTACAGGATTATAACAATAAAAATATCTCCCCATCTTTCTTAGACATTTATCTTTAAATGCTAAGGCAATAAAGTTACTATTTCTCTTTCTCTTTTTATTCTGTGTGTGTATGTGACTGCATGAGAGAGAGAGAGAGAGAGAGAGAGAGAGAGAGTGTGTGTGTGTGTGTGTGTGTGTGTGTGTGTGTGTGTCCTCTCCAAAAGAAAGAGGATTCGCAAGTTTTCTGGAGGCCCCTTTATGAATGGAATGCTGAGTAATCCTGGGCTAAGGCCAAGAAGAAGGAAGAAGCCTTGCTTGTAAGGCCTTAGTGCTTGTGGATGACAGTGGACTGCAGACCAGCCCATGCAACCACAGTGCCGGACTCACTGTGCTGAAATCACACGTCTGCTGGCAGACCCAAAGAGGAGAACTGGAAGTGTGCTGTGAACTCACCCAGGAGACAGGCTGCTGACAAACCACACTCCAAGGACTCTGAGGACCATCCTGGCCAGTCACTAGGCAGGGAAGAGAACCAGAAACAGGGAGAGGAGGAAGACTGCGCTCCTCCTGAAAGAACTCAGCCAAGGACACTAGGTCTCAGAAAGCAGTGGTCACTTCCCCCATTTCCACAGCACAAACGTGAGAACAGGCAACTTGCCCAGGTGCAGTTTGCATGGGGAGGAGACTGTAAACATCTTTGAATACAGAGCCATGCTGACCTCACTCAATGCAAACTCAGAGGAGCAGCAGATATTCCTCTGAGAGGAGTATCTGCAAAGACTTGGGTACAGGAAGAAGAGAGGAACTAAGTTAAACCTTCACCCTTGGCTGGCAGAATCCAAATTCCTGGATGTGGAGACTTCTCATACAAATATCAAACAAGTATAGGCTTTTTCGACTTCAGTCTCATTTCAATGTCTTCCTGGGAATATACTGAACTTGCATTTTGAATGCTACTGATTTGTGGATTTCTTAATTGTCCTTTTTCTTTTTTTCCTTTTGTTTCTTTCTGTTTGTAAATTTGTTAGCTTTTGTATTTCCTTTTTGACTAGCTCTTTATGCACTTTTTGAAAAGCTTTTCAATACAAAAGGTCACTGAATTATAGAGCTGGTTCTTCGAAAAATAAATAATAATGATAAACATAATAATGCAATTAGAAATGAAAAACAAAATTATAACTGATTGCTTAAATTCAGAGAAGTATAAGAAAATATTTTTGAAAGATTTATTCCAATGAATTAGAGAATTTAGAAGAAAAGGTGTTCTGTTACATTTTCATCTCTGGGACAGAATACCCAACAACCACTACTTTGGGGAAGAAAGAATTATTTTAGCTCACAGTTTCAGAAGGTCATGGTTCATTCACAGGTGGGTAGCAGGTGGAATCACGTGGTAGGGCTAGACCCACAGCCAGATCCAGGGCCAGAGCTGGAGCTGGAGAGAGAGCTTCGCACAGCATGGAAGAAAAAGCCAAGTCTGGGAGCCTGAGTGGAACAAGCACATGCCCCTCCAGGTCAAGCCCTAAGCATCTTCCCCTTCGAGCAGGACCCCGCCTCCTGACAGTCAACAGTATTCATAGGTACATGAGGCTTTGGGTAGACACTCCAGATCCAAACCATGACAAATGGATAAATTTTTAGATACATACAAGATACCAAAAATGAAACAAGACACAAAAACCTTGAAATAATTCATAGCAAGTGTGGAAGTTGAGCCAGTAATTAAGTCTCTATCTAACTATAAAGTCAAGGATCAGATGGATTCATGGCAGAATTCTACCATTACTTCAGAGAAAACCTAGCACCAATGCTCTCAAAATGTTCTATGAAACTGAAAGAGAAGGAATATTACTAAACTCATTACTGTAAGGTAGCATTACCCTAATACAAAAATCAGGCAAGGATATGATAAGGAAAATATCTATAGGCCAATTTCCTACTTTAATATAGATGCAAAAATCCTCAATAAGATACTGGCTAATAGGAGTCAAGAAATCATTAAAAAGATATGTCATGATCAGCTGCTATATTTCAGGGATGCAAGTATGGTCCAATATTTCTAGATCAATGAATTTAATACAGTACATAAATTTCATAATCATCTCAATAGATGCAGAAAAGGCTTCTGACAAAATGCAACATCCACTCATGATAAAACCGTGATGAAAGTAAGTATGGGCACACCATACTTCAAACTGACAGAAGCCATTTACATAAAACCTACTGCCAACATTACACTAAATGGGGACAATTTGAAAGCATTTCCCCTTAAATCAGGAAGAAAACAAAGCTGTCCACTCTCACTGCTATTTATTGCAGCACTGAAAACCCCAGCCAGAGCAATCAGGCAAGCAAATGAAATTAAAAGAATATGTATCAGAAAGGAAAACGCTAAATTATCCTTATTTACAGATGACATGATTCTCCACACAGAAGATGCCCACAACTTCACCAAGAGACACTTCGAACTAATTAACAAAGTCAGCCAAGTTGCAGGATACAAATTTAGTACAAAAAAAAAAAAAATCAATGGCATTCCTCTACACTAACAATTAACTGAGAAAGAGCTGAAAAGAATAATTCTGTTCTCAATAGCGCCTCAAAAAGTTAAATACCTAGGAATAAACCTAACTAAGGAAGTGAGGAACCTCTACAATGAAAACTACATTATTATGCCAAAGAAAGAAATTGAAGAGGACTTTAGAAAATTGACTTTTGTGTTCTTGGATAGGCATTTTAATATTGTTAAAATGGCTATACTGCCAAACTGATTTGCAGACTAAATGCAATTCCTCTAAAACACTAAAAATATTTTTTACAAACCTTGAAAAAAATCCTAAAATTTATATGAAACCAAAAGACACTCAGAATAACTGAAGCAATCTTGACCAAAAAGACCAAAGCAGGTGACATTAGGATTCCAGACATCAAAATAGGAAAAAACAGAGAAGGCACTAACTAAACAAGAAAATTTAATTATCAAAAACCCATTTTTAAACTAAAGTTAATAAAGATTTTCAGAAAGGATAGTTCTCAGGGAAAGAGCAAAAAGAAAAATTGATTCAGAAGAAAAACACCTACTTGTACAAATGAAGAATCATTGTATTTACACAAAAAGCAGAATGCTAAGATCCCAAAGTAATTCCACAAATTACTAAAACCAACAGTAATTTTTATTATAATTTCTGAATGTTTCCAGAGAGAACTTTCCCCATTTTATTAATACATGTAAGTGCAAAATTTGAAGTTTACAGTGATCTTGAGCATCTTGTGCACATACATATCTTGGCAACATTACAAGAACTTCCCCTCACTCCTTTTGCCCCTCCCCCAATCCACCCCCACCGCCCCCCTTCCCATTATTGTCCACATTGTTTGGTGAGTTGTGATCTGGGTTTCTCATATTAGAGAAACCATTTGGTATTTCACCTTCTGCTTCTGACTCACTTCACTAAACATGATGGTCTCAAGTTTCCTCCATTTGCCTGCAAAAGCCCCCAACCTACCTGACTTTATAGATGCATAGTATTCCATTGTGCATAAATAGCACAGTTTGTGTACCCACTGGTCTGTCGGTGGGTATTTTGGTGACTTCCACATTTTAGCTATTGTTAGTTGTGCTGCTATGAACATGGGTATACATGTACCTCTGTTATTTGTTATTTTTCATTCTTCGGGGAATATTCCCAGGAGAGGTATCACCGGATTGAAGGGGATATTTACTTCCAATCGCCTGACAGACTTCCATACTGCTGTCCATAGTGGTGGTACCAGTTTACATTCCCACCAGCAGTGCAGGAGGATTTCTTTTTCCCCACAGCCACACCAGCACTGGTCGCTGTTTGAGTTCTTGGTACAGGACGATCTTTCTGGAGTTAGATGGTGTCTTAACAATGTTTTGACTTGCATTTCTCTTATGGCTAAGGATGCTGAATATCTTTTCATGTATTTGTTGACCATTTGAACTTCTTCATCAGTGAACTGCCTCTTCATTTCTTTTGTCCATTTTTCAATAGGGTGGTTGATTTTGGGGGGGCTTACATTTATTCAGTTCCCTGTATATTCTGGTCATGAGCCTACTATCTGAGGTGCTGGTGGTGAATGTTTTCCAATTCTGTCAGTTCTCTTTTTACAATGTCCATAATTTCCTTTGCTGTGCAGAAACTTTTGTAAAGTTTGAGATGATCACATTTACTGATAATGGGGACAATTTCTTCTGCTTTTGGGGCCTTAAAAATCAATAGGTTTTCTCTACACTAACAATAAATGCATGGAGAAAGAGCTCAGAAAAACAGTTTCATTACCAATTACCCAGCAAAAAATTAAATACCTAGGAGTATACCTAAACTACATTACATTGAAGAAAGAAGTTGTAGGCAATATCTGAAAATGGAAAGACATCCCCTGTTCTTGGATAGGCAGAATTAATATTTTCAAAATGACTATACTTTCAAAACTGATACATAGATTCAATGCAACTCCTATCAAAATACCAACAAATTTTTTCAAAAAACTTGAAACAATAATCCTTAAATTCATATGGATCCAGACAGAATTTCTGCCCTGAATTAACATCACTATAATTTTTTTATTTCTTTAAGAAATAAGAAGATTGTTATCTGGGCAAAAAAAATGACCCAAAGGCTATAATTTCTACATAATTTGTTATTCAGGGGGAAAATATCAAACCCACCATGAAATCAATAACAGCAACGGTCTCTCCTCTTCTGTCTTATTTAAAACACACCTGAAGGATGACAAGGTGTAATTTGACCTACAGAACATTTTTCAGTCTCCCCTCCCTCCCAATCAGACACTTCAGCAAGTGCTTCAGGGAAAAAAGAACCTCTACTCTGCACTCATTTTCAGAAGCAGCTCTTCATTACACTGTGGACAAGAAAGAGGCTGAATGCTTAAAAATATGGCCACTTGTATGCACGATGTGTTAAACACGGTAGTTATCTTTTGACCACAGAAGGATAGAGATTTAGTATTTCATCTTAAGGAAGAAAACCATTTTTCCTCTCAGGCTGTCTTAATAGCTACTGTGTGGCTTGAAATTTTCAAATAATGATGCATGTGCCACATGTATGACTCTCAGACTTTTGTGCCGGTAAGCTCTTTATGTGATGTCTAGTCTTCATGCAGCTTCCTGATTCTTACTTCTAAAAAGTCAGGTGAGGGAACAACAGGCAGAAAAGGGAAAGGAGGGAAGTCATGAAGCTGGACTCTTCACGACACACTGGGTGATCTGATGCCAGGCATCCAACACACAATGTCATCAGTAGCCTGGGTTTCACCAGAGCTTATTACAAACGTAGACTTTGGGGCTTCAGCCAAGATTTTCTGAATCATAATCTGGATTTTATCAACCATCTCAGATGATTCATGCGATGGTTCAGATCTGGAATGGCTGTGAAAGGTCCATATGTTAAAAATCTTAGTCTTCATGTTGGTACTGGAAGGTGGTGGTGCCTTTAAGAAG
Organism: Ctenodactylus gundi; assembly: GCA_004027205.1. Taxonomy (NCBI): domain Eukaryota; kingdom Metazoa; phylum Chordata; class Mammalia; order Rodentia; family Ctenodactylidae; genus Ctenodactylus; species Ctenodactylus gundi. Next base: position 752,539 of record PVKB01000076.1, read on the forward strand.
TAGGCCTCATGGAAGGACACTCAATGGGTGACTGTGGGACTCCCACCCCTTCTTTCTCTCTCTTTTGCTTCCCAGCCATGAGATGAAGGGATTTGCTCTGCCACTTGCTGAGGCCTCATCACAAGTCTAACAGCAGTAAGGCCTGTCTTGGTTACTTTCTCATCGCTGTTACTCAATACCCAACAACCACAACTTAGGGAGGAAAGATTTATGTTAGCTTACAGTTTCAGAAAGTCACAGTCCATTCACAGGTGGGTGGCTGGAAAATGGTGGAATCACATGGTGGCACCACAGCTACAGCTGGAGTCAGAGCTGGCACTCCAGGAGACAAGAGATCCTGACACCAGCATGGCAGAACTGAGACGCCTGGGAGGAAGGGCAGAACCAGCGCACGCCCCTCCAAGTCAAGCCCCAAGTATTCACCCTTTCCAGGTACGCCCCACCTCCCAACAGTACAGTATCCATAGGAACATGAGGCTTTTGGGAACATTCCAAATACAAACCACCACACCCTGCAACCCACATAACTGTAAGGCAAAACAATCAGCAGCAAGACCTTCTCTCTGTCTAAGTTGATTGTCTCAGGTTATCTGTTATCATGATGGGCATGTCACTAACACAATTCACATGCATACTGATGAGAAAGAGTCATTCATTAATTTAAGCACATCTCAATGAGTTCCTATTGTAGCTCAGCTATGAACTAGAGAGGATTATGATGACAGCTTTCAAGAGTTAATTTCTTGAATACATGATCTTAAATGTATACGTTTTGAGACAGTTATGAACAATATCACACTGTTTAACTATAAATGATATGAAAACAGTGCCCCAAGTCCAGTTAAATTGAGAGTTAAGGGCTTAACAGTAACAGATGTGGCTGTAACAGAGACTTGGAAAACAGAACTAGAGAAGACAGAAGTTGCTTCCTCTCTCAAGTGAAAGCTGTCCCCACGTGGGCAGCCCAGAGTTGATCTGTCGGCTTCACATTACCATCCATGAGGCCCCACTCTCACCTTTCTGTCTCTCCAGGGCCGTTACTGTTTCTTCAGCTACTGTTTCTGAGTTCCAGCCAGTAGGCTTGAGGAAAAAAAAAGGACCAAAGATAAAGCGATATCACCTCCTTCTAAAATTCATTTTTACTTATATCTCTTAGACAGATGCCTGTACATCATCAACAAAGAAGGTAGGGAAATGCAACCTTTAGGCTAGACACACTGCTCACCAACACACGTCGTATGTAGAGTTCTTTCAAAAAGGAGAAAGGGAAGAATGGTTGTTGGGTGAGCATCTGGCAGCAGACAAGGCCCAGCAAGTCTCCAGGCAGCCCTCAATGCAAAACACCTGACATCGAGTTGGGAGTATAGCTCAATGGGTGAGTGTGTGCCTAGCATAAGCTCTATCCTCAGCAACCCAAACAAACATATTTATATACACATTCATGTGTACATATGCACATACACACATAAAAAGCCATCTGAACTGTTAAATGGCTGGTATTTATAAATGATCTGCCTCTATTATTTGAAGACAAACTGTGAAATGTGTAACTTTGAAGAAAATTTTAAGGTACAACATAGGAGGGTAAAAGTACAGCGGACTAACTGCAGTAGAGGCACTGAGAAACTCTAGCCCAGGAGGTACTTGTTATATCATGGTCCTTTCTGGAAATACACCCAGCATGGCTGGCATGATTTGCAGTTGTCCTAAGCCAGGAACCAACTTGTGAGATCATGTGTTCATAAGCTTTCTAGAATGAGACCTGATTTTTTGTGGATTTTTCTTTTCTTTTTTTTTTTTTTTAGCTATTTAGCAACTGTTTAAAATTCTCTAATTAGCAATTCAAGCCTTTTCCCTTTAAAATATTAATAGCTGCAGGACGGTTATGGCCTCTCAGTCATTCACTGGTTGAATTGGTTTAATTACATTAATTTTCTAAAGGATGACAAAGATCACCAGCTTTATGGAAAGGAGACTATAGTTTAGGGTCAATAAATCACTTTAATGGAGCAAATCTTTGTCCTGTCCCTTCCTGAAACACTACTAATCTATAGCTTGAAGTCATCAGAGGCCAAGAAGAGAGGGGAGGAAGGGCACTAAGAGGTGGACAGGGAGGTGGACTGAGGGAAGATTGAAGCTGAATTGTCCTACAATGTGCCCACGGTTGTCAAAGTAACAGAAACTGGAAAGAAAATAAAATGCTTCTTTCTTTTTTCAGGTCCGTATTATTCCCTGCCACCAGGGGAAACCACAAAATATTCTCAAGTTAGTATTATAAGCATGCCATTTGTGTATATTGTGGATTCAGTATATTTTGGAGGTTGAATTAAAGTTAGGCTAGAATATATTACAGTGTTCATAGAAATGTATATCATTAGAAACAATTGAAGAAGAAATAACATATTGCTATCATCTCAATATAAATTAAGGACTGCCTGTATCCAAGCCTATTTCTAAACCAATATATCATTACTGTGGTTCTTGTCACTGTTACTGAAGAACTGTTTTACATACACCATCATCTGTCAGAGAACACATATAATGCATCAAAACAGAGAAGCAATTCCAGATGAATAAAAACCTTGTGGTCTCCACCTCCAATCCCAGACCTGGTACTCCTGACACTCCAGCTGCCGCCCCAAGGGCAAACCCGAACAATCATCACTCTGGACCAAGCGGGACAAGGTCTCTTATTAACGCCACAGCTTAGATTTCCTCAATGAGAAGCCTAAGTATGTCTCTTACCTCTGCAACGACTACAAAGACGTGTGCGTGGCTCACAGGGCGTGTACTGATTGATGCTCCCGGTGGTCAACGTACATCTCGGGACGAACCGCTAATACCAGAGAGTGAGTAGAACCTTACATTCCACTAATCCACATGTGCACCCTGTATCATACACTAACTCTATGAGGACGATAGTGCAGGTATTACAGTGATCACTTTGCTGAAAAGGAAATTGAAGTGTGACTAATTCAAGTAAGACGAAAACGTAACATTGCCATCAAGTGAGAGGGGTAAAGTGAAGGCTCAGATCTGCTCACCACTCTACTCTGGCTGCAGTTGATAACCACTGGGGAAACTTGTAAGAAGAAATGCCGGAGATTCAGAGAGCATGACAATCAGCTGGCAACTGATTTCTAAATATGCAGAGTCCCTTCTTCTCTACGCGGCAAAATCTGACAGAACAGCTGGGTGAGCAGCCCTAAGTACTCACAAGCAACAACTACGCCCAAATTAGGGGTGCATATAAATTTCAAAATATGAGCAAAGAAATGGGAGGATTAGCATCAGCAGAAGATGCACACGTGTGGCCCACACCGGGATGCATGAAGAAATCCATGCAGCCCTGAATGTCTCTCAAAACTGCAGAGCCTGCAAGTACCGGCTCTTAACGGTCTATGATGAACTGCACTGCAAAACGAAATGTGTGCAACCAAAACAGCAACTGTGTGCAATCAACAACTGCTGTGTAGAAAGTGCAATCCAATTAGGAAACGGCTGGAGGGCTGAGGCGGGCCTTTACTGGCACCACACGACCCAGGGGAGGAGCTGGGGTCCATCGTAACATTAGATGTGGCATCTGCAATCTGACCTAACAGCTTTACAGTGGGAATAAAGGGAAGCTTCCTCCCAACACAAATCCCCCACCCCAAGAGCAGCATATGAAGGACAGATACACCAGAATAAAGCAAAAAAAATAAAAAATAAAAAATAAAAAATAAATAAAATCAAGATGAAAGTGAACAAAAGATGAGAAGGAGTCAAATCGCAGAAACCACCTGGGCCATTAGTATTGGTACCACAATTCATCCATGAAAACAGTGGAATCTAGGAGAGCTCTTCTGGACCATGTTTCCTGTTTAAAATTTAGAAAATATTTCCTTAAATGTAATTCAAACAAAAAAAGGGAGCAGAATGACTCTCATACAAAGTCATCTTTAGAAAGTAAATAGGGAATAAAGTATAATAAAAACTCTCTGGAAATAGATGCTCACTACATTCTACCCTGATGTCCTCCCATCGCCCTCTGAAAAGTGAAAACATTTATCAGGAAGTGGCAGAAGGCATGAAAGAACAGCACAAAACAGAGTCTGAGACACAAAGACACAAAGTGAGTAGAAAAGAGAAAGCTACAGAACGACAGGGCAACATACACAAACACAAAAGAAAAACCTAATTGTAGAAATGAAGACTAAATATGAAATCGCTCAAAAGCAAATGAACACATGAATAGTACCTTAAGAAAAAAGAGAATTTTTTAAAAAGTTTTAAATTGAAAATAATAAAAATGTTTTAAAATCGAAAAGAAGAGACCAGCAGCCGGGTGGAGTGAAGTCACAGGCCCAGAGGCCTCATGGACTGGTGGCAAAACATGGGTACAGGCCTGGCCGCACAGAAAAGAGGCAGCACCTGCGAGTGGCTGGGATCATCATGTGAGGGTAAAATCATTGCCAACACAACCACAGGACCTGGCAGAAGGCCTTCCACTCAGTTAAGGAAGGAAAAACATTTATATTTTGAGTTTCCCTCAGATGTTCCTTGAGGTTGAGGTAGAGCACACAGGCACCAAGGCCAGCGAGGGGAGAGGAAGCTACAGAGCTGCTGAGGAACTTGAGCCTTGCTGGAACAGAGCTTAGTCCCTTCTCCTCCCTGCTTCACCTGCACCACAGGGGCTGGAGAAGCAGGACCCCCCGGGAATGCTGGCCTAGAGGGCTGACTATGGAAGGGACAAGGTGAGGAGAAGCCTTTGGTTTACAGGGCCACCACCACTGCAGATTTCCAGCCCAGAACTCGGCGGGATTTTAGCCAGCAAAATTGAAGGTCATGAGTGGAGAGACTTTGCATTCAAATAACACAGAAAAAAAAAAAAAATGTTTGGACTTTGGAATCATGTCAATAGCTCTCTGTAATCAACTTGAACTTCTGTTTATCCTGGCATTGATTTTTTCTTTTTCTGGTATTAGTTTTTGCATTTCTTTCTCTCCTGAGTAGTCCTTTATGCCTTTTTACAGATTCTAGACGCATTCTCTATTTCATTCATAGCTTTATTTTTTCTTTCATTTTTCATTCTTGCTTAAGCATGTCCACTTTTCCGGTCTGGGATGCGAGTTCTGTTTTGCTTTCCTTTATCTGGTACACCCTTCTGTTTTCTCCATCAACCCCTAAGCTAATGCTCTTCCTCAGTCCTCTCTCTCCTTCTCTCCCTCCACCATTCTTATTATTGATAACTCACAAACATCTGGCTTGGCCTGTTGCTAACTAAAAATTGTTTACTGTGTAGTTAGACATAGGACACTAAGGCAGCATTTTTCACGTTATCAACAATAATATAATGCCGCCTTTAATAAACTCCTCTATTGATGTTATGGTTTGGTTCTAGAATGTCCCCCAAAAGCCTCACGCACCTATGAATACCATGCACTGATGGGAGGTGGGATCTGGCTGGAAGGGGCGGTTGCTTGGAGCTTGACCAGGAGGGGCGTGTGCTGGCTCCACCCTCCCTCCAAGACATAGCTCTGTTCTGCCATGCCAGGAAGAGCTCTGGAGGACAAAATACATAAAACTCTTCTAGACAAAGGCATAGGCAAAAATTTTCTCATTCGAATGCCAAATGAAATAATGCTAAGAATTAACCATGGAAATTGAACTGAATTAAAAAGTTCTGCACAGCAAAGGAAACAATCAAGAGTAAAGACAGAACAGAAAGAACGGGAAAAAAATTCCACCTACAGACAGGGAGCTAATAACTAGAATATAAGAAGAACTGGAGAAAAATAGTCTCCTTAAAATAAATACAGAAACACTTAAAATGAGCAGTTGAAATAAACAGACAGTTCTCAGAAGAAGTCCAAAGGACCAAATAATGCATGAAGATAAATTTTCAACATCTTTAGCTACTAAAGAATTGCAAATCAAAACAACATTGAGGTACCCTCTCACCCCAGTGAGAATAACTTTTATCAAGAAATCAAAAAGCCACAAATGCTGGTAAGGGTGTGGAAAGAACAGAATTCTGTTATATTGCTAGACGAACCATAAACTGGTACAACCACTATGGAAAGCAGTATGGAGATTCCTCAAAAAAATTAAAAATAGACATCCCATTTTACCCAGTGATACCTCTTTTGAGTATATTTCCAAAAGGGTTAAAAGCAACAAATAACAGAGTTACATGCAGAATAACTATATCATGGAAGATGTCGAAATATTCATCCACAGACCAATGGATAAAGAAAATGTGGTGCGTGTGTATGTGTATGCATGTGTGTATCTGTCATCATGTGTGCATGCATGTGTGCGCGTGTGTATAGAGGTACTACTTTGCCATAAAGACAGATAGATTTGAGTCTCCTGTCAGAATATGGACACCACTTGAAGCCATCATGCTCAGTGACGTGAATCAGACTCAGAAGAATCATATGGTCTCTCTACTATGAGAAACTCAGAGTATAAATAAGTAATAGAGTCAAACGATGAGATGTTGGGAGGGAGGAGGAGAAGGACGAGGTGGGAGGGGCCCAGGCAAGATGGAGAAGGAATGGAAAGTTGATTCAATATGTATGTGCAAAAAATTCTCAAGTTTAATTTAACCATTGTGTCTCAAAAATATATACTAATAAAATTGGAGAAAAACCAGAAAATATTTTTTGAAAACTTGATCTCTTCTTTTTTGTGTCAATGAAATAGTTAAGATTTAGGATACTTTTCTAGATGTCCTAAGAGAAAAAAACCCAAAGCCGAAAAAAAAAAATAGATTCTCAATCAAGAAAACTTAGAAGTTTATAACACGGATACACATACCCCTTCACATTGAAAAGATATGCCACATGTTTGGGGGAAAATCATCATAGGACAGAGACAGACGTGATAGATAAATAATAATAATATATTTTGAATATAAATAATAGCAATAAAATAATTTAAAGAAAAATAAATATTCATTTTAGTCACTTGTCAAAAAATAAATTTGGGTATTACTAGATCTTTTGAACCTACATCGAAAGAAAATGAAGCCAATCACATTAAAATATTTTCAGAAAATATAACATGAGCCGCTCTATTATCCAGCCAAACGTAACTTTCAGTAAAAAGGGCAGTACCGTTACTAACTTGCCAAAGTAAGCCAATAGAAAACAGCAACAACTACCTGCATCAAAACCAAACCAAACAACAACAACAACAAAAACTGTTTCTCAATAAAAAAAATCACCCACATGACTAGAAAAACACCGATGTAACATCTAGTAGCGAATGTCAAATGTATGTTTTATGTAGAACTAAGATAAAATGATGGTTCTGTTGCAAAAGGTACAGTGTTTGTGATGGTTACAGCCCGACAGTATAATACAATGTTGGGACAGAGCAGCCCCTGGATGCGGAGAGTGAGGCCGCTGCTTGCCCTGGGTGTTGTCTGCCAGTGAAAGATTATTACCACATTGATGCCAGGAGAGAGAGGGAAGAGGGAGACGGTATTTCTAGTGACTTTCAAGATTCTTGATAGGAAGAAACAAACAGGAAGGGGAAGGAGAGGGAAGGAGAGAAAGGGAGGGGAAGAAGGGAGGGTGAGGAAAAGAATAAAGTACACAGTGATGAATAAGTTTCTATGATAAAATTATAAAAAAGCAGTATTTCAGGACCAGAGGACAAGCATGCTGGTAACATCTACATATCAATAAATGTAAATGAGGCAATTTATCAAAGTAAAAAACACTCTAATTGGCTAACAAAGCAATCACTTGTGCTGATAGCATTGTTACTTTGAGGCTGTTACAGGTAATATATCAGTGCTTAGGACTGTGTAACACTCTACCTTCAAATTCAGTGTCTTAAAACATAGTGTCAATACAGAATGTACAAGCAATCCCAAAATCAAGGACAAGAAACTAACATGCAATTTTAGTAAATGTATAGAAGATTTGAATAAACTATCAAATAAAATACACAAATGACAAGTCGTAAGGGTTTGTTCATCATTATTAAATATTAGGAAAATGCATTAAAAACCAATTAAGACATCGTTACACATGTATTAGATTTCTACATAAAAACAACTAAACAAAGTACCAAATTTTGGTGATGATGTGGAGTACCTAAAACTCGTAACACACTGTGGAAATATACACAGGTTGTAAACACTTAAAAAGAGTTCTGCAATTTCTCAAACGACTATTAAGCATGTCTACCATACAATCCAGCTTTCTCAGTCCCAAGTATTTAACAAAGAGAAAAGAAAAGCTTATATTTAGGCAAATGCTTTTCTGAGAGTATATGCAGCAACTTTATTTGTAATGAACACCAAAACAATTGGAATACTCACGAAGAAACGAGTAGCTAAACAAAGGGAGAGTTTAGTCAGACGCTGGAATGCTATCTACAATGAGCAGGAACAATCTGTGGAGAAATACTTCCCCACAGATGAGTTGCAAAGGAATAAAGTGAATGAAAAAAGTCAGACAAGTGTTCAGAAAATGATTTGATTCATACGAAACTTTAGAAAATTCAGTTAATACATATAACAGAGAGCCAAACCATGGGGTTGCCAGGAGACGGGGGAAGAGAGCCACGCAGGGGCAGCAGGTAGGGACTGCATACATTACAAAGGTCTAGGAGGACTCCTGGAGTGGTGGGTGGATCATCCTGATTATCCTGATGGACCACATATATATACATGTATATACATATGTTAGAACACATTGAACTATGCACTTTCAATGGACAGTTCTTTCATGTGCCAATTATTGCTCAATAGCTACATGATTAAAAATTTAAGAGAAAATGCTATTATTAAGAGAAACAGAACAAACATCTGTCATTTATTCATTTTCAGTATAAATCATTTAATAACAACAAGATGTCCTTGGTATGATCCCTTGGGCCAATGTTTGTGGGAATACCTTAAATCTGCTCTGATCGAAGTCATCTGGACAAACAGCATCGTCTGAAGAAGCCTGGATCATAATGGTTTTGGCTAGACGGTCTGCTACAGGAGCCCATACCTGGGGCTTTGACCAGAGCACCTATAGAAAGCCTCTCTGACACTCAGCCTTCCTTAAAACATGGTGGCTGGGTCTCTGAGAGAAAGACCAAAGGAAGCTGGATCACCTTTTATGGCCTTGTTTCCAGAAGTCACCTAGTGTCAGTTTTGTCTTATTGTAATGACTAAGCCAAACACAAAAGACTACCTGATTTTGAGGGAAGGAAAAGCACACACACCCCCCCCCCCCCCCACTTCAGGGGGAGCAGCAAGGCTCTGGAAACACACGTGAACGGAAACAATGTTGAGACCATTTTTGGAAAACATGACGATCAAAATTGGGTACCTAGAAGAATGCACACGGTGATTCATTTACAAACTAACATTTTTAGCAAGGAAGAAAAGATGATTCTGATATAAGAATAATGACCTTAAGTGGATTTCGGAAACATCATTTTCTTGGTACACAATTAGATGATCCTGTGGCACACCGGGGCAAGTGACGGTAGAACTTGTGGCCAAGTTGGGGAAATACTGGGTGAGACCTATCTCCGCAAATATTTAAAGACTCAGGTGTGTCCAATCTGCAGCACAGCAGCTGCTTTTCGGGCTTTTTATTTTTATTTATTTATTTTTTGAGTGAAGAGGGATTGTCTAGGGCCACATATAAAATATATATATATTCTAATTCAGGGGTTGCCAGCCCTGCAGGTTGCAGACTGGTACCAGTTAATAACCTTGAAAGGACCATGCTGCCAGGACAAGTGGAGTGTCCCTCCCTACTCCCATCCTGTTGCTGTTGGTCCTTTCAAAGCTATCCTCCAACAACCCTCAAAACCACAAACACCACTACCCCCAACCCTGGTAGAATGGTCTTCAAATTAGCTGGTCCCTAGTGTCAAAATTACTGGGGACCACTGAATGTATTAAGTGATTAAACTTTCCTTTTTAAAAAATTTATTATAATATGAAAGAAAAAAATGAGGGCAAAATTAAACTGTAGGCCTGAGTTTGGACAGGCCTGGCTTTGTCTCCAACTGCTCATGTCCATGTGATTCTGTGAAGACAACCAAAATGTGCTACGTCGCCCAGCATCCTGGGCAACAGCAGCTTCTCGCCATCCACACTCTACGGAGCTCACACCCTGCGAGGCACTCTGGTAAGTGCTGGCCTTGGGAACTGCACTGACAAGGACCATGGGCAACCATTGCCATCTCAAAAAATCACACTGCTTTTCCCACACCTTTTCTATGGGTAGAGTTACTCATAAATGCCATGGAGAGGGAACAACTCCAGAAACTCAGTCAGAGCTAGTTAGTTTAAATAAACTGTATCCAGATGATTAACAAGTAAGTTGTTCACTTTCGTGAACAATACAGTGAATGATTACAGCACTTCCTGCCTGACAAATGAGCATGATTTTTAAGGGTACCAGGGTCACTTTAGTCACAAATCTGATTATAATTAGCTGGAAAAGGAGGCATTTACTCAGATTTTGTTATACTTATAATAGACTGTTTAAAAGTAGGTTTAGATGAACTCAGGACCATGAAAATTCAAATTTTATATGTGTTGTCTCAGGGACACATAAATAACCACTCTGTAAAGGCAATTTGGTTTAATTTTTCAGTATCTGCTGCATATCTGCCATATCCATACAAATCCACACAGATGTACAGACATGGTACTGACTGGTTAATCAGCTGCACTGACAGAAGTTAACTGTCCTTTGGAAACACAGCACAATAAATCTGATTGTGAGGTTGCAACTGGTGCAAAAGTAAGGGTCAAAATGGCCATACTCCCAAAGCTACTACACAGATTCAATGCAATACCAATCAAAATAAAACTATATCCTTCACAGAACTAGAAAAAAAAAACAGCCTTAAAATTTATATGGGACCAGAAAAGACCCGCAATCTCTAAAGCAATTCAGAGCAACAAGGGCAAAGCTGGAGGAATCACAATCCCAGACTTCAAAAAATACTATAAACCAACAGTGGTAACATCTACATGGTACTGGTATACGAACAGAAAAGAAGATAATGAAATTGAGGGTACTGAAACAAACACAAACTCCCTTATCCAACTGGTCTTTGACAAAAGGGCCAAAACAATCCACTGGAGGAAAGACAGCATCCTCAACAAATGGTACCAGGAAAACTGGATCTCCACATACGAAAGAATGAAACTAGACCCGTATCTGTCTCCACACACTGAAATGAGACCAAAATGGATCAAGGAACTGGACATCAAAGCAGAAACACTGAACTTTGTGGAAGACGAAAACAGGTAAAATCCTAAAAGACATAGGGACAGGAAAGGATTGTTTGAACAGATCACCAACTGCACAAGAAATCTCAGCAACAATCAACAATCAGGGCTACACTAAATTAAAAACCTTTTGCACAGCAAAAGAAACAATCAGCATGGTGAAGAGACAACCAACCCACAAGGGGAAAGGACAGTCCACAGTAACACTTCAGAAAAAGGATTAATATCTAGAATATACAAGAAACGGAAAAAGATAAAACCCCCTAAAATAAATGATCCCGTGAAGAAGCAGGCAGCTGAAATGAAAAGAAACTTCAAAGAAGTACAAATGGCCAACAAGCATATGAGAAAGTGTTCTTCATTATTGGCCATCAGAGAAATGCTAATAAAAACAGAGTTGAGGTTTCACCTCATTCCAGTGAGAATGGCCCACATCAAGAACTCAAAAAACAACTGTTGGTAAGAGTATGGAAAAAAAGGAACTCTACTCCACGGCTGGAGTGAATGCAGTCTGGTACAACCATTACGGAAAGCAGTCTGGAGGTTCTGTAGAAAGCTGAGAATAGAAATTCCATCTGATCCAGCTACTGCTCTATTGGGCATGTTCGCAAATAAATAAATAAATAAATAAAGTCATCATACCAAAAAGACACATGCATATCCATGCTTACAGCAGCACACTTCATAATAGCTAAATCCTGAAAACAACGTACCTGCCCATCAACAGAGGAATGATTAAAGAAGATGTGGTACCTACGCAAAATGAAATACTATACAGCTATAAAGACAGACAGATATGAAGCATCTGAACAAAAATGGGGCCACCTAGAGTCAATATTGCTCAGTGAAATGACAAGACAAGGGCTGGCCATGCAGGTAATGACTCACTTTCAGTTTCTGCCATGTCTGAGATTTCAGATGCACATCAACATTCTAGCATCCACTCCGTTTAGCAATGTCATTGCAAAAAACATCTGAGCTAGTGTTCAAAAGGGACATAGTATGTAGGAGTTACCAGAGCAACTGCTCAGTGTGTGGTCTTACAGTTCATTTCCAAAAGCAGCTGTGGTCTCCTCTGAGGAAAGCCAAAAATGAGGTCACTTGGAGTGGCATAGCTATAATTTACATATTTCAATGAGAGACACACAAATTAATTATGACCAGATGACCCCAAATATGTTCAGAGTTCAGGAAGAGTAAGACATGCCAGCTTAATGGGTGACGACGGTCTCCTGGGGAAACAGAACTCTAAGGCGGTACTCAGGATTCCCACCTCTGCTGTCTGACCCTCACTTAACTTTCTCCACTTGAAAACAGGTGGGTCTGTGAACAAGTGATATTTCACTTCCATGACTGAGGTGCATTATCTGACAAAGGTGAAGGGGTTTTGCAGATATAATTAAGGTCCTAACTAAGTCAAACATTGAATTAATCAAAAAGAAAATTAATCTAAGTAGATTTGACCTAGCAGACAAGCCTATAAGGAATCAGACTCTTCATGAAGAAACTGGAAGCCAGAGACTCTCCTGACAGCCTTAGAAAAGCAACTCCCACGAAGCAGAGAGGGCCAGGTGGCAAGGAAGTTCCACCATCCATCTTTCCTGGCATTGTCCTGCCCATCAAGAGGTTTAAAACATTGTCACGAATGCCATGAAAGACAAAGATGGCCCGACCACCAACCCACCCCGCAGATCCCCAGCTCCCTCTAGTGGTTTCCACTGGCAGAGCTTGACGTTGACCCTGCTGGAAACGGACCTGTGACTTCCGGGTCACTATCCAGTACCACAAGAGGAATATAAACGGACAGACTGGGAATGGAGAAAATTTAACTTAATAAATGACATACATGGCTCGTAGTATTTTTTCCACCTTTTCCCCCTGCCATGTCACAGAACATCTGCCAAATTGTGTCATGCCCAGAAATCCAGTGGAGTTTCCCCAAACGATATAAAGCTCACATGGAGTCCATGAAGTTGCTAAAAATAAAATTTAAAAAAAACCATGCTGCCATGACCGAAGAGTTGTTTTGTTAATCTGCTACCACAAAACTTCCACAGCCAAAAGTCTTCACCTCTTTCCCAGTCACTCTTCCTGAGGTCTCCAGACTGCAAGTAGCAGCAGACAACTTCTCCTGTAACCCCTGATTCCATGGGCTGCCTTCATACTGTCTGAATTACATGTTCAGCTCACACTATAAAAAATTTTTGCTGGTAGTTTCCTCTCACAGTCAGTGACTGTATCATTCTCTCCAAGCTGCTATAGCAAAAGACCATAAACTGAGTACCATAAGCAGCAGAGAGTATTTCCCACATTTTTAGAAACTATAAAGACCAAGATGAAGAGACGGAAAACTCTAAGCCTGATTCATACAGGGCACCTTCTCACTGTGTTCTAATACGACAGAAGGGGCAGGACAAGGTCTTTTATAAGAGCCTTAATCTCACTCGGGAATTTGTACCCGCCTTCACAGAGCCTGCATCACAACCACTCTCTCCCTCTGGCCAGTCCTATCCCCTCCCTCTTACTTCTGTGGCATTATTCTCAAAAATACTCCCTACAGACTATAAACTGGTACAACCACTATGGAAATCAGTATGACGATTCCTTAAAAATCTCAAAAGAGAAGCTCCATCTGACCCAATTATGCCTCTTAAAGTATTGTTCGAAAAAAAGACATTTTACTATGATGACACATGCATTGCTGTGTTCACAGCAGCACAGCTCAAAACAGCTGACTCTTGGGAGCAGCCAAATGGCCATCACCCGAGGAATGGGTAAAAGACAATGAGACATACAGGCACAATGGAGTACTGCTTTTACATAGAGAAATAAGGCTGAGTTACGTGGAGGAAAATGGAAGCATGTTGGGACCATTATGCTTAGTGAAACAAACCAGACACAGGAGGCTAAACGTCACATGGCTTTCCTAATGTGAGAAACTCAGAGTAAAAAGAAGTGAAGGAGTAAAATAAGAATCATGGTAGGAAGCAGAGAAAAAGACTTCGTGGAAGGAAGGCGTTCTGGCAACAGGTGAGGGAGGAGCATGGGAAGGGGACGGTGCCAGATTGTACATGCACCTATTCCCCAAGTTGAATATAATTATTATACATCACAAATACACGATAACAAAAATAATAATTTTGGTAAAAAATACTATCTAATAACCATTCTATACCCTAATTTCCCTCTTAAAAGTCTGCTTCATGGGGAACCCCACCTATGACTCAAGCCTTAAATAACAACATAGATATCCTTGAATGATCTTTCATATAAATCTTGGTAACAGGAATTGTACATAAAATGTATGTGATTATTTGGTCATCTTATGTTTTCTTCAACAAGCTCTATCCTCCATGTGTCCTTTATTCACTCTTTATTTCCAGTTCTCAGCATAGTGTAATTGGCATACAATAGATTCATTGCAAGTTGTTGCTGCATGAGTTTAGAAACGAATAAATCAGTGGTTCCCAGTATTTTTGACACCAGGCATTGGTTTGCACAGAGAGGATGTAGGGATGTTTTAGGATGATTCAAGCACACTGCATTTACTGAATGCTTCTATTGTTATTATGACATACAATGAAATAATTATGCAACTCACCATGATATTATTCTGTTGTGCAGCCATTCCCCAGGGCCAACATCACCACCTCAGCTCCACCTCAGGTAATCAGTCATTAGATTCTCATAAGGAGTACACAACCCTGATGCTTTGCATGCATTGTTGACAGTAGGGTTCTACTCCTATCAGAATCCAGTGCCATCGATCTGACAGAGCTCAGGCTACTACGCTACCAATGGGGGTGGCTGTACCTACAGATGAAGTTTCACCTGTGTGCCTGCCACTGATGCATGACCTTGGCTGATAAGTGCCTGATAATCATATTAGAAATCCATCACTTTGGATTAAGTTACTGTGTTTCCAGTTTAAATGCAAAGAATTCTTGTGTTTATTTAGTATAATGTATTCATTTTCTAGGTCAAAAACACAAGAGTATCCTGGGTAGAAAAACCTTTAACAACATGCCCAGGCAGTTCTAGTGGAAGAAAAGAGCTAAATGTTTCTGGAAGACTAACCACAATATAATGTAGTTTGTCCTGGTTTAGATCTGGAACATCCCCCAGAAGCCTCATGCGGGTGGATGTTGTGGAATGCCTGTGGAACCATGTGCTATTAAGAGGTAGCACTGGTCAGGAGGTGTGGATTACAGGTGTATGGTGGACTAGAGATGTGTAGCAGATCACAGATTATAGGAGGCATGTGACCCAAAAGAGACCAATCACTGGGCTTAACCTGGAAGAGGCAAAGCTCTGAGGCCTGAGCCGGAAGGGGTGGATCACTGAGACATGGCCTGGAAGAGCACACACTAGTTCCGCCCTTCTTCGCTCACTTGACCTTTTATCCACCGTGCCATGAAAAGCCTTCCCACCATGTCTCCTCCATCGCTCCCACCATGTCCAGCTGCTTATGGATGGACTTACACCTTCTAAAACTGTGAGCTAAGATAAATCTTTCTTTCCTTTAGCTGTGGATGTTCCATATTCTGTCACAGTCGTGAAAAAGTACGTAAGACACAGTACCTTTCAGACTCAGCCAAAGGTGGATTTGAACTCAGACTTTGTTGCTCACGAGTCATGTAATCAGTAATGAGAATTAAAGGAATTCCAGACGGGAAACAGTCGGCAAAAAGCAAGCTGATGGTAAATGCTGGTGGTGTCTTTCCTCATACTTTCCCATCCTCCTCCTCCTACTTTGCATCAGTGTTTCAGAAAAGTGCTGCCCATGAAATTGTCTTATCTGAAGGTCCAAAAGGCAGAAACCCAACACGGAGGTATAATTTGGCCCTTTCAATTCACTTTCTTTTGAACTTTAAATTTTCCGGTTTCAAATTTATGCCTGTGAGCTAGTCATCACACAGTCCTTGGGATGGTTCCTATTGAGTCTGGACACAACTAATGAACTGAAACAAAGTATCATGGCATAACTATGCAAATCAACCCATACCTAAATCAAACTAATGGGCAGACGTCTCACCCTAGTGCCAGCTAATTTACTTCATGCTACCGATATTGATTCTACTTGGAGTGGTGGGAAATCTGTCATGCTTAAGATGCCATCTGTTCTGACTGCCAGTAAAAGTTACTTCTTCTTTCCAAATCTCTTCGTGAATTGTTTATCCCAAATTTCCTGAAGGTTTTCAAAAGCTTTGTTAGGTTCCTAGTCAATGTTGGATGAGAAACCCAACCTATTTATTTTCATTACTTCTAACAACTGACTAATTTTATACTGCTATCAAGAGCTTCCCTGCAGACACAAAATCAGTTAAGGAAGAAAGATGTGTAGCAGAAGAAAATGAAAGTGTGGTAGACAAGATAACTGAATGTGTAGACAACTTGATGACAAGGACCACAAATATTAGACCCCATGAAGGTGTGTGGGGTTAGAAAACAGAGAGCAGCTTGTTAGAAGGGGCCAGAAAACTTTCAAAAATATATTGACCTTTAAAAGAAAAATAAAACTAAGAAAAACGCTTCCTAGAACAGTTATAGGGATTCTACTTCCTGGATCATTTGGGTCACATCAAATTCTGTGACTAGGTACTATTTGTTCACTTTTGTACTGAGCCAAACAAAAGTTAGGGATATATTTTTATGCTAGATCTTATGGAATCCAAATGAGCGAGGTATTGACATGACTCCCAAAAATGAAATGGATTCTAAACAATGAAGTCCAGGAAATTTCTTAAATTGTACAAAAACTTTTGTTCTGAAAGGTATAATTCTTTGAAGTAAACCCACTTTATCTAAAAAAAAAAAGCCACTTTATTCAAAATGTATTGTCCTAGTTCTGAATGTGTGTCTAATGGCAACATTCACTTATTCTTCACGGAAGAAAATTCTCAGCGACAGGTTTTTAGATTTCCCCATCTTTCTCTACAGTCTACTAATCTACAAGTGACAGTATAATTAGCTGATAACACCTTCTTCAGCCTTAGCTGGTGAAGTTTTTACATGGACAAATTTAAAGTGTTAAGCCATTGGTTTATTTTAGAGCTTTGATGCAATCACTAAGAATAAGATTTGAGATACAAATAATATACCCAAAGTTCTTATCTATGAAAACCTGAGTCACATATTTAAACAGTTAAATTGGTAAACTTTGTAGAAAGTAATCACCAAGGTAATGTGGCAGAGAAATTGCTATATTTGAATGCCCTCAAATTATTAAAATTATATGTCTCTGGAAGACAGTTTGAACAATTAGACACTTAGTAATAGGTTAAGAAAGAGAACACAATCGTGTATAATATGGTGCCCCAAACCCATTCTAGCCTGTTAGACTCAGCACGTGCTCAGCAGTGCATGACCTAGAATAGTTTCTCTGGCCTGTTGTGTGAAGTCCCTCCACTTAGTGCTCTGTAGTGGCTCTGCATGGCAGAGACCTCAGAAAGAATGAAGACAAAGAGACTTCTAAAATCCCTTTTACAGTTAATTCATTTGTACTTAAATAACATTTGTGATGTTTGGCAAAATAATAAACATTTGTTGTAGAAAGCTGAAGGAAATTATTTATTATTCCTTGCAGAAATAAAATATTATGAATATACACATATATGAATATATATATCCTTTCTATATATTTAATCATATATATAATATTTACTCATATTTACAAAATTGAGACTGGAAGTGGTAGTGCACACCTCATCAACACTGTAGGAGGAAGATGGTGAGCTCAAACCCAGATTGGGAAATTTAGTACTTTAATGAGACTATGAATCAAAATTATAATAAAAGTAAAAAAAATTAAGGCTAGGGATGTAGCTAAGTGTGGAGATCTGGGGTTCTACATATATACATATATATATATATATATATATATATATATATATATATATATATGTACATGCACAAACACACACATAGGGTTTTTCTCCACATATCTTGTGGCCTTTCTTCTGAAACTAAATGTATTATTCTTGAGCAATATTTTCTGTATTTGTTTTCATATTTGTACCAAAAAATATTTGCCAGATGTCAATAAGTACTAAAATAAATACATGGCAAAGCAAGGACAAGAAGACTGGAGAACCAAGTCTACACGATTGAGAGTTTGCTCAGCAAACACAACTCGGATCATGTGACCATGGAGCAGCAACCCACAATGCTTCACACCCAACCAGAGGGTGCCTGGTGTTTCCCTGGGGCTGCAGAGAGTCTAGTGCAGCAGAGATGGAGTCTGCACAGGAGAGAGCATGCCAGCTCAACAAACAGATGTCAAATGCTGGATGCAAAGATGCTAAGTAGGTGAACAGATTAGTCACATTTTAGGGGGGTTTTGCCATTGTAAAACATTGGCTTTTAAGAAAATGGGTAGACACAGGAGGGTTATAAGCTAAAGAGTAATACGATCATATTTCTATTATAAACAAATCAGCTTCTCCAGTGGCTGGTAAAGACAACAGAGCAGTAGTACAGAAAGAAAACAGACCAACACAAAACTCAGCAATTCACGGTACATTCTGGTGATATCAAAAGAAGATCTGGACCAAAAGAGTCATCCATGTGGACAGAGATTTCTGGTATGTTCTGCAGGTGTATCCAATATATTTGCTGATGGAATGGGCACAGAATGTGACAGAAAGTGAAGCGTCAAGGATAATTCCTCAAGATCTGACCTGAAAATTCATGCCAAAAATAAAAGCAGGGATGAGCTTACTTTTCCTATAAGTGAATGTTTTAGGCTTATGGTTTATATACATAACTCCATCAGAATTATTCTACTCTGTTGTTACTACATGAAAGCAGCCATGAGAAATAAGGAAAACAGTAAGTGTGGCTGTTTTCCAACAGAAGTTTCATGACAAAAATAGACCGTGCGCTGAACTGACCCAGAGGTCAGACTGCTGACCCCTTGAACCATCAAATTTGTGGACATACAATAATTTATGGTATTCATTGTCCAGAAAAGAAGTTTTAGTCCTACTCTGACAGCATAATTTATGTAAATAGTTAAATGATTATTTCCTCCCAATGAGTGTATGGTACCATCATTTATTTGTTTTTCATCTAGGTGAGCATCTCTCTCTGTCTCGGTCTCTCTCTCTCTCTCTCTCTCTCTCTCTCTCTCTCTCTCTCTCTCTCCTAGAAAATTTTTAGTTGGAATTAATAGAATACAGAGACAGACTTTGTCTTAGTCACTTATTTGTTGCTGGGACAAAATAACCAACATTCACAACTTAAGGAAAGAAAGGTTTATTCTAGCCGTTTTAAAGGGCCTCATGCACTCTATGCAGAGGCAGTCAGCAGAAGCACACGGCAGAGGCTGAGAGCTGCTCACAGCATTGCACACATAAGCTAAGTGAAGCAGGAGGTAGGTTGATATCGGGAAGATTCAGGCAAGGCCAGAGCTTTCCCAGGAAGACGCTGTAACAATGCTTCTTCTTTCTCCCTTTACTCAATTTAAGCTGCCAGTTGGGCTCCTCCCACCCAGGGTGGGTGCCTCTCCCTCACTTACGGGCCCACAAGTCAATGCACTTTAAAGCTCTGGCCTGGGCACCCTCCCTCAATCTCAACAGACTGACACAATCTCACTGGTCAAACAACAAACATTCACCCCTTCCAACTAAGCCCTACCTCATCATAGCATGGTACCATAATTATCCCACTACATCCAAATACATGAGGCTTTGGGGGGACACTCCAGATCCAAACCATAGAAACTGTAGTTGAGCCCACTCAACTAGAATCTCCAATTTTGAGAAATACTACTATCTTGCATTCCATGGGCAAACCTCACTTATATTTGGAATATTATTCTTTTACTATACTATTAGAGTAAGCATATTTACATTGAAGTCTATGAGGTACCTGGGTATCTAGTTTTCATTTTCTGTAATGTCTTTGTCTTCTGGTCTTATACTATGGTAATACTGATCTCTTAGTCTGAAAGGCTTTTCTTGATTAATTTTCTGAATAAGTTTGCAGAAAATGTGTATAATTTCTGCCTTTTGTGGTGTTTAATACCATCTACCTGTGGAACCACTTGACCCTGGAAGTATTTTCTAATTTAATAAGCATATAATTTCTTGAGTAAATTCTGGTAACCTATTTTTTCCTAGTATCTTTGTGTTAGTTTCATACTTTTAAATATATTGCTGAAATAATAATTTTTAAAATAACCTATTTTAATGCATGTAGTACCTATGGCTCTCCTTTTCATTCCTGATACTATAAAATTTGTATATTTTCTTGCTCAACTTAACCAGACATTTATCAATTTTATTGATAGTTTCAGGGAACTAAGTCTTGGCTTCATCAACTTCTCTTAGCTGATATGAATGTCTGTACTTACATTGTTTCTTTTATATAATTATTTGGGATCTAATAATGCTAATGCATGACCATTTTCAAATGGAAGCATTTACATAGGTGAATTTTCTCTTTCATTAAAGATCCATTTTTCATTTTTATTACACTTGTTGCCTATTTAAAACCATGTGGCTTAGTTTATACATATTTCAGGATTTTTAAAGATAACCTTTCATCAGTGATATTTATTTTAATTCTACTATCATAGAAGCATACTTTCTATATTACTTCAATGCTTTTTAAACTTATATATAGATTTGTTTTGTATCACAAGGTAGAGTATATTTTAGTAATTATTCATGTAAGGAAAATATTAAAATTGTACTTTGTTAATTGGGGTAGAATACTAACATTCATGAACTCAAGTTGGTTGATCACGTTGCTCAAATTTACATCTTTACTGCTTTTCTGGTCATTTGATTTATCAATTGCTGAGAAAGAGGTTTAAAATATCTCTAACTGTAATTCCCAACTGCTACAATCTCCTTTCCATTGTATCAGTTTTTCTTTGTTCGTTTTTACGTTCAGTTATTTGATACATAAACATCTGATTATTATTTATTGTTTACTAATTTAAAATTTTAGCATTATAAAATGGATCCCTTTGCTCCTGATAAAATTCTTTATACTTCCATGCTATTAGTATAGTCACTCTAACTTCTTTATAGCCAGTGTTTGTATGAAATATCTTTTCTCAGCATTTTTCTTGTCACTTGCCTACATTTCTATATTTAAAATGGTTTCTTTGGAGACAGCATACACCAAGATCTTGATTTTTTAATACAGTCTGATAATTAATGCTTCTATTTGAAGTATTTGACCCATAAACATTTACAGTAACTAATATAAATGACACCAATAAGCATTTGCTCTTTTTTCCTATCTTTCATTGTTATTGGCAAGCATAGTGTTTCCTAGGCTTCTACCACTGAGCGACGCATACTCACTTGGAAATATCATTGTTACTTACGACTTTCTAAGAAGTATGGCAATGGGAGAAATCACCAAGGTCATCTATGAGGGGTACAGAAGAAACCAAGTAAGAAAACTACAGGCCTACAAGTCGTGAAAACGCCATAGAAACAGTATGTTGTGAAACTTGCTGATATGAAAATATCAAGTAGATCACAAAGTTAAAAGCAATCATACAGAGCTTTGAGCGGGGTGTAGTTATGAGTAAAGAAAAGTTTAAGAATGACATCTAATTCCTCATTGAAAATTCATGTAGATACAAAGAATACAATGTACAGCTGGTTGTAAATACTGAAATTTTAACATAAAACTGTTATGTCATGTTAATAATATATATGAATATATTTACTACAGCGATGTAATATGCCATCCTTTTTTAAATATGTGACTACATCCTTAAGACATTAATATTTTGCATCATTGTTTTCATTATTAATTTATACTTTAATTTCGCTTCTGCCATGGAATTTTATCACTGGGATGTACAATTTTATACTTCCAAGTCTTTCCACCCTTACTTCCACTTTCACAATCAAAATGAATGGTTTATATGTACTTAAATTAACCTTTCAGAATGTATGTTTATTTTTTCATTCTGGATTTAGTTACTCCAAAATATATGGTAGTGGCCAAATAAAAATATGTCATAAATTTTGAGAGCTATGTTTTAATTAGTCAGCAAATAATGGACTCCCCAATCCATATCAGAATCTATAGAACCTGTGAATATGTTATCTCCCATGTCAAAGGGGCTTTTGCAGATATGATTAAATCAAGATTTCTAAACAAAGTGATGGCCCTGGATTATCTGGGTAGACCCAATGTAATCACAAATTTCTTTACAAGGAACCAGCGGGAGTTTCAGTGTCAAGAAAGGCAGTGAAAGGAGCTACACTTCTGGAATTTTGAAAAGACCGGGAAATAGATTCTCCTGTAGAGCCTCCGAAAAGGACACATTGCTGCCAACACCTTGATTTTAGCTCCCGTATCTCATTTTGAACTGCTGAGCTTCAGAACCGGAAGCTAATAAACATGTGTTGCTATAATCCACTCTGTTTGTAGTAATTTGTTATAGCAGCAATAGGAAATTAGCACAGGTAATGAAACGGGAGAAGGGTTTTGTGGGAACAGAAATAGAAAGGGACAACCGAGAACATGTTAACAATAAACTTGCTCTCAAACTAGTGTATTTCAGGAAAAGGAATTTATGAATTCTGGGAGTCTGAACAGCTATTTTCCTAAATCATCTAGGAATTCTTTGAAGAGGTTTTCGGGAAGGCAGCTACTTCAATATGAGCACCACTATGGATGGGAGCTGACCATGATAGTGAGGTGCTGAATTACAGAGCCGGGAGACAGTGCAGGGGAGCTGGAAGATCAACAGATCAGGACCCAATCCAAAGTGGCGGTGCCCACCTGTAACCCCAGCACTCTGGAAGGCTGAGCCAGGAGGATCATGAGTCAAACCCAGCAGCCAAGATTTTGTGACCAAAAAAATGGGAGACTGAGGATGCAGCTCAGTGCCAAGGCCCTGAGTTCAATCCACAGTAACACTCTCTCTCTCTCTCTCTCTCTCTCTCTCTCTCCCCCTCTCAGGGCTGAACTGATCATCTATAGGAATAATGAATGCTAAAATATATATGAAGGGAATGTTTTCAGGAGAATGACAGAGCCAGGCGCTGAAATCAGAAGGAGAGCCAGTGACAAAGGAGTTTATAGCAAAGACGAGAGTGGGCGGGGTCCACTGACTCCACGATGCACTAGCGTTTATTATTAACCATATAAGCTGTCTCCAATATTTCGCAACTATTTATAATGCTAAATTGAATACACTTGCATATTCATTATTCATATTTCCCAGAAATTGCACTACTCCATCATGCAGCACTCACATTTTTAAGAGCTTTATTCCTTATTTATAAATTTCTCTTCAGAAATGCTGGTAAATGTACACACCTTACAGCAGTGAGGACCTGAAGTTTACTGATATCTGGAGATCATAACGTTCAAAATATTTTCTGATTTTTATGGGCAAAAATGATCTCTCTTCTAACTTAATACTAATTATGTTACTAGTAACCCTAAATATCTGTTCATTTATTGTTTATTTGGATTTCATTTTTTGTATGTTGTTTCATTACATACTTTAATTCTCATGGAAAATGCATTATTTCTCATTGTCCTTCTTCCTTTTTAATTAAATGATAATGACTCCTATTCTATAATATGTTAAGTTTCAAGATATCTGAATCTCACAAGTATCCTGGAAGTTGACGGGAAAATGCAGTATATTAGCTTAATTACAGACAAGAAACCCATGGCTTTGCAAGAAGCGTCTTCCTTCTTTGGTTTATCCAGCTTCTACGTGGGGACCTGGAACCAGGCCCTAGATGTTCCAAACCTTGGTCCAGTTTGTGCTAGAAATTCCACCTTTCAACACGTGCTAATGGTGAACCTTAGGGGAGCTAGTTCATCTCAATTTGCCCAGTCAGCCTATTTATAAAATCAACTGACCTCATACAAAACTATTATCTACAGACATGTGCTCCTACCTACATTTTTCTTTTCTGTCTCAAAAAAGAGGAAAATCATGGAAAAGGGTCAGTCAGGCAAACCAGGTGCCAAAAGCTGCACTTTCACAGAAACCATAACCCAATCTCACTGTGTGGCTGAGAAAAGTGGCCGGCTGTCCTGTGGTAAACCTTCTATCATGCTGCTATAATTTCTGAGAAGATCTTCAAATCTGTCATGTTGACCACATTTGTCTTTGTTTTTGATTAGGGGGAAACAATTAATTAGAAGATGCTCTCCCACCTTACCCTAAAATGTCAGCTTACTTAATATATACTCATTTATAATCACAATTTTATATTTGTGTAAGTGCTACTTCCTCATTTAAGATACTCCAAATGTTCAGTAATCCACAAAATAGGAATGGGGCCTCTAGCAGAGTCTTATTTACAGAGTGACTTAAAAGAAACAAAATCTCAAATGTTCAATGAGTCAGTGTCTGCAATGGGTACAATGAATGATCCCTATCGCAACATGAATCTCCCATGACTTGTTTAGAAAAAAAAAAAAAGTTCACTGTTCAACTTAACAGCAACAATACGGGGGGGGGGGGGACCCCTAAACACTCTCTTATTCTCTTCTGTTTAACACTGACTAAAGACAAAGGCTCTTATAAAGGGACTTGAAATTATTTACAGCATCTTCACATACATGAGTTTCAAGGGACACTTACCCATAGGCCCTTCTCTCCTCTCAAAATTCCCTCCCCTTCTAGTCAGAGAGCACACCCTTCACAAAGAGATTTCATCTCTACACTCAGTGAGAACACAATGCCTTTTCCAAGTTTTTAAGTCTTCATTTCATGAAAGGTTTCAAAATATAATTAAATAATTTCACAGACTTACAGTATACAGGCAGAATATGTCAAGAGAAATTTAGAATGTTGGGACATTTATACAACATGGATTGTCAGATTTATGTGAATTGAGTTGATTCTTGATCGCTGTATAAAATGGGGGAAAACAGAAATGTCACAATTATCTAAGTGGAGATGGCTATTACAAATAATTAGTTTCAAAGGAAAGTTATTGTAGGTCATTACGGAAAACTCCCTCCTTAAAATTAATTAAGTGTTCAAAAGTAGGCAACAGTTTTGGGTTTTCTGTTGTTGTTTTGGTTCGGATTATTTGATTAACTGACTAATCCCTGTAACACCATTGAACCATAGTCTGTAACCTGTATACATTAAAAACAAAGAAAACAAAATGATCAAGAGAATTTTGGATTGCCAGTGGTTCTTCTGGGAGTTTTACCACAAATACCTGAACACTATCAAGATCCTTAAAAGAAAGAAAGAAAGAAAGAAAGAAAGAAAGAAAGAAAGAAAGAAAGAAAGAAAGAAAGAACGAACCTTACAAAAAGAGAATCCTTACTGTGCTGCAAATAAGAAAACTGAGTCAGATGTTCAAAGGCACAAAAAACAACAAAATCCTTCTTTACATTTTAGTGTCCTTCTTGCTCATGGATTTTTAAGACTTAATAAGAAGTTTATGAAAGAAACTAGAATCACTGTGGAAACTGGAAAACAGAAAGTCCAATGAAGGCTCAAAAGAAAAATTAAGAAGTCTAGACACACTCCCTAATTAAGCCCCAGAGACAGACTCTCGGAGGGCATACATTTCCAAATGGCTGTTTTCCGCCCAATGGTTTTTTTTTCACCCACAATGAACTTAGCTAATCATGTGAGTTAAACCTTGACATTATAATGAGCAAGTTCTACTTATTCTACATTGAACTTTTCCACTTTACCTGATGCAACCTCCTTTCTAAGGGTAAATTACAGCACCATTGTCATGGGGATTTCTACCACTCCTCTGAACTTTTCTGACTCCATCACTATTAGACTATTAATAAAAGAAACAAAGAACATGCTTTTCTTCCACATAAATCTACTGTGGTTAAATTATTAGGTAGTGTTTCTTTTTTAAAATTCATTTAACTCCAGAGTTAATGCACCTTAAAAATCCTAATTAACCAGACAAAGGTTGGTTGTAACTACACTATAAAGTTAGGTAATAATTTCTACATCTTTACATTATCTTCCTGCCATTTGGGTGTCTCTTATTTTATTAAGGGAACAGGAATGCCAGAGTTACACATCGGTGTAATTATAAGAAAACAGAATACATGCACCAGATTATGCTTCCTTTCAAAAAAAAAAACACTAATAACTTCTTTCATGATTTTAACCTGGTGACTGAACTGCCTAGAAAACACATTAGCATACTAGCACGTGTCTATACTAGATATTCGCTTGAGGTGTGATTTTAATACTTTCAATTACTCTTATTGCTATTAAATTTCAAGGACTTGAGCCCAATATAAACAAGATAAACTCTCATACTGATGAATCTCTACTAGATACTACAAACACATTGAGACTAACTTAAAAGGCAGGTAATTCACTACAGCAGACAATTTGTCATCCCCAATATGTCTAATTTCTAATGATCCTTTTGCTTAAACACAGTCATACATTGTATTTGTGATCATCAACTTCACATGTCGACATGACACAGCTAAAGATGACTAGATAGCTAGGAGGATATTTTTGATTAATGTGTGAGGGTATTTCTGAAAGTGATTAGCATATGATTAGGATGTGGTAGACCAGATGATCTTTACCAATGTGGTGGGTATGAGTGCCATTTTATTTATTAAAATCTACATAAAACAAAAAAGCAGAACAAAACTATATATGCTTTCTATCTCTGCCTCTTTTCTTAAATTGGGAACCCACCTTCTTCTACCCTCAGACATCAGCCATAAGTACTCCTGGCTTTCAAGCTTTTGGATTTGGACCAAAATTTGTACCACTGAACATTCCTTCTCACCATCCAGTCCTGGGGCCTCATACTTGGGCTGAAACTACACCACTGGTTTTACCTGACTTCTATCTTCAGGTGGATCACCGAACTTCTCAGCAGCCATAGCTATATGAGCCAATGGAAACCCTTCTCTATTCCTATTTTTATTTACTCTGTGTCTCTCGAGAACACTCACTTGTACCGATTTTGTTACTGAGGATAAGGTGTGAAAGAAGCTGACCTGCTCTTTTAATAACCTCTAAGAAAATATTAATTATAAGAATATAGTAAGTTTTCATCTGAAGGTGAGAGAATCCTTATGCTTTCAGCACCTCCGGACTTATCCAGCTATGCTGATCTCTCTGTTGAAAATATTCTAAAGAAATTACCTTAGATCATTCGCTAAAGAAAGCAAGTGTCTTAGTCATACCACGTCAAGCAAACTCTGCTCCAAAAATCAGTCTAGTCAGAGTCCTGTGGGTCAGAGCATTAGTCCTGAAAACTGACAGTCTGCATCATACTTAGGGAAGAAATGAAATTCATTTACCCGTAGAAATATTTTCCTCACCAGAACCCCCACAGAGGTTTAACATATGTGACTACTAATAGTGGGCACAGAAATGTCCCCTTCCCCAACAAGGGGCAAGCAACAGAAAATCAATCTATATTCTGGGGTGTTAAGACTAGAGCATATGACAAGGTGTCTGGCTAGGCGGGTTCACAGCACTTCTCTTGGGCCATGCTGTGATGGATAAAAGGGAGAGATCCACTCAGTGCCATCCACGTTGCTCCCTCCTCATTGCAGTGGCCTGAATGCGGGTGTCCCCTAAATTCACATGTTGGAACCTAATACCCACTGTGACAGAATTCAGAGCAAGACCTTCAGGAACTTAATAAATCATGAAGCCACCAGATTTATGAATATTATCAGTGCCCTAACCAAAGGCTCAAGCAAGCTCTCTACCTGTTCTCTCATATGAAAACAGTACAGCAACTTGTTGTCTATGAAGCAGACAGTGAGCTTTTATCATCACCAGTGAACGTGCCAGCACCTTCATCCTGGATATTTCATCCTCCAGAACCATACACAATAAATTTCTTTTGAATATAAATTACTCAGTCCAAGGTATATTTTGTAGCCGTCTAAACAGATGACCATTCTACAAGAGATCTTCTGAAAATATTGAGAAAAGGGCAAAATCTTTCAGATAATTTAATTTTTGAATAATCTTTTACTTCCTCCAACTAAGTCTTATACAAAAGTTAGCTAAATAATGAATAGCTAAGTTAGCTAATGATTATTATCTGCCAAATATGCAATCATATTCAATCACAGCAATGACCAGAAAATTGAGGAAATTCTGGAAAGTGGCCATAAAAATTGCATAGTGCTAAAATAGTATCAAAACAACTGGACTGCAGCTGGAGAAATGGCTCAGCAGTTAAAGTGCTTACCTAGCAAGTGCTAAATCCAGTGCTAAGTACTCGAGTTTGATTCCCCAGCGCCACATAAGCCAGGTGTGGTGGCGCACACCTATGACCCCAGCACTCGGGAGGCTGAGGAGGATTACTGTGAGTCCGAGGCCAGCCTGGGCTCCATATTGAGTTCAGGACCAGCCTGGGCTGAAGAATGAGATCCTGTCTCAAAATATATATATATGTATGTATTTGGATATTCACATGCAAATGGAAGAAGATAAAGCCCTACCTCACACCCCTCCCATCATATGTAGAGCTTAACTCAGAAGAATCAATACACCAAGGGTAAGAGAAAACTACAAAACTCTTTAGCAATGGTTACTCAGATATCATACCAAAACACAAACAATGAAAAGCTAAACTGAACTTCATCAACACTAAAAACTTTACACTATTAACTGAAGAGAATCCTAAGAAAGGGAAAGTATATTTTAGAATCATATATCTGATAAAAGATTTATATCTAGAATATGTAAGGCCCGTTCCAACTCAAAAAAAGTAAGAGACTAATAACTATCTTAAATGGGCAAAATATGGAAATGAACACTTCTCTAAAGAATCAATGTAAATGGTTAATAATCACATGAAACCTTGCTCAGTGTCATCAGTCACCTGTGAAACATCAATACATGCAATGCGGAATCACTTCCCACACCACTAGGGTGACTGATAAAGAACTAAAAATTGCAAAGGTAACAGCAAATGTTAGCAAGAACGTGGCAGGGTTAGAATCCTCCCACACTGGTGACAGACACACAAAATAGCACAGCTATGTTGGAAGACGTTTTCGCATTTCCTGTATGTTCAAGAGAGGTAACACCTGACTCAATAATTCCACTCTTACAGATCAAATCAAGAGAAATAATATGTTCATGAAAAAAACTTGTACATAAATATTATGTCATTATTGCGTAATAGCCAAAAGTGGGAAAAATGTAAACCGAGAAACAGGTAAACAAAAATATGATGAATCTGCACAATAGAATATTATTTGCCTGCAAAAATTAATGAAGTACTGATACGCGCTACAACATTCATGGGCCTAAATGACATTAAGCCAAGTGGAAAAGAAAAGTTACAAAAGTCTACATGTTACAGGGTTCCAGTCACATAAAGTTTCCTGAGTTGGAAAACCCACTGAGAGACATAGAGTGGACTGATGGGTGCTTAACATGGGAATTGATGTAAGCGGTAGGAGGGTGCAGTGTTTTTTGGGGAGTGTTGAAAATGTTCTTAAATGAATTGTGACAGTCACAAAACTCCATAAAACACTAAAAAAAATCAAAATCTGTATTTTAAATGGACGATTATATAAATAGCATGTGAATAATATGTGAACTATATCTCAACTCTGAATATATTACAAATATTGAAATCTGTATTTTAAGTGGGTGATTATATGAATAGCATGTCAATAGTATATGAATTACATCTCAATAAAACTGAGAGGAAAAAAGGAAAGAGATTGTCTCCAAATATTGAGAAATGAGCAAAATCTTTCAGATAATTTAATTTTTGAATAATCTTTTACTTCCTCAAACTAAGTCTTACACAAAAGTTAGCTAAATAATTAATAGGAAGAAAAGAGGGAAGAAAAGGAAGGAGAGATGAAAAAGTTGAAAGAAACAGAAATACTATGATCTCTAAAGAAGAAATCTGTGCACACATTAAAAAAAAATGTTATAACACTCTCCCTTCTGTTCTGACCAGAGTCCTTGCAATATCTTAAAGTAAACAAACTACTATTCAGATAATCAAGCATTATCCAGAATCTTTGCCTTTAGTTTAAAAGTTAACTGGTCTGAAATATTGGCTGGTCAGAAAATAAAGAAGCTATTCAAGAGTCTGTATGAGCCCGATACCTGCTGTTTTCACAAAAGCAACAATTGGGCAAATTACATATATCTTCAACCCATCAGGTTAATGTACTGGATAGGAAAAATAACATAGGAAAATTATTTACCTGAATCTACATCTCAAAGGTTTGCTTGATCAAAAGATAAAAAAAAATATCAAATTTTGTCCTAGACTTC
The DNA here is from genome assembly GCA_004027205.1 of Ctenodactylus gundi. NCBI lineage: Eukaryota > Metazoa > Chordata > Mammalia > Rodentia > Ctenodactylidae > Ctenodactylus > Ctenodactylus gundi. Next base: position 783,024 of record PVKB01000076.1, read on the forward strand.
CTCAGCCTGGGAAAGCTTTGCATCCCCAACTGGATATTGTGTTCCATTATATGCATTAGTAGAAAGATCTTTCAACACCCATGAGTTACAAAGGCTTTGCGTCCTTGTAATTTATCTGCCATAGGAAGAATAAGGCATTTAGTAAGTGTTTGCTTATGTGAAAAGGACAGAGATAGCAAAATTAATTAAAAACAGGAACTCTGTGTGGGCATTTTTTAAAATATACTGGTTTCTGCCAAATCTGCACCAAACATTATGCTATTTTAATTCGAACTACCATATTATAATATGACCTTTAAATACCCCCATTTCTGTTTTCCCGATGCCCCTTTTTAAAAGCCTGGCTCCCTTGAATGCAAGTAAAAGTTCCATTTTCTTTCCTAAATGTTGCATATGACTTCACTTTAAAGAGAAGATTACAACCCCATTCATCTCTAAACGCAATAAGGTCATCCCACCTAAATTCAATAACAGCTGTAGCAGTACTAAACAGCTTTCCCTCAACGGTCAAACTAATGTGAAAACCAAGAAGACCCAGAACCAGGGAAAACAGGAATAGGCAGAGGATTCAAGAAGAAAAATTCAATTATAAAATTTATTTTTGGGGGGTGGGGGAGGTGAGGCCTTTCAAATGGAAAAGTTTTAGGAAATGCATTCGAGGTTGGCTTATCACTGCCTGCTGAGCGTCCTTTCCTGATGCTGCCGCTGTTACTTCACTCTGCTTTTTTTTTCTTTCCGAATTGTCCTGATCTATTACTACAAATTATTTGCCTGTGGTCATCAGTCACCAGTTTCCGACCGTGCCTCCTGGTTGCAGCTGCGCTCTTTCCACCAGAGCTCAGGATCTCAGCATAGCTCTTCTAGTCTCAATATCACTTCCCCAATTACCTCCACAAGTCTGGAACAATGCTATTGTTCTACCAACTGTCGGCCCAAACAGATCACGTTCATAGTAAGCGTTAAATAAGTATCTGTGGCCTTGCAAGAGAGGTGCAGGTGTGTGCATTCAATTAAACCACGTTTGAAGACGAAAATACACGCTGGCCACTAAGGAATCTATTGAGGTCCGGTTTCCAACATATATTTCCATCACATCAGTACATGAAATTTCTGGGTATATCAGAAAATGATTAATCAAAAGAGACTCAGACCTATTTGCAGAAGGCCAAGTTATTATTTTAGTATCAAGCAATTAAAAATGTCATCTGGAAAATGAGCCACATAGAAATTTTGGTCTTCATTGATCTAAACTGCCTTTCCCCAAGCAATTGTGTGATTAAAAATTAAGTACTTATGTTTCACTCAATTAATAACCAGAGCAAATATTAATCACTCTAATGGCAGAATACAGAGTTCAAGAGCTAACTGAAATTGGTATAAGAATTCGTATGGGTATGTGTTTATTAAATTGCTTAGGTGATGGCTACTGTAGAACAATCAATCTCATGGGTTTTAGAGAAAATGTCTAGATTCCAATGCCTCCTCTGCCACTCAACTCATTAGTTGAGTAATCTTGAGTAAATATTCTTTAGCCAAAATAAAGTTTATTTATTTTATCTGAGAATTAGGGCAAAATTAGTGCCATTATAAGAAATGAGCTATAAATACTCAGCAGAGTACCTTGTGGCCGTTGGAAAGATTATATCAACTTGAGGCAATCAGGCACCATGCCTGGATTGGGGTTTGGGAACCATGCCAAGATTAGGCAATTGGGAACCAGACTGGATTAGAATGTGAGTGATTTGTGGGCCAGCAAATGAGGCAAGAACACCCACCCGGTGTTTAGAGGCCCAGTTAGGAACTGGAACTCTATAAAAAGAAAGGAAGAAGAAAGGCTGTTACAGCTTCTTCCTCTGGGAAAGCTCTCGCATTCACAATTGTCTATGGATGTCACCTTAGCACAAGCCACAAATCTTTATCACAGATTCGCCCAGTCCCGACCTGCGCCTGTCTGCCTGTCGCAGATCTTCAGTCACCAATCTTCAGTCTCTGGTCTTCACCACTGTTCTCTGAACAACCGAGATCCACAGCAGACTCTCAGCAGCTGTCCTGCACTCCCAGAAGGGTGTTCTACTTCGCAGCTGAGGAGACATCTGGACATTCCAGCTCTCGCAAGTGCAGGCCATCTTGTTCATCTCTATCCTGAGATTTGTAAGCCTTCCAAATAGATCCTTTTGTTATAATTTCTATGAATTCTGCCTTTTGAAAGAACCCAAACTAATATGTACATGAATCAAAGAAGATTTCAGTAAAGTCTGTTTTGATTTGTTTGATTCACTGTCTCTGCCTCCCAACTCCATTCCTTCCTTGGCTGTCACATGAGTTCTTTGGAAATTATTATATTTTAGATATAAACTTCTAGGAAATATGCTGTCCCTCCTTCTCTACATCTGACAATTATTTATCTTCTGTACAGACTTATGACTACCTAGAGATGCAGCTATATTAACACAAAAATCAAACTACTTTTAAATAGTAATGTGAAAAAAAAGCAACAATGTCATTATTCTTTTGACTTGCTTACTAGGTACACAAGTAGCTTGGGAAAGCAAAACCTTAGAGAAAATTGTGTTAAGATACAGAGACTTTAGTCACAGAGAGAAAAGGGCAAATGGAAATGAAAAGGGAGAGGTGAAGGTCAAGAAAATAAGTAAACTAGAATGTGAAATGAAGGAAATGACCAGTAAAGATGAGACTGTGGCCTCAACCTACAGGATGAACCTTAGAAGGAGGAAGTACATTCTCCTAGAAATGGGACTAGAAGAGCTAGTGGTCAATGATAGGGGCAATTTTTAGTTTGAGAAAAGAGCTGAAGGACTAGGTTGTCCAATAAAATTCAGAAAACAGTTAAATCTGGATTTAAGATTAATGAGGAATTTTTTCAGTATAAGTATTTCCAAATGTTACACAAAAATAATTAAACTAAGAGCTATTGTTTGTCCGAAATTTAAATTGCTTAATCTGGTTATTCTATGAGAGAGATCACTTTTATAGCCTCCTTAGAGTTTGCACACCTGTGTGTATGAAAATCTACTGAACATCTGGAGAAGTGATGGGCACATGACCAGCAAGGAACAGAACAGAACCGTCATGGTAAGAAAAGGCATAAGATCAGCTCAGGGGAGACTTCTTAAACAGGTGAAAGACGTGGAGTTTTAAAGATTAAAGCATTCGTGCTCTATGGTTTTAAGGAATTAATTCAAGTCTCAGGAATTGTTTCCCAGTAAGTCAACATCATTTATTACTCTTCATCCCATTCTCCACACTTACTTCTCCCCAATGGTTGACAGAATTTATCCTCTAAACATCCTTTGTCTCTAATAATAAGCTTTTAGTCTCTAACCCAGTTCTAAACAGTCCTATTTACTCTCCACATAGCTCATATTTGGACTTAAAAGTCTTCCCAGGATTGTTCCAAGAACCACTTATTTCACTGTTTCTTAACACACTGTTCTGTTCGGCCTGGAAGATTTCCTTTGAAGCTACCACTTTTTAAATCTTTATCACCAAATAGATTCTAATCAACTAGCAATTCCAAGCCTGGCTACTCTCGATAGCTCTACAATCACATGTATTTCTTCTTGTGTCCTCATCCATGCCATCATTCATTCTGAAACACCAAAGTATCTAAAATCATGGCCCTTCCCAGCTCCACTGTCAGGACAGCCTTCTGGGATGTCTGGCACATAGGACAAGCATCTTCAGTAGGCGATGATGACAGAGCTCACCACCACCACACAACAATATGTCAAAACACATTCACCATTTGATAATGGATTTTCCACATTCTAAAACTGCACTTCACCTCAAAGGAGAAATTCCTATCAGGTATACTTCAGAAGCTACATGTACAGAATGGGAAGACACAGTGAAACTCTCAAATCACTACATGTTCTCTTCCTACTGGGAGCACTTATCAGCTGTAAGTGAAATCATTGGTAATGTAGCCTTCAAGAGGTTAAACAATCATAATATTTTTTAATGATTCCTATTTGGTCTACAATTATTTGATTCAACCGCCCTAAAAGTCCATCTTCATCTCGATGCCTCTGGGAACTATTAATGTTTATGACACTCAACCCCATAACGTATCACTGAACTATTCATAATGCATTCATCTTTTTAGATTAGGAGAAGACGCTGGTGCAACCGAGAGAAAAATAAGACTTGTATAAGAGGAGGCTTTAAAAACATCATACTATTCTCTAAATATTTACACTTTTCAACTGAGTACATTTTCAAATCTCTGAACAAACACCAAATTCCACTTCCTCAAGACTTTTGAGAGAAAATAAAGTAATTGCTTTTTAATTGCTTAAAATAAATGTCACCTTTAAATACATAAAACATCAGTCAGTACTTTATTTAATCAGACCTCTGGGAAATGTATGTGTTGGTGGCGGGAGGAGGCATGAGGGTCTCGATTTCTCCATTTGCACCTGTGGACCGGAGGTGTGTTCCGAGCCTCTCTCAAGGACCCTGCCACTGAGATCCCATTTTCCCAACTTGGAGGAAACAGTCATGAATAAAAAAGGAAACGTTTTGAATTTCGTATTTTTATGTGTATATGTGAGCAAAAGAGACAGCAAAAGAGAAGAGAGATTCAGATATCAGCTTCCACTCACGCAAATGTACTGTGATATGGATAATTTGATTAACATAAAATTCTATTTGTATTTAAGTAAAGCAAGATATTGGAGAGTTCGAGGATATCTGTGAACACCTTTTATTTCAAGACTGGAAAGGGCATGGCCAGTGAGAAGGGACCAGAGTTTTCCTCCCATGTAAATCAGGTTTCATTATGTGAACTTATGCAAGGTCATCTACTTCGATTTTCTCCAATACAAAAGAAAGTCTTGGGTTAGATCTGTGTGTTTTAAACCGTTATTTTTTTAATTTTAGAAATCTACTTTAAGACCAAATCTTACAAAGAAATAAAAATGAATAAAAACAAAATTGAATCATGGAATAGAAAAGGAAGAACCCAAAATTACTCCCTAACTTTATCTTGCTAATGCTCAACTCCCAATTTCAGAGAACAGCACACAGTTGTTATTATGTGTCACTTTTTTAGTTTCAACTGTATGAACAAACTTTGAAATCTTCTCGAATTTTACCAAAACCAGTATTCTATGAAATGCAAATATATCGCAACAAAGACTCTATATGACAACCTATTCAATTAGTACAAACTTAAGTGTTTCAAGATCTAACATTAGGGCAGTATCAGGCCCCTGAAGGTCACCAACAAACATCAAAGCTTACTGACATTACAGTGAAGGGGAAAAGAGGTTTGGCTAAACACTCATGAGTAGAGGATACAAGGTTTTGGTGAAGCAAAGGCTGTCGAGGAAACGCCACAAATTAACATCAGGAGACAAGGCAGGCTTGGCTCTGAGAGTTGTAGAGTCCAAGTACTTAAGAGTACATAAGTGGCTCCACGTATCACATGTCTGAATACTGCATGATTAGTAATTGAACCATTCATAACGCTTTCATTCTTACATGTCACATGAGATCCATTTATTCCTATATAAATCTGAGGGATTCTTTTTTCTGACTGAACTCAAAGTGATGAGTTAGCTGGTACAGAAAGTATTCAAAAGGCCAAAGAGTCTTAAGTGCAAGAATGGACAATGGGTTCTCTGGTCAATAAAGCTTACACAGTAGTGATTGTAAAATGACTGTAAATAATTCAGAGAATGGAAAGTACTGAACAAACGCCTCAGAGTCAATTCACATAAACAGTGGAGAAAAGCAAAGCAGATGGCAGAGAAGAGGCAGGCATGCTCAGGAGGACCCTGGAGCCAAGGCCACACCCCGGCCCAACCCCCAGGTTCTGTTCCCAATTGCACAAGATGGGCTTTATTTCTCCTATGGATATAAAGCATCAATACATGCTTGAGGATTATATTAGCTTCAGGAAATCTTTTAATGTGATTTTCTATACTGTTGTGGTTAGAATCTGCAGTGTCCCCCGAAAGTCTCATGTATTTTAATGGAACCATGTGATGTTGGTGGATTGGGGTTTGGTCTGGAGGGGTGGACTGCAGTTAAGTTAGGATTAATGGTGTGTAGTGGCCACACCTGGATGCAGGAGGGACTGGTTACTGGGCGGAGACCTGAAAGGATACATAAGCTGCACCTGACTTCCTGGAGGACTGGGACTAGTCTCAACTAGCCTCAGCTTGTCTTCCTGTTTGTGATGTCCTGAGAAGCTGCCTCCACCTCTGCCTCTGTCCTGTACTCTGATTGCTGCTGGCCAACCCTGAATGGATTGTGACCATATGAAACTGTGAGCTAAAATCAACCTTTCCTAAATTTGTGGGTGTTGGGTATTGAGTCACAGCAACTAGAAAGTCACTAAGACATATACCTACTGATCACATTGCCAAAACTGTGAAACTGATTAAACCAAATATAACAGATTAAACTGCATAACGTATTTCCCAAATATATATAATGGATTAATATAATATATATGTGTATATACATATATGTATAATTGTCCCCACCCAGGGAAATTTCAGGTTAACAGCCCATTCAGTACACCAGCCTGCTTGTCTTTATTCTGCTGAGTTGCCCATACCAGACTTCCATACTTCCCAGTTGCAAGCACGTATCTTCAACCCCATCCAGACAGAATACAATTCTATTTTATGGAGACCCGACTGGCAATGAAAAAGAAAACCATAGTAGGCCATGACAAGGATCAGAAAAAAGATAAAGAAAAAAGAAAAAGTGCATTCCTTGGAGGGAGTAAAGACATGAAAACCACCATGGAGGACCTAAAGTGGGTGGGGAAGTCATTCCTATCACACATCCATTCATTTCCTCCATTTGGACTCAGCAGAGCCACACAAATCTTAGAGAATCACCGTTTATTCAGATAAATTAATCAGGTTGGAGCTCCAATGGGTGCTGCTATTCCAGCCAATCAAAACAGCCCCTGGAACCTAACATGTCACTGCAGACCTGGGACCTCCTCCCTCTCCCCCGCCCCTCTCTCTCAGGCTCGCTTGCTTTCCGACTCAATCTCTTTTCCTTCTAAAGAAAGATGGCAGTACACTCTTCTTCCTTATTTCTTCTTATTTCAGGAATATATTAACTCTGTACTGTCATAATCTAGGCTACGGGGATCTTAAGAACCTAGCCAATTCTTTAAATCATGACAAGAGTCAACTTGTATTTGATTTGTTGATTTGGTGAGCAGAAAGAAATAGATACATCAGATCAGTATCATTAGAGTGTAGACCACTCACATTACAAATTACTATTGCCAATTATCAATGAATTAACTAAAGAAATTTAGAACAAGTGCTTAACAATTTTACGTCCATTTAAAAGCATAATTCTATATCTACTGAAACTAATATTCAAAAATCTACACTGGTATTTTATATATCTTTATAATTTTATTTTATTTTTGATGTACGAATTTAGTGTATATTCTTAAAAAGGAAGTCTGAGGTATATGAAAAGTTAAAAAAAAAAGAAACCCACATACTACAGCTAGTATGAGAAACACTGCCCAAAACTCAGGGTCAAAAAACTCATCTATTATCACATGACCCATCAGTTAAGAGTAATTTTCAAATTTTTAAAAGATTTTCAGAAAGAGGTGATGGAGATGAGGTGGACACAGGACATGATCCACAAAGCTTATGAGCATGAATATGGCCTTTCATAGAAGAAAATGCCTACACACCATGGAAGAACACATGTGTAAAACGTGACAAATAACTCCTTCAAAAAGTGAGGACAAAAGTTGGTAAGGTTCTTACTGTCCCGGGAGACAGGCAATTCTGAGGTAAAGAACAACCTGATACAACTGGGAGCACTAGTCACCAAAAGAGAAGTGCAATGAATACTGGGCCTCTTTGATTTTTGAAAAAACAATGTAGACTTAGGAAGAAGTCTAGTCTGATATATGGCATCTCATAATTTACAAGATTTCTAGTCGATCATGGCATACAAAGAATAAAAAACCCAGTTACAGATGCAGGCAGCTCTGCCGCTAGCAGCAGCTCCATATCAGAGACAGCTAGTGTGTGGGCCTTTCATAGGACCCGCAGATGAGTCACTACAGAGGCTCAGAATCTAGAGTAAATCATCCTCTTTTCCTGCAGGAAACCATCATCCTTTTGATTTATAGCTTCTGCTCTGCACTAGACCCTGAACACTTGACAGGAACCCCATTGCTACTGTGCAGCCAGAACTGCTGATCAGAAGTTCTGGACTATCTGATCCACCAGACCGTAAGAACTGATAATGGTGGCAGCAATCCATCTTCAAGTAAAAGTGTTATGCTGGGAGGTCCCAAGGGCACCCCAGTTTCATGAGCTAGTGGTTTCAACTCCTATGCTATCCATTCCCATTGTAGTGCCTCATCTCCTTCATATCTCATTAGCGTCTTCAGGATTTGGCCCTGCAAAGAGAAAGCCAAGGTCATGATGTACAAATTATTTTGAAAGATGGCAGACACTCAACCTCTCGAAGTGGGAGCTACCAAAGAGGTATCTTTTTTAAGGATAGACCTTCAAGCAGTTATCGGTTTTTCCTGAAAGAGGAAGTTGCATGAAAGATGAAAGATAAACAAACCCTTATTTATAGGCAGTCATAGCAACTCAGCTCAATGGCCCCAGATGGGTAAAGAACAAGATTTGAAGTGGGGACAGCTAAGAACTCACCAGTTCCTCCACGAACAAGAACCCAAGTACAGGTGTTTAGCTACACACTGAGTGACCACAGGGGCGCACTGCAATTCAACAGCGTAACAATGAAAATCCTGTAACATCCAGAGATTTGGGGAAGCAGCATACTAATAACAACAACACACCCCCACCTGGGGCCACTCTCTACAGTTCTACAGCTGGATAGGAGTGTCTTCCCTCCACAGAGGTAGATGTGAGAAAGAACCTCAGAAAACTGGATTAGCACAGACACTGGCAATCCCAGCACCGGAAAGTTTCCCAGCCCTTGCGGGCTTAGAGCCCAAATAGTTAAGAGGCCTGAGATCTGCACAGCAGTCTGGCTTTGGAAAGAAACTCACTTCATCTCTCTGCACATCCCCGGGGAGCTGCAGCCAGGAGTCATCTTAAGACGGAACTGACTGTCTGAATTTGAACCGCTGTAGGATTCAGCAATCTCCACATATTTCCATCTCTGGAACCCCAGAGGCAGTCCACTGCACTGGTGCAGCCGCTATTTGCCTTCTCAGCCGAAGGTGGCTCAGTAGAGTGACTCTGACACAAAGCCATTTGGGGAACAGTTATTGCAGCACAAGGATCAGAAATCTGCCTTCTGAGGACCAAGGATGCCAGGTGTCTTTTCCGTTGCTGTGACTCAATACCCGACATCCACTAATTTAGGGGGGGAAAGGTTTATTTTAGTTCACAGTTTCAGAAGGTCACAATCCATTCAGGGGCTGCCGGCAGCAATCGAAGTACATGGCAGAGACAGAGGTGGCGACAGCTTCTCTGGACATCACACATAGGAAGCCACATCAAGGCAAGTTGGGCCTAGTCCCCCAAGGAAGGCAGGAAGCAGTTGATATATCCTTCCAGGTATCATCCCAATGATTAGCGCCTCCTGGATACAGGTGTGGAAGGTGTGGCCACTACATGCCTTTAATCCTAATTTATACACCTTTAATCCTAACTTACATGCCCGTAATCCACCCCTCCAGACTAGGCCCCAATGTACCAACAGCACCTGGTTCCACAGACAATCTATAGCATTTAAATACATGAGACTTTTGGGCGACATTCCAGATCCAAACCACAATGCCAGGTGTCAGAAAAATTGTCAGCCCAGATTCCCTCACTCTTTGAGCACCATGCACAGGCCAAGGTGCCAATTAAGATGGACAAGGAACTCTGGGTTTCACTTCTTCCTGGCCTGCCCATGGAGGCACACCGCCACAGTGCAAAGCAACACCACCACCATGGTTGTGGCTACAGCCCTGCCCCTGGGGTGTGCGGCCTGAAAAGGACTGGAGACAAATGGCCGGGAACTGGCCACGTTCCTCTCTTGTTCACTTCGGTGAGCAACTCAGCCGAGAGGAATTTCACTCAACCCTAGCCACAGTGTGCTCCTGCTCAGCCTGTTCCCACTCTGTGAGCACCACAACTGAAATAGCCAGGGGGAGGAAAGCCACCAGCCATCACCCTGTCTCCAGGACAGCACACCGCAGGGTAGGGGTGAAGGCCCTGAGGCACTACTCCTAGGGGAGCTTGACCACAGCAACAGCAGAGAGGAAAAGACAACCTGTGCTGTCCCCTAGGCTGCTCACTCCCCACTCCTTGTCTACTCATGCACTGCTGACAAGACTGGGTGTGAATGTCACAGATTCGTGCTTCCACCTCTCCCCCTGAAGCCTGTGGACCTGCACCAGGGTCTAATCAGAGAAGTCCTTCAGGTCTCTCACTACAAGAGCAGCAGCCAGAATTCCTTTCAAATAACAAAGCCAAGAGCAACCCTGCCTGGGCAATCCTCTTTCCCCTAACAGGGACCACCACTTCCATGGCAGAACCACAAGTAGACACAACCAGAAAATATCCTCTCAGCAACATAGTGCAGCAAACTGCCACAGGACAAGGAGCAAATTTTAAATTCTGCAAAAGAAAAATACCACATCATATTTAAGTACAGCACCATTATAGACTAAAAGTGTTTCTCTCAGCAGAAACCCTGTCACCCAAAAGAGCACAGGAGGGTCTATTTCTGGTCCTGGTAACTGCTCACCAGGTTACTATACCCAGTGCTCTTCAGAATCAAAAGAGAAAGATTTAATATAAGCAATTCATGACAGACAGATTAGCCTTACAGAAAGAGTGGAAGAGGGAAGCTTGCAACAAACAGGGCCTTCATTAAAAAAAAACAAAGACAAATTTCTGACTCATATGACCTATCAAAATTGAGCCAAGAAGGCATTAAAAAAAATCTTGAATTGACTGATAACAAAAATGAGACTGAACCAGAAGTAAAGTCTCCCAACAAAGAAAAATCTGAGATTGGATGATTTCATTGTTGAATTTTACCAAACCTTTAAAGAACAAACACAAATACTCCTCCAACTACTTAACAGAATTAAAAGAGAAAGAACCTTTCAGGAGGACAAAGATCATTCAACATAAACAAATCAATAAATATAATACAACCCACAAATAAAATGAAGGATAAGTCATATGATCACCTCAAAAGATGCAAACAAAGCATTTGACAAAATTCAATATTTATTAATAATAAAAATTCTTCCAGACCAAAAAAAAAACATAATAAAGGCTACCAGTAACAAACTCATGGCCAATATCTTACTGGATGGAAAAAAATCTGAAGAAAAACAAGGTTGTCTACTGCCACCAGTCTTATTCAATATTGCACTAAAAGTTTTTGCCTGAATAACTGGGCAAGAGATAGAAATGACAGGTATACTTAGAGAAAAAGAGGAAATCAAATTATTCCTGTTTATTGATAATATGATTCTATACATAAAATCCTAAAGACTTCACCAAAAGGCTGTTAGAATTGGTAAACCATTTCAGGAATATAGCAGGATACAAAAATAACATACAAAAAAAGACAGTGGCTTTTGGTATGTACATCAGTAATGAACTTGGAGAGAAAGAAATCAGAAAATCTAATCACAATAGCTACCAAAAATAAAGTGCAGTAAATAACTGAGGAAGTGAAAGAACTTCAAAATAAAATAGTAGTAAACTCTAAAAAAAAGAGATTAAAGATATTTAAAAGGGCAAATGATTCTACAGATTGAGAGAAATAACACTGTTAAAATGGTGTATTGCCTTATAATAATAAGGGAGTCCAAAATCCCACTCCTAATAATAGATAAATCATCCAGACAAAAATTAAAAAGAAAATGAGTTAATCTACACTACAGATCAAATAGAGTTATTAGACATGCATAGAACGATCCTCCAACAGATGCAGAATACAACTGTTAAAATGTCCATGTTACCCAAAACAGTGTATAGATTCAATGCAATCTTCCAAAAAAAAATAGCAGTAACATTCTTCACAGAACTGGAAAAGTACTAAATTCAATATAGAAGCAAAAAGGCCTTGAATAAGTGCAGAAGTATGGAACAAAAGGAGCTAAACTAGAGGTATCACAATTCCTGATTTGAAGAAACACTGCAGAGTTATAATAATAAAAACAGCATGGCACTGGTATTAAAATAGACATACAAACCAACAGAAAAGAATACTGAACCCAGAAGTAAACCCACACATCAACAGCCAACTGACTCTCAACAAAGCTACCAAACACATAATAGAGAAAAGATAGACTCTTTAACAAATGGTGCTGGGGAAACCAGATAGCCACATGGAGAAAACTGAAATAAGATCCTTATCTTTCACCTTGTACAAAAAGCAAATCAAAATACATCAAAAACTTAATGGATGACCTGATATGCTGAAAGTTTAAGATACTGAATGATTTCTGGGTAGGTCTCCAAAATCACAACAAATTGCCTCAAACTAAAAACAGCATTCTATTCATTATTAATTTCTTGGTGTGATACATAATAGGTACATTTGCTTTGGAAAATTGATTCATATATATCTTGACAGATTTTGATCCCTTTACCTTCCTCCTTATCTTCCTCTTATCACCCTCTGTCCTAATCTTCTGTTTCTCACCATCCTTCCTTCATTTTATTCTTTATTTGTATTTGGGGTTTTTCTTATAAGAGAAAATATATAATATTTAACTTCATGTCACTGACTTGTTTTATGTCTCAAGATTCACCCACTTTACTGCAAATGACATAATTTCATTTTTATAGGGGGGGTAAATAATATTCATTTAACAGCCTACATGCCCATCAATAGAGAATGGATTTTTTAAAATGAGATCATCTGTCAATGGGAAGCTAGACTATTTCCAGCACTTGGCTACAAAAACAAATATGCATGTATCAATATAACATAATGTCTTTAACTCTTTCGGTAATATATCCAGGAGAAGTATATGTGAATATACTTCTGAAAATTCTATTTCTGTTTTTGAGGAATCATGATACTGATTTCAACATTGGCTATACTAATTTACATCCCCATTAACAGTATAGTAGGGTTCCTTTTTCCCCACATCTTAACCAGCATTTAATGAGAGAGAGAGAGAGAGAGAGAGAGAGAGAGAGAGTTGTCTCTCTGTGTGTGTGTGTGTGTGTGTGTGTGTGTGTGGACAGCCATTCTGAAGAAGCAAGATGGAATCTCTAGTTAAAAACAAACGAAAATAGCAAATGCTTGTAAGGATATGGAGAAAATTAAACCTCTGTGCACTGTTGGTCAAACTAAATTAGTAAAGCCACAATTAAAAACCATTATGAAAGGTCCTCAAAAAAAAAAAAAAACCTAAAAATGAAGCCAGGCATTGTGGCACACACCTATAAGTTCAAGGCCAGTCTGGGCTACACAGCTGGCTCGGGTTTACTGTGGCAGCATTTACAATAGCTAAGACACAATCAGCCTGAGTAGTCATCAAGAGAGGAATGGAAGAAAGGGCCATGGAAATACCTAAATACTGTTCAGCCATAGGAAGAATGAAATCTCATCATTTGAGAAAAGTGCAAGAAATGGAAGGACACCATGGTAAGTGAAACAATCCAGACACCGAGGACAAGTATTGCATGTTCTCTCTTTTGTGTGAATTTTTCAAAGAAAGAAAGAAAGAAAGAAAGAAAGAAAGAAAGAAAGAAAGAAAGAAAGAAAGAAAGAGAAAGAAAAGTCAGCCAGGCCCAGTGGTGCTGGCCTGTAATCCCAGCACAGTGAGGCAAAGGAAGGAAGAATGCACCTTGAATTTGGCAAGACCTCGCCTACAAATTAAAGATTAATAACTGGACTACAAACACAGCTCGGCGTGGAGACTCGATCCCCAGTACCACACACACCACACACAAACACACATGCACATACAACACATAGAAGAGGGAGAAAAGAAAGATAGGCTGAGCTGGGTGTGGTTTTGCAAGCTTGTGATTCTAGAACTCTAGGAGCTGAAACAGGATAGCAGGCTTGCGCCAGCCTGGGCAACTTAGTGACTCAGCAAGACCCTGTGTCAGGGTGAAAAACAAGGGAAAAAAGCAAACAAACAAACGAAAAAAATGCACGCCTGTAATTCCAGCACTCTGAAAGCTGAAGCAGGAGAATCTTTGAGTTCAAGCCCACACTGGGCTACATGGTGAGCTCGGGATCAGAGTGGATTACAGAGGGAGACCTTGCCTCACAGAAGAAAAGAAAGAGAAGACAGGAGAGGACAGGAGAGGACAGGAGAGGACAGGAGAGGACAGGAGAGGACAGGAGAGGAGAGGAGAAAAGAATAAAGGCCTGGGGTACAGCTCAGGGCAAAGCCCTTGAGTTCAAATCCCCAGTGCCAGGAAAACAAAAAACAGGATTACTGGGAAGCAGGAAGGGTGCTGGGTTGGAGTAAGCAGCCAGGGGAGAAGGGAGTGGAGGGCCCTGATAAACCCACCATCTCATAATCTACACACGTTTAGAAATATCACCATGAATCTCATTAATATGCACTAAAAACAGCAACAATTCGATTAGTAAAGGAAAGAGTTACCTTCCCAAGACCAAAAAAAAAAAAAAAAAAAAAAAATTCAGAACTGGAAAAATGGGTCAAGAGAAAAGGATGGACTGCTCAGAAGGGGATGGGAGAGGTGGGAGTGTCACGCAGGCCTACTATGGACCACGCAAGAGCTTGTGAGACTGACATGAGTGCTTTCCACGCATATCTGCCATGTTCTGAATTGTGAAAATTATGAAGTAACTCAAAAACTCACATTTTCCTTACCAGGGCTGATACAGCTGCAACCACTGTTAAAGAAACAACTTCCTAAAATCATAGATGACAGTGCTGGGACCTCACTCCACGAACTGTGACCATGTGGTAATGTGCCTGCTTAGGGCAAAGGATTTATAGAACAGGCAGTGGAAGCAGGATGAAAGGTTGTGGAAAAAGACCTACGAATTTCATATTTTGTTCATTCTCAGGACATGTATATATTTGTGTAAGTTTCTCTCCTGTTCATTCAATACCCCTGAATACATACTGTACACAAAGTTGTCCCCTCTGTTAGCTTAATACTTAAATCCTTGCCTATTAGAAATGGACTTTGCATCTTCCCTCTCAGCAAAAATGAACATGTCTGCATCTGAATTAAGATTAGCTGCTTGATATTACTTGGAAACAAAATATGGTATATGTCATTATCCATAAATTACATACAGGGAGAAATGTCATATATAGATTTAGAGTTGGGAAAGTGGTATAATGTGTAGAATTATAAGTTGATTGTGTGTTGTAATGTAGAGGAATACTTAGGAAATACATTTTTTCCAGCATCTCCTATTCTGTGTGATTTTAAGTTAGAGTTTTCCAGATGGAAAACAATTTTCAATACATTGCAGGCAGAATGGCAAAAGGTCATTATTCTTGGGACACTGTGGCGACTGATTCATGGACAGATGAGGACATCCCGTGGCTTTGCATAGTTCTGAAATGCACCCATGTTTGTGCTAGCCTGGCTGTGGGAAGGCGTTTTCCCAGATACACCAGCATCCCCACAGTCTCCTAGCAACCCTCATAAAACCTCTTTTGCTCTGTGCTTCAGGATAACTACTGGTGACTCTCCCCCTACCCTCAACTGAAGACTTCCCAGGGGTCACTCAGTCAGCTCTCCCACAACCAGAGGCAACCTAGATTCCTTTAGTAAACATCTTTTATAGGACAATAGCTGCAATTGTTCAGTTGTCCTCCTGTAGTCTACACTGATGACATATCATTTGCACCAGCTTTTGTCTGTGCACTAAGGCCACTCAGATCCTGACTTCAAAGCACTGTTGATCTGGGACACTGACAACAGTACAACTCACGAACTTCAATGGCATTTGAGCATGACAACATTCTGCTGTTAAAAGACCAGGGAGGATGTGGAGGAACGTCCCTTCCCGGGGGCCTGAAGGGTGTTAGTCGTAAGAATATACGTTCGTGTTCTCAGATGCACAGTGCCAGGGCCCTAAGGTCAGGAATAACCAATGTTTCTCTTTTTTTATTGACAAAATCGTATATATTGATCATATATGGCATGCTACCTCGAAATGTGTATAAACTGTATAATAGCCAAAAGGTCAATTAACAAATTCTTTGTCTCACATGCTTACTTCTTGTACTTAGCAGCTTTCCAAACGTAATATGTTGTTATTAACTACAGTCATGGCGATGTACTGTGCCAATCTCTGAAACTTGCTCCCCCCCATCTAAAATCTTGTCGCCTTTGACCAATCTCCCCAACCTCCACCCCGGACTCCAGTCTCTGGCCATCTCTACTCTATTCACTGAAATCAACTTATATTCTATATTTCAGTGAGTTCATGCAGAATTTGTCTAGGCATGAATTTTTTCACTTAACCTCCAGCTTCATCCAGGCTGTTGCAAATGACAGGATTTACTTCTTTGTCAAAGCTGAGCCATTTTTCACGTTTCTATCACACTTTCTTTATCCACCTTCCTCTGACAAGCACACGGGCTTGTCACTCCTTGTCTGCGGTGAATGGTGATACTGTGAACACGGGGATGCAGATGTCTCCTGAACATGCTGATTCATTCCCACTGGATGCATCCACAGGGCTGCGGGTGCTGGATCACATGCTAGTCCCATTTGTGACTTGAGTTTTCCATAATGGCTGTGACGGTTATGGTGGATTATCAGCTTGCCTGGCTTTACAGCCACCCAGAGGATTAAGTGAAGCACACCTCCGGATGTGTGTAGGTGGGTAGTGGAGAGCAATCCCGGAAACTGTAGCTAATCCCTGGCCCCTTCTTTCCTGGCACTGTCCTCTGCTCCCTTTCCTGGCCACCATGAACTGAGCATGCTCCAACAAGCCCTTCTGCCATGTTTCTGTCCACGAACCAGCTGGCCATGGACTGAACTCTCTGAAGCATGAGCCAAACTGAATCTCTCCTCCACTAAGCAATTGGTCTTCAGAACCACTTTCCAGCAACAAGAAGCTAATACGATGCTGTACTATTTTACATTTCTAAAAACAGCGTATCAAGGTTACCTTTATCCACATCCTCACCAACACTAATTATCGTATGTCTTTTGGTAATAGGCACTGTGACAGGTGTGAGGACATACCGAATCACAGTTTAAAGATCTTAAATAAAGGTATCCTTTCTACACGTGTAATACATGAGGCCCTGCAAAGTGAAAGTCCTACGGCTGTCTTGCCACAATATAAAGGCATTTCTAAGAGCAAGATGTAACTGGACAGAAAGGATGTATGTTCCAGTCATCATTTTAAAAGCTGCCACAGCCAGGGACCAGGATACATTATTTACATATTTACAGAAAGGCTCTGAAATACATGTAGTGATTCCAGCGATTCATTCCACTTGTTCCACAAATAAAAGCAACCTACGTGAAATCAGTCAGAAGAGTGCTAAGTCCAACTCTCCCTTAACAAAAGGCCCAGAGGAATGTGACACATGCCCTCCACATGATTCACTGCAAGTGAAAAAGCCAACAAACTGTTCTAAGTTTTATTAAAAATTATATGTCAGAAATGCTTGCAAAAAATATACTGAAAGTAGCTTAACAGAGAAAAGAACCAAGCCACATCTATACCACGGTGTGTTTGTTGGACACTTCCTACCGAATCAGTGTTATCTAAATCCATACAGAAGACATCAATTGCTGTCCCAGCAGTAAAGAAGATTTCAGATTCATTTTAATCCCAAGATTAAAAGGATAGAAAAGATGCTGAGAGATCTTCAAGTTCATCGAGATTAGACTTAAATTGCTCCAAGGAGAACAGAATCCAATCTCTTCAGGCTCTCAGGGAAGGGATACTCAGCATCCTCTGCTGCCACTCTCACTGGTGGGTACCATTTGAATTCTCAGATGCGACTCTACCATTAGGCAGTTCTGTTGCAATTTCCTGGCCATTGTTCCACTATAAACAAGGACAGTTGGCATCCTCTTTGTCGACAGATGTTTAAGATTGGCTTATTTGTGCATAGGTAGTACACATGTGACCCGACAACCGAAATACATTTACTCAATAATTTATGAGCATCTCCTATGTAAATGTTGCTCTGCTAGACACTGTGAAATCAGAAAGAAATAAAGAGGCTCCCATCTAAACTGTAAGCCTAAATCATGCCCTCTTTTATTTTTATAGCCTTTTGCAATTTACACTGTTTGCATCTTTCCCGTAACATTCAGACTTGATAACTTCCAGGGGCTGAAGGTATAACATAGATGCTATAGCACCTGCCTAGCAAGCACAGAGCCCTGGGTTTGATTCCCCAGCATCAAATTAAAAACTAGGTGGGTGCGGTGATATATGCCTGAAATCCCAGCACTGAGAAGGATGAGGCAGGAGGATTGCTGTGAGTTCAAGGCCAGCATAGGCTATACAGTAAGTTATGGACCAGCCTGAATTACAGTGACACCTTGTACCAAAAAAAAAGAAATCTTGCAATCCTTTTCAGAATTACTCATTCATTAATGACATCAGATACAACAAAAAGGTAAGGCATCTTGCATGTTAGACTGTATCATTTAAAAGTTTGTCAGGAGTCTTTCCATTATGCCCTTTTTATGAAAAATTGTCATCAATGAAAACCTTTCTTCAATGAAAACTGAAGCAATAAACCCAAGTCTGGACCTCATCGTTTTATTTAATCCAGCCTGTCACCCAGCTTATCATCCAAGTCATTCATCCTACACATGTACAATAAAAGAAAATCCAAAGCTTAGAAACTGCCAGACATTCCATGGAAAAAATAAAGCTGTATGCCGTAAGTTAGTAAAAATGGCATCAGACAACTTCCGCAAGTGTTTTAATGGCCACAAAGACGACCAGTGGCGTTTCCCCCTCTGTCTGCCATTCCTGCTTGCTCTGCTTTCCTCCCTTTGCTCTGACACCATGCTCCATGCATAGCCTGTTCTGAAGTCCAGCTGCCCAGACGGGATGCTCCCCACGCCAGGATGCCCCACTTCCCATCTTGACAAAGTTGCCTTCATTAGAGACTATTTGGTTGTAATGAAAAATAGCTCAACACCCCTTTAACAAAAAGTGGGAATTATGATCACTTTATTTTCATAAGATACTCAATTGAGAAGGATCTAGGCTACATGTTGGCTCTGCCACTTGTCAAAGCTTAGACTCAGTGTCTGCCCCTTCCCTCACCACTCTCTGCAGAACAATTTTTTCTGATGCTTCCTCCCAGGAGAATTTAATTCCTCCCATGAATTAGACAGCAACTTTCATTTAGAGACCGAGCAACTCCCAAATCCCATAAGAGGAAATATAGCAGATTCAACATGTGCCATCCAGGTCAGATGGTATTTTGGTTTAAATTTTAAAATGTCCCCCAAGTTTCATGTGGTTTTGAAGGTGACTGGATCACATCGGCACCATACTCATCAGTGTTTTATCCATCAAAGAAAGCAGTAGCTAGATGTGCTATCTGCTATGGTTTGGGTCTGCACTGTCCCCCAAGAGCCTCAAGTAATGGATATAGTGGGTTGATTATGGAACTGTGTGTTATTGTGAGGCAGGCCCTGGCTGAAAGGGGCAGAAGCTTGAGGTGTGACGTGGAAAGATTGTGTCTACTCATTGAGACTGGGGCAAGAGTTGACAACTACTATGCCCAGGGCAGAGCTTTCAGGTGTTTGTGTTGACTTGTGGGCTAGGAAGTGAGAAAGGGGTAGCCACTCTGGGTGTGGCAACCCAACTGGCAGCTTAAAATAAGTAAAGGAAGGAAGAAGGAACATTGTTACAGCTTGAGTCTCCAAACTCACCTGTCTCCTGCTTCCAGTGGCTCTCCAGGCTCTGTCTCTGCCATGAGCCTTCTGTATCTGAGCCCTCACTGTTGCTGGCTGCCCCATAAATACACTGTATGAGCCCTTATGAAACTGTGAGCTAAATAAACCTTCCTTCTCTTAAATTGTGGATGTTGGGTATTTTGTCCCAGTAACAAATAAGTAACTAAGACAGGATTAGAGTTGAGGCCTGATTGGAAGTGGGCCATTAGGACCATCACACAGGAGGGTGTTTTCCTGCCCCCAGTCCCACATTTGTATTTGTTTTCTGGCTTCCATGGGTTGATATCTTTTCTAGTGCTAAGCCTCTTTGCCATCTTATTTCTGCCTGAAAGCCAGCCAGCCATGGACTGAAACTGTGAGCCAAAATAAACCTCTCTTCCCTCAGTTGTGGGAGCCACATCCTGATTCCACTGGAAGGAAGGTGACTGGTACCAACAGCCAGTAAACCATGCCCATTCCCCACCTAGGACAGCTGACATAGTCATACCATCAAGGAAGAGCCTTGGATGAAGTAATAAATTGGCCAAACACGCAGTAAGACACCACTTAAAGACCACAGTTACAAATTGAAAAGGGGTGAATATTTGCATCTGTTGCCAAACAGCCCTTCAATCAATGATATAACTTGTCACTCAGTGAAAGACTCCAGGGAGAAGAAATGGGCCCTAAACATAGTCTGTGAAAGACAATCTGTCTAGAAGAGACTGAAGCTTATATATTAGTGTCGTAGAATGCAGGGTTTCTGTAATGAGCATCTGTTGATATATTCCTGAGTCCATGAGGCTCTTCACACCAGCTTTAAAATATTGTATCTAAAGTTTGTTGAAAGCCTAAAACGTAACTGCTCTCTGAAATAGCTAGATAAATACCTAAAACTATCTTTTGAGATGCAGTTTTACTGCTTAATTCTGATAAATAATCATTATTAAGTGTGAAGGACTGTGTGAAATAACTACTTTAACTCTGAATCATTTAATGAAGTATTTCTTTTCTTTAAAGTTAGCTAATACATAAAAACAAAAATCATACATTTCCATGAGTTATTACTTGATATTTTGATACATCGATATGTTTGCTTGATGTTTAAATCAAGCCAAACATAACTTCTTAGGCATTTATCATTTCCTTATGGTGACAACATTCAGCAGTCTTCCTTCCAGCTTTTTGAGATCTGTAATACACAACTGCTATCTGAGGTCACCCTACTGTGCAGGAACTAACTTGTCCTACATAACTACAACTTAATACCTATTGATCAGTCTTATCCAATCCTTCAATCCCCTCTTCTCCCTGGGCTCTGGTAATCACCATACTACTCTACATCTATGAGATAAACTTCGTTATATCCTAGGAGTCCAAGCATACCGCACCTGTCTTACACTAGAATCCAGAGGACCTGAGAGTTCTCAGCCTTGAGAAGCCAAATATATGGATAAAGCAAACAAAGCACTGTTATTTATGGAACCTTCCTATGAACTACAGTATTGTTTTTATAAAGCTTGATAAACTTTATCTCTTAAAAATTATGTGAAGTTTGTGCTACTATCTTCATTTATAGGTAATGAAGCTGATGCTTATAAAAATGAAGGCATCTGTCCCAAGGTCACAGAGCTGAACAAGTTGGAACCATAATGGTAAGCCAAGGAAATGCCATACAATCGCACCTCAATCTTTTTCTCTATGTTACACTGACTCCAGAAAGAGAGTATGTGCAGTTCTTCATAGTTTTAGTTATGGCATTGAGGTAACAAGGAGTCAACTCTGGGAACGTCAAAACGCTAAAGAGCTTGCAGTACATGAGGGAACAAAGATGATTTAAGTCTTGCAAGCATAACAGGTATGAGCAGAGTTCTGAACAATACAACAATAGTAGGAAATATATACATGCAGCTGTATATAGGAATTTATTAGGTCAGCTTCCAGAGTCAGAGGTGCACAGCCCATAGAGGCCATCTGTGCGATCAGAACGAAGAGTTAAAATGGGCCCTGCTTGTGGGAGAGCTGGGGGATCCAGCTGCTGCTCAGGTAAGAAGATGCAAGCACACACAAGGCCATCACGGACGCAACACCAATCCAGGATGGAAAGTTCCAGAAGCTCACAGTGGAGGTGCCGGAGCACACTGTGTCCAGAGGGAACGGCAAGCACTGGAGCTCTTCCAGAAAAACCACACATCTCTCCTCTTTCCTTTCCATCCCATTCACACTACAAACCCAATGACTGGTGCCACCCACATCTGCGGTAGGTCAGGTTCCCTCAGTCTGCTGGCCTACATGTCGGTCACACGTCGGTCATTCACAGACACACCTGAGCCCCTACCTCACTGCTCAGTTAGATGCTTCTGAATCCAGTCAAGCTGACAAAACATGACTAATGATCACAGTGGACACAAAACGTAGGGCTGGCATATTTACCAAATAAAAATATTGTCAATTAAATTTATTTCAGAAAAAACTTAGTAGGAGACTTTTCATGGCAATATTTAATATATATTCATATTTTTTAAAATCACTTAGTAGTTATCTGCAATTCTGATCATCCAGGTGCCTTTTATTTCTTCTGGCAACTGTCAACTGAAAGGGATGTAACTGGTTATACCCGGGAGAGATGCAGTGCAGTAGGGACACATGGAGGCTGGGCAGAGGCAATGGGTGGGGACTGGACTTACCCTCCAGGCAAATCAGGATCACTGGAGGTTTCACACAAAAATACCAACATGATTAGATTTGTGCTGCAGGAAGATTAATCTGGCTGAGAAGTAAAACAAACCACGGTCATGAGGAACTAGAGGCAGCAAGAGGATGGAGGTGCAGGGGCAGGTTTGAAAGACAGAACAGCAGAAGCATCATCAAGCTAGGCGATTAACCTGATGCTGGTAATGACTCGCCGGTGTGGACTTATAGAACGGATACACACTACCTTTGGGGGAAAAACAGGTACCACTGCCACTAGTTCTAGTTCAAAATAAATACCTGAAATCCTGTTGGATGGTCTCCCCCACATTTGGGGGATGCTTCCCCAGAAGCCATGTAAACAGATCGGCCCTGAGGTTCTCCACCAAGTACCTGAAGCAGTTTTTCATCATGACAATGAACCCAGCGCACATACTCCAGAGGTAGATGATGGATTAAGGATGGCTTCGGCCGCCAATGAGAATGGAAAAAAATAAATAAATAAAAAACAGAGAAGACTGAAGACTATGGCATACGTCCAGAAATGTTACCTTTTGGTTGCTTTATATCAAGCATGAAGTTCATCTTTCGCTCCGGGACAGCAGTATTCTGCAAGCAGGCATAGTGGCTTCTGGTCACACAGGGACCCCACTGGTGTCTTAAGTCACCCATGCAGCCTAGTCGCTTGTCTTCACTTCAGTATCATCTTGACACTATCACAAGGAAAGAGCAAAAAAATGAAAGGATGTTTTTAAATTTTCATTTTTTAAATATGGTAAGCAGCTGTTGATGACTTAACGACTGTGCTCTAGAGCCAGGGACAGCAAACTAAAGCCCATCTGGCACATCTGGCCTTCAGCGTGTTGCTATAAAACTCAAGTTTTATCAGAATACAGCCATGCCCGTTTGTTTGGCTTCTTCCAAGCATCAGTGGCAGACAGGGTGTGGTGGCACAGACATGACCTTACATCCTGCAAGGTTGACGGAGAAACAGAAAGTAAATATTCAAGGCTTTGCGGGGAGAGTTGTCACATTTACTCCACTGTGGAAACTAGAGCAGAAGCAACCTCAGACAACATGTAAATTGTTTTACATTTTAGCTACAAAACAGGATATCAGGCTGAAGCCATAATTTGTCACCCACTGCTTTGGAACACCGAGTATCTCTAGGTTATGACTTGAAAAAAAAGCAGTAATAACTTCCCCAAGTACTATCAAACATTGCTTCAGTATTTTTATTTCTCTCCAATAGTACAGGCACAAAAGTTTGACAAAATGTATTTCATTTGTGTTTTTGATTTCTCTATTTGCTGACTTATTTATCTTGGCTGATACAATTTCAACAGATCACAGTTAAATCTCCAGTTCATTTTATCCTAGCTTGTTCCCATTCAAATATTTGTTTCATAGGCCTATTACAGAAGAGAAATGAAATCATAATTTTCCCATACTTTTCACATTCATTTGACTGAAGAATTTTTGTATATTGATTTATTTTTATTTTGACATACACTTGGATAAACTGAGTTCTCTGATTAAGTTTGGCTGTAAAATCTACAGCATGATGATCAATTTCAAGTAGTAGCAAAGGAAAATATGCCAGCTTGCCGAAAGCATGCTCTGATGTTACCCAATGCCATAGCTATGTGATACATATTGTATGTGGAACAATAACATATTGGTGAGAACCCAAGGGCCGAAGAAACCTTACCAGAAACTGGAAACCTTGCCAGCTGCTTGATCAGAGAAAATTTAAGGTAAGGAATAATTAACTACTATAAACAGAATTTACCATTTTACTAGTTAAAAAGAAAGAGGACAGAAACTAACACAATAAAAGCAGACAAGTGAAGACCCACTCCTAGAGTTTTGAAGGAGCTCACACAAGGAAGAGTAGGCTCAGGGGATGGACGTGCCATGGAAGCTGGGATGGGGGATTCCTAAGGAGAAGGCACAAGGGCTCACCAACTGGCCACATGTGCTGAGTTGATGGCACATTGATGCTGACACTACAAGAAAGAAAAAGAGAAAGAGAAAACCAACTAGGTAACAGAGGGCTTCCTAGGAAGCTCCTGATCCGGATGCCCGAGGATTTCACTCATGACCTACTCACTGGGATTTCAGTGGAACTACCCAGGAAGCCCGTAGTTGGCCACTGTACCTTAGGACTCAGAGAAAGAGCCTTGAAACTCAGAGCTGTAACTTTCTCCAGCATTCCTGAAGCGCCCTCTATGGATAAGAGGTAGAATTAGCCAAAAAAATTAGGAGTTTGGCTACAGCACAAAAACAAGGCAAAGAGGGTGGGATTTGAAGTAGCTGAAAGGAAATACATTGTTGATTGGTATGAATAAAAATTGCATTTTTCAAGTATAGCCTTCAAACCCTCACTTAATCAATACGCGGATTCCTGGAAGCCTTGTGCCTGTCTTAGGTCATCCATGTGTCAGGGGAACTATCCATAAGTCCTGCACGTGCACTCTGCCATGTGTTGCATGTAGACATACAGCTGCAATGTGGATGGGAAGTAAATGATTATTCCCAGGGTTTGACCCAGGCCTTCTCAGTTACATCTTTACAAATGCCTTTCTCCCCCACTTCATGTTCCCAATCCTTCTAAGTAAAACACCTGACAAACCCTACCCATTCTTCAAATCAAGTTCACTCCTCCTTGTCAACCTTAAATTCTCCACTGAGGTCTTCTCTCCATTCCGGGACCCACAGTACCCATGCCATGCTCTGTTGCGGGTGCTAGGATGGAGATGGACAAGACAAACCCTTCACAGAGACATTCTTTGGTCATGAATGAGACAGACAATGATTGAGGAAATCAGCTGAGAGCTAGGAGAGAAGAATCTAGAAAGACAGTGAGAACGCGTGTCTAAACAAAGGAATGATTATTGCTGTAGAATGCTACAGAAAAATATGTAAGATAAAAACTGAAAATAGACCACATTGTCTGGGAACATTCACGTTCCTGAATGGTGAAACAAATCTTCATAGTGGTGGATCGATGACACAGTAACAAATAAGGAAAAGACAGTAAATGGAGCCAAGTTTTCAAAAGGAGTGATTGCTTGACCAGAGTGGATGTTTCCATTTCTTTTGTGGTGAAATACTTTATAGCATAATTTTATATTTATGGGCATTTTCTAGGACAATATTGAGATGAAAAGGAGATGCCCTAGAGTGGGCAGAGATTGATAGTAAAAATACAAATAAAGGAACTTTAGATTAGAACGGGCCTAGTTCAATCATGAAACAACACGCTAAACAAGTAGAAAGCTACAACCGCAACTATAGTTAGAAAGTGGGGTGGAAATGAGGTAGCTTCTTTCTGGTAGGTTCTAATTCTTAAGTAAGAAAGAAATGAAGGTTTAGAGAAGGGATACTGGAGTTTGGAGGAAAACGAAGGTGTGAAAAAGATATTTCAGGAAATGAAATGAATTTACAAGTGTTGCCAGGACTTAATCAATAATCTACTTGAGAAGTTGACATTGACCAGCTGGCACAATTTTCTCTTTTTCTCGTGTCCCTCTCTAATGCTTGGGAACAGAGATGAAACACCTGGAGAACTAAGTTGAATGAGCACAGAGATCAGTCTAAAATAAGTGTAACAAAAGAAAGAGGCAAAAAAGAAGCTAAGGATGTAATTATGATGGAAATCATTTGAAATTTTTTTGAGACTATAGAAATGCAGCATGAATTCTAAGTCAATCAAGGGAAATAAATACATGAGGACAGAGAAAAATAATGTGGAAGATGCTGAATAAAAGAAGTCCTAGTGGGGTCAAAGAAGTGTTAGAAATGGGGCACTCTAGTGGGACGGTAATTCCTAATGGTGGAAGTGGGTATCCATCATGGGAGGAGGAAGAGTCACAGAAGCAGAACTCACAGAAACCATGCCCGGACTCGCCCTAATTACACACTTCCCAGTACCATGCACAGAGATACACACTTGGATTGGCTCAATGTTTTGTTTTTTTTTTTTTAATTTAGCACACCCCAAATGTCTCAAGAATATTTTTCATGTAACTCAAGAATACTTTTCATGTAAGACAGAGACCTATTTTATTTATTTTAAGTAACTTAGTCCACATACGAAATATTTATAGCCTAACAATTTACTAGTTCAAAAATATGCATAAGTTGAAAGAAAAAATATTAGGCTGATTGAACAGGTGTACACATGACCCCAATATGTAGAGGGACTCCCCTTAGGATGAACCGATCTCTAGAACAACCTGGGAGTGAGATGACACACAGCTGCTATCCTCTACCCTTCGTCTCTTCTTAGTGCTCTCTGCAAACATCCAGGAAGCTCAACTTCCCAGTCAGGAGTTGATCCCGTTTGGGGTGTCATCTGGCACTGGCATCCAGTTGTTCCTACATTTGTCATTTTCTGCTTGGGATGTGTGTCCCAGAGAGAAACAAGATTCAAGAAGGAAATTAACATCAATATGTTTGTGCAAGAAGAATTTTGTCAGTTCTGGTCAATTCTTCCCAATAACACCAACAATTCTAACAGTTTTGCATCTTCACTGAATTATCGTGGTCCTCTCCCCCTCCACCACCACCACTAAACAACCAATCATCAAGACCCATATGTTTTAGTCTTTTATAATTGTCTCAACTAAGTTCTATGCTTTCTGTCTCTTTCTTTCATTTTTAGTTTTTTATTTTTATTTTTATTTTTATTTTTTTGAGACAGGGTCTCACCAGCCCAGGCTGGTTCGGAACTCACTGCCTCCACTCCTGAGTACTGGGATTACAGGTGTGCACCACCACGTCCAGCTTTATGTGGTACTGAGGAATTGAACTCAGGGCCTTGTGCTTGCAAGGCAAGCACTTCAACCCCTGTGCCATTCTCGGCCTCTGTCTAATGTTACATTAATCATTCCTTCATAGACACCACCCTCTTTAAAAATCCTCTAAAAAAATACCCTCAGTATATCTTTCTTATATCAGATCCTATAAACTGGTATTTAAGAACTGTGCATCTTTTTAGTTAAAAATCCCGCACAAAGTCGCTTACTTTCCTTTTCTCAGATCCCTTCTGTACTTTTTTGCTTAGGTTATTTTATATGAGCTGTTCCATTCTTCTGGAAGATTCCTGCCTCCAACCCTACAAGTCAAAATTCTCTCATTCCTTGGGAACCAATGTCAAGTACTGTCTTTTCCATCAAGACTTCCTTGCTGCTCCATCAAATAAATTCAAATTCAATCCTCATGCTGATCTCTAACTTCTCATGCTTTCTTAACATCAATTATATGTCCCACAAGTATTATATCCCACGGTATACTGTCTTGAGAAAACCCTCAGCCAAGAGGCACCTTGTGGACTAGGGCTGGCACAGAGGAGGAGATGATGTATTAGATCTGACAATTGGGTAGGTGACCCCATTGCTGTATTCGCTACAGGGTCTCCTCAGGCCTTAACCTCAAATTCAGTGAAACACAGATACTATTAGTTTTGCACATAAAGTGACTAACATGGTGTTTAACTTCAAGTGTTAGATAAGTTAGTTCTTACTTTTCCTTGCATTTTCCTGGGCCCTAATACCAAAAGTGTTCAGCATTGTTAAGGAATTTGCATGGAAGTATAGCCAGGATAGTTTGCCAGACTGGGAATTCAGAGGAATCAACTGAGAAAATCCTGGCTGAGTCTCCAGGATAGTCAATCTTCAGAGGACTTGAAATAGATCTTAGCATCTCCTATATGGTTTAACAATATATGCATGAACCAAGGGCTATCAATAGCTGGGTGGGAAAAGAAGAGGAGGAAGAAGAGGAAGGAAGAGAGGGAGGAAGAAAGGGAAGGAGGAGAAAATCACGGAAGAGTAAAGTCATTTATTTAAACCTAAATTGCAGAGTCAGACTAGTATTAGGATGCTGTACTTGTATTTCAGTTCATTTAACTTCCAATTTGCATTAGCTCTTCCTTTACTCCACAATGACACTTCTAACTTTCAGTTGTAGTCGTCCCATCCTGCCGCCCTATCTTCAAATCTAATGCAATTTCTACCATCAAATAGAAACTGTGCATGTTTCATTTAAAATATGAAAAGTTATTTAAGCTACATAAATTGACATTAATTAAATAAGAAATTAAATCCTAAAAATTGCACATGAATTTAATTTGCTTTCATAAATAAGTAAAACAGATTGGGTTAATCCCTGAAGAATAAATACATTGACAATTATTTAAGCAAAGTGAATAATTTCACAATGATATATGTCTTCTTAAGATGCAAGCCTTTATATGTTAGGTTTGCTTTGTGTGGGGATTAGTCTGCAATCCCTTTCCTACCTATCTGAAATTCATTTCCGTGATGACAAAATATAGTGCTTTCTGAGAAAACAGAGACTATATTTAATGAAACAAATGCAAGGGTAAGTCATGAGCTACCATTCAATAAATTTAGATTATTGATGCATTTAGCACATATTTTAGAATGGGTAGCCAAATCTAATACCTCATATCTTGTATTCATTTAGAAAAGTTTTTCCGTGATCATAGAAAACAAATATAACTCTATTAAAATCTCAGATACAGGCCAATAGCCAGTTGAATATAAGGTTATGGACGTTTTTATACTTGAGTATGGAAAGACTTTGGACTGTCATTTCTTCATTGAGATTTCCATAAATAAAAGACGATCATGCACATTGTACCATAAAGAGTCACTACTCAGTTTGCTACTTTACAAATTTTGTTACAATGATGACAAGCTCAAAATGACATTTCCCCTGACATAAACACAGATCTACAAATAAAATGAGGTTTCATCTTCAGGGTCGCAAAATATTTGAATTAGTTGGGACCACACAGGTGACTTGACTGAGACCGAGAGATACACTGACTCACCTGAGATCAACTGACATATCAGTATCCACACTGAAGAAAATTCACAGAAGAGGGGACTCCCCAGGAGACCCAAATCCTAAACGTATAATATTTATTCCTGAGTTGTTTAGCCAAGCTACGCTGGGATAGTTTTGATTAGCTTTTTCTTTGTCAGTATATTAGTACAAAAGTCTTATTCTCTCAAAAAATAAAAAGCTAAGTGATGGTCTTTGGGGAAGTTTTCAAAAGTAACTTAAATGATGAAGAGCAAAGGAAATATTACACAATTAAGCATGCCATCTATTCTTAGAAAATAAACTTCTTAGGGCTTTCCTAAGTATATTTGAATACGACACTTAAAGAAGGGTTAATTATCAATATTCTCTACCCACCTGCTAACACATAAAATGAAAGGGCTAAAGCCTGCCAATTATGTTTTTGAAATTCCAATAGCTTTAATTACAGCCTACCTCACTTTCATAAAGAGTACTGAAATTTTATCCATTCATCACAACTCCAGCTCCATCGTGAAGCCTAGGTGTTTTTTTTTTTTAATGTCATTTTATGCTTACTTAATTTTCCCTCTGGAATCATTAAAAACTTCTTACCTTTATCTTGTTACTAAAATACATGCATATGAATACACCTAATTTATTCCTTATTAATCCTTTGCTGTCTTTGCTTGTGATTTCCACCAGAAATAAGTTTTTTCTGCCATGTGTGTCCCATTTAAATCTGTGGCGATTACTTGTTTGACACAGAATCAAAGGCCACCTAGTGGAAAACAGGACCGTGGATCAACCTAAATATGGAAACTATACCTGGCTCGTGGGAAATGGACGGGCTGTGTAATTCTGCCCAACCAAACATCATAATTTGCAAGACTGTATGCCTTAGGTTACTAGGACTATCCCATGGCAGCAGTTCTCAAGAGAAAGCCATTTGGAATACCCCCTCCATGTGCTTTCGGCAAAGCCTGACCCATTTTTTGATGGTCACAGCTTGAGAGGTGACCATTAATGACACCCAGCGAGCACATGGCAAAGATCACGGGAGAGCCCTTCACAACAAAGGCCTGACCAAAAATGCTAAGGATGCCAAAGTATAAGACCTGCTCCTAGGGCATTAGCCTGAGTGTTTTATGTACATTAAATCCTTTCATCCCTAGACTACCCTCATTCCACCAGTGAGTGATAGTTCACCACAGGAAGATTAAAGAGCTTGTGAAAGGACACACAGCTACTGAATGGTAGAGACCAGACTGAACCTGAGACGACGAGACCTAAGATCTCTGTTTTTCCTACTCCCCACCCTCCTGCTGGAATAGTGTCTTCTTTTTCTCAGACCCAAATTACTAAAAGGTTCCCAGTACTTTGCGGTGCCCTCTCTGATCATTGCCAGAGCAGCCCTGTATTCTAGGGAACATGCATACTACTTTCATATTTCATTAGCTGTCACTGACGGCATGAAGGTTTCTCTGCTTCCCTTCCCACCCACACAGTTAAAAATAATTGTTCTGTCCTTCAAACTCCTGGAGCTATTGTGTCTCACCTCGAGCCCCATTCTGGGATTTCGCCAAGCATTTTCCAAGAGACACTAGCTCTGCCAAAGATTAAAAGGCAGTACATGTAGAAAACGGAACAAAGAGTGTGTGGTTGAATTATTTGTGGAAATAGTAGGTACAACTTTGTTTTGGAATTTTCCATACAGTGATAAGCACTGTGAATTTCTGAGAGGTAGTGTCTTTCCTTAACCTGACTTCAAACTAATCTGAGAAAAAAAAAAGGGGGGTGGGGTGGGTTATACAAATCAGTTTGAGAAACAGCAATGTGATTGTGGCCAACAATACCAACAACAGTGAAATTCTAATGCCTAGCACACTTGATTTGCTTTGTTTTTGTTGGTGACACATGGGATTGAGCCCAGGGTCTTCTCACTGCATTCCCAGCCCCCCACCTTTTTTTTGAGACAAGGCCTTCCTTTACCCAGGTTGGGCTCAAACTTGCAATCCTCCTGCCTCAGCCTCCCAAAGTACTGGGATTACATGCATGTACCAACAGGCCAGGAATTCATGTGCACCTATCTTAAAATAAAGATATCACACCTATCTTTTCTCACCTCCTGAAATCTACCCAGTAGCTGCTTCTTTAAAAAAAGAATATTTATTGACATTAGAATAACTTAATTACAATGGAGACCAAAAGTGAAGATGTCTGCACAGACAAAACCAGTTAAGCTTCTGAAGTGCTGTGAGCCTTGCTTGATTTGCAAACATAAGTGAAATGTAATGTATAGGCTATCCCTTAGGAATGCTATAGTAAAGAAAAACAGAAGTGTTTTTCCAATTCCCTATTTTTGACCAGCCTATCAAAGGCACCCAATAGACATAACTAGGGTTTTCTAACTGGATTGACCAAATAAGGCACCCGTATGACTGTGATGAAGCAATTTCTTTGTTTCACTCCTGTGCCGGTCCTGTTAAGCCTCGCTACTGTGTTCCCTCAGTGGGGCCTTCTTCGCTACTTCTTTGCCATTGCCCAATTCATGAACTGAATTCTTTATGCAAATAAATGCTTTGAAACTTTATTGGCCTCAGTTTACTTTTTAACAGTGTAAAAGGTCCAGTATTGAGAACTTAGTCCTCAGAGTGGTTGTACTGAAAAATAACCACAGAGGTGGGGCCAACAACCTTCACCCCTGTTGGGCAATTTGAAGTCTCAAATGCTGCTCAGTTGAGAAATCAGGATAAAGGAAATAGCCATTCTCTGAATAAAGGAGTCCCACCATTCAACTTCTAAGAAAACCCTCAAGATCTATGGTTTATTGAGTGCAAGTTGAGGCTGCTGCATTTCATTTGTGAAATTAAACAGGAAAGTAACTGGTACATATTTGCATCATTTTATTTTTGTTACTATAACAGAACGCCTGAGACAGGCTAACTTTGTGAAGAGTTACTCTGAGCAGCATCTGTCTTAGTCAGTTGTTTGTTTGTTTGTTTTTGCTTTTGTTTTTTGTCACTGTAACTCAATACCCAATATGGACAACTTTAGGGAGAAAAGGTTTATTTTAGCTTACAGTTTCAGAAAGTCACAGTCCAGTCACAGGGGGTTGGCTGGAAAATGCTGGAGTCGCATGGTGAGTCCACAGATACAGCCACATGCAGGGCCTGAGCCTGAGCTCAAGAGGCAGAGATCCTCAGAGCATCACAGAACAGAGAAGTCCAGCAGGAAGGGCAGAACCAGCATACACTTCTCCAGGTCAAGCCCTAAGCATCCGCCCCTTGCAGCCAGGCCCCACCTCCAAATACTTCACAGTATCCAAAGGAACATGAGGCTTCTGGGGAACACACCAGATCCAACCACTGCATCCACACCTGGTCCCCAAAAGACTCATGGCCACCTCCTTATACAAAATACATTTAGTCCTTTTCCAAGAGTTGCCAAAGTTTCAATAGTTCCAGCACTGCTAAAAAGTCCAAGTCCAAAGTCTACCCTGAGAAGCAAGGTGAACTCTAGCTGTGACCTCCTGTTAAAACCAATGAGTTAAGCACTTCCAACATACAGTGGCACAGGGTGAACATTCCCATTCCTAAAGGGAAGAATAGAAGAAAAAAAAAAAAAAAAGGCAACTGGGCCAGCAGGGCAAGGGCTAAGTCCTGTAGTCCCATGTCCAGCACCTGGACTAAACTGTGGCAAGATATGAACTCCAAAGGGCTTGGGTGGTCCTGGCCCTATAGCATGGCTGCTTACTGCAGCCTCCATCTTTTCTGCTTTGGGCTGAATCCACTCACAGCCTGTAGCTTAATTCCTGGGTTCTCCTTTACAACCTCACATAACGCCTTGCCAGGGGCACATTGCCTGGCCTCTAAGGCCTTCCTCTGAAATCTGGGGGGAAGCCCCCATGAAACCACAACTCTCAAACTCTACAAGCCTGTAAAGTGAAGGTGTGCCGCTGGCTTGAGAAGCAGCCTGTCCTCCCCTGACAAATAGTGTAGACGTCTCTGTGTTCTTAAATGGCTGAACTCCGGGCCACTGAACTCTAAAATGCATTTTTCACTTTTGGTCCTAGAATACACTTCTCAGAACAAAGTCTTCTGCCTTTCCACCCTTCAGCTGGTGAAGGGAGCAGTCTTGCTGACTTTGGAGATGACTTGAGGCATCTTTCCTATAGTCCTAATGGTAAGCATTGGCTTCTTTTTAATACTAATGTCTTTAACCTCCCTGTTCTCTTTGACCCCATCACTGTAGGCCATTTTGACCTGGCTCTTCAAACCTTCTACACTATTTTTCTCTACCATCTTCTCCTGCCTTTCACCACAGATCTGGCTAAAATCCACATGGCAGCCAAGGGATAGCCTGGACATTCGGCTGCCTAGAGACTTTCTCCACCAGATTAAATAGTCCACCGCCCTTAATCTCAGTTTTAGGCAAAGTCTCTGGACAAGAGCAAAATGCTGACAAACTACTTACCAGAGCATCAAGTGTGGTTTTTAGACCACTTGCCAATATACTTTTTCTTCCCAACTGAAACTTTGAGCCTCACCTTCCCATTCACACTTCTATTGGCATTCTGGTCTTCTAGGCTCTGACCAGAATCTCCCCTCATGCTCATCTCAGAGCACGTCAAGGATTCTCCAGTCAGCATCCTCAAACCTTTTTAAATGCCTCCCACAACCCAGTTTCAAAAGTTTCCAAACCACATAGTAAGGGAAAGCCACATCAATGACCCCACTCCTGGTATCAATTTCTGTCTTATTTTTTTGTCACTGTGACTCAATACCCAACATACACAACTTTAGGTAGCAAAGATTTACTTCAGTTCACAGCTTCAAAAAGTCACAGTCCCTTCGTAAGTGGGCAGCTGGAAAATGGTAGAATCACATGGCAGGGCCACAGCTAGAGCCAGTTCTTGGACCAGAGCCCAAGCTCAGGGGCCAAAGTTTCTCACAGAGTGACAGAACAGAGAAGTCTGAGGGGAAGAACAGAACCAGCACACGCTCCTCCAGGTCAAGCCCTAAATATCTGCCCTTCCAGCTAAATCTCACCTCCAAACAATACACAGTATCCAAAGGAACATGAGGCTTTTGGGGGACACTCCAGACCCAAACAACCACAGCATCCTCAAGTCAAGTAGCTATATCCAATGACAGTCATCCAACTGGCAGAGTCTCAAGGTAGCACGCAGCATTCCATGGCAAGAGACACGGAGGACACACATGTATATGTCTGTCTGTTTTCCTTCTCTTATGAAATCACCAGGATTCAATAATGGACATTCTACCCTAATGACTTTATCTAATCCTAATTAATTTCACAAGGGTCTCCACCCCTGAATGGCACACTTAAGTTTGTATCCTCTTAACATGTCACAATGGAGATGTCATTCAACACATGAAGCCTTGGTGGACACTCAAACTGTACCCACACCATAATATTACCCAAGGTACATTTAATGTATGCTAAGAGATTCTGACATACATCTCAGAGCCTGTTAATTTCTCAGATTACCAGAAATATGTATGAAGTGTGTCAACCTTTTACAACTGTCCTTCAACTTGATACCAAACAGATGGTACATTGAGCACAGCCTTAAGAATATGACCTTTAAAGTACAAAGGGCCATCGATATAAGAAAAATGTTCAACATCTTCAGCTACTAGAGAAATGCAAATCACACCATCAGTAAAATACCATATTACCCCAATGAGAATGGCATATATCAAAAATTCAAACAGCAATAGCTGCTGGCTGGTGAAGCTGCAAGGGAAAAGTGAATTCTTTTATGTTGTTGATGGGACTGTAAACTAGTACAACCACTATGGAAAGCAGTGTGGAGATTCTTCACAATCTGAAAATTAACATTGCATTTGATCAAGCAGTACCTCTTCTGAGTATCTTTCCAAAAAAGTAACAGAGGCCCATGTACACTCATGCTTATAGCAGCACAACTAGTAATAGCTAAATTATGGAAGATACTACAATATCCATCAATAGATCAATGAATACAAAAGCTGTGGTATTTATACACACTGGAGTACTATTCTTCCTTAAAGACAGATATATTCAAGGCATTTATAGGTAAATGAATGCAACTTGAGACCACCATGCTTAGGTGAAGTGAGTCAAACTCAGAAGGTTAAATATTACATGTCTTTTTTTAATTATTATTATGTGAGACCCAGGAAACTTACAAAATAAAATGAATGGGATACTGGGAGTCAGAGGAGAATAGTGAGGGAATAGGAGAGTCGGGGGGCGGGGAAGAGATTGTAATGACATCACAATGCATATGCACAAAACTCTCAAGATTTGAATCCTCTATCTGGCACTCTGGCCCTCTCCTCTCTGGCACTGTCCCCCTGCGCTACCTCCTAGCCGGCCACCAGGAACTAAGCAACTTTACTCTATCACAGTCTTTCGCCATCACACTACTGCCTTGAAGCCTGCAGACCATGGACTGAATCCCTTAAAATAATGAGCCAAACAAACTTTCTCCTCCTTTAAGTTTGGGGTGTTGGGTGGGTAATGCATCTCAGCCTGCAAGAGCTGACTGACAGAGGTAACAAGAGAGAGAAAAAAAATTATGAGCTCTTGAACTAGACAAATCTTTATAATTACAAATGTACCTTGGGGAAATGCTGACCTTTAGAATGCTGTACCCATATTTGTTCATGGAGGACTGAATGAACAAGTAGGTGGTGACAGTCCAACACTAGCATGTCCTGCACAGCCTCTACACTTAGGATCTTGTTTAGCTAACCAGCCATCCAGCAGATCTTTCCAGAATTCATTGGTAACTGCAAATGTTACCTCTTAGGTGAAAGAAAAGTCTTCCAGTTGTTAAGCTGACAAGCGTATCCATGGAGATGTCTTACCGCCAAAAAGAGAGGTTGGATGTGAGGAAATTTCATTATGGACACATTTCCATTTTAAAAAATTAAATGATCAGAACCATCTCTCCTAAAGCACAGTCTTTAGCACTTACCTGGAATTGATTCACTTGTCATTGTTTTAATGGAATTGCTTTTTATTTCCCAATAAAATTTTTAGTAAAATCTGCTAGTGGAAGTTTTAGCTGATGGCTTTCACCCAAAGTATTTGTCAACAGGATTTCACTTCTTAGATGTGTTTGGAAGCTTTGAGAAAGTTCTCTCTTTTTCTTTCCTTTTTTTTTTTTTTTTCACTTGAAACTCTCCAGAGAATGTCTGGAGGCATAAGTAGTAGATAGTCTCTGTTCCAAAATTCATTTTATATTAAACTTGAAATTCCTGGGCCTCCCCTGGGTACTAGAATATGCAAATATATGAGTATAACACTGCATGAATACATGTTTAAAGATTTCATTATTAAAAAAACGAACACCACTTTAAATGAAAGGAGATGTGTTCTTTTTCTCAGAAAAAGTATAAAGAAACACAAAGATACACTGAATCTGGCAATCATAATAATATAGCACAATGTATCTAATTAAAATTAAAATCTTGATCTGTTTCTTTGTACCAGTCCATGCTTTAACTTGGCATCTCAACTGCTATAGTGCAAGTGAGCATTCAGTTCCTTACAGTGAAAAAACAAATACATTTGCCCAAATAGTGAAGTCAGTTTTCCTTAAGGAAAGAGTGCACGGCCCACTGCAACATACTGATCTTAAGATGCCACCTTCTAACTGCGTGATCTTGGTTCTTCAACCTCTCAGAGCTTCCTATTTCTCATACCTTTACATGGATTACTTGCACACATGCAAACCCCTGCCCAGCCTCTGTACCTAACAGACAGTAAGTGGTCATTGCTTTTCCTTGATTTTCCTCCATAAACTCAGATTATGAATAGAAAACACTTAACACTGCCTAAAGACTTGCTGGGTTCCAGTCAACTTTCTACCTTATCAATAGCAATCACAATCTTTGCTAGCAGAAACACTCACCTATCAGATACATAAGGCAAATACCATCTATTAGCCTGGCTCGTAGGCTCAGGATTCTGTGGCTTTTTATGTGTAAGCAAATTCACAGACCAGAAAATATGAAGATCTGAGATGCTATAGGGAAAAGTTCTATACTAAAGATAAGATCTGCTCTCTAGTCATGTTTTCACACCGTGTGGCTCAGTGACTTTTACTGTCGTGCTATCCTTGGAATCTCAATTTCCCAAATACAAAATGTGACTGAAAATATCTCCATTAACTGAAAATTTTATGTAGGATCTGGAACTGTAGGACAGCCAGTGCGAGTCTGCTGTGACTCTCAGTTGTTCAAAGAACAACGGCGAAGACGGGAGACTGAAGGTCAGTGACTGAAGATCAACAACGGGCAGACAGGCACAAGTCAAGACTGGAGCAAATCTGTGATGAAGATCTGCGGTGTGTAGCAAGTCGGCGTCCCTAGACAACTGGGAAGGCGAGAGCTTTCCCGGAGGAAGAAGCTGTGACAATCTTGTTTCTTCCTTCCTTTCATACAGTTGGAGTTCCCAGTTGGGCCTCCTACACTGGGTGGGTACTCTTCCTTCATTTGCTGGCACACAAATCACTCACACTCTAATCCAGGCTGGTTCCCGATTGCCTAATTTAGGCACGGTTCCCAAACCCCAATCCGGGCATGGCTCCTGATTGCCTCAAGTTGACATAAACTCTCCAGTGGTCACAGACAGCCATAAGGCTTGCAATCACCCAGGGAAGAGTAACTGTGAAGAAGTAAGAAACCCAGACTGCATTTCATTTCCACCTAGACAGAATACATATCAATTTTTCTCAAATATTGGCTAAGAGAGAAAATCCTTAAATTCTTCATGTAAATTGCTTATTTCGACATAGATAAGTGTGTAATAATACCTACATTTCAATTTCAATGTTATAGGGCTGTTGAAGATGAAAATATTAAATATCTTACCTAGGCTACCCCAAGCCTACGATCATCCAGTTTGCATCCATGGCCCTTTAGAATTCTGAATTTTAGAAGTTTCTGAATTGCAGGGAAAGTTGAGAAACATTTCTCTGTATTAAATACAAAAAACCTCAAACCATTTATTGAAGAAAAATGTTGAGATTCCCGGACTAGAACAAGGGGAGGATGTCCCCCATTCCTCAATGATAACCTGTTCATGAAGAATGAATATTCACCAAGAAGAGCACAAGGCCCCCCAGAGCTCTGCTAATGGAAAAGTGTGAGAAGATATTTGCAAGAGGTAAATACTGAAGGAAGCCTCCCTTGGTCCTGCCACCACCAGTGGCACTAAATTTAATACAGCCCTCCACTGCACCAGACAAGGGATGCTCATTTTAGTAATCATATCCTGTTTATAAACCACCCTCATGTATAATAAAGCCTGGAACCTCGTGGTGGGCTTTCAAATATGCTGGTGATTTCTTTAAATATTTTCCAATGAAAATAAAATGGTTACAACTCCCAGCCATTGGGGTCAATTAAGTTCTCCAATAAAATGCAGACCAAGATCATTGAGACTATCTCGAGACCCTGAATGGCTAGTAGAGCAAAAATGAAGATAATTCTGTAACTTCAAAGGAAGTCAAAGAGTAGATTTGGTGTATCTACCCATGTCTCAGGTTAAGCTACTGAGTGATAAGATGCAATCATATACAGCAGACTGGGTGTAGGAAGGTCAAGACTAAAGCTTTCATTCTAAAACGCATCTGTGGAGTAAGCGCCTAGCAGAGCGAACAGGGACATCTATTTACCAGACTGCAGCTGCAAAGCACATGGCAGCGCAGCAGGCCCAGCTAACAGCGATGTCCAGAGTACAACCTCGTGATGGAATTCCTAGTGGGGCAATCAAAAAGGCGGGACCATCAGCCAAGCATGGCTGTGCATAACAAATCCATCAAGACCTGTGCTGTCCCTGGCAAGACAAATAGCAAAAGGCAGAGAGGCTTAAATGGTATTTGAAAAAATTTACTACCCCCCAGACTCTGGCAAGGTTGAGAAACAATGCCATTCAAATTCCCATATATTCCGACAACATTATCAAAATACTCTTTTTCTTAGCCAGTTGAATTTACTGCATAATGTTTATTTTATAGCATCTATGAATGGCTATATAAATAAAAATGTTCATATATGTTCATCTATATCTCTGTTACCGTATCAAGCAAAATCAGCTTGACAGATTTTTATCGAATTTGGAGAGTATGTTTTGAGCACCATGATTTTAAATATAGGCTGTGGGACACAGCTGAACTTTGCTTTGGGGTCCTCGAGGAGATGGGCAGGCAGTCGTTTCCCACACAAGCTGAAAGAGAGGTGAAATAATAGACCCCTAGGACTGCCGCCGGGAGTAATGAGGCAGGAGTATGAAGATGCATTAATATGCCAAGGACAGAGAAAACAATCAGTCATTTGAAATATGAGTCCCAGGTGGATCATCTCAAAGACAGGCGTGGCCCGCACACGCACTGCTTCCCACCTGGGTGACTCTAGGTAGAACTGCTCAGGTTAAGTTGCATCAGGACTTATTTATCTAACAGTGATGAATACCCTTTTTTTTTTCCTTCAGCAGCTCTAGGGAGGCGTTTTTAGAAAGAGTCATTAATGTGCAATGAATTTTATTTCCCACCCCAAGTCTGAGCCGGGAAGTGCCAGCCGCTCACCTCATCCAGCTGGAAGGGTTCAACAGAACACTCCGAGGCTGTCACCTACAGTTACAAGGCCTGAGGGCCTGGTGTCTGACTTCCCCACAGATGTAACTGTCAAACAGAACCTGACGAGTCAGCAACGACAAATCAAAGAAATGGTGGGTGAGTCAGGTTGAGCCTGAACTCCCCCCTGGTTGGCACAAAGTGCACACGGGTATTTCCCACAGATCCTACCAGGCAAGGCACACAAAAAAACAGGGGCTAGATTCTACCAAAGAGCAAACAGGCTTGAGAAGAGGATGGGGGAAAAAAAAAAACCAATAGGTAATGCCCCATTTCTAATGATTGTGGGAGGTCTAAGTTACCAGCCAGAATAAATAAATATTTGCTGTTAGTAAAGGAGCCGCAAGTGAAAGAGCTAAGACATTTGGAAGCAAGAGGAAGAGGAAGGAAGACTCCCATCACAGAACACTGAAGCGCCCCACAGCACCATGGCCAATGTCAGCCTTAAACAACTGCCATCGGGAGGCAAAGCCAGATCCTTTTTTCCTTTCAGAGTGATATTTTGGCAATGCTGGGATTGGCCCCAAGGGCACTTCCCCACTGAGCTCTAACCCCAGCCCTTGCTGTTTGTTTACTGGAGCAGGCTTTCACTAATTCGATCAGACTGCATTCAAATTTACATTCCTTCAGCGACCCCGAAGGGCTGTGATTACAGGCATGTGCTATTGAACCCAGAGAGCAAACATTTTTAAAGGGTCTGGAAAAATAAAAACACATTTGTTTTGTAATTTACACTCTAGAAAGCACACTTGTTAAGTATATGAAATGTTTTTTATATATATATGCCACAATGGCATGGCATACACTAACAGACAAAACACTGCCAAAGGCCTGAGAATGGTGTGTGGGGTGGAGCCTGGTATGAGACCCGAGTCCAAAGACATAACAGATAGTGCTCCAGCTCAAGGACATGGAGGGAGGAAAGAGACGGAACACACACACACACACACACACACAGAGAGAGAGAGAGAGAGAGAGAGAGAGATAGAGAGAGAGAATAGTAGAATTCACCTGCCTCTGCGTCTCTGCTGACCCCAGCGGATTAGACAACACCCACTCACACTGGTGAGGACAGATCTTCTTTACTCAACATACAATTAAATATTCATCTCCTCCAGAAATTCCTTCACAGGTAACCCAGAAATGCTATTTTACCAGCTGTTTGTTCATTACTTAATTCAGTTAGTTAACACATAAAATTAGCCCTCACAGACTTTAAGAGATTTCTAGGTGGATCAGGGTTCCATGACAATGGGCACATACTCCCTATGGAAACACTCCCCGATGTGGTAGATTCTTTCTGAGAAACACCCCTTCAGTCCAGCACCTCCACAGACTAAGTATGCTTTCTATCTCTTTGGCAAGCCATGTTGCTTGCTTTGGTCAATGGAACAGTAGTAGACAAGCCATGATAAGAATTTTTATAAGCACCTGAGAGTCTGGCATTACTCTATGACTGACATGCGATGATCATGTCTCAATTACTATGCTGGTTTAAGGAGGACGGGTGACACACTGAGAAGAGCTGCATCTTCCAGCCCACAGAAGTGCTCCTGTAGCCTGAGGCTTGAAGCCGAGCCACCACCTCCACAAGTCTGTCCCAGAGCAGATGAGTCTGGCCATTGTGTGGATGGATGAACTGGGTAGATGCTTACATCTCATGCTGTTAAAAAGTTTGGATGGTTGTCATTCGCCATATTATGTCCCATGTTAACAGGTAGATTTGTTTTACTTGTTTGCTTACTCTAGGACATGTTCGTGTTTTTGGTTTATTCTCCCAAACTAGCTCAAAAGCCACTCCAAATAAACAAAACAAAAGAAGTATGTAGAAAAGAGATCTGTATAGTTATTATGCTATAATGCTATCCACTATTGCCCAGATAAAGTTATCAACCCAAGTGTCCACCGATGGATAAATGGAGAAAGAAAATGTGGCATAGTCACAAAATGAAACACTATTCATTCATAAAAAAGGAATGACATTGCAATATTTGTGACAACACAAATTAACCTGGAATACACTGCATCTCATGAATAAGCCAGGCACAGAAAGATAATCTCAACGTTATGTGAAATTTAAAGGTTCATTTCTCAGAGAAGGATACAACAGAACAGTGGTTATCAGAGTATGCAAAGGAAAGGGATGGTGACAACTTGGCCCCTGAGTACAAAATTACAGTTTCATAGGAGAAATGGGTCCTGGTGGCATAGTAATGTGACTATAAAAATGACTAAGTCACCAATAATACATTACATATTTCAAAATAGCTACAACAGAGGATTGTGAATGTTCCTTGCAAAAATAGATAAGTATCTGAAATAGTAGAAATGATAGCTACCCTGATTTGATAATTATACAATTTACACATTTTGAAAGAGCACATTTTACCCCATAAATATATATTAATATGCATCAGTAACAATAATGAAAGAAACCATGTGGCATGTGGGAGGGGTTGCATTATGTCTTTCCTCACTATCCCTTCAACCACTGTGGTGTCATCTTTAAGAGAATGTTCCCTGAAACACTTGCATCAACCAAAAGGAGCATCAGTCTCTCTTCAACCTCCTGAGGATCTGCAGTCCTTCCAGACCTTAGCTATGAAA
The DNA here is from genome assembly GCA_004027205.1 of Ctenodactylus gundi. Taxonomy (NCBI): domain Eukaryota; kingdom Metazoa; phylum Chordata; class Mammalia; order Rodentia; family Ctenodactylidae; genus Ctenodactylus; species Ctenodactylus gundi. The sequence goes on from PVKB01000076.1 coordinate 825,663, forward strand.
CGCTAAAGCTCATCCTGGGTCATACATGAAAGCCAAGACTTGTAACCAACCTATCTGACAAATATTATAAGAATGGCTAGGTGACCTTTAGAATTTTCAAAAGTAAACTCCATCTCACATTTGAAGACACATTTATGAAATTCAAGTACAAGATGGCATCTATGTGACCAAAGCAAGGCGTACCATTGTCTACAGTTCCTGGTTTCGCAAACATAAAAAGTCTACAAGTATGCCAAAACGTTAGTGGAGGAGGCTCTGAGCAATTCAACACCGAATAAGTATTTCCTTTAAAAAACAATTCCCTGAATTTTCTTCAGTAAGCAGGGAAAAAAATTAACTCCCAAAGAAAGTTTTTAAAAAGAAGTGTCTGAGGGGCTTGGTTTCTAGACAATATTTCACTCAAAGGAAGAACACACCAGTGAATTCTCTTCCTTTTATCACCTATTTGGCTAGCAAAAGTAGATAATTACTTGGCCTCATCCCAGGTGTTGGAAGTCCTGAAATTCTCCAGACACTCTTCTTCTTGGGAATCACTCTCCATTTAGTGGCTACTAGAACCATTCTCAACTTTCTCTCAAATCCTACACAGATCTGTATGTTGAGTTAGCTCCTCTTTGCAATTCAGAAATAGTTCTGCACTTAACTAAGGAATTTCTTTCCATTTTTATTTCACTTTTCCAATCCTACTAAATTGCAGGATCTAGAGTATTACAAGTAGCCAAGAGAGAACACAACTGAAGAGTCTCAGTAACTGTCTAATTTGGCATTAAGCTTTGGTTTTAAAGGCCACTACTTATTTGTGCTGTGACATTCACGTTGGTGAATGACAGATCTTGAGCCATAGATTGTTGGTGTGTTACACGGAAAAAGAGTCCTTTTTGCTACCCTCACCACTGAGTGATAAGGGTGACACACTGCCATACGGGTGTTGTGACGACATCCACTTCAGCCAGGAATTGCTCTGTGTCTGAGGCTTGAAACAGGTCTTGCTTCATAGACAGTTTGCAGTTAGGAGAGGCCTGGGAACAAGTCTTGGCCAGTCACCTGTGCTGGGTCATGACAACATCAAACAGGACCTTCTAGGCGCTTCTACCTGGCTGCAGCACCCAGGAAGCCCTATGCTGATGAGGAAAGTTGCTGCAACATGGACACAACCAGAAGACCTGAGTTGCCACTTGGAAAGGAGGGTGCAGAAAAGTCACTGAGCCTGCAGCTGACTCTGCTGAATATTATACGTGAAGTCACGGAGACACCAAGATTTATTTGTTCCTGCAGCACAGTGTAGCATATTCTAATACTATAGGTGATTCTTAAAATTGGCTTGAATTTAATTGAAAGCCTTTTAATATTCCACTGCCAAAACGAGATTGCTGATATAACCAAAAGCACCTAGACCTTTGGTTTTCCATTGCATGTTTCAACAGTTGTTAAATTTCAGAGGTGTGGAGGATGACAGCCTCCATCTCGACAGCTACAGCCTAGAAGTTGCAGGAAGGATGCTGCAGCCATGCAACCCCGCTAGGGCCTCAATTCTTCTTCCCCAACTGCAAAGGAGTTTTTTTTTACCAACAGTAGTTGCTCTGGGGCGGTCTGTGGCACTGTCTTAGATGCTGAACAGGTGCTGTTGGAGACACCACTCCTCACACACGCAGAAGGAAAGAATGAAGCTTGAGTGCACTGTTTTCACTTAAAACAACGAAGACAAATGAAAGCCTTAAAGATGTGTATATCCTCCATAGGGCCAACAACTAGGAACAGGGTGTTTCTTTATGGCTAGACATGCAGTCGTCCTCAAGATCCAGGAACTCCTGTGGATATTAATGTCCACAGACGCTCAAGTCTTTTATATAAAATGATAGAACATTTGCAGACAACCCTCACACATCTTCCTGTTTAGTTTAAATCATCTCTAGAATATGTATAATACAGTGTCAATGCTATGTAAATATATTACTGTTTAAGAAATAACAATAAGAAAAAATCTCAGCGGGTCATCAGGAAACACATCCCTAATCTCAGTTCTCCAGGAGGCTGAGGAGGAAGATCACAAGCTGAAGGCCAGCCTAGGCAACTTAACAACCTAGAAAGATCCTGTCTCAAATTAAAAAGGAAAAAACAAAACAAAACAAAAAAAAAAAAACCTAAAAAGGTCAAAGGCCTTTGTTTTAACCCTAGTACTACAGAAAAAAAGGAAGAGTCTGTATATGTTCAACACGTTTCCTCAAATATTTTTGACCTGCAGCTGACCGAGCACACACATGCAGACACAGAGCCAACAGGATAGCTTTATTTCCTAAAGTAACCCTTTCTATAAAATCAGCCTTGGTTACTCACTCCCTTTATCCTAGTAGTGATGGAAGTGTAAAAAATACCACACACCTGCCGTCCTCAGCATGCACAGCTGTGGGAAAAGGAGGGTCTGAAAACGCGTTTCTCGGGGATGCTGCATTTCCAAGGCCCCATGCAGACACGTGACCTTTTTTACTGGAGTGGTTTACTTATAAGCCAACAACTAACTAGGGGATTGGCAAAACACAATGTTTCTAATCGATTCATTATCAATTAATCTAGACAAAATGATCCAATCGCTTATTTCAGGCTTAGTAGCAATAAAAAACTCTATTACTTCTTAAAAAAAAAAAAAAAAAACATGGCGCCTGTAAGCACCCACATTCGGGAACTAAATTGGTTATAATTATGTATTGCAAGGTCTATTTCCAGCTGCTCAGCATCTGTGCCGGTTCCTGCCTTCCTTCCCCTCCACCCTTTGAGTTCTGTAGGGAGAGGTAAATCTCAGCCACGCCAAGGCCTGCGCTCACTTTTAGCAACTGTAGCAGCAGGAGCTGGGTGCATGTCACCTCCAAGGGTGTCACAGATGCTTGCAGCTTCTCAGCTCTGTTCTTCATCTCCTTGGCAGTGTCCTCACTTAGGCTGCCTGAGAAGGCTCGAGAAAGGTCAATCTTAGTACACCACTGAAAAGGAAAAAAGCTACCCCCATCTCGCTTTTTTAAGTAGCTACGTGATTCACATCAGGACCATGGAAGGTCCAGCCATCTCATCAGGGGCTGCAGTACATTCATTTCAAACAGGGCACAGGGCGTTTGAAGAAACAGACCCCCGCCCCCAGCCCCAGTCACATCTGAAGCAGGGCAGGACCTGCAACAACCTAACAACGTGGGCTTGTTGTGGGTGGGCTGGTTGATTGCTTTGTTTCTTAGACCTAGTATCTTCTTTGTGGGTCAGCGTTGAAAACTCAGGTCGGAAGGAATCACAGCAAAATATCACGATGAATGAAAAGGAAAAGAGAAAGAAAGAGGTTTTATATGAGGTTTATTTTGCCCATTTTTATTAGAATGTATTTGTGAATCAGAATGGTCATACTACACTTGAGAATTTTCTGCAAATAGTAGGACATGACCTTCACATTCCCGTCTCTGCCCTTTCTCGCCCTCCCATGCCCTCACTCACAACCTGGCACCCCACATTTCACCTGACTCCACTGCATATTTATACTCCATTCTGGGATTCTCAAATTAGAGGAACCATGTGATATTTAACTTTCTGAGTCAAACTCATTTCACCAAGTATAATGGTCTCAAGTTGTATCCACTTTCCTCCAAATAACTCAAATCTATCTGTCTTTATGGTAGAGTAATACCCATATCTAGACAGACAGACAGACAGACAGACAATCACAATTTCTTTGGCCTACTGGATATGTTGCCATCTCCCATGATTTAGTTATTATAAACACCAGTATATATGTATCTCTGTCATATGGTGCTTTTAACTTTTATGATGTGATACCCAGAAGTGGTATCACTGGAATATTTATTTTCAGCTTTTTAAATAATCTCCACACTGCTTTCCATGGTGGCTATACTAATTTACAGTTCCACCAGCAATGTAAAAAGACTCCTTTCCCCTGTGCAGCCTCGCCAGCATCTGTTGTTTTTTTTTGAGTTTTTAATAAAAAACCATTCTCACGGAGGTAAGACAGTATCTTCGTGTTGTTTTGATTTGTGTTTCTCTAATGGCTAAAGATGTTGAACACTTTCTCATGTATTTCCTGGCCATTTGTGCTTCTGATAACTGTCTGCTCATTTCAATTGCCCATTTTTAAATTGGCTTTTTGATTTTAAGGAGCCTGTTTTTCTTCGTTCTCTGTATATTTTATTGATTAGCCCCTCCATCCAAGGTGTAGGTGGTCAACATTTTTCCCATTTCATTAGCTCTCCTTCCTTTTCTCCTTTTCTGTGAAGCTCTTCGCTTTGTTATCATCCCACTTGTTGATTCGTGGTGGTAGTTTTATATCAGGTTCTCTGTTGGAAAAAGTCTCTTCTCACACCTGTATCTTCAAGGTTTTCAATTATTTTGTCCTTCAGAAGTTTCAGTGTTTCTGATTTAATACCCAGGCTTTTGCTCCACTTTGATTTGATTTGATTACGCTGTGACAGGCGTGGGCCTCGTTTCATTCTTCTGCATGTGGATAGCCAGATCTACCAGCAACATTTACTGAAGAAGCTCTCCTTTCTCCAGCACATACTGTTGGCCTCTTTTTCAAAGATCAGATCACTGAAGGCACTTGAGGTCATCGCTGCATCCTCAGTTCTGCTCCATTCATCAACCTGTCTGTCTTTGTGCCAGCACCATATGTTTATGCTGCTTCATAATATAACTTGATGTCCGGAACTGGGATGCCACCTGCCTTTGTCTTGCTGCTCAAGATTGCTTTTGCTATTCTAGGTCTCTTTTGGTTTCGTAAGAATTTTTTCAGGTTCTGTGAAAAATGGTGTTGGTATTTTCATAGGAGTTGCACTGAATCTGTTTACCAATTTGGGCAGGATAGCCATTTGTAACAATATTAGTTCTGCCTACCCAGGAAAAGGAGATATGTTCCCATTTACTAATGCCCTCTTCAAGTTCTTTTTTCAGAAATAGAGTTTTCATTGTAGAGGTCCTTAGTCTCCTGGGTTTGGTATATTCCCATGTATTTAATCGGGGGTGGGGGTGGGGTTACTGAATGAGACTGCTCTCTTCATCTCTTTCTCAATGAGTTCAATGAATTTGAGCACAGAAGTGCTATTAGTGCAGAAGTAGAATGCTATTTTGTATTAATTTCATATTCTATAACTTAGCTGATTTTTTTTTTTAGTTTCAAGAGACTGCTGGTAGAATTTTTGGGGTCTCCTATGTAAAGAATACTGTCATCGACAAATAAGGATATTTAGCTTCTTCCTTGTTCATTCCCTTCTCTTGCTCAGGTGCTATGTTGGTTTCCAGTGCCTCTGTCCTCACAGCCCCTCAGCCAGGATCCCAGGTGGTCCTGCTTCTCTAGCTCTGTAAAATGTAAGGTGAAGGCCAGAGGACTTCTATTTTTTACGATCTTCTCCTGCAGGACTCAAGAAGGTCTTCAGCTTCTGGCCTTGCCTCCTGCAAGCTATCCCTCCTGGCCAGCAAGGTCCCAAAGACCCTCACTTGTGGTGTTGCTAGGCTTGCTGTCCTGTACCACTAGCACACAGCCACGGGCCTCGCTCTAGGCTCCGGAAGTCAGCCACCAGGCTGCCGCAAGGCCGGCCTGAAAGTCCCACAGACAAGCAGCGGGGGCCTTGGTGCTCTTCATCAACCACTGGGGGCCCAGGTCCCAAGGCTCCAGCCAGGAGGTACGGGGTGAAGAGGCAGGCATCAGGCTTTGTCTGGCACCTGTACTCTCTGAGAAGTTTTTCCAGTGGCCACAGCCTTAAGAATCCACTTTCAGCCTCACTTCAGATCCTGCTACTTTCCCAAAGCCACCAAGCAGGCCTCTCACTGTATTTGAGCTCCCCAAATAGGTTCATTTGCAGCTACTCTCCCAGAGCTCTTCCTCTGTCATCATCCTGATTCCCTATAAAGTTTCAAACCACACATTCTGCTTTTATAGATTGAGATGTGTTCACTGCAATAGCAGCTGCATGATGGTTCAAGGGATCACCATCCTGTCACAATGAGTCACTTTTGAAATTCTGGAACGCTGGTGACCTCATACTGATTATTTTAAAAAAAAAAAAATTCTACCTCCAATCTCACTAATTGGCCACATCTGGAAGCTTGTTGGTTTTTTATTATTCTCCATAAATAAGATGGGAAATATTATGCCAGATAATGATGTTGTCAGGTCCACTACATTATAATTCCAGTCTGTACAATGTTAATAAACAGCAATCTAAGTATAAAGGTAGTTATCAAACCATAACCATCTAAGGGTGAGTTGAGATTCAGACCATGTAGCCCAAATTATCTCTTTCATAGCCTATTCTTTTAAGAAAATCTAATGTTCATACACTTTACCCAAGTTTGCACAATTTGAAAGTCCAAATATACAAGCATACAACTTCTCCAGTTTAAAATACTTGGTCTGCTATCAAGTGTGAAAGGACAATTAATGACAGATCTGTGGCACAACAGTTAAATCACCCATAAAGAACTCATCCTTGAAATGGCAGATCTCTGTGTATCATTTAGACGACACTTGTTGTCTAACTAATACAAAAAACCTGCTATCTTCTACGTCAAAATATAGTGTTTTCTTTAGAAATATAAGACCACACGACTTCAGCTCTAAAAGGGCCGACTTAAACCTGGTTTCTATACCCATGGACTTATTTAAAGTAATCATTCTACAGATGAAAAAACTGGCTCCAATTTTTTTTTTTTAATTTACAAATTTAAAAAGCCAGCATAGCATGTCAATAGGGGATACAGAGGCTGGATTCAAGTGGGTGGCGTATGAGGTCAGTTGTTTATCCAGCCCTCTACTGCTGACTTCATCTTCTGAGACACGATCTACTCTTTGGTACTGCATGTGACCTTGCTTTGCCAACCAAACTCAATCTCTCTCTGTGAGTTTTGCAAAATCCCTTTGTTTGCTTCTCTGACCACATGACTCAGCACAAGAATGATCTATGAGGAGAGAAACAATATGGAACTTAATGAACTGAAACCTACCCAACCACCACACAGTACAATGCACACTGGCAGCTCAGTACCTACGCACCTCCTCTCCAAGGTCGTGAGAACCCAATGACAAAAATGAATGATCAGAAAACAACGAATTCATATTTTCCTGATGATTGATACTATATCTATTAATTTACATTTTAGTTGCAAAAGCACTTAAATTGAAGGGAGCCATTTTAACAGCATTATAAATAGAGTTGATATCTTCTTCCTATGGCTCACTGCATCAACCCGTGGTAGAAAGAGCATCCCCGGGGATTTCAGCCTCCATGCCAGCATGCTTTCAGTACTAGGGTCCGGAGTGGACAAGAGGATTCTGTTGGTCTCTTGAGTGCACTTCGGTGTTCCCAGCAGAGGACATCGACTCCCCAAGACTCAGTGTGGCTAGCTGCCTGGATCCAGCCCGCCTAGATTAGAATTCCAGGCAGATTCAACTGGGATCTCTGATGAGGAAAGTCAAGTAGCCAAGCTAGGCTTTTCCTTATCTAAAGTCTCCACAGAAGAATATATTCTAAGCCTATTCTGGCTGCCCACTCTTGAGTGCTCACTGCTTGCTTGCTGTCGTCTCCAATTCAGCAACAGAGCATCAGACCTTTCTCATGCTTCGAATAACTCTGATTTCTACTGCTCCTACTGGCCAAAACCAAAACAAACAAAATACCAACAACAGCTCTGGTCCCAAAGAGCTCATGTGATTCGATGTGATTAGGCTGACCCCCATTTTCTGTTGCAATGAAAATAATACAAACTTGGTAAGTTATTTTTTTATAAAAAGAGAGATTTACTTGCAAGTCCAAGATAAGAGGCCACACCTGTGACAGTCTACTCACTGGCAGAATCTTGAAATACCCCAGAGGATCACACAGTGAAAAGCACGAAGTATGTATACAAGTCCTGGTCCCTCTCCCTCTTCTTTACAGCTTTCAGTAATGATCTATCCCTTATCTCATCCTACTACTTTCCAAAGGTCCCTTTCCTAAACACCATAGGTACAGTCTAAGTTACCGTCTAAGTTGCAATACTTTACTACTTCACAATGGGATTAAACTTCAAACAGAACAAACCATATACAAACTATCAGAATTTCTTTATCCTAAAGCCCAGTGATTACTAATCTTTGGTCATGCAATGTAAAATAATTCCCATAGCAAAACTCATGGAGCTATCCTCAAATCCCACCACCCACAATTAGAAATGTACAGTTGACTTCTGGAAATATATTTCTCAAATTTGGGGTCCATCATTCTTTAAGTAATAGATTTATTATTAAATAAATCCAAATATAAATCTATTATATAAATCTAAATCCATAGGCTTCTATGACAGGACTGGTTCAGGCTTGGCCTTGATCATGGAATGACAAATATATATGGTTAGGTCAATGTCTCCCACATTGGATATTGTTGACATTGTCTCTTAAGAGTGAACTGGCTCAAGTTAGCTTTCCATTTAGGAAGATCAATTCCAATTTCTTTAATTTATTCTGAAAGGTAAATAATGACTAGACTGGCCTTTCTGGAGTCAAATCATTTCACACAAAAAGAATTTATGTTTCTTATGATAATGAAACTTGTGTATTTGTGTGTGTGTAGAGATTAAACTGTTTTACAGTCTCACATGAAACACAGAAAAATAGAAAAAACTAAAAATATGAAGCAAAAAAAAAACGGGCACAATACTATCCTTTTTACCTGTTTCATTTTCTTCAGTAAATGAGCGGGCTACACAACATCAAATATATACATTTAATGTATTTCCTAAGAGACAAAAAATTATTTTCCATCACTACATCTCTTCTATCAAATTCAGGTAGTTTTCTATGAAGGTAAATAAAGATTTTCTGATGAAGAAAGCTGAGACTTTCATTTAAACAAAAAGACCTTCCCAACTAAATTTTTTTGTAGTTTGAATCTGAAATGTTCCCCAAAAGTCTCATGTATTTAAATATTGTGGATTGTCTATGGAACCATGTGCTCTTGGAAGATTGGGGCCTAGTCTGGAGGGGTGGATTAATGGCGTATAAATTAGGATTAACGCCATGTAGTGGCCACACCTTCCACACTCGGATCCAGGAGGGGCTGATCACTGGGCTGAGACATGGAAGGATATATAAGCTGCATCCTGCCTTCCTTGGAGGACTGGTCTCAATTAGTCTTAACCTGCCTCCCTGTCTGTGATGTCCTGAGAAGCTGCCTCCACCTCAGCCTTTGCCATGCACTTCGATTGCTGCCGGCCGCCCCTGAATGGACCTTCTGAAACTGTGAGCTAAAATAAAATAAAAATTTCTTCTGCTAAATTTATGGATGTTGGGTATTGAGTCACAGCAACAGAAAAGTAATTGAGACAGATTTTCCTCTGTGCTTGTGAGGTAAGTTGGGGGGTGGGGAGAAGCTATTAATCTTTAATCACTTTCCCTCTTCTCTTTCCCTTTTTCCTCTTGGAAAATCTCCCTGAACACACACTAACAATTCACCCTTTCTTGTGCTGTCATCAGGCAAGGAACAGTATTAAAGACTTAGTAGAGAATTTAGGAACACTGAAAAGATGTGGGTTGCAGACTGGAGATGTCAGATCAGCGAAGGGATTAATCACCTGAACTCCTTAGGAAAAAAGGACTCAACAAAGCCTGCAGTTTGGACGATTCTCAGTGTCTGAAAAATGGATAAGAAATGATCGATAAAGACATTAGAATCTAACAGATATGGCTCTCTTAAAATTCCAGAATGCTTTTTGCAACTGAAAGTGGACACTTGTCTGACCATGACAAACAAGATTACCTAGCAAAAAGGAACCAACGTGAGTAGATCAGTGAGTTCCATTCAGAATTCTAGGAGGGTTTTTGGTTTTTTTGTTATTTTGACAGAATCAAGCATCAAGATCATGTAGGTCAGATCATCTCAACAACCGCAAATTTTAAATTATTTTACCTGTATCGCCTGGCTACATGCAACCTGTACGACCAATTGAAACATTTCTTTTCATTGAATTAGTTAAACTGGTTGTTGAATTAGCCAGGCCCTCAGACAACCTCTTGCTTTGTTTCCCCCTTTAAAGACTTCCATTCCTCATTCAAAATCAAACAAACTTAAATAAACTCTCTCTTAAATCAAGCCCATCTAGTATTCCACCAGCCTCAATTCGGCCTCCAGGCAGCCCTAAGCAACAGGCAGCGGGCCAAAGCAGCTCTCTGCCAACTCATCTGATAAACCAATCTGACAGTGGTGAATACAGTGCAGGGAAATTGCTGTTGGAATTTGGCAAAGGCGGTTAGGGGCAAGGCTAGGTCACTCGTGGATTGCCAAAGAGTTGGTCCCTTTCACTGAAAAGTTGATCTTGATCTTCAAATAACTCTCAAACATTCTTTAAATATCCTTTGATGCAAAATTATAACAATGATAATATATAGCTTATTCTTGCTACACCCAAACTAGACATTGCACGTATTTTCTTTAATTAGTAGTGAAGCTCTTACCCCATTTTCAGAATTCTACTGATGGACAGAAGCTATTATTAAGCCAATAAATCATCAGATTTTTTTTTTTTCCCCCAAAGCTTAGTTTAGGGAATTGCTTCCAACAGAGAATGGCAAATCTATTCCTCTTAGAAAACTCTTTCTTCTAAAGTTCTAAAGCATCCCTGGGGTACTCTAAGAAGAGACACCTGCCCTCAGGTCCTGTGATGCCTTACTAAGTTATAATTCTCCTCAGGAGGCCCTGTGGCCTGATCCACCCTTACGCCTGAAGCCTTGCTGGTCACCTTTCCACCTGCTCAACCCCAGGCAGGTACAAAGTACTTTCGACCTTGCTCAGCAGCCCTTCAGATCCCCTTTGTTTTGATGCCAGCTGTAGGTTGCCTGTGTTCTAGGATAGCAGCCGATGGAAATATAAAAGTCCCCAGTGTCAGATGAAACTCAGGACACAGTAAAGGAGAAAGAAGCTAAAAATGTGGTTCAGGGGAACCATCGGAAAGCCAAGTTAAAAAGGAAAACATGACAGAGAAGGCCAGGGCTTCCACCGCGGTTCAAGACTGAATCATAAATCAAAGTTGGACATAAAAGTCAGGATCATGAGGAAACCAGAAGTCAAGGTGAGGCAGTAAGTTTGAGAGCAGAAGGAAAAAGAGAAGAGAGGGAGGTTTCTTACACCCATAATATAATAATAAATATATAATGTAATTAATATAATTATGGCATCTGCTCTCTGTAAGCTGGAGACTCAGGAGAACCGATGGTGTCATTCATCCTAAATTCCAAAGGCCTGAAAAGGGGCAGAAGACCAGGACCAACAGTGTGAGTGCTGAGCACAGTGCACGCGCTGGGACGCTGAAACATGGTGGCCTTATAAGCCATCGTAGACGCTGCACTGAATAAATAGCTGACAGGAAAGAAGGCAAATGAAGAAAGGTGGACGCAGGGCTCCGAAGTGATGAGGCACGCAAGAGAAAATCAGTGTTAACTCGGGTCCAGGTCTTTGGCTTCAGTTACAGAGTCAAAGTGGGTCACCTGGAAGGCTGTGTGCATATCACAGCATTCTTTCAGAGAGGCAGGCTAATGGGAGATTCATCTTAACAGGTGCTTTTAGATCACTGACAACAGGGAAAAGGTGCAAAATCGCACATTGGCGCTCGTTCTCACCCGAAGTGACAATGTCACTCCTGCTCATGTTTCATTAACAACATTGCATCGCTCTAACTTCAAAGGCTGTGAGAAAGTGTAACTGTACCCGCCTTGTGCCTTGAAGGTGGAGAAATGGAAGACAATTCTCACGCCATCATTACGTGCCTACCTTCCTATTGTAAAAGTACACATTAGTTTTCCATCTTCGGAAAACACACACGCACAGACACACACGCAAAACAAAACTCCCTCCAAGCTCTATTCCTCTCTCCTTTCCATACACAAGCTTTTTGATAAAGAAACCAAAAATCTCTGCTCTGGCTGCCATCGCTTTCTCTTCCTCGTAACCATCTTTTCGGAGTTTCCAGCTCTTCTTTATTCTAAATGTTGTCTCTGGCGACCTATGTGCTGTGAACTCCAGCTAACACTTTCACATTTATTTTACCTGTTCCTTCTCCCCACAGCATTTGCTGCTATAAGTGATTCCCTAGCCTCATCACTTCCTCCCTCTTCTCTTTCACTGACACTGTTGCTTCCCTCCAGTCTTTTCATTCTTTTCCCATTCCCTTCTTTCTTTGATGTCCATTCATCCAACCTACCTTTAAGTTATTGCAGGCTTTCTCATGGCTTCGCTTACCACTTACACTCTGATAACCCCCAATCCTATCTTTACCCCGATCCCACTCTCAATCTGAGTAGCTGGCTGCCAACTGGAAATCTCCATTTTTTTAGGGTCACATAAATTCTTCACACTTAATATCTCCAGGACAGAAATGAACACGTTTTCCATTAACATCTATTTCTTTATATTCTCTATTTAAGCAAATTAAACTACTACTCCCCAGTCATCCACATCAAAAGTCTGGAACTTATCACAGATTCCTCCTTTCCAGCTCCTGTGCTACAGACCAGTAGTTCCCAAATCCTCATTATGACTTGGCAGGTGACTTACTGTGACAGCCTTTTAAGGCTTCCGCTGCCACTTGCATCGTACCCCTGCATACGTACAAAGTTATGTCACCCTCTTGCTTTCTTCGTCAATTCATTCAACGCTTGTCAGTGTCATCTGTATAGCACCAAATCTTTCTCACTTCTAGATCTTCCCATGACTACGTCATCAGCCACTTTTAGTACCCTGGCCCCCTTGAGCTGGCCCATTCCCTTACAGTTTTCAGCTCCAGTGAGTTATTTCTATGTCCCAGAATGGCCCTTAAGGATTCCCATCTCCATGTCTTTGAACACACAGTATTTAAAAGACATACTTCCTTTCTATTCTCTGCCTGATCAACTCTGAGACAGCTCATTTGCCATCCCTCCCAGGGATTCCCTCTGATCTCACCTTCCTATGCTGTGTTCTAAACAATTCAAGCTCATCTCAATCTCATCACTGTGTTCTGCTACTTAATATTTTGTCTTTGCTGCTCTACTACAAGTTCCATAAAGACTCTTAACTCTGAATGCCTGGCACATATGAGAAATAAAATGCATTAAAGTAATTCACTAATGAAGAGAAAGTAATTTTTATAAAGAGAAAAATTCTGCAGTTCTCAGAAAAGCAGGAAGCAAGGAGGAAAATTACAGCCAGTTGAGGAGAGAGAGGAAGAGAGAGAAAAAGAGACAGAGAGAGACAGAGAGAGACAGAGAGAGAGAGAGAGAATCCATCTTTAAGCTGGTATGTAACTGGTCTATGCAATTACCTCCACCAAAACTGGTCCCATTTACCCGGCTCTGGCATCCTCCACTGGATATCTGGACATTTCATACCAAACTTTCCCTTTTTTCCTCACTTCTTTCTTTTATCTTTAAGATTCAGTTTGGGAGACAAGTGACTTACCTTATATAAAGTTTCCTAGTCTTTAGAATTGTGTTTTAACTTATTACAAAATAAACACATATTTCTTAAAGACCTGCTGTGTTGGTTCCCCGGATGATGCAAATGCCTTGCTCATATGGAAGTACATGTAGTCTACGCAGGGAGCTAAATTCCCAGCTCAACAGAACAGAAGCAAACTTCCAGTGACTTCAGAGTGTCAGAATGTAATGCCTAAAGAAACATTACAGAACCACAGCTTGAAAGCCAAATCCTACATGTCAGAGACTCCGCTCCTGACTAATACCATAGGGCAAATGGCCAGCAGTCCTCTCTCTTTCCATAACAGAAAAAATCGGGAGAGACAGGAGTTGAAATTGTGTACACATTTCCTTCCAGACTCATTTGCAGTTAACCCCACAGCCTTGACAGTGCAAGTCTGAGCTTTGAAGAATGAAAATGACTTGCTGGAGGTTCCAAAATTAGGGAGATATTCAAGAGAAGGGAAACTGAAAATTAAGTGCAGACAACTAATAAGCTAGATTTTTAAGAAATATTTAAACAAAGCAAAGTCAGAGGACAACTGTGGAAAGGTAATGTTAGCTAGATGGAGTGTCTTTTAGCTACATAGTATTTCATAACAAGTGACCACAAATGTAACAGTCTAGAACAAAACATTACAGCTTCTGTGGGCCAGGAGTCCAGGCTCTTTCTCAGCTTGGCCTTCCTCTTAATATCTTCTGCAATAGCACCACTCCTAATACCCACTGTTGCGGATTCTCACTTAGAGTCTTGGCTAGGGAAGAACCCCCTCTCCTACTCTGCGAATTTGTTGGCAGAATTTATTTTCCTTTTAGCTTGTGGCCATGAGCTCTACCTGACTAAATTCAGATGAATCAGTCTGTGTCGTTTCCGTGTTGACCTCAGGCATGAATCATCCACTGAAACTGACAACAGTAAAACGAGACCCATAAGCACCATCCAAATAAAACGTTAAAGCCCCATAAAAATAAGGACAATACAACGGTTCCGCTTCTGCTCGGCTACCCATCAGATAAATGTGTGAGGCTTAAAAAAAACCTAAATAAACACAAAATATATTTATCAGGTTTTTAAATAGATTCATTATTTGTTTTAAAAGAACAGGGGTAAGAATCTTCTCCTAAGGCCTTTCCTCTCTCGCTTCACTGGCTCCTCTCCTTCTCCGATCTGTTTCTCAGTCACCAGCCAGTGGATGTCTGAGATGCTCTTAAACAGGCTGCACTGTGAAAATCCCAGCAATGAGTTTTGTCATTCAGCCTAATAGTACTTAGGCATTTTGTTACAACGTTCACACAAGAGTGACTTTTCTGAGTCACACTTGAACTCACATACTGTAAGAGGAAAAAGAGTATTATGTGTTGAGAGCTGGTCGTGAACAACAGGGGATATTACCTACATTCCGCCCAAGTCGTTGTGCCCTCTTCCCAGGTTGTGCCATTTGGTTAATGGGCTCACATTAAACAGGGCTTGTTCCATTGTGAACTGTGACATTTGGAAATGAAAACCTGACCTCAAGCAAAAAAAAAGAGATACAGAAGGTGAAGTTGGAGCTTCCCTGGCACTTCCATGTCTTAATTCATTTTCCACTAACAATCGTGGAGGCAAGAATTATGATTATCCCATCATGCAAATGGAAAAGTGGAAGCTGCACGCCTCTCACAAACTTGCACTGCTAATAAATGACACCCTATATGTACCTACAAATGCCTCGTCTTACTCACATTTGAGTCTACTAGCATTATCGTCAGCCCCCTATGGAATGAGAGCAGTTGTGCTCAGGAAGGTGAACCAAGAGCTGCCTGCGAGGCAAGAGCTTGGCTGGTCAAGGGGCACAAAGATAAACAGGTCATGCAGCATTCATCACACACACAGAGACACACACAAACACACAAGGCATTTGTCTAATCTGACATTTTAACATTAACAAAGCCAACCCATGGATTAGTTCAAAAGACTATCTCTATTAATTTTGTGTAACCTTCATCTAAGTAAAACGTACCAGCTGAAGCAGAGTTCAACAACATATGCTCAACCCTGACATATCAAAGCAATATAAAGGAAAACACAATTATATAGCTTGATGTCACACACATGACCAAACTATTAAACATAGTGGCTTTGACATATTGTTTTTATTTGTATTTTTATTTAATATTTTCTTGAAATCCATGTTGATTAGATAAAATTCCCCAATGCACAATCTGCGGTTTCAACAACACTAAAATCACCTTTGATTTTACTCTTTTCCACAATTATTACTGAATTCACCACTGCCATGAAATCCTTTAAGAAGGGTTCTACAAATGTAACTTCTTCTCTTAAATTAGAATAGAAAACAAACCTGCACATTTTCACTTTTTGAATTCTTCTAGGATTTTAGAAGCCAACCAATATATTCATATTTTTGCAATTTCATACATAACATGAGCACATAAAAGCAGCTATTTAAATTTTTGTCTTTGTTTAATACAAATTGCATTATCGTATGGTAACAGGTACCAGATTCTAAGACAAAGTGGCCTGAAGTTCTCAAGATCACGTACACCTCTTCAGCTGAGACTATCAGGACTCGCTAATCTGTTATTCTCTCATTACTCTTGCATAACTCAACTATTAAATTATTTGAATGGTATACTGAACAACTCAGAATTTCCAAAGCAAAAATTTTCATTCCAACAAATACATTCTAAACAGTGCTGTTTAGACAAAAATAGATGGAGAAAGGGAATCTGGGATTTTAGAAATAGCATGGCATTGATTTCCTTCACATTTCCTGGATACAGAAATAATCTTTTACTAGAAGAAAACTGTCAGGTGTTGAGTGTTTGAAGGAGAACTTGGGATTTATAATTAGATTAGATCTGAGATATAACTCCAAATGCTCTTTGTTTTTATACAATATTTGGTAAATACTCATCACTGCAATGTTTCAGAATTTTTGAGACTTTTACTAGAATTTATGATATCTGCGTAACAAATATAAACACAGCAGATATACCAACAAGAAATAAGTACAATAATAAATAAAAACATGTAATAAATATATAGCTTGTAAGGTTATGACTAGCCATAATTAGAGTTTCTCATAGCTTAAAGATGAATGGTCCACAGAGAAGGCCCTGCATCCACTGATGAGGATCTACCCCTTCACACCCGATCTAGCCTGAAGCATGACTCCTCCTCCTCCTCCTCCTCACTCCAAGACTCTTGATTTCCCTTCTCCACACCTCAACCTCCCACGCTTCCCAATCTTGACTCCCCTACTCCTCTTTCTAAGAAAGCCCTCTGCTGACCCCATCAGGCACTGAAAGGCAATGCCCATGGCCTCCTGGGTCAACTTCTCTTCCTGCAAGTAAACTGCGAACACTTGGTTTCTGTTGGTCAGTAAGAAAAGATACATTATGCATCTATAAAGTCCAACAGCATAGAGGCTTTTACAGGCAAATGGAAGAAACTTGAGAACATCATGCTTAGTGAAGTGAGTCAGAAGCAGAAGGTGAAACATCGAATGGTCTCTCTGATATGAGAGACCCAGATCACACCACCTATGGAACTTAAGATGAAAAACAAAGTGAAACATGGGGATTGGGTTGGGGAGGAGGGAGAGTGGGGAGGGGAGAGGGAGTGGCAAAAGTAGAGTGGGAAAGTCCTTGTCACCTTGACAAGATACATACATGCATAAAAGGCTCAACTCCATTGCAAACCTTAAATTTGCACGTATACATATCAGTAAAATGGGGGGGGGGAGTTGAAAAAAACCTCAAAACTAAAAAAAAAAAGAAAAAGGAACATTAATCTGAACATTACAGTAGCATAAATAAAGAAAAGCAATTGGACAGTGTAAATTTCTATGGATCACCTGCTATCATATTATCCTGGAATATGTTTTTAGGGTAGAAGGTAGAGAAAATCTTCCATTACAAAGCAGACAGGACCTTTTGATGAACTTGAGGAAACAGATTCTCAAGAATGAGCCTATGACTAAACTATGGTCAGGTGAAGCAATGGGAGAAATCTGTGCAGTTTGCAGGTAGCCTCCATAAACAAGAAACAACAAGAAGCAAAGAAATGAGGGTTACGGCAGTGTAACAACTCTAGTCGCAAAGACTCTGGCGACTGCCATGTCAGACAACACAGGCAAAACTCTCAAAACTAGAATTTCCCCTAGAAGGCGGTACAAAGACTTACAGCATACATTATTTTGAATGATAAGTAAGACAATGTAGCTTGTGACCTTCAGCATAATACCAGAACAGAGCACAATTATTAACATTTCTAAACTGTCTTCAGGAATTTTTACCAGGCTTCTATGGAATTTGATTAAGTGGCAGAAACTGTGGACATCTGTGATTATAATGAATAAGTTTTCTCAGATGTCACTACACTTAGAAGCTATTTCTAAGCAACAAACAAATCTAAAGTAGGTGTTGAAGCATTACTGCCTTACATATTCTATTTGAATTGTAAACTTACTATCTATTTAAAACACTTGACAAGGTAATGAACACAGCTTCGTACAAGAAACAGTGAATTTTTATCTCGATCATATCAGAATCTCTGGCTTTCTCACAAAGAAAACAAATTCAAAGACAGATGTTAACTATGTTTACCCTTATCTCTGTTATAAAGCCACAAAACAAGAGGCCTAGTGAATAGGCAGGATGTGGGGTTTCCACAGTCAACAAGATGACAACGATGACAACAGCTCCTGTGACAGAACCAGGACACAAGGCAGTATAGTTATGTGCTTCAGGGACTTCCCCATCATGCTTCTGCCTCTGGGTTCTTGGCTCCCTCCTCTTTTCACTGGATCCACACGACATCTTTTCCAAGTTTCAAACAGAGTAGCCACCACCATCAAAGGCATCTCAACACTTTGACAAGACTGATTTCCTCCTCTTGCACCTCAGTCCCAGTTTCCTCTCTTGGTTCCTTCGCTGATATCTGAATCCCAATCACTGGACTTTCTGGTATTTCTTCCCAACTTCTGGGTATTAACTTTTCTGACAGTTGACCTGGTGCCAACCTCAGAGTCCCTCCAAGGCCCTAGAACCCTAGCACTCCCCCTCTCCCACCCAAAGTTGAACTGGTCCAGCCATCTTTGTACTCCAGAGGGACATAGATGACAATCAACAAACTCAATTTGGCACCATTAAACATTAGACAATAGACTCAAATGTAGATAAATATATAAATATCTCAGGTAATTTCCATAATGTCATTATCCCTTCTAACAGGAACTTTCTAAATTTATAGCAAAATGCAGTGCTACAGGAAACCTACATAAGTTCAAATTAAACCTCTTGACCTACAAAAATTTACTGCCAATACTGCCACAACAGGGAGATCATTCATATATATATATATATATATATATATATATATATATATATATATGACACAGAATATTAAATAAGAGTCCAGTGATCATATATATGTATAAATACACAGAATTTTAAATAAGATTCCAGTGAAACTGAGGGACTTTTTCTTCCTGCCAGATTTACACTCTAGTTCAAAACAACAAAAAAGAAGGAAAAATGTTCTTCAAAAATTGTTTCCATGACATTTGCTATCAGATGATGAAGGACAGCAATTCCTGATACACAGAAAACGAAGTGATCCCTGTGGTTGTTCCTGCAATGTCTGCAAGAAGGTTTCAAATCTTGACGCAGAGAAGAGGAACCCAGCTGAGCACAGCAGCCTCTCAGACTTGAAATGTCCAAGCTCATCACCTGTGGGATGGTGGCCCTGGTTCTCAGAACTCATGCGTGTGAGGCAAAGTCCCTGCTGCTAAGCTATATCCCCAGCCCAGAAGATTCTTACAGTTTTTCAGAAATGGTATAGTTTTATCTGAAGGTAGAGTCTGATAACTTATTAGACCATATTCAGGACCAGCATGTAAGTCTTAATAAATGTGAACAGATTCTAGTCAGACAAAAGATTTTAATCACAATGGGATTACATTGGAAATTAAACAGAAAGTTCTGCAGAAAATGATCAAATATTTGGAAACCAAGAAACATTTCTATATATCTTAAATGTGCACAACAGAATACCAATCCATCTTAAAAAAAAAAAAAAGCACAAAATTCGGAAATTCACAGAAACACAAATGTATCTACTCATGCTAGGTAAGATAACCAAATCCAGGACAAATGCTCCATGCTCCCACTTACATAAGAACTTCAGATCATCAAATGCACAGAGGCACAGAGCAGGAAGGGGGTTGCCAGGCCCAGAAGGAAGCAGGGAGTGAGGCAGGACTTGTCAAAGGGGACCGAGTTTGTGTTCAGACATATGTATAGTGCCAAAAGTTAACAATCCCACACTGCACATTTGAAACACTTGAAATGTGTTGGTAGGGCAGCTCTTTTAAGTATCCTTATTACAAAAATAAATAATAAAGATAAAAACAGGATGTGTGGGGGCTTTTAGAAGTGATGGGCATGTTTATAGCATTGATGGTGGGGATGTATTTATGAATCAGCAAAGGCATCCAGTTATGTGTAATAAACATGAACTGCATATAAGTTTATATATGTCAACTACATCTTGATTATAACATTATGAAAAACAAAAAGCATAAATCTTGATGTTAAATAGCAACACTAGTAATATTAATAATGACAATAATGAAATTTGGTGTGATTTTTTCTTCTGCTTCAGCAAAGTATTTTTGCTCTTAAAAAAATCACACAAATAAATTTTCTATTGATTTTAAGAAAACAGATGTTGTGTGGTGTAAAGACCCTTTGGCTAGGGCCCTAACGTCCACGCTGTTGATCTCATAGTGCCAATACTTCTATTAATTTGGGGAATATCCCTAAAACTACTCTGCTGCTCTTTCCTGACCTACAAATTATGATGATTAGATTATAAAGAATCTCTGTGGCATCTTCTGGCATTCAGAGTCCAGTACCTTATGAAATACTATAAGCTCCCTTCTGACAGAAAAGGAAGCTAGTATTTACTGATCACCATGGTGCAATAGTTCACATATTATACACACACATCATGGGAATACATTGGCATTTCTCTTCTGAGTATCAGGAGAGAAGTCATCCCATATCTTAGGCACATGGACAGAGAAAGGTGCTGGCTCAGATGAAGACTTGCTTCTTAGACAAAATCTCAGCTCCCGCACACCACTGTCCTTATCCCCACTGATGACAACAACCCGAGGAAAGGCAAGCCACCCCCATCCCTGCTCCATCAGTCTCTACGCCACAAAGGGGAAGAGAGTCAGGAATGCTCCCTAGTTCTGCAGGCCACTCAAGCCGAGCCACACAAAGACACTGAAAGCAGAGTCAGACCCATAAGGCTGCTTCACAGAAAGCTCTACCTCTGGTCCCCTTTTCTGGTTTCTCACTAATTGCTGATCTCAACAAAACTGTGTGGAAGAGATAAGTAGCTGTAGACTTCCCCACTGGCAGCACAGCAGCTGTGCCCTTGCCTACAGGTAGCACTTACAGCCCCACGGCCATAACTCATGCTTTGACTACTATGCACCAAACTCCCTGTTCTCAAAGTCAGAGGTAGCTGGGGTTCTTACCTTAGCTTTTCTCAAATGCAAAATTAGGAAAACAGATGTTAAAGGGTAAAAAGAGACCAAATCCCACCCTGGAACTTCAACAGCTGGATTCAAAGAAAAACCTTGGGCTGAAGAGAGACGCCTGTGTGGACTCCTCTGTGTAGTGCAGATTCATTTTCCTACTGACCAGAGGTGCTGAGCTACAGACCAATGACAAAGAAGAAAATTTAAACATTATTTCTAATAAGTAAATAAAATCTGGATGGGGTCCAACTAACTCACCCTTGCATCAAGCTCCGTTTCATTGCTATGTTCCACTGTAACTCCAGTGTAGACTGATGTAATGTCATCACTGGAAAAAATAAATACATTTCAGAGGGTGATGACTACCGCTGCATACTCAGTTCTAACCACTAGCCCTCTCTGGGAGTTAATTTGGGCATGTAAAGGGCAGAAAACTGAACTGCCCACAGATAATCTTTCCAGGCATAGAGCTACTTATGAATTTAGGAAGAGGGACCGGGGATCCTGCTGTCAGACCTCCTTATGCAAAGCCAAAGCGACATGCACATTCTGCAAGAGTTTCCTCCCAAATCTGTGTGGATGGGGCTGCCAGCATGCATACAAAGAAAACCACCGTGCCATCCCTAATGGGGACAACACAAAAACGAATGTGGATAAAAGCTAACTGGAAAAGGGAAGGGTTCTGATAATCTCCCATTATTCAGGGATGCCTCCCAGCTGGCACGGCCAAATCCTGGCACAGTCTCAGCCCGTTCTCATCTTTGGGACTCGGTGAAGTGAAAACAAAGGGATCAATCTGGATTCTGGCTTCACTGAAACTTGCAGTTCCCATTTGGTGTTCCCAGACCTGCCCTGGGACTCCTTCACTTCAAACAGCTGGGCCTGGTGCCCACAAATGTAAAAGGACACGGGGAAGAGGTGACAGACAAAATCGTGCCATCAGGATGAAGTTATTCACAGCAGCAATGGAAATATGTAAGAATCTAACCACAAAAAAATACTCAAAGAAAAAGGTGTGGGATTTTTTTTTTTTTTGCAAAAGACATTTATTGCAACGTAAAAATCTCAAAAATTACAAACAATACTGCAAAATTATCATTTATTAACTATGTAATATCCTTCCCATGAAACATTATGAAGATTGTGAAGATATTTATGAGTTTAGAATAATATAGAAAACTCTGAGTTAAAAAAATAGGTACAAAAGTTTAAATATACATCATTACCCCGAGTAAATGAATGAGCGGGAAAATTTAACAACTTAAAAACTCTATCTGGAAAGGAAAATATCAAAATGCTAGGGACAATGTTGTCTTGGGTTCGTAGGGGAGAGATTTTATTTCTTTTTTCCATTTTCTTTTATTTTCAGAATATTTTATAAAATGTCTGCTATTTACAAAAGGAAAACAAAAAGATATCTAATGGTGTTTTCAACCAAGTTATAAGCTAAAGACTGATTACAGACTTTTTTATAGATTTTGAGCTCTTCCATTACCCCAATACTGACCTCCAAAAACAAACAAACAAAATAAACAACAAAAAGCTTAAGAAGTCCAGGTTGTTCTTCTAGGTACCAAAATAATAGTCATTGTTTCCAGGGACAATTCCACTTCTTGCTTGGATTTCAGAGTGTGAATGTTTTTGAATTAGCACACCTCGGCAAAGACTGCTTGATCAGAATCCTCTATAGAGGAGCCGCCAAAGGCTGGACTGCACGCCTCCACAGCCACCACTGCCTCAGGGGGAAAGAGTAGGGCGCTCTGGGCATTCCTGTGCACCTACCGGCAGCCTATGGAGGCTGACGTAACCAACCATGTAAATCCAGATGACTGAATCTTTCAGTTGCCTTTTTCATGATGCACTGTTGTACTACAATGACCCAGCCAATGTGCCTAGTACTTACACCACATCTAATCTGGGAACTAAGCTAGCTAATAAAAAGTCTGTATTTTAATTCACTTGATACTACACTTGCAAAAAATGTACATACAAGGCAAGAAAGGATAATCTAACTTTCCTCTTTTTTGTTAGTTGGAAAGACTTGAGCATTTGGTGGTTCTGTCTTCTTCAGTGTCACATCTCTCTGAGTTTCTGTCGCATTTATCCTTTTTGTTTTCTCTGTTCATCCTACCCACTGGCTGAAAAGATGGCCATCGACAGCCTTATTCACAGGTTCAGTAACCCAAAGAAAACCTTGTCTCTTTCTCTTTCAAAATTTCTTCTTCTTTCCCCCAAATCTCCACATTTGGAAGTTCAACTGTTAAACTTAATTCCCATGCCACATAGTGAAAATAACAAGAACAGAAATATGTTGCTCTCACAACTTTTTCTGTATAAATATCCTAAGGAGTCATTAAAGAATATGTCGAGAGAAAGGGTACGACTATCAGTGAGCATCACCCCCATATAGCCCTCAGACGACAGCTGAAACAACCGAGGATTGGGAGCTGGGGGCAGAAGAGAACGTGGCCACACTTACCAGCATATAACCAAAAGTCAGGACGGAAGGTGACATACAAGGGACAGGAATACCAAGTGTACTGACTTTCTCTCTTTTAATAGTTGGAGGTTAAAAGTAGTTAAATCTGAATAATTGATAACAGAGGAAGAAACTCATCTGATTTAGCACAGATAAATAGCAAGGAATAGTACACACTCAACTGCAATTAGAAAGTAAAGAAAAGGCCAAGAAGGGGATAGAAGAAAAATCACAAAAATTTATCATCAATCATAAAATTCATTAATAAAACCTAAAGTAAACTGAAGGCTATTGTATAAAATTGTAGCTACAGAAAAAACTATAACAAAAACAATTTCCTTCAATTTCCCAAAGCTGGGCATGGTGACACAGGCCTGTAGTCCAAGCACTCAGGAGGCTGAGGCAAGAGGATTGTCCTAAATCCCTAGGCTACATAGTAAGTTCAAAACCAGCCCGGGCTACAGAGTGAGACCGTGTCTCGAAAGAAAAGTAAGGAAAGGAAAGGAAAGGAAAGGAAAGGAAAGGAAAGGAAAGGAAAGGAAAGGAAAGGAAAGGGGAAGGAGAGAAGAAGGAAAGAAGGAAGGAAAAGAAAAAAGATAACAAAGAAAAGAAAAGAGAAGATAGAAAAGAAAAAGAAAAATCGAAGGATGAAGGACAAATAGGCCCAGGGAATTTAAAAGTTATGAGACTACTCTTCTCAATTATATACAATTTTTTTAAAAATCTTTATTAGATGGCCATGTTATAAAACCATATAGTTGACCAAAACTAAATAATACATTGAAAAATATCAATAAGCCAACTAGAATAAAACAAGCCATCAAAAATATACTACATAGGTCAATCTCTTTGGAGTTAAATGGTATCTAAGTGATGTTTTGATTTGCATTTCTCTTATGGCTAGGGATGTTTAACATCTCTTTATGTATTTATTAGCCATTTGAACTTCTTCTGGAGTGAACTGCCTCTTTATTTCATTTGCCCAGTTTTCAACAGGGTCCTTGATTTTTTTTTTTTGGGGGGGGGGGGGCTTACTTTTCTTCAGTTCCATTTATATTCTGGTCATGAGCCCCCTATCTGAGGTGTTGGTGGTGAATATTTTTTCCCAGTCTGTTCTCTTTTTACAGTGTTGATAATTTTCTTTTTTTTTTTCTGTGCAGAAACTTTTTAATTTGATATGATATCAACAACTCAAATAGCAATTGGTGCTGGAGAGGCTGTGCGGAGAAAGGAACCCACCTGCCCTGCTGGTGGGAATGTAAACTGATACAACCGTTATGGAAAGCAGTATGGAGATTTCTCAAAAGATTGGAAATAAATATCTCCTTTGATCCAGCGATACCTCTCCTGGGAATATTTCCAAAAGAGTTAAAAAACAACGCATAACAGAAATACATATATACCCATGTTCATAGCAGAGCAACCAACAGTAGCTGAAATGTGGAAGACACCAAAATACCCATCAACAGACCAATGGATACACAAACTGTGGTATTTATACACAATGGAATACTATGTATCTATAAAGTCTGACAGCTTGGAGGTTTTTATAAGTAAATGGAGGAAACTAGAGACCATCATGCTTAGTGAAGTGAGTCAGAAGCAGAAGGTGAATTATTGAGTGGTTTCTCTGATATGAGAAACCCAGATCCCAGATCACAATTATCTCACAGAACTTAAAGTGAAAAAATAAAGAAAACAGGGGGTTTGGGTTGGGTTGTGGGAGTGTGTAGGGGGTGGATTGAAAGGAAAGCAGGGAAGGTCTTGTTACCTTGACTAGATATGTATGTGAACAAAAATGCCCCAAACCAATGCCAATCTTAAATTTTGCACTTATACATATCAATAAAATGGGGAGAAAAAACAGAAGATAATACTAGAGAATAACAACAAATATGTGTGTGTGTGTGTGTGTGTGTGTGTGTACTATATCACACGAGAGTAGTTATATATTCAAGCAGGGAAGGGTAATAAAAATAGGTAATTCCAAAGCTATTTAACTTTTTGAGATTATTTCCAATGAAGAAAACCATCTACTATATATTATTGACCTAATATTGAAAATAATCTTTATAAAATGATTACACAGAAGAAAAAATTCAGGTCAATCTCAACATGGAGAAAAAACTCTCAAGTATTATTAAGCATAATCCATAAGCACATTTAAAAACACAATCTAACTGGCTGAGGATGTGTCTCAGTGATTGGAGCACTGGCTTCACTGGCTTAGGAAGTAAGATTCTGGAATTCAATCTCCTGTGCCACGTAAGAGCTGGGTGTGGTAGTGCACACCTGCAATCCCAGCACGCAGAAAGCTGAGGCAGAAACACTGCCATGAGTTCAAGGCCAGCCTGGGCTCCATAATGAGTTCAGAACCATCCTAGACTACAGAGTGAGACACTGTCTCAAGATAATAGAATTAAATTAAATTAAAATTTTAAAATGATAAACTCAAACATTCAATGTGTGGGGAGAATAAGTCAATATTTGAAAATCTATTAATATATTTGCCATATTATATTGACAAATTAAAAGAAGTATACATATTTACATTATGTTCTCCATAGATAGTGAAAATGTCTGATATAATTCTCAACCACTGTCAATAAAACTCCGCCAAAATAAGAGCGAGATCTTGCATTAATATGGTGATGACTAATATGTTTCTATCTCAAACCAAAACCTACCATACTAGCTAATAAAAAAAAATACAAGAAGATTTTCCATTAGAGTCATGAACAAGACAGAGGCACAATCAAGACTACTGTGCAATGTTTGGTGTATGCCAACCAAACCAACTAGGAAAAAAATAAGATAATATATTACAAAACTAAAACAATGAAGCACAAATGTCATCGGGTAACTCAAATGTCTATGATAATGTACTTAAAATGATTATGCCTAATAAAACTATGTAATGTGGTTGATATAAATAACATATACATCAACAATCTTCAAATGTAACAAAATGATAATAGGAGATGCCATGCACCAAAAAACAGAAATATTGGTGTTTTTTTTAACTATATTACCTCTTAGTCATCACTGCACTAAGATATCATTTTGGAACTGCTAGGTCTACAGAGAGGCTAGAGGAAACAATAGTCATTTACACACTTGCTGGAGCAAGTGTAACTCCAATACAACTTTTACAGGGGGCAAGCTGACGATATCTTTTTTAACACAGCAATTTCATGCCAAAGATTTTGCTTTACACTTGAACTTTAATAAGTTATATTTTGCAACATTGTTAGTGGCAATAAAAACTGGATATAATCTGGGAATCATCCACTGAAGTTTGTTGGTCAAATAAATATGAGAGCATCACTGTGAAATAAGATACAAGCATAAGAAAGATACAAGCAAGGTTTCTTGCTGATACGGTTGTAGGGAACGAGGAACACCTCCGTGTTTTTGGTACAACTGTAAAGCAGCACAACCACCACGGAAATCTGTAGGGCGATCCCTTAGAAAACTGCAGAGAGAAATACTTTTCAGCCCAATTGCTGTTCTTGTAGGGGTCTTTTCAAAAAGACTAAAAGATATACCATAGGTTTATAGCAGCACAGCTTAGGATAACTATATCTGGAAACAGCCTACATGCCATCAACAGATCAACAGATAATGTGGCATATACACACAATGAAGTATTACACAACCATGAGGAAAGATAGATTTGAAGCATAGATAAGAAAATGAGTGTTCCTTGATATTTTGCAAAATAAACCAGACACAAAAAGCTAAATACTGCACTGCGTGTTTTCTATGAAGAAGTCACAATATAAATGAATAAAAGAGGAAAATGTAAGAAAGAGAGCAAACAATAAGGAGACAGACTTCTCAGAAATGGGGAGGGGTCTTGAGAATGGAGAAAGGAAATGGGGTGTGGGAAGGAAACGGGCGAGGGTGGGATAAAAAAGCACAATGCATGGGCACTAATTCCCCAAGCCGTATGTATCAATAAGCAAATGGATTTGTAGCAAAAACATACACAACACTTTTTAAAAAGATTCTTGAGTTACTGACATGAAATAAACTTTTGCATAAATTAAGTAAAAGGCCAGGAGGACTGCAAATTAGAGTCCAGCCTGCGGAGCTTGCAGACTTGGCAAGACCTTGTCTCAAAACCAAAACTTAAAAAAAAAAAAAAATGGGCTGGGATATAACTCAATGCAAAGACTATATATTGTGTGAACAAGTCGGGATGGGGTCAGTGAGTCCAGTAGGCTACCATTTGTGTAAAACTTTATGTGTGAGAAGTATAAGCAATAAAATGCTGTCCTTGCCCCTCTGGGCCATCTCTTCAAGAGCTGAGCGAAGCCACAGCCCGTCTCCCAAGTCTTCCCTGCCACTCACTCGGGAAATTTCCTCGATGGCACTTAATTGTTCCAATGATATTCGAAATCTGGCATAAGATGTGGACTTAGTTTGCTTAACTCAACAGAACAAAAATCAAGGAGATGTTTAACCTCACACCAATGACTTCTCGGCCCGTCTCCTGGCTCTCTCCTCCCTGTTCTTATGCAGTTATCTTCAGCCTATTTTGTAAGTTCCAGGTCACCTTCACACATTACAGATTCTCCCTTCTCTCTCCTGTCCCATGTCTGCCTCACTCACGCTCCTATTTCAGAGGCAGAAGCAGGAAGGTGTTATGCTCAGCACCTGCCTTGAGGACTGTTGTTTTGAAGACCTCCGGGACACACCAGGACATACCAACTCTCTCGGAAGGCCTTTTCTGTGGCATCTTGGGATTGTTTCTCTAGAATTCTACGCTGTCTTACACACGGCCTGCCTGATGTTTGCCGCTGGGAGCCACCGAGTGGCAGCCCTCAGCAGCGTTCTCGGAGACTTTGCCTGCGTGGCCCTCCCTCTGCGGGCAGCCTTTTGAGTGGGGTCTAGCACAGCGGCTGTTCCGAGCAGCGACTCCTCCTATGGCAACTACTCTCTCTTTATCCACCAGATTTTGTGAGCACAGCTTCTCAGCCCAGGGAGCACCTGTCCTTCTCTTCTGACAGACAGACGGACTCTGTGGCCAATTTTTCTGAGCTCATACATCTTCAAGACACAGTTCAGCATCTGCTGCTCTGCCCACAACCAAAGCGGATAAAGTCAGGACCTCTCAAGAAACCAACATTTTCTCTTTATGGGATCCTGTCCTGGATTTCATAGGCTTCTACATCCAGACTTCTCTCCTATGAGTTTCGGCCTGGCACGGCCCACTTAGGTGGGGAATAAACCAGGTTATTCCAGCGCACAAATACCCTTCCTGTAGGTTTGGCCATCCAGCAGACATTTGGGAATGTTCACCGCCTTTGACTTCTGAAAAGCCTCCTCTATTTTTTTAGAGTCTCCTTCTCACTGACATTGGTTAGAGATTATCTTCTCCAACTTAGTCTGTCCACAAAGAGACACAAACCTCTCTAAGCCTATGGGATTTCTAAGAAGAAATCTCCTCTCAGCCTTCCCCACAGAGATGTGAGCAGGACGATCCCCTCTGTCCCCTTTGGCAGATCTCTGTAAATCTCATGGACCCTTGCAAACACGTCTCTCTCAGGACATGAGCACACTCACCCCTGCCCTCATATTCACAGCAATGGCACTAATAAATTCCCAACAAAAACCCATACATCCCCCGCTCCTAATCCTGTTACACTGGGTTATATCATCACCTGCTCTCCCACATGCTGTAGCTTGGCCTGCTCCCCACTAAAAATAACCCAAGTTGCTATAATTTTTCTACATTGCTTGTCCTCTCTGAGCTACTACCAGAGTTAAAAGTAAATTACTTAATGAACGAATATGTAATTACTTGTCATGTTATAGATTCATAGCTTGTAGGACTTATAGATTACTTGATTAATAAATTACCTGATTAACAAACTACTTGAGTAAGAAACGTAATTACTTTCATTTTCTAGATTCTTAACTCGAAGTTTGATGAAAATTGACTGAATTAATCCCCAAAGTGCCCTGCCCGTATTCCCAGACACCAATGCTTTGCCACTAAGTTACCTACCTGCTGGCTTAGCTCCCGGTGTTTCTACCAGCTGAGATCCTATTTTTGCTTCAGGGTGCTTCTGTCAGACAACATCTTGACGATTCTTCACTTCCATGAACATCTACTCTCAACCCCACCTGCTTCTAGTAGCTTGGGTCCCTTAATGTACCTGAACTTGGAACTTGGACAAAAGAGCTCAAGTTGTGGCAAAAGCACAGATATTCAAGAAAAGAACTGACCAGCATTTCAGTGGCTGTTGAATGTTGTACCAATGAAGCTAGAACCAAATCTGACGGCTTGATGACCAGCCAGGTGAGGCAGGGAAGAAGAACCCAAAGTGGGCCCAGAACCGAAAGAGGCACATCGGTGGGAGAGAAAGAGATGCGCCTGATGCAAGAGGCGAGAGCCACAACTCTTCCAACTTCCAGATTTAGGGTTCCCAGCTTAGTCTCAGAAGAATAGGAAGTTTAAACACAAAAGCTCCAAATACAGAGGCTAAACGTGTAAAAGAGGACACAAAATCTGTTCTATGTTTGTGTGCAACTGTTTTGTCCTTATGCTTATGTTTTAATCAAATCCACTGTTTTCAAATGCTTGTAAGTATATATTTAGATTTTTGCAGTCTATCAAAACGAGAAATAAAGCACATAATATATTCCCCAAGAATTATGTATTTATGTATTCTAGAACTGAAAACTTGCCGAATTATGTCAGTCACAGCAAATACAGAAATCAAGATATTTACCTAAATAAAAGTGCAAAGCATATAATAGAGTTGTTGTTTTTAACTTTTGAAACCATTTA
Source organism: Ctenodactylus gundi (assembly GCA_004027205.1). Taxonomy (NCBI): domain Eukaryota; kingdom Metazoa; phylum Chordata; class Mammalia; order Rodentia; family Ctenodactylidae; genus Ctenodactylus; species Ctenodactylus gundi. The sequence goes on from PVKB01000076.1 coordinate 855,965, forward strand.
TTTAAACACTGGATTGCATGAAAATCAGAAGATTCTACTAAATCTATTGACATAAGAAGATTCTTTGTTTTTCTAGAGTGAATGAAATTTGGATTCAAAACACCAACTATTGAAATCAATTAGAAGAGCAAATACAATCACTTTTTGTGGCTCCTCTCCTGTTCCTAGTAACAATGCTATCCAGTGAAATGGGCAAATAGGTCATCACTTTTTTCTTTAAAGTAACAGTTTACTCTTCTTGCACACAAACAACCCATTTTGGAAGTCCGAGATAATAACATCTCAGTTGCCTTTTTCACAAGCGTTCCAGGTGGACAGCATTTCTGATTCCTGAAAACAGCAAGATGCCAGTTAAAGGGCTAAGTTCAACCGCGTCCTGAGTTCAAAAAAATCACAAGGTTTTGCACAACCAAACTCATATCATTCTGTTGACTTTTAAATTAATCCAAATTGATAATAAAACAAGAGATGCCCTTACTTTTTTACCTCTTCTGACAACAACTAAATCTTCTGGCCAGGAATCCTAAGCCATTGCCCCCCAAGAAGCCCCAGGCTGCAGATACGAACAGACACATATTCCTGCACTCCAGAGCTACATCCTAAACCCACACACTTCCTCCTTCTCCACATTAGGTACATCATAAATATGCACCATTATTACATGTTAAATTTTTTAAATGTTTAAGAAGGAAATTTTAACTACCTTGATTTGAGGAGTATACATCATCGACACGTGTCAAATAATCACACTGCAAACCATGAATATAAATAATCTAATAGATTTTAATTTTCACAGTTCACAAGAATTTTTATGGTCTTCGTGTAGTGACTGTGAAATTCAGCAATGAACACTTTGAGACGCTATCCCATGATGCTCCAGGGACATCTAGTACCTCTCCCACGTCTCCCATCTAATCCCAGACGCAACAGTAAGAAAAGCTGCGCTTTAGATGTAGGAGACTGAAAAGCCTCCATCATCGCTGCTAATACGAGCCCAGTACTTTCCACACCAAAAGTCTCTCCTCTCCCTGGGTGTGGTAGTGCACGCCTATAGTCCTAACAACCTGGGAAGTTGAAGCTCTGTCTGGGCAACTTAGTGACACTCTGTGTCTAAATAAACAAACAAACAAACAAACAAACAAACAAACAAACAAACAAATAAATATTAAAAAAGTCCTGAAGACGTAGCTTACTGTGAAGGCTATACCATTAAAAAAAAAAAATCTCTTTTTTCAATTCTCATAATCACCGTGTGGGGAAGTGTACTACCACTTACTGTTTTTAAATACCCTCCTATAAAAGAAAAAGAAGTTAAAGCTCCAAAATATCCAAAAAGTATAAAACAACTTTTCCACACTAACTACCAGTAGATAACTCTGCAAATGTTATTCCAAAGTCCATGGACCGGACCAGGGTTCAGTCTCCTGCTCCCTTTCCCACGGGGACATGCTATAGCTTCCGCTCAGAATGAATCTTAAGTTGTGGGGACTTTGAACCAACAAAAGCAAATAATCTCATGGGTCTATCCACCTTCTACTCTCCACTCTTTCCCAGTACCAGCTGCGGTCTTCGTGGCCGTCACGACTAATACAACACGTATGGCACTGCATAGCTTAAATGCACAAGAACACTCAGGAAAGGAGAAGAAAATGAGATTAATCACCCAAATTCATAAATAAAACAGCACACCAAGTGGCTAGACAATTTAGTAGGATCTGGACACAAGTAGAAATGGTGAACTTTGTCAACAAGCAAACGCGTTTTAGAGAAGTCCCAAATAAATGGTACCACCTTCGGCTGTCACAGCTTACCCACCATCTCAAACCTAGAACATTCTTCTCCCAATGCTCCTCTGCACTTTATGATCTCTTCTATTTATTTTTCATCTCCGTATGCCTGCTCCAGCACTGCTCCCTGCCAGTTCCAGTACCCAAAACTTTCTCACTGCAATGCAGGTAAACACGAAGGAAGAGGCGGGCCCTGCTCCGCACAGCCTTCTGTTTACAGTCTCACTAAGCCAATGGGCATGTTGTTAAATGGGCCATATATTCTCATGGCAAAAAAAAGTGGAATGACATAACCATGAATAAATAATTACTATTATTAACAACCTATCATAGCAGTAAATTACACAGCAACTATAAATTTCTGTTATTATTTAAGGTCCACACTTTTTTCCAAGTCCCCCATATGGAGCGCACGTTTCTGAACTTCTAGAAGGCCCCAATGGACCTTTGCACAAAAGGCACAGCCTCCGGTCACATCCTCCTGTCACAGGACCTCTCCTCATCTCATCAACCAGCCAACTTGAAACCCCGGACAACTCTCGCCTTTTTTTCTTTAACTCCCACTCGTGTCCCGGCTGCTCTTCTTCCCAGCCACTTGGAACTCTCTGAGTTTGATCTCTGATTATTTCGTCAGAAAAGAAAACGTATATGTCCCTCACAGGAGGCAAAAGGGCATATAGGAATGAGTCAGACCACTTTCTTCCCTTTGAGGAATTTCTATGTAAGAGATGATTCACAGTAATTATTTATTTGTGAACCATTATTATTTGTTTTGTTTTCTTAATATGTATGCCTCAAACCTAGTGCCAAGCCAAAGGCAGAGACACTGAGTAAACACTCACTAGGTAGTTTGGAAAGAGATGGTAATGCTTAGAAAATGATGCTAATGATACAAAAAAAAAAATGTTACTTGTACACATTTTACAAGAGTTATAGGAACCTACTGCTAGCCACCCCTCATGCTACCACCCACCTCCCCACAGCGTGGAGGGATGGAACATCCAGCTTAGGTCAGCTCCAGCGAGGCCTCCGGCCCAAGCGCCTTCAGCTCCTCAGTAAGCACAGAGTCCTCACTCACTCCACTGACCTTTGAGCCGAGTCCTTAGCGGCCACCTCCCCTGTAAAATAGAGCTCTACGTACCAGATCTCTACATACTACATCTTCTGGGGCTAGAAACCCGCTAGCTCCTGCCAGTGCTCAGTCTTTCCCGACTCCTAAGGACAACTCAGCCTGTCATGCACAACACCTCCGGACATAGGTGTTTCTCTCTCCCAGACTCATGATGGCTCTCCTGGACACGTGTCCTAGGCTGACCCCCCCACCGTGCATCCAGACTCTGCCATGCTATCACCCTGGGCCCGCTTGCTTCCCTGGGACCCACTTCCCTGCCTTTTGTGAGAAAGGTTGCTTTTTTTAATGCCTCTTTTAATTGCAAAACTGTCTACAAAGGATGAGGTCACTCCTCGGAACTCTGTTTTTTGTTAAGCTGACCCACTTTCACTCAGTGTTTCCTATATGAACAAGGCCGCTGACACATCATTCTCCGCGCGCCTCTTCATCATTTCTGGGTCATTCCTAATTTGTTGGACATCAATGCAAACACAACGACCTTTCTTGAAAAGAGTTCAATACCAAAAGAGCCTGGATTTTCCTCCCTGTCCATTAATTATCAATAATAGTTGTATAATAACTGCACTACAATTCAACATCATCTCTGCTCCAATTCCAAGCTAATTTCTACCCTGTTGTTCTGAAGAGTATTTAGTTATTTCTGACCGTAGTGTTATCTTTGCTTTTAAACCTGTTCCTCTAAGATGACTTTATTGCAATCTGCTTTTTAATTTTACGTAACTTTAAACCATTATTCTACCTTGTAAGGTACTAATTTTTAAAATGTATTTACAGTTACCAATGACTTGTATGTATTATAACAGTAAATAACAATTGTGATTCATCTCATACATAGAAATTCCTCAAAGGAAAGAAGAGTGGTCTGACTCATTCCTATTTGTCCCAGATTTTATCCTTTCCAGTGTTGAGCTGACCCAGGAATCACAATGCTTACTTTGTGTGACACTTTTTTCCTTTGTGACCAAATACCTTGAAAACGCAGCCTACATGTCCCACTGTATGACCCACAAGTTCTCATATCTCAGTCACGTCAACCACTCCAGTCTGACTTCCGATCGCACCAACCTTCTGAAACAGCCTTCTTAAAGGTCAGTGTGCACCAGCTAATTGGCCAAGTGGCCTTTCCTTTAATCTTTACCTCCAATGACACCGTCACACGGGGCACTGGTGACAGGTTTTCTATTTTCAGGATTCTCCCCTTATTTTCCTTACAAGTTCTCCATCTTTTTTTTCTATCCCTCTGACTTTGGTATCCCACACTGTATCTGCTTTTAAATATTCTTGGTACTAAAATTCTATCATAAATCTACTTTTTTAATTTTTCTGATTCATCTCCATAACAAATCACTTTCCCTTCCCCTTTCTTGACCTTAACAATCACCCCTTTGCTGAAGACTCACAGATACACTGATCCCACTGGCCCTTGTCTGGAGCTTCAGATCTATATTAAGCATATCTACTTGCACTTCCCTGAATATAATACAGGCCCCTCAAGATCTGTTCATAAAAAAAAAAAATTTTTCTGCTCTCTTTATCTTTAAAACAAAGTTAACAGTGGAAAAAAAAATTCAGCCTCATGGTCTAATTGAAAAACAAGTTGAAAACCTCAGTTCAGCACCAAACACACAAAAGGAAAGGCAATGGTGAACAGCTAAGAAGTCCAGAGTGCAGCTAAACTTGAATTAGTAACTTAACACATCATAACACCAGTGTTGGCTTATCATGCACATGTGTGTTTAATTATCTCTACTAGAATTCTCGGCTTTTTAAAATTCTCACTACCCTGTGTCCAACAAGTCTTTAGAACATGTGACTCTGTCTTGCCATTATCTTTTCTTTTAACCACAAGGTTAAAAAAAATTCACATGACATAAAATTTAACATTTTTTTGTAAATACATGAATTCAAAATTCTGTAACACATTAGAACTATGCGGTTTGGGGAATCTATGTCCACCCTTTTTACAGAGGTTCACCCTTTTCCTATATAACCATTGCCTCTCTACTCTGTCATTCATGTTGGGGCCTGACTACGTCATTATTTTTATACATTTCATAAGAGGGACACCCATCTATAGTCAGTCAGTCTTCTGTGTTTTGTCCATTTCACTGAGCATTATCGACTCTAGGTGGCCCTATTTCAGTTCAAATGCTTTATATCTATCTTTATTGCTGTTATCTCCTACATTAAATGTTTTCTCTGTTTAAATTGACTGGCTCAACTTGGCCATGATATGCATGTTTAGAAAATACTCAAGATGAATGTAAACTTCATGTTTTGCTCTTATACATATCAATATAATGGGTAAAGAAGATTAAAAAATAAATAAGTTCCCTGATTCATTAGGTAGGAGCATTAACTTGACAACAGACTCACTTGAGGTAGTCCAAAATAACACTGCATTTCATATCTCAAAAAAGAACAATTAAATTAAATTTTTAGGGCATTAAAATCTTAGTAAATCTCTCAATGTAATTCTGATGGGCAGCTACAGGTAAGAAATACTACTCAAATCCAATCTCATCCTTGCCACACCCAGGATGATTTCATTGAATTGCTCATTGAATCATAATATTCTCTTGCTGAACAAAATTAGGTTAAATTAATTTTTTAAGAAAACTTGTTTTCGAACTTCTGCTGTCTAAGACATGGTGCGCCTATCCTGCAACGTGATCGCCAGCGAAACAAGGCAATGATTTGTGATTACTGTATAAGTATTATATTTACATAATTCATTAATACAGGAGAATCAAGGCATTTTCTTAATGTTTAACTGGTTTTGCAGTCTCCGATGCAGTGGTTTCCAGCGTGGAATAGGAATCCTTGAGGGAAATGGAGAATGATTCACACGGCCTGACTCGGGTCTTATTGTGAAACCACTCAGGAACTTGTGGACAGGAGGCCAACGCTAGAGCCTAGCCCTGTGGGAAGCCCAGGGAAATTCTTCACAAATACAGGAACTACAAATAGACACGGGAAATGAAAACAGGCTGCACGAGAAACAAACCTACCTCAGAGAAAAGAACAGCATGCAGTTTGGAACCAGGTGAGTGAAGGAATGCTTCCCCTAAAAGTTTGTATCCACAGCCCACCATCTTATAGCAGTATCTTACAACTTCTATTATTTGGCCAAAGAAAAGTTTGCTGAATATAACTTGAAAGCACAAAGAGGTGGACCAAGTCAAGGACACCCCTGAAGACAGAGAGGATAAGGACAAGATACATGGGGTAAAACTAATTAGGTCTTCAAAAGGAAAGAGATAAGTAAGTCCAGGCAATATTCTGAGGTATAAACTCTCCACACTAAGAAACATGAAAGCTCAGATTCATGACATAGTGCATTTGAGTGTTATAAGTAAATCTAAATACAGACTTAGAAACATCATAGTTCAACACCAAATTAAAAAGAAAATCAGAAAAGTAACCTGAACAAGGAGACAACTGGCTATTTTTTACGACTGAAAGGCAGTGGAAATACAGGTTAAATGTTTTGAAAGGAAAAAATTCTTAATCTACAGGTACGTAAATAGCAAAACAAGAAAGCTGATATATTCAAATGACACAAAGGTCAAAGAGATACTTACTAAAGGAACTTCTAGAAATTTTAGTTCAAGGAAAAGGAAGGCATTTTTGAAGTATGGGCTGACTTGCAGTATAAAGAATTAGAATATAAATTAAGTCAATTTTAAAACATTTACAATGAAGTGCAGTAATTATTATATATGGCTAACGTGAGGAACCAAAATACTGAACAATGTTACAAAAAAAAAAAAAAAAGCCAGTTTAAAGCCTGTAAGGTAGGCCAGCAGGTTGACAGCTCAAGTCCAATGGCTGTCAATTGGTAGAAACCCCTCTTGCTAAGAAGTCAGTCTCTGCTGAATGAAGCCTTCAACTGACTGCATGAGGCCACCCACATAATGAAGGACAATTTTCTGTCTCAAAATGAGCTTTATTTTTAATGTTAGTTTCATCTAAAAAAATTCTCACCCAAGTATCCAAAATAATATCTGACCAAATATCTGGGCACAATGGCCCACCAAATGGACACATAAATTGACCATCAAAGGAATACAATCAAATATGGAAAAACCTTTTCTTGGTTTTTTGGGGGTATAATAATGAAATCAATGCTATATTTTAAAGAATGTTTATTGTTTAGAGATCATACTGTGCTATGAATGATACTCATTATGTATTCATGCAACATATGGGATTTGCTATAACATAATCTGAGTGGGGGAGGACCCAGGACCCTGAGGGAGGAAGTTACCAATGTTGATGCTAGATAAACACAAGCTCGTTACACTATGCTCTCTACTGTTGTGAGTGTATATGCTGTAAAATGTCAAAAAGAGGGAGAGAAAGGCAAAATCTAAATGGGCAGTGTTGGGATTTGGATCTGGAGCATCCCCCGAACGTGTGCCTGTGGATACTGTGTGCTGTTGCCAGGCAGAGCCTGGCTGGAAGGATTGGATGCTTGGCTTAACCTGGGAGGGTAACACCACCCCGTCTCATAGACTTCGCATGCTTGACTCTGCTCTGCCCTGCCGTGAGGATCTGTGTCCAGGGTGCGCACCATTTTCCAGCTATTCTCTCGTGAACAGATTGCCACCTTCTGAAACTGAGCTAAAATAAATCTTCCCAACCTACATTTGTGAATGTTGATTATTCTGTCCCAGCATCAAGGAAGGAACTACGACAACCAGCTTTATTTTTTCCAAAGGACAGAGAAATAAAGTTTAAATATCAAGTGACAGTATCGATCATGTAAGAATATCCATCACGTATTCAATAATCACTAAGAGCATCACGTATTTAAATGCTTCACCAGAAAGGGTGAGTCCCTGCTTCAAAGTCATTCGGCAGCTTCCATGTGTAGAATGGTCATCACCTGACTGCAGTGACCAGGAAGTGCCATATTTAAAGACTGCATAGAATATGGCAGCTGCTCAAAGGTCATCCAGGTTGACCACATATTCTGTTCATCCTACCTTATGCTTTGAAGGTAAGTATATAAAAACAAGAATAAAATGGTATTTAATTCTTGATGTGCTCCAACAAATTGGAAACAAGATCCTAAACTTATACACGCTTTGCCTAATGGTGTGTTTAAATTCTTTTTAATACTTGTCCTGACAAAGGGGATCTGAAAGACACCCCTTGTCAAAGCTGCCAGTCTTCTCTTCCTAGTCTGCATGGATACTTCTCTTATTGAAAGAAAAATGTTAAAAGAAAGAGAAAAAGGAAGCACATTACCCATTTCACTGTCCTGCTATTGGCTCTTCCGGTCTCCCCACTTTCTCTCATCATGTAATTATTCAACCCGAAGAATTATAAAGCCTTGTGTTTTTAGTTATGAAGATGTTTATATTGTACTTCCTTAAAAGGGACAAACACAATACTGTCCTTACATTTACAAACCTTGGTGTTGTGAGAGTGTCTCCAATTTGGTTTTTAAACAATCGCATGGCTTAACACACTACAGCATTCATGCCCTTGTTAATGGAAAAGATACCAACATTCCTCTAACACCAATGGTTCCAGGTATTTGGACATTTAGAACATGTAACAGCTGGTAAAGTACAATGATCATCCCAGCTGTGGCAAGCATTGACAACTGAATACTTAATGTTGAGATCTGATCAGTTCCAAGAAAGAAGAAAGGGCCCAAGTAACCAGAGTGGATGAGAGCAGGCACGTAGGGTAGCAGTTATTTAATTACATCTATGACCAATCTCAATACCTGAGCAGCTACTACAGCCACAGACGCTTACTGTTTTCAAGTTCTAGAACTTGGGATTAACACATGGTTAACAACTCTTTTGCCACAAAAGCATGTTAAGTAGATACTATTATTCATATCTTCAAAGGGAAACAAAAATCACGTCAGTAAGTAGGACATAATCTTAGAATAAAAGGCAATATATTTTACAGACTGAATGTGTCTTTGGGAAAAACTCACAGTATTGATTTTACTTTTCATAATTTCTCTACTGACTTCAGAAAATTTAATCACTGACCTGCCCCAGTCCGTGGAGAAACTTCCACCTCATAATAGTTTTTTAAGTGGTAGTTTAAAGTGAAAAGGTATCCTTCTCGAGGGGACAGTATCTGGACAGAAAATCTGAACAGGTCAATAATCAGAAGATGAACTGTTTTCATCATACGGATATTAAATAGTGCACACTGTCTGTTGAAGAACAGCCCAACACAACCCAAACTGTTTGCTTTGTGCCTGTAAATTCAGTGGTAAGAATTTATATCTCTGTCCATCTAAACCAAAAAGAAATATATGTGTGTGTGTGTGTGTGTGTGTGTGTGTGTGTGTGTATACATATTTGTTGTATTACTGATTTTCCATGGTGTATAATCAGTGCTTGTCATTGTACAATTACAAAACTGGTTCTTACAAAAGCCATGTCAGCACACGTGATTTCATGGTAGCATAAAATTCATTGTTTTACCGTGCAAACTATATACATATACACAGGGCAGGATGCTTTCTGTATAATTAGGTGAACGATTTCACTTCATTGCTGTACACATTTGTACAAGCAACACAAAACAAACACCTAAAGGCTTTATACTGTTAACTTCCACATTCTTAATACTCTTTCAGCCCAGGTCAAGTTTTCTAAAAAGATTTTCTCAATGCTCTGAAACCCAAGTAGAATATCATTTTTATATTCTTTGATTTGAACTTATGTATACACCTGAGTAGGAAAGCACAGAATTCTCATCCTTAAAGAGAACTGAACACACAAAATTAGCCAAAGCGAATTTCATACGCTGCCCACAAGTATCGCATGAGAGCTAATCTTACATTAGAATCGCATGCTCATCCTCCTTACAAGAATGAGAATCAGGGATTCTCTCATTTCAGCGGAAACTCAAACGTGAAAATTTTAAGTTATTTGCTCCAGTTCTCCAGGTTGATTCTTAATGCGTAACGTCTGGAAAAGACTTCGGTACCTTCAGGCTCTCAATTACTTCGGAATGATTTGTCCTGAGTCACCATTCATTGCCTTGCTATTCCCTCCCGCTCTCGCGACGTTTTCCAAATTGGTGGTCGTTCTCTTCATTCTCAAAGTTGCTCTGTAAAGCAACTTTGGGCAGAAATGATACAAAGGCTGTGCGACTAGCAAAGATCTAAAGAAAAACATCTCCCACCCCCCAGATGGAGATCCACGCATGAGGAAGCAACAGGAGGGTGGGGAGCAGAGGAGAAAGTAAAAATGATTAAGACATGATATGTGTATGCACCAATCCCCCAAGACACAGGGATATTATGTATCACAAATATATACTAATAAAAATAATAATCATGGGGGGAAAACAAAGAGAACAGCTCCCAGTAGAGCAACTGCAGCATGAAGTCCTGAGATTCCGGGCCACCTTACTCAGCCTACAGTTATTTCCGAAGTTTTGGTATCTAATCCACATTCATATGCAAAAGCTGTCTCTTCTGTTTTCCCTTAATCTTAAGAGCCGAATTACATAATGCAACAATATCCATCAGTTAAAAAGATTTTAAAGAACTGAACTGCAGTTCTTTTGGGTGGGAGATATTACCATATGCCTTTTCTAAAATTTTATAGCAAAGAGAATTAGATAATGGTTTCACTCCAATCTCTACTGTGAATACTGCTTTCTCATGATACTTTCTCAGAATTACGCCTTCTGCATGGTGTCATCTGTTTCCCTAGGGTAGGGGTAGGGGGTAAATCAAATTTTCCTATTATTACGTCCAAGGCCCATAGCCAACTTGTCCTCCTAAGTCAGTATTCCTAACAAATCTTTTGTTTTTTTTCTTTTTGCTGTCATCACATTTAACAGCTTTATTCACCAGATTTAGTCTTATAACTATAATCTCCACTCTCTTCCCACCAGCCCACTTGCAAATGCGCAAGTCTGAATCACTCAGATTTGTTTGGCAGGATTTCTTTCATATTTACTGTCCTGTCTTCACACTGGTGGAAAAATACGCGTGCTGTTATTTGGAACAAGTATGTTGATTCAAGCACTCACGTTTAAAGTTCGGACTAGTAGTGGACAGAACTCCACCTGGCTGAATCCAGGTTCTGCACAAGCAGCTGGGGGCTGGTGTGCTCATTCCAGACTCCATGCCGGAGGGATGGCTCAGGTCCCAGTCCATATACCTAACCGAAGTAGTCTTATAAAGGCTTCATTAAGCAAATACTTTATTGAAACACTAAAACTTTTGTTGTTGTTGACTTGGGAAAAATGACTAAGAACTATGTAAAGTTTGTTATGAAGTTAAGGACAGCACAATGTATAGACCAATCATTAACCCTGATCAGTGAGGTTTTATTTCAGTAGAAGAGCCAGTTCTGTGGCAGGCATTGTGGTAAGTACTGGGAATGCGGCAGTGACGATGTCTATGTCTGGCTTCCCCTCTGATTTTAGTTTCCCGCCTTATTGTACCTAGCCATCCCTATGGTACCTAAGCTTGCACTATCATATTTTATTTTGCTTTTTTTTTTCTTTTTGCCTTCACTGTGTCGACATTTTGCTAACCACTGTCTATTGCTTCTTTATTCACTCAGGTCTACGTTGAGATTTTGCTTCTGTATCCTTAAGAATTCTATTTTTATGTAAATAAAATGTTCTCTCTCCATCTTCTACATATCACATTTTGAATCACCTAAATGATATGAGAAAGTAGGTTTCATCTTTTCCCATTATAGAGATGGTAACAATAAGGCAGACTACTTATTCACCAGGAATACCATTACAAAATACCACAGACCAGGTGACTTAAACAACTAAAATCCGTTTTCTCACAGCTCTGAGCTGGGCATGCTACGAGTCCCGGGTGAGTGCATCAACAGCAGGTCTTGTTCCCACTAAGGCCAGCCTGCCGCCCCCGCTGGCTGACATGTGAGCAGCTTCTCTCCATGGCACACATGGTGGCTGCTCTTTGCTCATGTGTGTCTTCTACTTACGAGAACATCATAAAATCACAATACAGCCTACCCTAAACACTTCATTTTACCTTACCTCTTTACAGATTTCATCTCCAAATAGAATCTCCAAACGTAGCAGGGTTTAGAATAACTCATTACACGAAGCAGTGTTATATGTCTCTGAGGGGTAATTTTGTGTCAACTTGGCTAGGGCTCAGGACCAGGATCCAGACATTTGGATGAACATTACTCTAGATGCCATAACTAGGCTATTTGTTACTTTTTTTCTTTATCTTATGAACTGAGGTCTTTGGATTGTCTGTTTGAGAACATTCCTTTGAGATGGACTGGGAAGAATACGCTTATGTTCAGGAATAAAACACATAGTCATACTGAGCAGCCTAGGAGTCTAGCATACTCAATGACCTTAGCGCCATTTTCAACACATTTGACTGTGACCAAATCTGACTGCTGCATTATCAGCCTTTCCACAGCTCGGACAAAACACCTGACACCACAACTTAAAGGAGGAGAGATTCATCTTCGCCCACAAGTGCAGAGGTTCCAGTGTATGGCTGCGTCTCTAAGAAAAAACAGCATGAAGGGATATAAGCCTAACAACTGTTATCTCATCATGGATGGAGGCAGGAGACTTAACATCCTGTCCTCATATATACTGACAAAAAAAAACTGTATTTCATATTTCTCAGCTCCATAACTACACCTTACCAAAGGCCTACAAGCTCCCTCCTAATGATACTGTTGTGGTTAGGATATGGAGTGTCCCCCAAAAATCTCATGGATTTTAATGGAACCATGTGATGTGGGTAGATTGGGGTCTGGTCTGGAGGGATGGATTGCAGTTACGTTAGGATTAACAGTGTGTAGTGGCCACACCTGGATGCAGGAGGGACTGGTTACTGGGAGGAGACCTGAAAGGATACATAAGCTGCACCTGCCTTCCTGGAGGCGGGGACTAGTCTCAACTAGCCTCAGCTTGTCTTCCTGTTTGTCCGGGAAGCTGCATCCACCTCTCTCTCTGCCATGTACTTCGACTGTTGCCGGCCACCCCTGAATGGACTGTGACCTTCGAGACTGTGAGCTAAAACGAACCTCTTTCCTTTCGTAAGTTTGTGGGTGTCGGGTATTGAGTCACAGCAACGAAAAAGTAACTAAGACAGATACGTAAGTTCAAAATGAGAATCAGTCATGGGATGAGCCTTTCTCTTTGTCATAAACAGTGACTGCTGAGTAGGTTGTTTACTGGGTGGTTCCACTTCACATAACTATCCATGAAAAAAGTGGGAGTTACAAAGTTGTATCTCTTGTGAAAACCTGGCAATGGCTGCTCGCTTTCTTCCCTCTCCTTCTTCTGCCTATTTCTTCTGCTATTTTCACAATGGCCATCGGGAAACTCAAGTATAGATTTATTTTTAAAAATAAAATAATTACCATGATAGTTAGCTGGATTGACTGGGTGAAGAGATGCTCCGCAGCCTAGCATGTGGGTCTGTGGAGCCTGGTCTCGGGCCTGTGCCGGGCCCTCAGAGCCCCCTTCTGCAGCACTCTCCCCCGTGCCCTGCCTCCAGCCGCCAAGAGCCAAGCAGCTTTGCCCTGCCGGCTTATCCGCCACAATGTTTCTACCTTCCAGCAGCTGACCACAGGTCAAAACCTCAAATATATGGGCCCAAAAGAAACCTCTCCTTTTAAGAATTGTGAGTTGAGTATTTTATTCCAGCAACAGGAAAGCTGACGAATACGACTACAAAAGTGTAGGCATTTATGAAATTTGCATTTTTTCAATAGCTCTAAGGTTTGGCATTTTTTATTTCTCATTCAACATTCACACTGTAGATATGTGTTTTACAGTAGCACTCTCAAGTCATTTTCCAACAGATAAAGCATCATTTGTAAACTAACACGTGCTTGATAAACCATCTGCAATGGTGAAAAAGACATTTACTGGAGCAAAAATTTCATAGCTTCATCCTTTGGGCTTTTTCCATTTGCAGCTATAACTCCCAAGACCCTTTCGAATATTACCTCTGCTTTGACCAAACCAGATCCTTGCCCTGCTCCTCTGCTCTCTCCCCAGTGCATGGACTTTTGTAACGGTTTGTTTCAGAGACTCCGAGAACTGCTCTCTGCTTACTAGAGTTGCTCTGACAGCTGACAGCGAACTGGAAGTGCCTGGGAATTTATACCCCTCTGGAGCAGCCCTAGTCAATGGCTGATTCAAGCCCAGATCTTTTGCCTTCAGTTTACTGTACAGGCTGTGATGTGTAATTTACACTCACTGTGTTCGGCTCTGCAGGCTGAGGCTGGGATCACAGCTGAGCAACCCTGAGACTGAGCTGAAATCACACATCTATATGGCTTTTCTCCTTCATTCTGCTTTTCCATTTCTTTACTGGTCATTCTTGGGAACTCTTACAAATGGCCTGCACGTGCACCCTTTTCTGAAGGTTTCCTTCTGGGGATTTGACCACCATATTGTTTATTCAAGTCTGCATCTCTGCACACAGCCTCGTATTCCTTATGCATTTAAGAGGGGAAGGTGTTAATTGTTTAGGTTAGTTAAAACAGAGAGATGTTTAGAGTAGAACTATACAACAACAGTCCTAGTCCTACAGTACTTCGTAACAACTCCTCATTGGATAAAGATAACTTCCTAAGAATTTTACTACTAAACACTCAGTACACACAGTGAGAGGACAGAGGAAGAGGAAAGGCTTTGGAGTCACAGACCTGAGTCCGCATCCTGCCTGAGTCACTCGTTACATGTCGTATTAATTAGGATTCTCCACGAAGCAGAACCAACAGGATGCAAGTGTGTAAGTGGGTGGGTGGTTAGTGGTGCGTGTTCAGCTGTTGGCTTGTCCAATGCCCCTCCCCTAACAATGCAGTAACATAGGACATGATTGTCCAGAGTAGGCAACAAGGCCCAGGCAAGGAAGACTCCACATCTGCGAAGGAGAGCAATGAAAGAAGGAAACTGGAACATGAAGAAAACTGTTGACTCCATCAGTTGTAAGCCCAACTCCTGAACACAGAGCACATAGTAAGCCTCAGAAATACGTCAGTTTTCAAATGTGAAAAAACCTACTCTGGCCAGAAAGCATAAAAGAACGCAAAGGTTATAAAAATATTAAATGCCATTCTCAAGATGACAAGAAAATCTTTGCATTCATGTAAGAGGACAAGAACAAAAGGCTATTTTGAGAAAAAAAAATGGAGAAACGGAAATAATCCTTGAATAACATATTTTTAAAAGTATGTTTGTGTATATACATATACACAGTATGGTAATATAAAAAGTGGGTAGACACGTGGGAAGATAAGCTGGGGAGATAACCCAGAAAATATAAAGAGAAAAACAGGTAATAAAGAATACAGAAACTAGAAGATGAATCCACAAATACCACATTAAGAAGACTTCCAGAAAGGAAGAAGAAAGAAGTAGGGGAAAAAAAAAAACTATTAAAAGAGGGAAAAAAAATTTAAAATTTCCTGGAGCACAAAGATGTGGAAAGACAGAGTTCCTCCCTGCACAGCGAGTGAGGAAGAATTCAAATAACGCACAGTACAGCACAAGTTTAAGGTGCAACCAATTTTTTTTTAATCTTAAAGATTTCTGGAAGAAAAAATGATGTATGCAAAGCCATAGTCAAAATTATAAAATTTATCAACAAAAATATTGGAAACTAGAAGAAAATGGAGGCATGCCTCCTCCATATCAGGGAAAGAACCTCAAATCCGTACGTCACCTAATATTAATCACATGAGGGGAAAAACAGCCATGTTCACGTATGCAGGGCCCCAATGTCTCTCCCACAGGCTTTCCCGCCATCAGGAAATGTCTCAAGAATTATTCTGTAGAAACAGAGAACAGAAATGTAAAAGAAAATCTGACATCTAAAAAAGCTGTGTATACCAGACAGGAACCAAGAGGATTACTGTCAAGGGACAGGAGGACAGGCGGGGAGCAGGCCTGGTGAGGGACCGGCGGTCCAGGTTAGAGCAGGGGGCTGGAGGTTTCCAAAAAGGTGTTCTTACAACTAAGTTATGACCTTAAAAGTAATCACTATGGCGGGGGGGAGGGGGGCAAGAAGTTAAGAAACCATGCTTTACCAAATGCACAATTCCCACCTGAAATAGCTAAAACAGTCCTAAAGGAAGAGAGTAGTGACGGTGACACAATATGGATTTATTATAATCAACCTGCACACACAAAAAAATGGTTAATTCCATGTTGTTGTAAGTTTTATCACTGTGTCTGCTGGTGTATGTTCGCTATACACTGTGGTTACATTTGTTTTAGACTGGTACATATCTTGATCATTTTTAATCCTATTACCCCATTTTTAACTCCTCCCGACCTCCTTCCTCAGATCTGGCAAGTCTGAATTTTGGCTTTTTTCCCCATCATCTCGCCTTTGTTTTCACAGGGGTTTTTTGTTTTGGTTTGTTTCTATCTTTTTGTTTTGTTTTTTTATTATTTGTTCGTTTTGCTTTTGAGATATAGTCTTAGTCTGTAGCCCAGGCTGGTCCTGAATTCACTGTGTAGCCTAGGCTAGCCTCAAACTCATGGCAATCCTCCTGCTTCGGCTTCCCCAGTACTGGATTATGGACATATGCCAACATGTTTGGTTTATGTGGTGCTGGAGAGTCAAACTCAGGACCTCGTGCTTAATAGGCAAGTGCTCTAACCACTGTGCTATTCCTCCAGCCCCTTGTTTACTTCTTTGACTCATTTATAATTTAGGCTCCTCATATAGTGCAAACAACGTGTGATATTTATCTTTCTGTGACTGACTTCTTTCACTTAACATTACGGTCTCAAGTTCCACCTGTATTTCCACAAATGCCACTTCACGCTTCTTCGCGGTGGGATAGCATTCTATCATGTGTATGAACTACCTTTTCTTTATCCACTTGTCTTTCATTGGGAATCTACACTGTTCACAGAGTTTTGCTTTGGGAACTGTGCTGTTATAAACATGGGTTTGCATATATCACTGTAGCATGATGCCTTCAGCTCTTTCAGGAATATACCCAGCCGAGGCACTGCTAGGTCAAATGGAACGGCTATCTTTAGTTTTTGAGGAAAACCTATAATAATGTCGATGACTGCAGTTATACTGGTGTACTTTCTCACAAACTATGAAAACATGCTCCTTCTCCCCCACATCCTAAACAGCATTTTTTATGCCCTTAACTGTCACAGTTTTGAAAATAGTATGATAAAAAAGAGTCTGTGTGAATGAATGGAAATAATATATCCCCAAGCACTCCTCAGCACTCAGCAATATTTCCCCATTTTATTGATAGGTGTAAGTGCAAAATTTAAGGTTTACAATGAAGTTGAGCATGCTGTGCACCTACCTATCTTGTCAAGGTAACAAGTGCTTTCCCACTCTCCTTTTGTCCCTCCCCTTACCCACCCTTCCACCCTCCCCACGCTACCCCTGTTTCACTTTGCTTTTCGTTTTAAGTTCCATGATACGGTTTTACATAAACCAAAGGAAAGAACTGGCCCAACAGGACAAATGTGATTCACTGACGACAGGCCACGAAGACGGCAAGCCGACTCGTTTCCGGAGCTGAGGAGGGAGAAAGAAAGCCGAGAAAGAGCAGCACGAGAACAGGGAGGGCAGCAGCCGCGTCCTGGTGTCTCCCCTTGGGTTTTAATCTAGAGAGGACATTACACGTTATATGAAATAAATCCAGGCACTGGAGGAATAGCTCAGCAGTTAAAGTACTTGCCTAGTTCAATTCCTCAGCACCACATAAACTGGGCATGACGGTGCAAGCTTGGAATCCCAGTACACGAGAGGCTGACGCAGAACTGCCACAAGCGCGAGGCCAGCCTGAGCAACATATGAATTCAGAACCAGCCTGGACTATGGAGGGAGACCCTGTCTCTAAATAAATAAATAAATAAAATAAAACAAACAAGAAAAATTCAGTGGAACAGAAAAGGCAGGACCCTTTGGCCACCATTACACTATATTTTTAAAATATATACTGCTGGGCCTGGTAGCACAGGCCCGTAATCTTAGAACTCTGGGAAGCTGCACCAAGAGGATTGCAAAGTTCAAGGACAGCCTGAGCAATTTACTCAGCCACACCCTGTCTCAAAATAAATAAATAAATAAATAAATAAATAAATAAAGCAATGGACCAATGATGTTGCTCAGTGTGAAGGCTCTGGGCTTGATCCCCAGTGCCACAATATACACACACACACACACACACACACACACACACACACACACACACACATGAAATAGAGTAATTTTAGAAATTGGATTGGAAGTGTATATTTTAAATACAAGAGAAAGTTTCTATAGGTTGGGGAGAGGAAAAAAGAAAAAAATAATAATTGTAATTTTAAAATACCCAGAAGAGTGATAATTTAAATGTACCATGAATATAATCAACTCACTTCTCAAGCCAATGAATTCCACCAAAGAGCCATGCCGGGTTAGAACTTAAGTTTTATTGTTGTTTTACTTAGGCTACACACATGAGCTTGTAAAGAAAAGCTAGATGTCTCATATATAAATTAAAAAGGTTTCTACCATTTGCCATCTGACAGTAGTATAAATCTTGCGATTATGTTAATTTTGTGATTGAATATTTATGTCAATCAATATTACTGACATTTCAAACTAAAGTAAGCTTTGCATATTCTAAAGCCACCGAATGCAGGATAAGCAGACTTTGTCTCAGTACTAAACTCGCCAGTCACAATGAAGCCACTGGATCCATGTAAGGACCAATGGCAAGCTTCTAATTTGCTACGAGAACAGGCTGGCCTTCCAGTCCTTAGCCAAGTGAAAGCAGTTCGATCTGTCAAACTCCATGGCTTCTGGATGCATATGTGGGAAACATGATCAGAATATAAAAACCAGGCAGAACTTGTCTAATTAGAATCAACTGCCCAGTGCCTGATGTCTTATTTAAAAAAAAAAAAAAAGTTGAAATGGCATAAGAAGTATTTTGAAAATTCAAAAGCAATCGTAAAGGAATGTTACCTGAGAATTCCAGGCATAATAATATTTTCATGTAAAAATAAGTAATTCTGTCCTAAAAAAAGAATAAATAATCCCATCTTAGTTCAGAGTGAGGATTATGAGGGACATAGATTTGTGCCCAATTAGAAATTTGATTCTGGATGACAGTACAACTCTATCACGTCCTGAGAGTGTCCCTATAACCAAATGCTTCCTGGGATAACGGAGAGCATGTGCGGTGAAGTGGGCAGACTGAAACATGTAAACTGAAGGAGCTCTGCGGTGAGCATCAGCAGGAAAACAGAGCAAAGGATAAACACAAACGTGAATCAAGATAACATAGCACGGTGGTAAGAACACAGACATCAGAGCTACCAATTCTGGGTTTCCCTTGCTATTAACGGCAAAAGCCTGAGGTAGCAGTTCAGCCACCCTGAGCTTCCAGTTCCTCACTCATACAATAGAAACAATGATTCCATATTCCAGAACCAGGACTAAGGGAATAACAAAACCCTCAGTAATCAAGGTAAATACATTTCAGGTCATTTAAAAAAAATAAAATTAACATAAAGATCAATAATGAGCAAAAGATCCAAATTCTAACAAAACCAATGTGACTACTACTTTTGGTTTTTATTTTGCCTCAAGTTCTACTAAGGCCCTGGCAGGCATAGAATGGCACTATTTTTCACAGGTTTCGTTGGGAAATTCCATGAGTTGATTTAACATCTTAGTAAATACTGTGTGCTACACAAAAAGTGTCCAGTACTTTTCACATACAAAAAGTTCTAGAGAGTTGGGATCTATCAATAAATCAAAAAGACAAAATTAACTGCCCTGGCAAGAATTACCTCCTGGTGAACAGAGACAGGCAATAAAAGACATAGCAAATACATTACTTATACTTTTTACTGACAGGTAATCGATCCTATGAGCAACAAAAATAGAAGAAGAAGAAGAGAAAGCTGAGGAATCTTGGTGTGTGTGTAAGAGGTTAACTTTAATAAGGTGGCAGAAGTAGATTTCATCAGAAAGACGAGGTTTGAATGAACTGAAGGAGTCAGTCATGCACATACATGCAGGGCCAAATGTCTACTGAGAAACACTGGCACGTTCAATAAACACAAGAAGGTTACCTGACTGTCGTGAACAGTGATAAGGAGAAGAGCAGGAGATGACAGCCAAAAGGGAGTGGGGAAGGACTAGATTATATAGGACTCTGCGAGTCATCCCAAGGACGTTCGCTTTTACTTTAAGAGAAATCTGAGGAGTCACATGATCCAACATAAACAAAGAGGACCACTCTCACTGCTGTGTTTGGGAGCGGCAGCCGGACAGGCGCGAAGAAATATTTAGGACATGAATATATTTTAAAGCCAGTATTTCTGGAGGAATTATATGAAAAAGAAAGACATTCACTGAGAACTTCCCTCACAGAATTTTCCCTGAGCAAAGGGAAGAACAGAGCTACAAGACAGGGAATGCTGATGCAGGAACAGACATGGGAGAGAACACCAGGAGTTTGGTTTAGAATTTGTTAAGTTTGAGACATTTATTTAACACCTAAGCAGCAAAGTCAAGTAGGCAGGTGTGTGGAGCTCAGGCTGATTTTAATTTTTCATTTCTGAGTCAATGACACATGCAAGAATAATGGTTAAGTCATAAAACAGATGAGCTCTCTATGGTCAGATGTGTCATGCAAGGGGCAGAAAGTATCATGTGAGGGTGGAGAGCTCTGGAGAATTAAAAATAAAATATTGAAAATGAAGGACAATACATGCTAAGTGTCTGAAAAGATATGTAATGATGATAACTTAAATTGCTGGTAGAGTTAAAGCTGCCACAGTCACTCTGGAAAAATGTCTGACAGTATCCCTGAAACCTGAACACGTATTTACAACCTGCAATTCTACTCCTGGGCGAATACCAGTACCAACATTCACCAAAATACACAAGAATGTTTGTAGCAGCTTAATTTGAAATATCCCATGAACAAAAAGAAAACAAAACAATACACCAATACTTAACACCACTGTGAATTCATAAATTGTAATTTGTTCCTACTACCTAGCAACAAATAAAGATAACAACTACTGATGCATCGGACATAACAAATAAGGCCCATGGACATGATGTTGAGACAAACAATACATACTAGACTGATTCCTTTGTACTGTGCTCAAGAATAGGTTAAATTAATCTATGATGCCAGTGTTAGGAGCAGTGGGCACTCTTTGTGGTTCTGTAATGCAGGAACATGAGAGAGTCATCAGGAATGTACGGACACTCTGTATGTCAATGTGGATGGTGATTGCCCAAGAATCACCCTAACACTGAAGCTATATACAGTCTACAGCATGTAGATGGATTTCTCAAGAAGACAAAACCAAAACAAAACTTCTAGAGAAAAGAAATACTCAGCAAAAGAGAATAAAAAGAGTGATCTGTAAGTTGGGAGGGAAAACAAAGATTTCCCGAAAGCCAAGTAAAGAAAATGCAACAAAGAAAAGGGCCAGATGTTGTAGATTAGGATGAAAGCAAAGAATCAGGCATTGGATTCAGCCAGGAAAGTCGTCAGCAACTTTGGCAAAACCAGTTTGACTGAGAGGGAAACAGAGAAACCTGACTGGTGTGGGTTTCCAGAGAAGCTGAAAATACAGGAATTGAAGCAGCAAAGGCAGATGTCTCTTGAGTGTTGCTGGACAGGCTGACCAAGAAATACGGTGGTAGCGATTTACTGGAAGAGTAGAATCCTAAAGTAACGGGTTTTAAAGTAATAAAAATAACTGCATTTTCTGTGCCCTAATGAAAATTATCTAGTAATATGAAATAATGATTTAAGAAAGGAGAATTACGGAAGTGATGCCCAAAACTTCAGGTAGACGGTGATACGCACACGGAGAAGGCAGCTGTGCGTCAAGCCAAGGAGAGGCGGAAGTCTGTGTTGAGACATGGAGATGCTGGTAGGCGAGCAGACGTCTGAGATGTTCTTGCCCAAGCCCTTCAATTTTCTCAGTAAAGTAAGAAGCCCTTGTCACCTTGACAAGACACGTATGTGCACAAAAGGCTCAACTTCATTGACCTTGAATTTTGCATGTATACATATCAATAAAATGTGGGAAAAAATCCTAATCCCTAAAAAAAAAAAAAACACAAGATCTTAAGTTGAGAGTGAAGATGTGGAGGGTCAAAGAGAAAATGTATACAATACCACGTAAGGGAACCAGAGGGTTAAGTGAACTTAAGAAAGCACAGGAGGAGGGACAGGCAGCACGAGAAGCCAGCGTGGGCTCTGTGCCATGGATCTGTTCTGAGAGACACTGGTTAAGCCAAGGCAACAAGGAGCTTGTATTTAAACCTGAGCTGCACTCTTGCCAGGTGAGTTATGGTAAGGGAATGGCACAGCAAAGAAACAGCACTCACAAGGCCACAGGCTGTTCATCTCCACGTTCTCAGACACTCACACTTTGCCACGCCACGGCCCTTGTACTCGTTAATTTTCTTAACTTCAATCTCCTTCTTTTGACGACTTCCTTCTGGCACTGGTTCTTGGCTCTACCACTCCATTTCCAGAAAGACTTTCCCAGGTTACCATCATTCCTTATCACGTCACCTTCTCCATTTATTTCAGCATCTGTTATTATCTGAAATATAGTCAGCCCTTCACTGGCTTACAGCCTAGATGTTGCCCAACACTAGAATGGCAGTTCCATGACAGCAAGTACCATGAGATTAGAGTTAATCTCAGGATCCAGGGCCTCATGCAACACCTGAGACCTACTAAGCCACTCATAAATGTTCATTAAATAAATACATTAATTAGTATTCCTTCATTTTATTAGGATCTGACTGAGGAAACAGAAATGTACACGACTGAAACAAGATTTGTCAGGCTTGTTAGCTCAACAGGGACTATTTACATGGTGTTGAAAAAGCAGGGTACAATCAGCAAATGCATACTGCTTCCAAAAATACTTGGAATTCAACATATCATGTTATTTGTTCTCTGTGAAATAATAACAGAATTTTAATGTGCTACCCAGGCCCCTGCTTCTCATTCATACAGACAAAAACTACTGTTAGAGCACCTATAATCAGTAGGCAGGTTTCAGATTTTTCCTGCTTCAAAGCAATTAAAATGCAACATAATGTTTTAATTTTTGAAAATCTTCCTCATTTCAGATTATTGTTCCTACATCTTTTTTAACGCCTTTATTTAGCCATTTTCCATTCCTTGGCTTCCTGTTCAAACTCTTGGCATTTCCCCAATGTGTTAATTTTAGCCACAAACACCTAGTCAGACTTTTAAGGATAATCTGTAGGTTGCCTAACTTTCAGTAAGAAATAGTAGTGGTGTTTGCAACAGACTAGCAGGCTGCCTCCAATTATAAAGACAGAGGAAATAAAAACAACAGAATGGTAAAATCCATTGAGGGACAGATTGCATTTTATAGAAAAAGATGTAACTGCATTTAGCTTTGGTCTTTATGTCTTGCAAATGTGCTCAGCACTCCTCTATCTCGTGGGTCTCAGCGTCAATATTTATGTGCTGGAAAACTTCACTGCCTCATAAACCAAGAAGCAACTGAGTATTCTTACTTTCTGGGAGGAAAAAAAAAAATCTACTTATACCAGGTAGATTCCAGCGGTTTCACTGCTCACTCTCGTTTCTGTGCCCTCCCCAGAAGGCACAAAACCAGACTAAATAGAAGCCTTGACCTTTGAGTTTTTCACATTTGAATTAAATATTAAACCATGTCTAATTTTTTCTTAAATGTGATCCGACTGTAACCAAAATCTCAATAACTGAAAACTCAAAGGTACAGGTGTGGGGTTTTTTGTTCTGTTTTGTTCTAAAATAAATTTCAAAAATCTTTGTGAAGACAAAGCCTAATACTTTCAATAGCAAGTGCAAAATCGATGTTTTTCCAAAACATGAAAAGACTTCCAAATAATCTTTTTAGGAACTTTTTAAAATTATGAACAAACACTCTTATTATTCAGAAACAGTGAGCATGTCTCCAGGTAGAATTTGCTCACTCTTTAAGGAGCAGTGTCATGTGGAGTCCCCAATTATAAGCTTCCTTTCCTTTCCTAATGCTACAGAAAGTTCTAAGTCCTCCTCGCCAAATTACCTGGGACGCTCACCCTCTGTGTTCTGCTCCCTCACCTCATCAATATTTTCCATCACTCTTAAAATGGAGACGATCCCAGTACTTGACCAAGATGGGCCCATCCGTCTGGCAGGTGGTCATGTATTCGGTCAACCAAATCTGGGTTCTCAACAAACAATCTGCCCTCTACATGCGTTCTATGTATTAAAGTGTGTGGGGTGGTCTTTCCTACACCCCACCCAACACACACACACAATCCAGGGTGAAATAACTTTAAAAGATGCAGAAGTAATATAAGACAGCTCTGTTCGTTAGGTTTCTCAAAGCAAAGAACATGTTACCATGCATAACGAATCTCCAAAAAGGTGATACAGGATGTAGGCTATTCCAAAGATGACTGACCACAGATTTTTTTTTTTTAATTCAAGGGGCATCATTCATTGGCACAACAATTATTAAGCTCTTACTGTGCATCCTTTGCTGTGTTGAATAAATGATAAATTAAGATAGAATCCTTGCCCCAAAGAAACATGTATTTCACTGAACACATTGCATGCTCTTTAAGTGTGCTTTTTGCAGGAAGGTTGCTACTAACCACATGTAAACTAAGTAGCATTAAAATTTTTCAGTTCACGAGGCAAGTGTAGTTGCAATAGTGTCTGACATTCACCTAACAATTATTGGAAGTTCAAGTGGGAGAAGTCTGAGTACCCAGTAAGATGGCTTGAGGATCTTAATTATTTAAGCCACCTTCCTGCCAAACAGTTGACAGTATGAGATCCAACAGAAAGACATTTGGGATAACCCAAATATTCCCTCTGAAAAAAATGCAGAAATAAGAAATGCTTTTGGTATAGGACCTGGGAAGGAGAAATTTATATTTTTAATAATCACTGAAACTATCCTCTGCTAGCTAAAGGAACTGCATATTTGAAAAAATATTAAAAGCAATACAAAGAGAGTCAAATATCCTAGGGGAAGGCATCAATCCTGATCATAAACTTAATTAGAAAAATGAAAGTGCTCTCCCTTCCAAAAAAAATTCTCAAGTCTTTGTTTCTCTGCCACAGTTCTCAGGAGCTGTACCACCACTAGTGGCTGCCACACTGGTGGGACACTACAGAACATTTCCATCTCTGCAGAATACTCGATAAGACAGAGCTGCTCTCAAACACTCTACTGTCTTTATTAATCATACACTAATAAGCCAGGTCTTAATTTGACAAACTGTGGAGCAATCCTAACGCAAATCCGAGACATCACAGTCTGAAAACCACCTAAAAATATTTAATCCAATTCTCCCAACTTTATAAGTGTAGAAACTAAAGCTCAGAGACATTAAGCATGTATCCT
Organism: Ctenodactylus gundi; assembly: GCA_004027205.1. Lineage (NCBI taxonomy): Eukaryota > Metazoa > Chordata > Mammalia > Rodentia > Ctenodactylidae > Ctenodactylus > Ctenodactylus gundi. The sequence goes on from PVKB01000076.1 coordinate 881,297, forward strand.
GGCTTACCTGCATTTGAAGCAGCAGGGCCTCTTGCATCCACTGACATTGAACACAGTGGTTCCACACACTCCCTGGGCCTTCCATAATGCGTCCTGGAAGGTACAGAGTGTGGCATAATGCAGTTCTGGCTACTGCAGGCTACTGTACAGATCAGGGATGTTACTGTTGCATTCCTCTAGTGATTGTACAAAGCAGAGCTCTTTTCCATGAAATGATTCTTATAGGTTTTAAACTCAACTCTCACTGAAATTTCATATGTATCACAAATGCTAAGACTTGTGGAAAAATACTCACTTGCTCAGTTACAGAGTGTGTGTGTGTGTGTGTGTGTGTGTGTGTGTGCGTGTGTGTGTGTGTTATAGGCACGTGTGCATCTGTGTACATATATAGGATCAGCAAAGAGGATGATGATTTTTATTTCTCAATATTCAATCATACTTCACTTTTTAAAGCACTTAAAGTTCTAGTGGTTTTTGTAAACACTATTTCATTAATCCCACAAAACCCTACAAGGTATTTTTGTTTTATTTATTTTTCCCACAATGATTCTTTTTATCAATATATGTTTTTGATACAGAATAATTACATTCACCTTAAGGAATTGGTACATATACATATGGCATCATAATCATTTTTACTGCCATTTCAGAGATTAGAAATCATTTAGTCTGAAGTCTCATGAGTACGCAGGAACCAAAATACAAATCCAAATTATTTGGTCTCTAAAATTAAAGCACTTTTCATCCGATACCGCTGCCCCTCTTTAAATGAATGAGAAAAATCACTCCAACTGATTATATCATTTATACTCTTCCCAAACTACTTTTTGCAAAAATAAAGCATGTAGAATAACCAGGCATCTAATCCATACTCAATGTACCATCGGCGTGTGAATAACTCTGACTCCACTTCATAGAGGTTGGAGCGTCTCATCAAGTGCAAATCACTTCTTTTTCCATGTGAGTCCATGTACTTCTATCCCCAGTTAATTTTATATTTAGTGGGCACAGATATCATGAAACAATCCCATCACTCCCTAAAGAGTAAGCCTACTAACGTTTCTATCTTCACATCCCAGGAGAACAGTGGATTAAAGAGCTGAATTAAAGCTTTCTTATTTTCCTGCATGAAAACCATAGTGCTCTTGGATAAAAATATTTTTAAGAGAAGCAAAACATTTGGCAAATCTGTCTCAATTTTTTGACAGATGGAAAGTGTCTTTCATCTTACTAATACTGTGCAAATGCACTGTACTCTCTGGATAGTTGAAATTATGTGTTTTGATTATCAGAACTATGAAATGGTAGTGCAGAAAAATATGACAAGAAGAAAAAAAAAAAAACAGAAGAGGCACCAGGGGCGCATCTGGAGATTGAGTTGCATGTGCTTAAAAATACAGAAATCCTTCAAGGGGCACTTGAAAACAGAACATCAACAATTATTGAAAAATATTTACTTCAAGTCAGGTTGTATTTCTTACGTGAAAACTTAAAGTTGTTGTCTGATGAATCTTATAGTAAATTTTAAAAATATTTTTCACTCTCTTTAATTGAAAGAAATAAAAAGAGGTAGGAGGTCCATTTCAAACAACACGGCTATATAGTTTTTAAAATCCACCGTTCTTGAAATAGGTGAACTCTGCACCCCCACCTGACAGACTGTGAGGGTGTTCACACTCCCCTCATTTTCCAGGGCAGGTACAGATCTCCAAGTCATCAAGAGAAGGTAGCTGCGGTCTCCTAGGCCCTTGATGAAGCTGAGTTGAAAAGAGAAAAATGGGATTTTGTGGGAAAATCAAGGAAGTCACTCAAATAAAATTTCCACTGCTCCAATCAGTGTAGGTTCATCATTACACAACTGAGTTGTGATGACAATTCATTTTATAGAATTTCAGTGTCAGGTGAGCAAACACTTCAAGATTACAAAAGCCAAAGTAAGCATTGTTGCTCCTGTGTCAAATAGATGGCCTGATCCCGGGATCTCTCCATCACTTTTTAAGACAGATGGGACCAATGGAAGCGAACACTGGCCCGCAACAGTCTCTTGCAAACTTCCCTCTCTTTCCCCTTGCAACTACTCTCTGGCTATGACTAAGGCAGGAAACAGCTGTCGAAATGATGTGGTATGTTGGTGGATCTTGATCTGCCAAGACCTCAAATAACGGCAAAGTCTCCATTCACGTGGGCTCCTAAAGTGACCATCAGAAGAAACCTACACTGGTGACATGTTCACTGTCAGAGACTACTACATGCACCAAAACAAGCCCCTATCACAGCAAGCTGCTTCACACACAGGTCCATCTGTAACAGTCATCAGCTTCACACCAACAAACACACCCTGGCCACGTATCACCAAATCAAGGATAATGCTTTTTCCAAGCTCTCTAAGACATATGTGTGACCTTTCAGGTTTTTCTTCCAAATTTCCATTTAAAGTTTTGCAATGCTTTAAGGAATAAAGTTTTCTTTTACCTGTGATGTATCATAGGGAACAATAAACACTGTAGTATCAGAGCATGACTAGAATTTTATTGATGACCCAAGGCAAAATAAAATCCAGCCTGTTCTTTTGCAACAATATTAGATCTGCTGCTCTTTCAGCAGTAAAATCTTGTTTTGTCAGCAGCTACTGAGAGCAGATATGACTCCGAGGACACATAAAAGCCTACATATAAGGTAACGAGCTATTATATTTAGAAAATCTTTTTCTCTTTTTGCTACATAAGTACTCTCTGATATTTCATATTTTAAGTAATCAAAATCACCTTCAGAATGTAGAATCCCGAAAACATGTAGAATCATTTCTATCCTAATTGCACAAAATAGAAGAAAGATGCTGAAGACATGTGAGGGCACACAGAGAATCACACATGCCAGATGTGAAGGGACCTAAGAAGCACTGCACACAGCACCTTCATTCCATGAAAGAGGAAAGCGAGGCTCAGAAGGGCCACATGAACCACGTAGCATCATTCCAACACAAATAGCGCTAAATTCTTTTCTCAGTGGTGTTTTCAGAGAACACTCTTTTTTTTTTTAAGGTAGCTAAGCTCCTAATGGGTTAGCACTATTGATTTTTGTATTTTATGATGTTACTTCTCAACTTTTTAAAAAAGTGATATATTAAGATTTATAGCAATGAGTTATAAAGGATAACTGTTCTAAAACCTACCAACACCTGATACATAGATAGTGGCCCATAAATATGGATAGACTGAGGTTACAACTTCGAAAATTTAGAAATGGCCTAATGGAGGGCGTCTGCCATGGCTTCACAGTCCAACTGTCTAGAATTCTCATTTTTATATGTTTCAAAAAAGACAAGGTAAAAAACATGATTTTATGAATATAATATAAGCAAATCGCTACTTATATTTTGAAACAAAAAAGAAAATTCTGGATCTAGCCATCACAGAATCAGAAATAAGACATCACAGAAATAAGACTTATCCTCCCTGTAAAAGTAAGTCATTAACCAAATACATAAAATAACTCGAAGTCATCAAAAGAAGCTCTGTTCTCCCATACAGTTGATAAAACTGGGTACAAAAGAGAGAAATCAGGGCTTCTGTAGAAAAATCAGGCATGACATACAAATAAAAAATTTCATTGGTTGCAGTTAGTTTAGCAGAATCATTATAAGACTTAATTGTTTTTGTTATTGTGGTGGTGGCTGTCGTTTTGACACAAGGTCTCATTATGTAGCCCAGGCAGGCCTTGAATTCAAGACCCCTCTGCCTCAGCCTCCTGAGTGCTGTACACAGAGATATGTGACTACGTGCAGCAGAATTGAGTTCTAATAATAGATTACTTTTTATAATTCCCAGCATTAGATAACAGAAAGCACAGGCTGTGTTTTTGAGAGAAGGAAACACTCAAGTGGAGTTGTGCCCTTGCTTCAGCATTCTATCTTCCAAATGCAGCTTTGGAGACCAAACAAACATTTCACTTTGTGGCAGAAAAGACACAATAGAGAGTCAACTAATCAGGAAATAATACATAACATCTTTAAGTGCTACAAAACAAAAACCATCAACCAAGAACTCGGTATCATATTAAAATAGTATTCAAAAATGAAGGACAACTAACCAGATTTTCAGAAAAATAAAAACAAAAAACGTATCATTGGTAGATTTGTATTACCAGAGGTATTGTAGGATGGGCATCAGTTTGAGACTAGATCATACTGGATATAGACATGACGTACCAGAGAGGTCAGAAATAAATGATAAACATACGAACTGCATATCAAATGCAGCCAGTGCTCCATCTCTACGTGATCCATAGGCTACGAAGACTTTGACATATTTGACTGATAGGGAGAGGATCAAAAGAACATTTTGAAAATTAAAGTCAAGGTTTAGTAAAAATTACATAAAATACAAATTGTAGCATTCATAAGTGCTGTTACTGGATCACAGCCATGATCACATGCTTACAAATTGTCTAAGGGACTGGAGGAATAGTACAGCAGTTAGAGCACTTGCCTCGCAAGTACAAGACCCTGAGTTCGATTCCCCAGCAACAAATAAACAGGGCATGGTAGCATATGCCTGCAATTCCAGCATTTGGGAGGCTGAGACAAGAGGACTGCTGTGTGCTTAAAGTCAGCCTGGGTTCCATAGTGAGCTCAGGACTAGCCTGAACTACAAAGCAAGACTCTGTCTCAAAAAAAAAAAAAAAAAAATGCCTAAGATTTCTTTCACTCTACAGAAGTAGAGCTGAATCATTGTACTACTCAGGCCTGAAATATTTACTATCTGGTTCTTTACAGAAGTATACAGAATGAAGGACACTGAAAATAATAACTATATGATAAATGCTTATACCATTTTTCAATTTTAAGTCCATTTAAAAGACTGCTGCAAGTAAAAATAATGGCAATGGACTGTGATTTTTAAACATATAGAAGTAAAATATATGGCAACTTTAGGATAAATGACAGACCAAATAAAAGCACAGTATAGTTCTTACATTATCCATGAAGAGTTATGTCTTACTTAAGGCTGCTATTACAAAGATGATGGACTGATTTAAACACAAAACACTTTTTCCACCACAGATCTGAAAATCCAAGGTGTAACCAGTTTCGTCCCCAGCGAGAACCCACTTTCTGGAAGCCTTCTTGCTCCATCTTCACATGGCACAGATTATGAGAGGAAGATCTTCTCTCTCATGACCATCCTAAAGAAGGTACTAACTGCATCATGAGGACTCTATCCTTGTAGCCTAATTAACTCCCAAAAGATCTATGTCCAAACACCATCACATTCTATATTACAGCCTCAACAGATGAAGCTGAAAAGAAAACAAACATTCAGCTCATAAAAAAACAAATATTCATTTCATGAAAGGAAGTACAAATTGAGAAGGAAGCATTCAGTTCGTGAAAACAAATATTCAGTTTGTGAAAGAAAATAAACATTCAGTTCATGAAATTTGAAGGGGAATTCTAATTACATCATGATAAACTAACTGTATATGTTAAACTCTAAACTAATGTTGAAGTTTATTAAATAAAGGTTAGGCATGGTGGTATACACCCATAATCCCAGCACTCTAGAAGTCTGAGGCAGGAAGATGAGAAGTTTGAACCTAGCTTGGGCATCTTAGCAACCTAGAGACACACACTCTCAAAATGATTTTTTTTTTTAAATCTGGGAAGGTAGCTAAGTGACAAGGCCATGGCTTCAATCCTCAGTACCAAAAAATTTTAAATACAGATATATAAGCCAAGAAATATTATATTAATATAATAGTCTACTAAAAATTCTCAAACAAAAATGAGAGAAAACAAAAACAGGTGGGAAAAACAAAAAACTAAGATGGTAATCTTAAACATAACCATATCAATAATTGCATTAAGTACAAATGAACTAAACATTCTAATTAAAAGGCAAAGACTTCCAACTACACAAAATATTAGATATCAAATATATGCTCTGAGCAAAAGATGCATTTACTTATAAAGACACACAAAGGCAGAACATAAAAATGATGGTAGAAGATACACCAAAAATATTAGAAAGTAGAATAATTATATTAAAAAGACAAAGAGTGCTTTAAAAGAAAATAGGAAAGATAAGGAGAAATATATAATAATTATGAAAGAATCAAAGAATACTGAACATTTGAAATGTACTATCCAACGGTTTAAGAAGACTTATTACAATTTACAGAACACAATTCAACGCAACTATGGAATTTGTATTCTTTTAAAGTACACATGAACATTCATGAGACAGACTGGAAACGAAGCTTTTATTTTAAAGGTCTGAAAATATACACAATACAATTCCCAACTAAAAGAGTATTATATTTAAAATAGCAGCAAAAAGATATCTGGAATATCCCTAAATAGCTGAAAATTAAGTAATGCAAATCTAAATAAAATATGAGTAAGAGAAAAACAACACAAAAAGTAGAAAACATTTCACCCAAATAAAAATGGAAACAAAGTATTAAATTTTGTGGGTTGCAGCTAAAGCTGCCACTTCTTAAATAGAAGAGTGAGTGAGTGAGTGTGTGTGTGTGTGTGTGTGTTTTGTAGTACTGGAGACTGAAGCCAGGGCCTTCAAACTAAGCTGCACCCCAGGCCCCCTCCCCATTTTTTGAGGTAGCGTCTCCCTAAATTGCTAAATTCCTCAAGCTGTGATAGACTATTCTGTGTAAACTTCCCCAAATGCTAAAATTATAGGCATACATCACCATGCCAGCTAGAAATTTACATCTTTAGATGCTTGTCTTAGAAGTCAAAAATCAATTATCTCAGATTCATTTAAAGAAGCTAGAAAAACAACAGCCAATTAAGCTCAAAAGGAAGAAAATAATTTTAATGTAGAATTAAATTTTCAAATAACAAAGAAGGAAAACCCACAAAATTGAAATTCAGTGGTACATATCATAAAATATTTGAGAAAGAAATAACTATAACCCAGTAACCTCAAGTCAATGCTTTGTGAAAATATAAATGAGTCATTGATCAAATTTAAAAGGTAGATGTGGTAGACTCGATTAAATTCAAAACCCAATTATAGGCTTGGAAAAAAAGAGAAAAATAATACAAGCAAACAAAGGAAAAGTAACTTAGAAACTAAATACAAAGATGCATGTAATTCAAAAATAAGTTCATGGAAAAACCTGTGCCACACAAACACTAATCATGAAGCTAAAGTAGTTATACTGATATTTGAAACATGAATTATTGTCGAAGATATAGATATAATGATACAAGAATTAATCAAGAAGGTATAAAAATCTTTAAAATGAACATATCTAAAATAGGGTGTAAGAAATAAGTAAAACAAAAAATAACAGACCTATGGAATTAAATTAATTCTCAACTGTAATGAAAGGTTTTTAAACTCCTCTCTCAGTAACTGACATATCAAGCAGATAGGAAGTCTATTAGCATACGGAAGACTGAGTAAGTATAAGCTGACATTCAAATGACATTCCAAGCACAGAAGAACATACATTCTCTTCAGGAAATAATAGTATATTCACCAAGATAGACCATATGGTGAATAATAAATTATGTTGCAATAATTTAAAAGGCTTGAAAACTAAAGTTTATGTTGATGTCTTTACTTGTTAGACAGAAACCATTTTTGTTAAAAATTACTACGCTTTTTTTCTATACTAGATTACACGATGCCCCACAATGTAATGTGCGCGTGCGCACACACACACACACACACACACACACACACAATCTCTCTCTCATACACACACCTTCTCAACGAAAGAAATATGTTTGCCAATAAACCAAAAGATAAATGATCAAACTCAAATGCTTGCAAAACCTGTTATAGGCATTGTCTTCATGTTACATCAACTGCAATAAACAATAAATCAGCCCAGCAATTTTTTTGTATCATTGCAACACTCAAGAAAATTATATGAGTAATTTTGAAGTAGAAAAGAGAACTGGCAAACCAAAATCCTCTTCAATTAAAATATAATTTAGGACTGTAACTCGAAATTTACTTTCATGTTTTACACAGAGCTCTATGGAAGTATAATAATCTACCAAAATAAATCTGCTCAGGCTCCCACATGATTTTATATAAAACTACCTAGGCACACACCCTACTTTTCATTAATCCCATGCTACGCACTTTTTAAAGTCTGTATTGGTTCCATTTGATTATTGATTTCCTTTTTTTTTTTTTTTTTGCAGTGTTGGGAATCTAACCTAGGGCCTTGCTCATGTTAGACAAGTGCTCTACCACTGAGCTACCACTCTCAGCCCAAGCACTTGGGGGAGGGGTTGCCATTGCTGTTTTAAGCGAGAAGGCTTATGAGAGTATCATCTATTCTTAGATTGAGATAAAAACTAATGAGGCAGGGTTGGGTGTTCAGGATCAAAGCCAGAGGTATTGAATAGGTATAGATTCTCAAGATCCTGATAAGAGTTGTTAAAGGACTCAGAGAACAGGGAAGGAAGAGAGAGAGAGGGAACAGAAGCAGAATGATGAAAGAACCGAAACACTGGCTTTGAGAGGGTAGGACATGACTAAGGAGCAATCACCCCAGCTGCCTCAGAGGCTGGAAGGCCGAGGACAACAGAGAAGAGAAAAGTGAACACAAAGAAGCAAGAAGCAGATCAAGAAAATAAGCTGTATGCATCGAGCCCTGTGCACATGATCTGCAAAGAAGAAGGGATCAAAAAGAGGACACGGGTTCTGATTTGGTGGCGGCGGAAGATGACAGGGCAGAAACCAGACCTACAGTTATTCAAGAGCTGGGGCTCACAGCCATGCCCAAAGTGACTACATTTCAGCAAGCAGAACTGAGACACATTGGCTGAGTCCCTTAGGAACAGAAGTACTGTGTTTCCCACCCTAGGGACGCAGACGTAACCATTGAGCTAATGAGTGTGTACAAACGCTAGGCAAGCTAGGCTGCATCTGTATCTGCATAGGGCAGCCAAGTTAACAGGGAAAGGCGCAGCAAGATGGGCTTGAAGCAGACTCAGATTCTCCCGGGCTCCTGCACAGGTGCCCCGCAAAACTGAGACCCAGGAAGAGAGCAGTACCACCTAGGAGCAAAGGAGGGCCACGGCAGGCCTGAGTAAGGAGTGGCAGACTAACAATCTTATACTGAACAGAAGACCTGGTGATCTACGACGAGGATGAAAAAAATATACTGGCTGATAGCTAACAGCTGGGAGTGCGACCTTATGGAAGGCCATGGCGGTTACTACGGCTCTATCAGGTAAGTACTTAAAACATGGAATGCTACTGTCTGTTTTTCCTCTGCAATAGAAGCAGTCAACAAAATGTCATCTCCAGATTTTATGAATAACTTGTTTTCACACAAACACCAAAGTTTCACCCTCCCATGTCTCTGGAAAGGAAGTGAGCATTGTTAGGCCAAGCCAACCAAGAAAAGCAGGCAGAGCGCCTGTGTACTCTCACCAGAGTGAGGGGAAGGCCGGGCCATGACCTCAATCCTGCGTGCTAACCCTGCCTCCCTGGAAGGCTGACTTCCCCGAGGACTCACGCTCCACAAGCCCAAGAAAACAGGGGGACTCTGAGCTTCCATTTTCAACTTCTTAAAGTGCTTTCCTGCCCTCCCTTGTTGACTTTCTCTCATCTCAGGGCTTCTGGACTTCTCTCTAGGCTACACTTTCGGAGTTCTGGTACCTTCTTAAACCTAGTCCTCGAAGCCTCACAGAGGGCAAGGATGCTTCTTCCTGGAGTTCCTCCCAACACCTGGATCATGGCCCCAAACGCATGGCTCAGCTCTACAGTTTTGGACAGATCTTCAATAGGTACCTGCCTAACTGCACACAATGACTGTTGCCTAGGGTGCTTCAGTTGTTCCTGACCAATCAGATGCCTCGATATTAACTGCTGCTCCCTGTACCCAGGTGCCTTCCTTCCATCATGGCCTTAACCCCCAGGTCAGCTACTCACTCACATGCATTCATATCCGGAGCACCCGCCACACCCTCCTGCAGAGCAGATCCTCCAGAATAATTTTCCTCTCATTTTTTTCAAGGACATGAATGTGCACACCATTAACTTACTCCCTTAGTAAGGGTAACTGCACGACATGGAGTGATTGCTAGTATCAGAAGAAGGCTGTTATGACAAACTGATTGTTATTTCTTGATCTTCCAGATATACTTATTAGGAAAATAGAAATCGTACAACAGATGCTGAGAATGATTCGGACTGCCTTGCAATCCAACGAGCAAGTATCTCTGTGTATACAGGCAAGCAGAGCTCATTACAGAGAGAAAGAGAGACCACCTACAGCTGGGGAGAAACAAAGGCATGGATTAGAGTCACTTCCCCATTATTTCCACCAGGTGTAAATTTTAAAAGTGAGGCTATGTCACCCCGGAGGCCTCCTAAGCTCTCAACGTCTACAATCCAACAGAGTGTCTCCATCTAAATCAACCTGTAATATTAAGCACACAAAAAAGTATTAACAACAGGATGTGCTTTTTGTAAGGTCTGATGTGGAACTGAGGTCATGAAAACACAAGGTTTTAAAGGAAGGCGAAAGGGAGACACTCGAGACTGGGGAGCGATACGTTAAGCTTACTAATTTGTAGAATACTCACAAGGTCTAAATAATAAGGCACTTGAATGTGCAGAGTATTTGACAAATTCAAATTTATAAGCATTTGTTTGCCAGCCCATTTGCCAAGCTACAAGTGTGATGAGGGCTGTAAATGCAGTATTATATACGAAAGCATTATTTATTATCACTCAGGAACTGATGTGATGAAATAAAACATTTTAATAAGTGTCTTTCATCACTTTAAACTCTAGCCACAAAGGCCACTGGACAATACCAGTATGACGAACAGAACACAATGCTCCCTCTTTTGTCAAACCAGTGGCTCCAATTTGCACTCATTTGTGTTTTTGAGAACCTGGCTCCATTTCTGCCGTGTCTTAATAGTTACAAATGCTTGTTTTCAGGATAAATACCTAATATGTTTTTCTATCAGATTAGTTCATTATGGAATAATGTACATCAATTTCATGCATAATTTGCACTTTTATAGCTAAACGTCAAGTAGAAGCATTATCATTAAATGTTGATTCATGAAGAAAAGAATCATTTTTTAATTCAAACTCAGAACCATGTTTATCGAGCTGGCAAGAGCTGAGAATTCCGCAGGTGTCACACTGCTTCCCCAAGGAGACCAGCTCCCCGCTCCTACCTGTTGGCTGCTGTTTGCGACAGACTTTCTAGACATGGAAGGCTGTCCTTTCCTTGTGAAAACAGAAGCTGCACTTCATCACAGAGCTCCTCCAACTATGGGCTGAGGGCCACACACCTCCCCCTGCCTGTTCTGGTGAGGCTCTGGGACTAAGAATGGCTGTTAAATTTTTAAATTCTTGGCAAAAGGAAATAAATACATTTCCAGACACATAAAAATGATATGTAATTCAAAGCTCAATGTCCAGTAAGGTTTGGAACACAATCAGACTGGTGTTTCCCTGCTGCCTATGACTGCTTTGGGCCATTAATGTAACATCAGAAAGCTGCAACACCAACCACAGAGTTCTGCGAGCTGTAGTCATTACCAAGCCCTATGGAGAAAAAGTCTGCCAGGCCTGCCCTGGAATACCTAGAAAATTTTCCTGTTGCCCCATACATGTAACAAACAGTTTTACCCAACAAAGGCAAGTCTTCTTTTTCTTATGCTTGATGGTGAAGTAAAATTTCAAAGTCAACATCTGGCTTTACAAAGGTGTGGTGATACAAGTTCATAGTCCCAGCAGCTACCACACACACACACAAACACACAAACACACACACACACACACTCACTCTCTCTCTCTCTCTCTCTCCCCCCCACCCATGTCCCTGACGAAAATATTTTCACTTCTTCGTAAAATTTATGCTGGAGTTCTTCAGGCTCAGTCACTTACTTAAACCAGAGTCTCTACTTTCCCCTCCCTATTCTCCTCCCTGGAAGGAACCCACTACCCTGGCTGCAGTGAAGGAGTCTTTTTTCCCTGTTTTCATGAGTATATATGATAACCAATGGTTACATTGAGCTTGGGTATTTTGTGCACACATATTTTTGTGCATCAATATTACAATCCATCCCCTCCCCATATCTGGCCCTCCCTCACACTCCCTCAGCCCCCTTGATTCCCACTATCACACCCATTTGGTTCTATAAATATTTGGTTCTACAAATGCCTGTATTCTGGGTTTCTCATATTGGAGAAACCATGCAATATTTAACCTCCAGAGTCTGACTCACTTCACTAAGCATGATGGCCTCAAGTTGCACCCATTTACCTACAAAAGCCTCAAGTTTCTTTGTCATTATGGAGGCACGGCACTCCACTGTGCACTTATACCACAGCTGCTGTATCCATTTGGTCTGGTGACGGGCATTTCCACTTCTTCCACAGTTCCCCTACTGCTGGTTGGGCTGCTACAAACGTGGTGTGGTGGCTGGATCTAAAGTGTCCCCCAAAAGCCTCATGTACCTATGGATACTGTGTAATGTTGGGAGGTGGGGCCTGGCTGGAAGGAGCAGGTGCTTGGGGCTTGACCTGGAGGGGCGTGTGCTGGTTCCACCCTTCCTCCCAGACTAGTCTCAACTCTGCCATGATGCAGTGAGGATCTCTTGCCTCTGGAGCACCGGCTCTGACTCTGGGTCTAGCTGCAGCCCCACCATGCGGTTCCACCATTTCCAGCCACTCACCTGCAAACAGACTTTGCCTTTCTAAAACTATAAGCTAAAGCTAATTATATTTCCTCCCTAAAGTTGTTGAGTCACAGTGACAAAAAAACAAAAAACAACTAAGATACATGGGTACACATTTATCTCTATTGCATTCATCCTCTATGTTGCTTTTGTCCTTTTTTGGGAGGACACCAAGAAGTGTCACTGGACTGAATAAAGTACTTCCTTTCAGCCTCCTGAGGACTCATCATACTGCTTTCCATAGTGGCTGCATCAGTTCACGACCCATCAGCAATGGAAAAGGCTCCTTTTTCCCCTGCAACCTCGACAGCATCAACTGCTATTCAACTTCCTGACTGCGCCATTCTTACTGTGGTAAGATGACATCTGAGTGATGTTTTGATTTGCATTTCTCTAATGGCTGAGAATGTTGAGCATCTCCCATACATTTGCTGGCCCTATGAACTTCATCTTAGAAGTGCCTATTCACTTCAGTTGTTCAATTTGTTGAATCTGTGGGCCGTTTCTTTTGCATCAAGTGTCCTATTAGTAAAGCCCTGGCCTATGCCTACGTTTTCTAGATTTTTGCCTACTTTTCTCGCCAAGAATGCTCTGTGTTTCTGTTTTCATATCTGGGAGTGAAGGCGTTGTCTTTGTTCTTCACCTTGAGTCCAACCTGATTCCTTTACAGCACTTAATTCTGCAGCGAGGATTTACTTTATTGTTTGTATAAGCTCACTGAGGCTGCAGTATGCATGTATTGTGCTGTCTCATGCTGCACTATTAAAAGTATTTAGCATATTCAGCACTAAATATACTGACACTTAGTAAGAAATGAATGAATGCATTAGGATATGAGAGAGAAAGAGAATAAGGAAGGGCTTTTAATGAAAGAACACATTTTTCTCCCAAAACACCAATTCCATTTAAGAATTAAAGCCACCACTTACGGAGCATGGACTATGTCCCCAGACACTGTGCTCTGTCCTTTACTTCTTGTGGATGCCAGAACAAAAATTACTGCAAAATAAATGACTTGGAAAAACGGAAATTTAGCACATAGTTCTGGAGACCAAGAAGCTAAAACCAAGGTGTTCACAGAGCCATATTTTTCCCTAAGTTACGAGAATCCACCCCCTGCTTCATCCAGCTCCTCACAGCCACTGTCATTCCTTACCCTGTGGTTGCATCACTCTATCCTGTGTGTCTGTCTTCACATTGTCCCCTCCCCTGTGCCACAATGTCATCTCTACTGTCCCTTACAAGGACACTTGTGATCAGATTCAGAGTCTATCTGTGTACCACAGAAATCCTAATTCCATTTATAAAGACTGTTGGTAAAAGATCCCACTCACAGGATCCAGGGATAAGAGAGTGAACATACCAGCCCACTGTACTTAGCATCAAAACATTACACCAGGTTATGAGCTTTACAGTGACTTCTTGGAAAACTCTACTCATTAAGTAAACAGGCTATCATGTGACACCTAACCTGACAGGATTTTGGTCTGTTCCCTACAAAGTATGGCAGTATACCACCTAGGGCTACTTTCTGAGTTGTCTGACCTACCAACTGAATAGACTGGAATCTCCAAGCCACCCCCAGGTCTCTCTGTCCCCTTTCTGCTGTTTATAGATCCACACCGTCCATAGGACATGCAGAAATAGAGGCAATTTCACAGGTCACAAGAAAAATTCCCAGCTGCTCTCTGGGTTAATCAAACACCATTTCACAGCTTCTCTAAAATTAAGTTATGTCAGTTAGTTTTCCTCAGTGCCTTTCTGTTCCCACCCCCAATTGGTGGTGAGGGTGGCAATACTTAAGGCTGAGCCCAGGGCGTTCACACTGAGCTGCATCTCAGCCCTTTTTTATTTTGAGACAGGGCCTCCCTGAGTCACTAATTTCCCTAAGCTGGGCTCAAAACTGCAATTCCCCAGCATCAGCCTCCACAATGCTGAGATCACAGACCTGAACTCAGTGCTCATTAAGGTTCTTGGCAAGTAAACTATGTTCGTCGGCACCACTTGAGAGCAGTATATACAGGAAAGTATAATGGAAGAATTTCTTCTTCATTTTACTCTAGCAATCAACAAAAATGTGCTGGGGTTTTTTTTTTTTAACTTGGATGCAAATAACAATGGAGCATCACTCATAGTGAGAAGCAGGTGGAACTAATAACAGAATTCTCCCACGGTCATCCTGCACTACACCAGCCCAAGCGAGCATGTGTTTCTCCATCCTCCTTCGAGTCACTTGGTGTGAAATCCAAGTGAAGTCAGATCCTGGTGAAAATTCCCCTCCTAGTGGTAGGAGAAAAGTAATGTACATCTGAAAGTATACAACTTGTTCCTTTCTGCAGCTGGACCAGAACGGTCGGAGACCATGCCTAGTCAGAAGGGAAACACAGTCAAGGACATGGACGAGGCAGAGGCCAGCCTCTTGGAAATTTATGTCCGTATTTAAGCTTTGACTCCTTCACAGCAAACAAATGTCACACTTTAATATCACCGCACAGTAAAGAAAAACCTTTGACTCGTGAGCCTGTGCAGAAGGCAGAGTGAAAAAGCAGGAGTCACATGAGAGCCACCCCCATCCTTCACTTTGGTGAAGAATAAAAAGGCTTTTGTGTGATTTCTTTTACCTCTGCAGGAACTGGAGCTCAAATCAACTCTGTGGACCCAAAACTAGCAGGGGCTGAGCAACTCCCACTTATCTGATGGCTTCATAGTGACTATACCATTTAGCACCCATAACCACCCTAGAAAGTAGGCAAAAACCTTCATTTTAGAATTTAGGAAATTGAGGCTTAGGAAGTCTAAATGTCATCCCAAAGGTCAGTCAGCTCATCTGCAGCCATGAAGGCTAAGTCAAAGAGAATGCAAACCGCAAGCTGACTTAAACAAAGTCGGTTTTCCTGCTCCCACCAGCATCTATAAACATACACTTTCAACACAGTGACAGGCTAACTCTTGTAATCATGTTATTATAGCATTCCAGTAAGTCTACAAGCGGCACGTTGTGTTCACTGAGGACCACCGGGAGGTGACACTGTCCCCTCCCACTCCACCCAGTCCACAAACTGACTGTCAAATACCAACTGCTGTGATCTGTTTAGCAAGGTTGACTGCTTGATTGCCGTGAGTAATTGGATACCATTAATATTGGTCAGCTCCAGGACACAGGAAGCTGGTGAAGCGTGATAGTTGTATTTTGAATGCCATTAGATTATTTCTAGGGAGAACAGGAAGACTATCAAGGATACAGTTTTTCTAAGTACAAAAGAGATAATCGCTTCCCTAGAGGTGAAGGAGACAAGCCTAGGGCTCCTTTAATAACATGAGTACCCACCCTTACTAAGAAGCATGAGGTCAAAAAGTCTTGCAAGCCATGCCCAATCCTGGGAAGCCTGACCCTGACTATGTCCTCAGGGGGTGACATCCATATTCCCTCATCCAGAATAACACTAAAACTCTGCCTGCTGGTGGTCACTGTCTAAATGTTGACATATCAATGAGGTCAGAGCAATGCTAGTCAGGAAATTAATACAATAGTTAACTATCTGAAAGGTCCAGCATAAATCTTTTGTTATTTAATGTGTACTAAATGCTCTCTGTAGACTAAGATACTACAGAATAATTATATCAAATGAGATTATCTTGTTTAAAAACCCTGTGCAAAAAAAAAGAACACTAAAAATGAGAAATTAAAGAGACTATAGAAAGGTATATTTTATATTCATATGAAAAGGAGAATCCAGAAGCAACTTTAAAGGGTAGTAACAGACTGGGGAAAGTAAAGAAAAAAAATTCAGAAAAATATAGTCACTCAACAGCAACAGCGCACGCATGGTCTCAAAACTCACTAGCTATCAGTTTCAGGCTTCAAAATGGAAGCTTCCCTCATCTGGCCAGCACGGTGAGCAGAGCAAAAAGTTAAACCTTGGTAGACAGTAAAGGTGAAGGAAATATGGATGGAAGCCTGGAATCACGGAACAAGTACCAGAAGCAATATACTCAGCACATGCTTCCATTTGCATTAATTTTTCCATTATTTACAGGAAGTTCCTAGGAATTGGACCATTTTGACCAGCTTCTCCAGAGGTATTCACTGTTTGTTTGGATAAACTCTGAAATGTGAACTGAAAAGAAACAAATGACCATACATCTTTATGAAAGGGCCACAACTATGAAATTCTCAGGGGAAAAAATAGAGTATGTTTTTATGACATTGTGGAGGCAATAATTTTTTGAATATGGTTCTTAAGTCACAGGTGAAAAAAATACATATATATACATACACACAGCTAAAAAGACCCGGGGATGTCTTCAGTGTGGTGTGTTTGCATACCATGCACAAAATCCTGGGTTTAATCTTCAGTAAAGGAAGGAAAAAAGGAAGGAAGGAAGGAAAGAGTGAGAAAAAGAGAAAAACAAACGCACAGGCAATAGCATTAGGATTGGCTGCTTTACCAATGAAAATGATCTTATTTTCAGAAAGCAAGCCCAGAAAGAGAAAACCAACTCGCCCGAGGCCTAACACTGAGTTAGTGGCCAGACAGGTACCCTAATAGTTCTGCTTCAATGAATTTCCTAGGCCCCAGTACCACTGACAATTTCTTAACCCATTATGGTATGATTTTTTTTTCTTATTGTTGGATGTTTTCCCTTCAGCGATAGTAGCTTTACTGATAAATTTGCAGATAACATCAACTGAGGTTAACAGAGGACACCATCAGCTTAAGAGAACTGGTCATATCCACAATTTTCCCCGGCAATAACAATAAAGAGATTCCAAAGCGTTTCAAAATCTGGGAAAGGACAAAATGCTTCCCTGAAAATACAAAAAGTGGGATGAAAGCCTGCATGGTTTTTAGGTACAAGAAAACTACATAAATATGTGGTGAGCCATCTAGAAGTGAGAATGGAATCTAGATTTCTCAGTTCTTATGCCTCAAAAACTAAGCAGGAGACAAAACCAAGTACAGAGGGTCAACTCTACTCTTTCCTCTTGGAATTAATATCTTTTCCACTAGCACAGGGGTCCCCACCCAGGCCACAACAGCAGATGAGCAGTGGGCCAGCACTGACAAAAACTGGGATGGAGTAAACCAGCTAGTCACCATTTTCTTGCCATCCTTACAACCGCAACCCACTTGCCCAAGTGTGAGGAAAAGGAAAGGGGAGGGAGGAGGTCAACAGTCTATACAGCTCTGTGCTATCTATCTTTCCAGAAATCTTCAGATATTAACTAATTATCCTATGCTATATATCTCTGTGGGACAGAGAAGAGCAACCCAGCTGTGCCCCACTTCAAGAAAAACTGATTTACAGAAATTAAAATTTATCACAAATACCGGTAATGGAATGAATCAGAAAACATACTTAGAGAAGGGTCCTCCATAGTGTCGTATTTTTTAAAGAATGAACCTCAAGTTATTCTATCAGAAGCCATTATAAAAGACTTAAGTTTATAAAAACAGGTGTATCAGCGGGTTAATTGTTAAATTAAAAAATTAAAAATCTCTTTCAATAGCATGTGACCTCCACATCCCACTTCCAAGTACTAAAAATATGAACTGATTTGCCAGAGTTGATTAAATGCAAATTCAGGGAATCACAGCTATTGGTAAAGCTAAATATGTCTGTATGTGTTTTGCTGTTTCTGTGAGCAAATAGGAAAACTGAGGATCTAAGAAACAGTCATTTCCAGATCGAGGTATATAATTATGCTCTCATAGTCTTTTTATCTATAAAATATCTGTAAGTCTTTAATACGCGTTTAAATCTAAGTTTTCATGCATGTGAACTGATATGCAGAATGTCCAGGATAAACAGACACTGGAACAAAACCATCACGCATGCCATGTTCCAAGGAGAGTTCTAGATACCCACTTATGTTAATGATGATGAAATAAAAGCTTTTAGGAGCAAAGTACTTAATTCCAACACTTTTCAAACAAGCAAATTTGCATCTTAAGATAGAACCCCAAAAGGGCATCTGTACACACTTCAGCATTCCTTTGACAGGTCTGACACTCTGTGTGCATGTGTGTGTATGTGTGTTTAAACACAAACGGTGGATTAACTGGCCTTTCTACTCCCAGAGGCAGCATGTGTGTCAGCAGACTTTTAGCCTCTATTCTACAAGGCCCTGAATACTACGTAGGAAACAACGGTTAAAGTGGTTTAGAAACCTGAGCAAAGTATTATCATGACCCAAACCAAAGTTTAAAGAGCTGAGAAATGTACCATCTAAAATGTGTTTCAACAGACCATTAGAAGTACAGACAACTTGGAATATACAGCACTATGGATTAAGGTTGATCGACAAGAAAACAATGCAACTGATTTATAGCTGAAGCTGGGTGTGGTGGTGTAGAGGCTGAGGAAGGAGGACTGTAAGTTTGAACCCAACTCAAGCAATTTAGTGACTGGCCCTATCTCAAAATAAAACGTCATCATGGAGATGTAGCTCGGTGCAAAGGCTCTGAGTTCAAACCCTAGTACAATCAATCAATCAATAAAAAGAAGGAAAGTTGAATCTATGACTAGTTAACTAGTTAATTTATTTTACCAATGCACTCCCCAGCTAATTATCAAGTATGACAAGGCCAGGTAAAAGGAAATACAATTCTTGCTAAAACTGGAGCACAGGACTAAATAACAAGAGAGAATGAAAATGCTCCTCATAATCTGTCTAAAGATTCCATTAAGTAATGCTGTTTTATTCTGAGTCTCGATAATGGAGCGATGTATGAGTTCCACATGAATATGGAATGATTCCAAACAATGTTCCCACACAATGAGTGTGAAAGCAGGTTATGCTTGTGGAAAATAGATAAGGGAATTTTTGGCAAAACCAAAACACTGGAACTGAATACACATATTGAGTATTCTATGAGATGGAGGCTATGGATGAATGGAGATTTAAAAAACAAAGCAACACTATGAATAGGGACAGCCATGCATGTAATTTTTGTCAAGACAAATTGGCTGATTAGAGCTGTTAGATATTGTGATAATACAAAAGAGGAGCTGGTGAGAAAATTCGCTAAGCTCAAATGAACAGTAAAACTGAAAATGAACAAAGATTATAACATCACTTCAGAACTGGAGTTCATAATAAAGCTCTTTGAGTCCACTGTACCTTTTATCTCAATGGTTCACAGCATTTCACAGAATCACTGAATCATGATGTCTGTGGTTGAAAGTGACCAAAAGAATGGTCATACCCAAGGTTTTTCCATCTACTCTCAGTACCTGCCCACCTGTCAACACAGCCTGCTATTCAGGCCCTCCAGGAATCTCATTTCCTCCTGAGTGCACCTTTTCAGGTCCAAGGAGAAGAGTTCAAAACATTCATACTTGTCATTTCCTTTGCACTGAGGCATATTAGCAAAATTATTCACCAAACGGACCCGGATGTTGGCAGGCCAAGAGAAGAGGACAGCAAGAGAAGACTGCAAAGTTGGTAAGGAAATAATCAGGTAAGTGGTTAGCTGATCTTGCGAGTACAAAATTCTTCTCTCTTCCTGGACAACTGTCTCACATGGCAGAAGCTCCATGTACTGCCATGCACCACCTGAGAGTGCTTCAGCCAACAGCAGGCCACTACACAACCAAGGTACCACAAACTGTAATAGAGCTCAAAATTACTGTTGCCTAGGGAGACTGTAGCCACCACAACATCCTAGCACAATTCATCACGACTTTTTTATCCGTGGTGATGCTGGAACAAGTAGACAACTGTCCTGCTGGGCATATAGAAGTTTAGCTCATGTGATTACATTCAGGACATAACAATAGTAAATGACATGTTATTAGTAATATTTACTGTACTTTACTTTCTACTGTTCTTTAGAGCATACTCTCTATTGAGACAAAAGAAAGTTTAGTATAAAACAGCATACAGGGTTTTCCCAGCACAATCTCATATAGCTCATATTTACCATCATTTTCTTGTATACTTGATTTAATATTATGTTCCTTTGTTGTTCATGGCCGTAAAAGTAACAGATTATAACAAGTGTGTGTGTGTGTGTGTGTGTGTGTGTGTGTGTGTGTGTGTGTGTGTGTGTGTGTGTGTGTAGACAGATATAGATATATATTTGCCAAGCTATAGGAGGCTCTACAGTCTATATTTGCTTAAGTACAATCTAAAACATTTGCTAATTATGAATTGCTAAAGAATACATTTATCAGAATGTGGCCCACTTTTAAAGGACTCATGATTGTATTAGAGTATGTATTGAGTATCCATTACATGCCAAGCATTATTCTAGGAACTGCAGCTATGGTAGTGACCAAAAAAAAGGTGGGAGGGAGGGGAAGGGAAGGGAAGGGAGGAAGAAAGAGGAAAAAAGAAAGTCAGGTGGAAATAAAGGACAGAAGAAAAACAGAGTAGGACTGAGGGGAGGAGATCAGATGGGGGAAGCTAACTTAAACACGGTGGCCAGAGGTGAGGAAGGGCATGGATAATGGAAGAATGAAGAGAAAACAGTTAACAGAGTAATCAGCACACAGGTGTGGTTGAATAGAAGGACTAACAACATCCTAGGTACCAAGCATCTGTACACAGTTATACTACTGTGTAGTAAATCCATGATAGATAGTAATTAATTAATTAAAAATGACTAATACAGAGGATTTTGAATGTTCCCAACACAAAGAAATGATAAGTAACTCACATGACACATATGATCTTCACCCTGAGATATACTTACGTAATGTATATATTACTGAAGTGTCACACTGTACCCCATAATCATGTACAATTATGCTACAATAAAAATAAAAATACTTTTAAATAATAAGGTGGTCAGATTGCCACAACGACAGTTAAGCAAAGGTCTGAAGGAGTTCTGGGGGCCATCTTGGGAAAGTGAGGCAGTAGGGGCAGCAGGTGCCCAAGTGTGACGAGGGTGTGTGCGCAGCAGAGATGGCAAGTACCTTGAGAGAGGCTTAGCTGGAAAGTCACAATCTTTGTCCTTGAATGACTTCGTTTAGCTTGCCCTAAAAGAATCTGCTCTGGATTCCCCTTGATAAAGCCCCTAAGAGTGGATCACGTCATCAAGGGTCTTCTTTGAGCTCAGGACCCATCACACCGACCCTGGGAGTGCTTAACCCCAGCCCAACCCAGGCTCTCCACCTGGAGATGTCTTGTCTCAGCTGCTCAAGAAAGACTCTCACTCCCTACAGCAGGAAGTGTGCTCTGCTGTGAGGCAGGAAGTGTGTTCTGCTGTGAGGCAGGAAGCAGCTCACTTTCCACACTTCCTGTGAATCATTAGGCCTCCTCTAGAATGAGCAGTTGTTGTTTCCTGTCTAGAGCATGTGGTTATCATGGTCTGATTGATTTTATATATATATAAAATCTGAGCAAGAATAATCCCAAAAAAGTAGCAAATTAAATTTTCTGCTTACAGAAACACCTTCCCATATGAACAAATATTCTTCTGGTTTAGGAGTCTGCAGGTGGAGTTGGCCACTGATACTATGATGTTCATAAAGAAATCATACGGGCCCACAGCCACCCCCTGAGGTTATGTCCCTGGGCAAGCAGGCCAGTGCCAAGAGAGTAAAGAACTTCCGAACTTCAAGGTCACTCTGGTAGCAGCCAGTCCATCAGTGATTACCCAGAATCTCCTCAGAACACAGTAACCTCCCAGGTCTCATGAAATGCCTTATTTCCCCAAGGACCTTTAGAGAAGGAACCCAGAGGGACGGGCAGGCTAGCCACCTGGTCCTCCTGGGGACCTCCTGGAGCAGAAATTCTTAGCTTTCTTTTTGCCAGTTCCTGAACTTCTATTTTATTTTATTATATTTTATTTGATTTTATTTTACTTTTGAATGTGTACACAAAAGAAACTCAGTTACATGTTGGTTGTATACAACTTGGGCAATTAGTGTCAATACATATCGCTTTTTTAACTCAATTTTTCCTCCCCTTTTCATCCCCCACTGCATTTCAATCTTCCCCTTAAAACATGGGACCATATCAAACAGCAAAGGAAACAATTAACAGGGTGAAAAGATGGCTTACATAATGAAAAAATTTTTCCCAAATACTCCTCAGATAGAGGACTAAAACTAGAATATATAAAGAACTCGAAGAACTCCCAAAATCCTCAAAGTAAAAGATTCAATCAAAAAAAAGGGCAACTGAAATGGGAAAAAAAATACTGCTCAGCATAGTATGTACAGATGGCCAAAGAGCAGGTGAAAACAACATGTTTGACTATCAGAGAAATGCAAATCAAACCAACACTGAGATTCCATTTTATTCCAATAAAAATGACTATCATTATGAAATCAAAACAACAAATGTTGGCAAGAATGCGGGTAAAAAGGAGCATTTCTGCATTGACGGTGGGACTGTAAACTACTATAGCCGCTTTGGAAACTGGTTTGGAGATTCCTTAGAAAATTGAAGATAGAAATCCCAGTTGAGCCAGCAATACTTCTCCTCGGTGTCTTTCCAAAAGAGCTGAAGTCATCATATCAGAGACACATGCATACCCGTATTTACAGCACCACAACTCCTAACAGCTAAATCCTGGAAACACCTTAGATGCTCATCAACAGATGAATAGATTTTTAAGAAGTGGTATATACGGAATGGAATATTATATTACCATACAGAAAGGGAGATTCTTCACTCTTATCCTGAGGTCAATGGGTAAAATTTAGTGGGTCGGCAAACTTGACCACTTAAAATAAATCTTATTTTTTACCAGTAATTGGCTGAAATTTAGCATGTTGTTTCATCACAAATAATCAAAAATGAAACCTAGAGGGAATCAATAGTACCTGTTGATTTGCCACAAATAGAAATCACAAACATTTTCATATTGTAATTTACCCAGATACCTCAAAATACGTTCCTACTGTTTCTATGGAACAGGATCTATTAGACTCATCAGTAGATCTTGTTAATAAAAATGCACATATACTATCAAAATTATGTCTTTATATATTGATGTACTGTGTGTGTGAGAGAGAGAAAGAGAGATTAATTGAATCTAGCTCTTTTGTACAGAACTAAATCCCCAGCTTCCTCTAATTTTTTATTTTGAGACAAATTACCCAGATTGGTCTCAAACTTGTGATCTTCCTGCTTCAGCCTCCCAAGACTGATGAGATTACAAGTATGGTCCACCACCACCTGTTGATATAATACTTCAGTATCTTTTCATATGATTAATCAACTCATAGCATATATAATTAAGCTTTATAGAGGGACACATGGTAAAGTAAAGTAAGGTAAGGAGGAGGAATAGGAAAAGAAAGGGAAAATGGAGGGAATGGAGCAAATAGGCACTCGGAGGTTTTCTTCAGATCTAGTGGACTTCAAATTATATTTATGCAGATTGTCATATGGTCCTACAGGAGAAAAAAAAAGACCCCCCCCCCAATATTTACATAGATGATCCTCATAAAACAGCACTTGATTAATGCTGAGCTGCTACCAGGAACCAGACATGCGTGCTAGAAGCTGTGTCACCACGTACACAGGCAGTCTGCTACTCGAGGTGCAGCAGGCAAGGCTCGGCCCTCGGCATGGCATCAGGACGCACAGGAGCAGGCACAGCGGAGCACACCCTGCCAGTCTCCCGCCCCATCTTCATGTGCTATTTCTTCATGTTAAGTCAGGGTAAACTCTTCTGCACCAGAAATCTGCAGTCATCTACAGCACTGTCCTCTAAATCTATTCTTTTCTTTTAATAATTGTATCCCCACTTCTCAGCTTTGGTCGAGATTTTCCTACCTTGTACCTCAGGTTTATCTTACATTCTCCCTGGTTCATTCAGAGTGATGCTTATTGCTATCAGCATTTCTATAAGAGCATGCCCCTTTAAAAGCCTCCGATGTCCCCCAAAGCACACCAGCTGTCCCACAAAAGGTACCATCAGAGCACAGACAGGACTGCCAGCAGGTGGAGGTGGCCCAGCCCCTTCTCTCGGAAGCCCCCAGTGAATCTGGCTCTTAGCAACAACCTTGGGCCAGCAGCAAATGTTCGCCATGTTCCGGTTGCCCTACCATTGTGGCCTATGAATTACGCTAACTGGAGGAGTTCATATGCTGACAATGAAATCAGTGCCCAGAAAGTATAACTGGAACAGGCTGGATCTGCAGGGAGAACGCAGCATCTACTAACAGACAACACAGAAAGCCTCCCTCGTTAGAAAGGGTGCAGGGAGGCAGGGCCAGGAGGAAGAACCAAGCTGCAAATCACTTCTTAATGTCAGACATCATTTCTAGGTTATCGGGACAACGGGCAAATGAGAGAGACAATGGCAGACAGATGGTCGGGCCTCCTCAGCACTAAACAAGGGTGAGCGACAAACGAAGCTTAAATAGGTTTGTACTGTGACTCATTTTAATTTTCTGGCAAGGCAGCTCTTTAGATATGATTTTTGAATTGACCACTCCACAGAATAAGTAGTCCCCTTCTGCCTCCCAGGCTCTCCTGGGGATGAGAGACGAGGCTGCAGTTGCTGTGGTATGTGCGCACAGCCAAAATGACTAGCTACAAATGCCAGTCAGAGTGCGTGTCACTCCTTCCAAGAGTGTGACACTACACTCAGAAAAACGCCAAACCCCTGAGCACAGTGGCATGGCCAGGCCTTCTGTGATATGGCCCCGCTGCTGACTTCTCCCCTCAGCATAGACTTCATTTCTCTTTGCTCACAGCACACAGACATAGTGGTCTTCTTTTTCATGTGTGCGGGTGTGTGTCTGCGTGTGTATGTGTGTGCCACTGGGGTTGAACGGAGGGCCTCTCATATGCTAGACAAAATCTCTACCACTAAGCTACCACCTTGCACTTTTTAAATTTTATTGTGAGCCACAGTCCACGAAGTTGCTCAAACTGGCCTTGAACCTGTGATCTTCCTGCCTCAGCCCCTTAAGCAGCTAGGAATACAGGTGTGAACCATCACACCTCTCTCGCACTGGTCTTCCTTTCCTTCACTGAACAAATCATGTTTTCCCCACTCACAGCACTTGATTTCACTAAATGTCTGCTTAGGTTGTTTAACTATCAAATCTTTCCATCACTAACCCTTTCTTACCTTCCAAGTCTTAGCTTAATGTCACCACAGCAAAGAGAAATTCTTTGGCAGAAAAATGAGTGTTACTTTGTTTCCAGGTCTATTCACCCTAGTACGTCATCCCCAATTTTTTTCAGAGCATCAACCATGTAGAAAATTCCTTCTTCTTTGCTTTTCTCCTTCTATGATGCCAAGATCTAGTCTTCCTGGTGGCCATATTCCCAGCCACGGAAGAGTGTTCACCACACCGCGAGCACTCAGCCCACACTAGTGTGGATCGGGCAAGTCTCTTCATGACTGCTCTCACAAGAGCATCATCTGCAAGCCCAGTGGAGAGCCCGTTCCAGAAGCCAGCCCTGTTGCCACCTAACCTTCGGATTCCTGCCTCAAGAACTGTAAAGAAAAGCAACTTGTATTGTTTAAGCCACCCAGTCCATGTTATTTTATTCAGGTGGCAATGGGATATTGTAAAAGTTATTAAAATTGTGATCTGAAACAGTTATTAAACCAGGGTAACAATTTCACTATGTACTTGGGCATCAAGATAAGCATGTCGACCCACCATGTCATACAACTCAAACACAAATGATAAAAATGAAATCTCCAAGAGCAGGACTACAAGGCCTACAGATCCATTCATGCAGACCTTCTCAGAAGGTGCTCACAAGTCATGGAACAACCCACTGTGGTTCACCGGTCTGTGGGTGACCTCTTCGTATCCTGCTGATCACTGAAGATACCTGTCTACCCAAAGCTAATTGAACAACTAATTGAGAAGTCCAAAGGTTTTGTCAACCCCACATAGGACACACAACTTAGTGTAAGACTATATCTACTATTAAATAAATTAATAAATGAGAGAGAAGCTTTTCAATTCTGACTGCTTTGTCTTTAAGACACACCATACATCAATTTGAAATACTCAAGAAACAAAGTAAGTTATCTTATAGTAAGTATTCGGTAGTTATGTGAATAGTATGATTAAAAAGAAATAAAACTGGAGTAGTGGTACAGACTTGTAATCTCACCAGTCTGGAAGGCTGAGGTGGGAGGACCGTAAGTTTGAGCCCAGCTTGGACAACAGTTTGGTGACTTAGAAAGAGTCTGTCAACATAAAAATTTTTAAAAGCTCAGTGTCAAGGCCCAAGATTGCAACCCTAGTGCGCCAGAAAAAAAACAAAGAAAAAGAAAAAAATTAACCTGATATGATAGCACGTGCCCATATACATCCCAGGAGGCCAGAAAACTAAAATCACAAATAAGCATCTTTATACTACAATTACTGAGACAGTATTTTAAATACTGTAATCCTTACCTATTGGTCTGCTTGTCATTTATTTATATGTATTAAGAGTTGTCTGTCATAAATGTTTAATTTCTTCTATTTAAAAATCTTGTTTTGTGATAGACAAATTATGTAGAATGACTGAAGAGCAAGAAAAGAGACTTACTGATATGGAGATTTCAATGTGATTTTAGTCATAAGAACTAATATAATTCATGATATAAAGCATTGAACAAAACTGAAAAAGTATAAAACTTTCACTTTCTTTTTTCTCCTCATTTTCTGTCTTAACACTCCAGTTAAGCAATTTAATATATCTTATATATCCCTCCACATTTTTCAAGAAAATACGTGAGTTTACATATTTAACTATACTTAGATATGTCTGTTTATGAGTGTATGCTATATAAATCAATCTTTATTAACTAACCAATAACTCAGAAGCCAAACATATAAAATATTCTTTTTTTAATCCAGAAATAAGATCCTTCCATTTTAGATAATAGCTGGATTTTCTTATAGAAAGCAAACAAACAAAAATATACAGCACAGTTGAAGTTGTAATAATAATAGTAATAAAGCAACAAATAGAGCTCAATAATGCCCATTACTGAGTATTTATTAGTTAACAGGGCAGCCCCTGGCACTGCCCAAACACACTGACAGACTGTATCATGGAAAGCTTATAGTAACTCCATGTGACAAGCATGATCCAAATTCCACAGATACAGAAGACTAAATATGTTAATTAATTTGCCTAAAACAATTAGTGATGAGTAGAGGAAAGAAGAGTCAACAATCTTTATTATTATACCTTTCTGTTGATATTTGTATTCTTGAGTACAACAGACAAAATACACATTCTCTAGGAAGATGTCACAAGACAGAAAATAAAATGTTAGTATGAGAGTAAGGTAGGGAAAGAATGTTCACACATTTATGAATTAAATCCTGAAAGTGCAAATGATTTTATAAGCAAGTGATTCCATACAACCCCAAGCATTCCCTTTGGGGTAGCAGCATCAAAAACAGAAAGTTCTGACGGGGCAATGTTTGTGGGTTTTGGTGATGTGATCTCTTTGGGTTTCTATTTCCTGATACTACTGCATTTCTCGATTCTCGGGTTGAGACAAGCCGGTTATCCTGGCCGACTTTCTTCCCTCATGCTCCAT
Organism: Ctenodactylus gundi; assembly: GCA_004027205.1. Lineage (NCBI taxonomy): Eukaryota > Metazoa > Chordata > Mammalia > Rodentia > Ctenodactylidae > Ctenodactylus > Ctenodactylus gundi. Next base: position 909,479 of record PVKB01000076.1, read on the forward strand.
CCATCTTGTCTGCTGCGTGACCAGCACTAATGCTGTGGATCCTCCCTCAATAGGTCCTGGCCTTCTGCACCCTCATCACATCATAGCGAAGGCCTACCCTCCAGGTAGAAAGACTTGGCCAGAGAGAAACTCTGAAACCTTACTGATCCCAGGAAAAGGACCTCTGGCCCGCTCCAGCCTTACTATGTCACCTAAGAGGAAGAGTCATAAATATACAGGGCACAGGCTGAAAGACAGGTTGTCCAACCTGCAGCCCAACAAAAACTCACAAATTCTTTTTGGTTTTTTGGTTCTGAGGGTTTAACCCAGGACCTTGACCATGAGCTACATCCCCAGCCTATCTCTAGTTTTGGTTTTGAGACAGAGTATTGCTAGATCACTAAATTTCCCAAGCTGGGCTTGAACTTGTAATCCTCCTGCCTCACTTTTCCAAAGTGTTGGGATTTTGGGCCTATTCATGATCCCAACCTCAAAAACTTTCTTAAAGCATCATGAGGGGTGGGGCTGGGCACGGTGGTGCATGCCTGTAATCCCAGCACTTGGGAATCTGAGGCAGGAGGACTGCTGTGAGCTTAAAGCCAGCCTGGGCTACACAGTGAGACCCTGTGTCAAAAAAAAAAAAAAAATATATGAAGGGGGGTTTTGATGACTTATTTTTATAATTCAATTGCATTAACTATAGTAGATATTTTATGTGTTTATGGCCCAAGATAATTCCTCTTCACTTAGTGTGGCCCACTCAAGCCCAAATATTGAACACTCTGTTTTAAGTAAAATAATTTGGAATGCTGTTGCCTGATAAAGAAGGGAAGGGGAAGTGATGACTGGAGAAACACTATCCCCTGGAGGAGAGATATAAATACTTGTGACAGTCACCCCCTAAAAGACCCGCCCACTGTAGGACTGAGAAGTAATGAATTACAGATTGGCCTCTGTCTTCCTCACCCTACACCAAGCCCAAAAGAGTAACAGTGTAGTGGAGCTTGAAGAACTGAAATACAGAGAAAAGCCTCAAAACCAAGAAAGGAGAAAATAAAACAAAGAACACTAGAATTTGAAGTCAATAGCTACAGCAAATATTAAACACATCCCAACTTTGTGCCATATTAAAACAAATCCTCATACCACAAATCAATTTACTTCAGTACCTGTTACCCATATAAATATCCAGCTCAACTAAAAGTTTCAAGAACATGTCAAAGACAAGATAAGACACAGTCCAAATGTAACAGGCTTTGGTCCTTGACAGTGACTTTAGTTTCCCTCTCTTTTTGACCCTCCCCAGTAGCATTTCTAATTCTAAGGAGAAGCTCTACCTAAGCAGGTAGGATATAAACTGTAGAATTTCTCCCTAGATTTAGAGAACCCAAAACATCTGATGGCCTTTGTAACTGCTCCAACTCTGTCCTTAGTTAGGTTTAACTTACAAACAGGAGCCACAAACAGAAAGTCAACTTCCATTACTACGTTCCAGAGAAGACGACACACCTGAATGGTGAAGACCCACAGCACACAGTTTCCTCCACTTTACTCCTTCTTTCCTTCCCTACAAAGTTCCTCTGCACCCCCGACACCCCCAGATAGGGAGCTCTGAGGTTGAGTTCCTTCATCTTCTCAAAGTCTGACAACCTTTAAATAAACCCGATTCCATCCCACCAACTCTCATCTCCCAAATGCTGGCTTTCTAGTGGTGGGCAGCCTGGTCATTAATATTGGGAACATGGAAAGGCAATTATCAGAACCAGACTCAAACATGACACAAATGTTAGAACTACCTGTAGGCAATCCAAGGAACTCAAAATATTTATGACTATACTAAAGGCCCAGATACAAATAACAGAGCCAAATGGATGAGATGTTGGAGTCAGGAGGAAAGAGGAAGATGGGGAAGGAAGGGAAACATAAAGTTGATGTGATACATATGTGCACAAAATTCTCACGCTCAATGTAACACATAGATAGCAACAGAAATGGGGAAATAAAAGACAGTGGTTCTCATCCTGTGCTAAAAGAAAAGAAAGAACTATGTGTTCTACAACAAGTCTACTTTAAAAAATAGCAGGCTATTAGAAATTATGATCACAAATACTCCCCATTGTGTATATAATTACAAATAAAGTGAAAAAGAGCGAGCGTAAGAATTAAAATTTAACTCTCTCAACTGAAAAAAGGAAAAAAATACATTTTGATATTTAAAAAAGTGTATTAGTCTCCTAGAGCTACTATACCAGATTATTACAAATTTGGTGGCTTAAATCAGCAGAAACATATTCTTCTGAAGATAGAAGTCCAAACAAAATCAAGACTTCTCCCAGGATCACGTTTTCAAGAAAGCTCTACGGAGGAAAACTGGCTTGATTCTCTCTACTTCTGGTGCCTCCCAAAGTCCTCAGGATGCCTTTGTCTGGCATCACTCAGAACTCCTCGTCCACGTTCCTAGAGAATTCACACCTCTGAGTCTGCACTCACCCTGAATCCAGAATGCAACACAATACCACTTGGAGATCCTTGCATAATACATCTGCAAAGACCTATTTCCAAATATGGTCACATTCTGAGGTTCTGGTTGAACATTACTTTTTAAAGATCAATACATAGAAAGTGTATATATTAATTATATATACCATAAAGTTTTGATGTATCTACTTATCGCCATATATATTAGAGATAAATAATAATTATGTAGCTATATTAGAATGGGTCTAGGAAGGCAGGCTCCCATCTGCAGGGAGATGGCCTACCTGTGAACACCAATTTCACTATACAGGGCTACCTGTGTGCACCAATTTCTCTACACAGGGCTCCTCGTCCTCGTATTGAAGCTACTTTAAAAGAGAATGAAAATGGTGCTTCTATTAGTTTCCCACAGCTGCTGTAACAAGCTACCACGAACTCGGTAGTTTAAAGCAACTCAGTGTAGTCTCTTACAGTTCTGGAAATGAAAGGTCTGTATGTCAGGCAGGGGTAGCCCTTCTATAAACCCAAGAGAAGAATTGGTTGTTTTCCTCTCCTTAGCTTCCACATTCCTCCTGAATTCCTCAGCTCAATGTCCCCTTCTAGAATTACTCTGTCCCTTGCTTCCATGGTCAAGTTTCCTACTGCTCTCCTGTGTCACAGGTCCCTGGGCATTTCTCCTAGAAGACGATGTGTGATGACAACTAGGGCCCGCCTGAACGATCCTGAATAATCCCCCATCTCAAGATCCTGAACTCAACATGGATGCAAGGTCCACTTGGCCATAGAAAGAAACATTCTTAAGTTTCAGAAATTAGTACCTGTGATTCAGTCCACCGGAAGACCATCTTCTGAGGTTGCAGCAGAGCAGGGAAACATACCAACCACTGTGTGTTTCTGGGCTCAGCTTTTCACAGGCAGTGTGAAGATTATAACAAACTTTGAAACTGAACTTCACCTTAGCAATGCAGGATGCCAGCAAAGACAAGTTTGTTCAAGTTCCTGTTAAGACAAGATGCACACGTAAGAAACATGAGCACCTCCTCTGCTGTACGAATAAGAAGCCAGCTGTCATCGTCCTTCCATGTTCTGAAAAAATTCTACAGACACTAACTGCAAAATAGAAGCTGTTTTTTAAAAAAAAAAATTCAGCATTAACTCGCAGACAGGCTTTAGTTTTCAACGTGAAAGTGTATTTTTGAACAGAGAAAAAATAGTTTATTTTCCCATGTTTAACATACTTTTGATGAAATGATGTGCTTGAGCTTTTATGAATTTATTTTAGGGAATGAAGACATTTTTGAAATACATTCCCATCACCCCAGGAGATGGGACCTGGGATTACCAGCAAGAGACCAGCAAGAAGAACAGAGAAGGTGATCAGGAGGAGAGGAAGGGCAGCGAGAGGTTACTGGACTAAATATAGACAGAAAAAGCATTTGCAAGATTTGAACAATTGGTACCACTGGCACAAACCAATAAGAATCAATGCCAAGTGGAAGTAAGTCTTACATCCTTACTTGTACGTACCTATTGCTATCCAGTCTAAACAAGAGCAAAATTATCAGAAGAAAATAAGTATTCTGGCAGTGCTGATTCAGTATTCCAACATTCCTGGATTTCCTTTTGGCAATCACAGCTCAATAACTAACTCATAGCATTTTTTTTTTTTTTTTTTTGAGACCAGGTCACATTCTGTAGCCCAGGCTGGCCCTGAACTCACTATGGAGCCCAGGCTGGCCTTGGACTTGGCAATCCTCCTGTCCAGCCTTCCTAGTGCTGGGACTACAGGCATGTTGACACCACGCCCAGCTTTATGTGGTACTAGGGAATCAAACCAAGGGCCTTGCTAACTAGGCGCTTTTAACTGCTGTGAAATTCCTCTAACCCCATCATAACATTTTTTAGATCACTTCTAAAAAAAATCCAAAAACTCAAAAATTCTTTAAAAAATTAGCATTGAAGAGTTACAGCTTCCCTTTGGAAACAGGAATGAGAACTGAGGATTTGAAGATCTCTGTACCTAGCAAGAGGGTCCCTCCTCCCACAAGATAAAAAGGCTTTCCTTTTACTTTCTTTTTTAAAAGTGTATATGTCTTCTGTTAATTCCTGTCCCTGTCATTTAACCTATCGCTTCTCTCCCCTTCCCTTTCTTTCCTTTTTTACCCTTCTCTTCTTCCCCCTTCCCTTGTCTTCTCTTCCCTTTCTCTCTCTCTCTCTCACACACACACACACACACACTCTCTCTCTCTCTCTCTCTCTCACATGTAACAGCCCTACCTCTCTTCTGGGACCTCCTTCACTCTAAAGTTTAAACTCTTAGTTTCTAGATGGATAATTTCAAAATCTGTAACTCCAATCAGGTGCCTCTGCCCATTGTGGAAATGCTGGCCTTGACATAACTTCTAATATGCCTCAATACATTTACCACCTTCTCGCTTTAATTTCTCTACATGTGTTAATAGCCCTACCTTCTTCCCTTGGGATTAGACAACCAAGCGCTCAGGACTGTATATGACTCCAGAAGAGAAAAGTGGATCTGGGAGATAATCAACTAGGATTGCACTGGCCATTGATCAACGCAGGAATCGACTGGCTCACAGAACCCTCGTCAGCTCTTTCCCTACCAACACTGAGGCAATATGGCACTGTGTTTAGTCAAAGAAATAAGGGCTATGCCCTTAGTAATAAACATAGCTTATGTGCTCCAGGCACTAAAATAATATTGAAATATTCAAAGGAAATGACACAGACAAAGCTGAGGGGAGTAAGATAGCAGACTTAGTGGCAAACTGACAAACCTAACACCTTGCTTCTACACTGACCTGTGTAATGCACTTTCAATTATTTCCTCAACTGTTTGTTAAAATCATCTTACCCCAGCTAGGCCCAGGGGTGCGGCCGAGAACCCCAGTGGTCCGGAACACTGGAGGCCAGAAGGCAGCAAATTCAAGCCCAGCCGGAACGACTCAGCAAGACCCCATTTCAAAATTAAAAATGAAAATGGGCTGGGGATGATGCTCAGAGTCGAGGCTCAGGGCTCAATTCCCAGTGTCACAAAAAAATAAAAATGAAAATAAATTACCCAAGCCTATGAGGTTGGCACTAGCCCCTGTATTTTCCTAATGGAGAAAATAAAGCTTGGACTCTGTTCCTCTCTCTTTCCATGTGACTATTACATTATTATTATTGCCCTTTTTTATTTTACATTATTATTATTATTGCCCTTTTTAATTTATTTTTAAATTTGTTTAACATAGTGACACAGTCAACTGATTTGGCTGATTCAAAGAACCAAGAAAATAAGTGAAAAAATCTTCAGCAACTCATTTTTTGAATGACATAAGTCACTGTGGTCAAAACTACCAATTGAGAACCAGCATGCAGACAAATTAAAATGTCACAGGGCTTATACTGAGAAAGTAGCAATTAAACTTGTAGCACCGTCTCACCAGCCACCCCAACTCAGTCCAAGAGCCCACTCCTGTGAGCACTTAGGACTGATGACATTCATCACTCCGTGTCCTTGTGAAACAGAAGTCGATGACTCTGCTATCAATAAATGTAGAAAGGCAACAGCTAATTGACAGATGAAAGATGAATTGAAAGTTTTAAGCACTCTATAAACTTTGCCAGAACAATCTAAAACAATGAAGTCCTCAGAGATCAACAGTTCTCAACATACCAGCTAAATTTCATCCTTTATTTCCTAAATTTCTGGCTATTCACAAAAGTAGCAGTTCTAGAAGCTTCTCTCCTATAGGATATCAGTTCGCATACAAGAAATAATATTTATATAATCATATTCATTATAATTATATTCCTTTTACCCTGGTCTTCCAAACACTGAAGGCTGGCAGATGTGTCAAAGCCAAAAAGCACAGACTTTCAGCCAAGGTTTGAAGCATCAGGTCTAGCTAACATGAGCCACAGTGCTTCCACTAAAACCTGGCACAGAGAAACTGCCTTCTGCTCAGACACGAGGTTGCACCCTGCACTGGTTCACAGCAGCCACTTCTGCTACCTTAGTCCCCTCTGAGGCAGACTGCCCTAGTCACAGATGAGGCACTGATTTTATGACAGAGCCAAGGGAACAGCACAGCTCAAACCCACCTTGCGTGTTTAAAACGGGCTGAGTGCCAAGGAGGATTTCTGTGGGGACGGCAATGGGAAAAGCCATGCTCCCCAAGTGACGATTTTTGGCACTCACCTGGGTAACAATACTAAAAAGATATACAGAAACATGATCATAGCTGCCTTCCTCACACTGATAGATGAAATGGGGCACTGTTTCAAGATGCTGTTTCTTTGGGACATGGCCATTCCTTATCATGCTCAGAAGCTGTGTGATAACTATAGAAATTACTTAATTTGGAGATAATGAAAACATACTGTTTATTGTGTACCAGGAACTCTAGTAAGAGGATTTCTACTTCTAACTTCACCAAACTCTGTGGCAAAGCTGCTACTGCTCTTATTTCAGGGATAAAGCCCTGCGCCAAGGTCACATGGCTAGCGACAGGCTCCATCAGGGCCACATGGCTAGTGACAGGCTCCATCAGGGTCACATGGCTAGCGACAGGCTCCATCAAGGTCACATGGCTAGTGACAGGTTTCATCAGTGCTCCTCTTCATCTCTCCATGACAGCACATTTTACCCAACTTCAACATTTTAGAAAAACAGGATACTGTCACAAAAATCTAGTAAGATCATAGCTGTATTTATTCATTTTTATTTCTTGGGGTATTTATTGGGAATTAAGCCAATGGCCTTCACCTTGATCTACCTAAGCTACATCCCCAGCTATGTTTTAGTTTTGACTTAAAGCCAGGATCTCACTAAGTTGCCAATAAACTTGTTGCTCCTCCTGCCTCAGCCTCCCAAAAATGCAAGGACTGCAGGCCTCCATTTTTAGGTAGTTTATATTTCAAAGCCCTTAATATTTTTCAAAGGCAGTATCTACTTACATCAACCAAGGACATCACTCTCTACACTGCTTACTCCTAGAAAAATTATTTTCTATGTAGCATTTGGAAATTATATTAAGTAGCTTTCCTAAATAATCCTATATAGAACTTAAATCCATTTGTTACTTTCCCATTCCAAAGTCAACATGTTGAGAATGCTATGTTATCCCACGGTTTCTGCTCATGAGCTGCACACACGCACACACACACACACACACACACACACACACACACACACGCACATGCACACAGATACACATCTTCTCATTCTCAGATACCATATTTGCATTTATCATAGAAACATCTACATCCTCCAGGCACTTCTTTCACACAATTTCCAATTTCTGTGAGTAGACAAAGACACATACAGAATTGTAATATTCTAATTTTCATTGTTGTTTGTTTTCCCTTCCAGTTCCACATTCCACCCGACACCTACCTTAGGTCTTTTATTTTAATTCAGCCAACTGGGTAGACAAATGATCTAGAGTAGGAGAAAAACAAAAGTGGGTAAGCAGGCACCGTTTAAAGGGAGAGAATAAAGAGACAGTAGGTAGTAGTTTTATACTCTAAAAGTATTGAGATCACTATAAATAAAATCTCTCCAGCTCAAGAATAATAAGAAACAAAGTTAATTTGTCATTAGCATGATAACTAACAGGTGTGAAGGATTATAGTGAGCTGATTGCTCAACAAGATATCTCACTCACTCCCAAAACAAACCCGGAAGCCAGGTATTATTATCATTTGCCTTCCTTCGAGGCCTTCATGGCTCCACGGTATGTAGCTAATGCCCTGCAGAGCTTTGGGAAGACCTCTAGTCCTACATTCATCACATCATGGTGGTGTTAAGTAGGCGAATAGGTCAGGAGAGACAGGTAGGATAAGGAAGAGCTTTCCAGCAGCCATGGGAGCAGAAGTGGAATCAAGGCCCTAGCCTCTCCAGGAACAATAAAGGAGAAGTAGCTAAGACAGGCACTTTATCCTTCCCCTCCCAGTTTCTTCCAGATGCCCTATGGTAATTAGTGGGCTTACACTGTTCTATAACTCCCACCACAGAGAGACTGCTTGAAACCACCTGAGCAAAAGCTTTATAAAGGGCTCCAGTCTATCGCTCACAGAAACTTCGCTCAAGACCCCTCTCAACCTCTCCTCGAGAGCTCTGCTTTCTCAATAAAACTCTTCTGGCTTTGAATCTTCTATGTGAACTCCAACTGATTATTCTTAATCATATCGAGTTCCTGAACCTAGACATCAGGAAACACAAGCTGTAACATTTTGGGGGTTCGTCATCAGGATTTATAGCAGTGAGACTCAATATTATCTAAGTCTGCTCATCAATGAGCTTCAGAGAAGCAAGAACTGGAACCCTTTACCTACATCCCAGATCTTCCCAGGGCTCCAGACCATAGTGGGTGTACAGCTAATGCTTGCTGAGTGGCACATATTGAAGAAAGAGGAAGAAAACATAGAAAACACAAAGAGACTCTTAGCATGTCTGGGGTGCATCAGAATTAGCAACAGAGTCTGTTCTGCTGTAATGAGGGAATGGTGTCCCTTAAACAATCTCCCCGCCCTCACGAAACATGCACTTCTAAGATAACAGGCATTATAAAAAATAAAAAAGTGTGCTCAAATATAATGAACTCTGTCCATCCTGAGGGCTCTGGTGCCCGGCACAAAGGAGGGGAATAATGCATTCTGTTTAAACGAATGTCAGAAAGGGACCATATGAGAGAGTTTCAAAGTGTCCATACAAGCTTCACTTCGGCAGCAGGAATATTTTCTCATGGTACATAATCTAAAGACCCCTGAGTGAAAGCTGCCACCACTTGTACAACGAGCTGAAGACGACCTACAAGTCTCCCCTCTTCACGAGCTTCTTTCCATTTCTCACGTTCTCATCCCTCGATGTGGTGAAAGACAAAGCACAGTCCCACCAAAAGGAAGCGCTCAACAGCTCTGCCACCCACCGTGTCCGGGGACAAAGATAAATTTCCCAGCATATTCAGGTGAACACCTACGCTGGTCCTCACGATGCAAATTAAGTCTCTTGATGACTCAATCCTGATATAGCCAATCTACACGAGGAAAACTAAAATTATAGGAGCAATGCCTCCGCTGGGCTTCCAATAATCTACTACTCCACACAATGGACTGCAGATGTTATCCTTCCACACAAGCCATCCTGTGAGGTCCTTAGCATTGACTGACTCCACATTTAGGAGGCCAGAAAGCCTCGGCTCAACTCAAAGTTCCAGATATGCAGTAGTAGGGGAGAGACCCTAAGCCTCCTCCTCAAGGAGGCAGGACATACTAGACCCCAAGCGCACGGAGAACCAGCTCCAACTGCTTGCGCCTAGGGGAGGTAAGTTGGGCTTGAGTCCACAAATGTGGGAGGAGAGACCAAAACCCCTCCAACCCACTGGCAAGCATGGCAAGGTGTGGCACGGTGCTTCATGTCCATTGTACACAGCAGGAGCCTGCCTTTCTCATCTTAACTACAGTGACTCAAGATCTTGCCAAGGGTGCTGATGGGCTGACAGAATCATTCACACTCTTTTCTTTCTTTTCTGTGGTTCCGTAAACCAAGTTCGAGGTCTTCACAATGACTTACATCCGAAGCCCATTTATTTTCCTTAATGTTTTATCCTGAGACAAAGTCTCACAAGTCACTAAATTGCCCAGGCCGACCAGAAACTTGTGACCCTCCTGCCTCAGCCTCCCAGAGTACTGGAATTACAAACCTGCCCCACTGGGACCAGGATTCACTCTCTTTTTTTATCTAAAATGAAAGTCAAACTCAGTCCCTGTAGGTATGTGTTGTGGTTTGGATCTGGAACATTCTCTGAAAATCCCAGGTACCTGTGGATACTTTATACTATTGGGAGATGAAACCAGGCCGGGAGGGGTGGATGCCTGGGGCTTGATCTGGAGGGGTATGTGCCAGTTTCCCCCTTCCTCCTAGACTTGGCTCTGCTCTGCCGTGTGAAGAGCTCTCTGGCCCCACCCCCATCACGAGTGTTCACCACTTCCAGCAGCCCAGCCACAAATAGACCGTGACCTTCTGAAACTGAAATAAATCTTTCCTCTCTTAAGTTGTGACTGTCACGTATTACATCCCAGCAATGAGAAAGTAACCAAGGCAGTGTGACATTCTCACTCCAGAGTCTGAGGCGGCCCACTTCTAAATTAGAATACAAAGAACTGACTACGAAAGCAATAACTCTCCAATGTTCAAGCTTAACCAAGCTAGTAGTGCAGCTAATTACTGACCTCAGTGTAAGAAAAACCCCAGGCAGACCTAATTGGTGCAGATAAAACTCTTAAGTACTGATATATGAGTCTTTTTAATATAAAACGTAAGTCATAATCTAATTTTATGGTATCTACAAATATGGGAACATCCATTCTTATCTCAGTTAACACCAAAAGCACAACATGTAAAATCAAATGAGCATGTGGGCATCCAGTTAGATGAGCAGCAATTCTTGTCAAACTAATTTTATAGTTTAATAACATCCTTGTAATAAACCCTGATTAAGAAAGATACTTAAACTTAGTGAAATTTTGGATCTGGAATGTCTCCCAAAAGCCTATGTACTGGATATTGTGGAGTACCTATGGAACCACGTGCTATGGAGCAGTAAGGCCTGTTCAGAAGGGGCAGAACACCGGGGCTTGACTCGCGAGGCTGGATTGCTGGAGAGATGCATGCTGGCGCCCCTCTTCCTTGCTCATTTAGCTTCCGGTCTGCTGTGCCATGAACAGCTTCCCTCCATCTACACCTCCACCATGTGCCCCCACCATTGCCAGGTGCCTATCAGTAGACTGAGACCTTCTGAAACTGTGAGCTAAAACAAATCTTTTCTCCCCCAAGTTGTGGATGTTGGGTTTTGAGTCACAGCAATGAAAAAGCAATTAAGACATCTACTGTATACCCCAGCCTTAGCCCAAGGAGTGCATATGTAGTATCTAAACTCATCCTCACACTGGTGATCCCTTTACTACAAGGCAACCATACTGCAAATATTTGGGTACTGCCATGTGCACGGTACCCTTATAGACGTTAAATACCCAACAGTGGAGACAATGGTTTCTCTCAACGCCACAGGCAAGAAGACTAACATCAAATTGGAAAGGAAACAACAGTGAGCATCCCATGGGAATCAGTGTTGCAAGGACAACAGAAGAGTAAGGTGGGAAAGAAGCTGACCGACTGTATTTGGTGTGGAGTTGAGTTGTTTATATCAGCCAAGCTCTTTTCTGTCTAGACCAGATGAGGTCAACTGACGGAAAAAACGCCTTTGGAATTCACAATGCTCTCCAGATTGTGAGTCCAAATCAGCCTCTTGAGTCTGTAGCAGTTGCCTTTCTGAATTGGAACCGAAGAAATTTAGAATAGTAGAAGGGGGAAGACGCACTTTACGAGGAATTTCAGGGAGAAGTCTCTCTGAAGAAGTCACATGTGAGTTGAGGCAGGAACATGAAAAGGTTTGAGACTTGCAAATATAAGGCAACAACATTCGAGGCAGTGACAGAGTGAATAAGAAGAAAGTAGGGGATGAGACTGGGGAGCCAGTCAGAAGCAGATGCCCGGGGCCTTGCAGCATGGAAGCGCTACAGGACTTGTTCCCAACTGTAATACAAATACATTGCAGAGGGGTAGGCAGGTTAGTAACGTATCAGCCATCAGCTACAGCACTTAATGGCAAGTGAAAACAAATTTTTTCAAAAACTCAGAACACAAGAAGCTAGTCACTAGACAGCACAAGTGCCTAGGAAGCTCTTGATCTTTCTGTAGAGTGTCAATCTTCGCTAGCCTCTCTGTCCTTCTCGGTCTCGGTCTCTGTCTCTCTCTGTCTCTCTCTTTCTCTCTCTCTCTCTCTCTCTCTCTCTCTCTCTCTCTCTCTCTCTTTCACACACACACACACACACACACACACACACAGTGGCACTCTATCATATTTCACCAAGCTCCCCTTCCCACTAAGGCCAGGAGACTCGGAAACACTATTTTATTGTCTCTTGGCAAATAACACACGAGTTAGAATTTCTCGTGGTTCAACCACAAAGACTTTTACAATGTTTTAGTTGGTCAGACTCCCTTTAAGATCCCTCCCATCTCATGTGGAGGAAGGTCTATGTCGTCCTGAAGCGTGATGGTTTACCTCATACTGTCCTTTGAAGGAGAGAAAAAAGGCATTGGAGATAAACACAGCATTCAACAAGGCTTTTTAAATAGCTTCTAAAAATCACACCACTTTGAAATCTGTGGAGAAACAAAGTTAAATTTGTAAGTTTAACAAATTTGTTGGGCTTCTAGAGTTTTGAAATATCTTTACAACCTGGTTACAATCAAATTGTCATCGGTACACAGGTACCGATGAATATATTATAGAATATATTTTTCAAGTCATCATTAATTAATTTCCTTCTAAAATCCATTGGTGTTCTGATATATGCTGTACAATATTCACATTTTATTCTGCATAAATGCTATCAAAATATCACTACATAATAATTATAATAGATGATAACTTCATAGTCATATTTTATTTCCTGTTATTTCTTCCTTGATGTCTTTCCAAACCTTAAATTCATTACTGACATTAATTAAAGCTAAAGTACTCAACAATATTGGAAACATCTGCAAAATAAAATGGCATGTTTGTATTTTTAGAGCAGTTTTCTCTACTTTCAAACATTGAGTGTGGTTGATTTTAGACAAGATTACAGCTAGCACAATATTTGTTTTATAAGTAAGACAGCATTTCAAACAGGCATCCAAAATGAATCTGTACTCTTTAAGACTAATCTTACATATGGGATGAAGGAAGTTAGGAAAGTAGAGAGAAAGAGAGAACACAATGAATATTTAAAATTAGGACCATCGATAAAATGTAGACTCTATGATGCTGAACCAATAGCCCATATTTATGAAATATGGGCAGCGGTGGTCACTGAGAGACAGAGACCAACAAGTCTAATGGGCTGAAGGTAAAAAGGAAACATTCCAAAGAATATTGTTGCTGTAGGGAATGGCTCAGCGGTTAAAGTACTTGCTTAGGAAGCACTAAGTCAATTGATAAATACCCGAGTTTGAACCCCCAGCACCACATAAGCAGAGAGTACTGGTGCATGCCTGCAATCCCAGCACTCGAGAGGCTAAGGCATGAGGATTTTCATGAGTCCAAGACCAGCCTGGGCACCATAGTGAGTTCAGCACCAGCCTGGACTACAGAGCAAGAGTCTGTCTCAAAAAAAAAAAAAAAAAAAAAAATCGTTCTTTCTTGGTTAAATCGTGTGAGAGGGAGCCAAGAGACATTTGACTGGGAGGAGCCACTGTTTTGAATCTCCAGTTTTGTTCTCCCTTTAAAGGGCGTTCTGATGGGCACTGTGCCCAAAGACAAATGCTTAGAATCCTCCTTCCATTTATTTCAGGTATGCTTAACAAGGCCATTATCTGCTGCAACATAAGCTTCTTAAATTGAAAAGAAAGATTTAGTGAAGTGGTTCAACAATAAAATTCTTTAAATTGATAATTGTGAAGCTTCCTTCCACTGGAAGCAGTTAATCATCTGGAAGCATAAAAAGGAAGCCTACAGGACTGACAGGATGGCAAGACCTTCGCAGGCAAGGATGAGGACGAGGATCTGCATTCACTGTGTTGATTTTAAAAACCCTACTCCCATGGACATCTATTTGAATTCGAATTCAAACACTTCGGAGCCCTTATCATTGATGATGTTGATGATAATAATAAACATGTTACTTTAACATATTTGTTTCCAAATTTCAAAAAACTTAGCATTTGTCTTTACTGTCCTCTCTAAATGTTTCCTTCCCTTCAACTCATTTTTTCATTTTGCTTCTAGGATGGAGAGCCTGTGGCTTTTACTTTCCCAGTGCCTTCTGAGGTGTACCTTCATTCGAGGTAGTTAATTCTGAAGGCAAATATGAGTGACCTAGGTCCTGGAACACGAATTTAGGTTTCCCACAAAGCCTGTTCCACCACATTGCAGTTACATGCAGCATGTGTAATTCTAGAGCAGAAGGAAGTCAGGAATCAGAGAACTTTTTTAAAAACATTGGTAGAAGCATGATTTAGGCAGATCACCCTGAAGCAGAAAAATCTCTGCTGTAGGCCTCAGATGTCATCTAAGGACATTCTTGGCTCTTGGGTTGGTGGGAAGCTGGGGATTCTGCTTTTACGTCTTAAAAGGGTTACTTGGTAATTACAGGAATGTCACACATCAAAGAAATTATCACAGGCTGTTCATTTAGATATAGTGGAGGACAACAGATGTGGTCATGATCAAGGGCCCAGATAGCCCATAATGGTCTGGTGTGCAAAGCATCATAGCAAACTCTGCACAGGTTCCCTGGAATCCAATTAGCTAATCACAGTAGGCTCACTGTGAGTGAGGCTATTTTCGGGAAACTTCAGTTCTCATCACCTACAACACTCTGAGCTCACGAAGAGGAAAACCATATCCCAAATATCCTCATAAATCGCCTCCAACACTGTTTTTCCCATAAGAGGGTGTGTGCGTGCACACACGTGTGCGTGTACATCACTTAAAAAAAAACACTTTGCCATCTCTTAGTTGCTTGGTTTTAAATCCCTAAAGACATTTACCTAATTTTCCTCTCCTCACTACAAGATCCCAAAAATCCAATTGATTCTCAATGTGTGTAAATTTAATTTAAAACTAGGTCTCCTAGGTTTAACCTTACTTTTCTTCTTCCTAGAGCTTTTCACCAAGTACAGACATAATTCTTCTCAGAGCTCCACTGCTTAAACAACATCTAAGTTACTTTCAGAGTCCCAGGCTCCCCTTTAAGATTCTCTAGGGTGATTATCTTACAGTAGATGGGATAATCTTCAACAGATTTGTTTTGCTCACATCACTCCCTGCTGCAAGCTTACAGAGACAATCTACATATTGCATTCCCACTCTGAACACACTGGCCCCATAGGAAGCTAATTATCTCCTCAGAAGACTCTAGTGATTAGAATCAGTCTTGATCTCATAGAAAATAGAGATGGTTCACACTTTATCATGTTCCACTGAGGATTCTTGGACTTAAAGATGGTGCGAAAGTGTAGTACAAATCATACTCTGAATCTCTGAACTTTGATCGTTCCCAGCCTATCAAAGTGCAGTAGGATGCTCTTATGATATCTGTCTTAGCTACTTTCTCACTTCTGTGACAGAATACCTGCCATCTACAACTTATGGGAGGAAAGATTTCAGCTCATATTTTCAGAAGGTCTCACATGGTCCAGTTATGACAGCCAGCAACAGTGGAAACGTGGCAGAGGCTGCAGAGCTTCTCAGACAATGCAGACAGGAAGTCAAGTGAGTAAGGAGCCAGTCCATGCCTGGAGACTCCGGAAAGGCCAGAGCTTTCCCAGGAAGAATCTGTAACAGTGTTTCCTCCTCCTTCCCTTACATACGTCGGCTGCCGGTTGGGCCCCTCACCCCGGTGGATGCCCCTCCTTCACTGACCTTCCCCCAAGTCAATAACACACACCTGAAAGCTCTGCCCTGGGCATCTCCCCCCACCCGCCTACCCTGAGTATAAGTAAATTGATACAATCCCTTCAAGTCAAACCCCTAGCATCGTCATCTTCCAGCCAGGTCCCAACTTCTAACAGCACACAGTCCCATAGGTATCTCACTACATCCAAATACATGAGACTTCAGGGGGACACTCCAGATCCAAATCACAGCAATATCAGACAGCAGAAGAGAGCCACAGCTCCCAGTCAGCCACACAACCATAAAGGTGAAGATACTCGATGAAGTGCTCTATTACTAAGCAATGGTGTTCAGTGGGTGAGGTATATTACATGCATTTAAGCTTACAATATTTTCAACTTATGATGGGATTCTTGAGACATAATTAGGAGGCTCCATAAATATACAAGGCTCCTACAGGAATTGAATTGTTTCTTAATGATCACATTAGTTTTCTCAATTATACTTGGTGGTAGGCAGAACTGTAGGATGGCTCACTCCCAAGATTCCCAGGTCCTAGCATGCATGCCCTGCATGTGAGTAGGATATTGAATAATGAACATCATGCTCATAATTTGATTACTCTATATGCCAGAGGTAATGGGATTTTGCAGATGCAACTAAGAACTATAATAAATGGACTCTGAGTTCATTCAAGGGGAGATTATCCGATCTAGTTGCATGAGCTCCTGCAAAGACAGTCTAGAGGTTAAAGACAAGTATTAGCAGGTGTTTCTATTGGCCTTGAATATGAAAACTATCACACACAACAGAATGGTAAAAAAAAAAAAACAGTAAGCTGTGTCTAGTAGCGGAGAATATCAAATGTACAACCACAAGGAACTGAATTCTGCCAACATTCCTTGAAACAGGAAGGAGATCTTGAACCTCAGATGAAATTGCATCCTTGGCCAACACCTTGACTGCAATCTATGAGATCCTGAAAAGGGAAGCCAATGAAACTGAGTTAATAAATGTATTTTACCATTCTTAATACATGGTGAGCTGTTACCCAACTTAAAACTAATGCATTCTGTCTTCTCTCATTGATTTGCCTGAATCTTTTTCTGGACTGGGTTAACTTCTCTGATTACATCTCAACTACCTGGACTCATAATTTACAGTCTTAGTGTCTAGAAATTGCATGTTTGCCACAAATACTGAACTCCTATGGATTCCTAATTATGAATCCTTTCTATCCGTCCTTTCTGTCAGGTTCTAGCTCTTGACTTCTAACACCATACACTTCATCCAACACAATACTGGTTCTTCTAGTACCTGCCTTCTGATGCCCCTCTACCCTGTCAGTCACCTGAACACTTACGTATCATCCTGAGAAAATTGTGCAAATCTGAATTACGCTACATGGTCAGTCAAGTACAGAACTAGAAAATAGAAGACCTCCAAGTTTTCTCAGGAATCAATATGCACTTGGCATTTATTGACACCCCCCCACCCCCTTTGCTCTGAAACCTAATTATCTCACAGAGGAAATTTCAGAAGATTCCTAAAGAAAAGAGACATTTAACCTTGATCGCAGACACACCTTGACAGACATGGGCAGACAGTTGGGTAAAAAGAGCTTGGCTGGCAGTAAATGCAATTTGATTCGATCCTGATTCAAATGTCCTTTGATTTAACTCCCCAGTGAAGCCACAGATTCTCCTAGACTCTACATGTCCTCTCCTTTCTGTTCTCCAGCCACCCTGGAACCTGGCTTCGGGCCTCCCTCAGAGTCCTAACACACAACCAATTTACTGACCCTCTCGGCTCACGCCTACAGGATCCATTTGGAAGTGGCTCTCGCTGCCCCTTGACCTGTGCTCTGTGACTACAATATCCCTCTGCTCAGCACCACTCAGCACTCCGGCACAAGCTCAAATAGTTCTCATCAAACACACGTTAACTGCTACTTATCATGTCCTTATCTACGTACATTCATTACAATGCTTAATTTTATGTGTCCACTTGATTGGGCCACAATTTTTTTTTTTAACCCAGAGCCTTCACACTGAGATACATCCTCAGCTTTTTATTATTATTATTATTGAATTTTTTGAGGCAGATTCTCATGTAGTTGCTAAGTTGCCTGGGCTAGGCTCAAATTTGCAATCCTCCTCACTAGCCTCCAGAACACCAGCACCTATAATACCAGGCCTGGATCAGATACTTTGGTTAAACACTGGATTTCTTTGCAGGGTTGTTTTAGAATGAATCCGGCATTTGAATCAGAGGACTAAGTAAAGTAGATTGACTTCTTTAACGTGGATGGTCTTTTCTATTCCACAGAAGGCCAGTCTGGATATAGAGAACTTCTTTGACCTAACTATGGAGCCAGGAATGCTGGTGCTAAGTGCCAGGATGTTCCAGCCTTCTGTTCCATGCCCGTCCCCATGCTTTGCATCCTGTGGGTGCTGTATGAATGTTGCTGACTAAATCCTCAGAGAAAGAAAATGTACCAACCAAGAGTGGGATGAGTTAGTGTGAGCAACACTGACCATTGTGCCCAATAGTGACCCCCGCAAGCCAAGGCACTTCCAGAAGACCAACAATTGGCGTGGCCCTGGTCACAGTGAAGATCAGAAAGGCGAGAGAGCCCTTTGTCTCACCACAGCACTTTGTCGCATGCATCCACTCTCCTAAGGAGTCTTTCTTTGCATCTGCAATCACTTCAGTATTTCTAAAATTCCTGGGAAAGATGCAAAGGAGGAACAGGCAAATTGCCACCTTTCCAATCAGAATCAAGATTAAAAACTATGGAACTGGAGTTGTGGAGCCTTTGTAGATTGTTCCATTCAAAAGATTGCGTCATTCCTTTAAAGTGTAAGAACGATGAAGGGAAGGGGCACAGAAGAGCTACTGCAGGTGGGCAAAGGCAGACTGCAGAAAGCATGCACAGAGCTGCAGGGCTCCATCCCAGGGAAATAAAGTGCCCAGGCATGTCAATCTCTAATGGCAATCTGCTAAGGCACATAACATTTCTCTCTCCATGAATATTGGAAGCCAGGCTACTCAGCCACAGCGTGGGCCTTTTCTCAGTCCAACCTACATGATGCAAAGACAAGTAATGTACACCCATTTAGAAAAGATTATCTATATTTGGCCAGGCTAGCCCAATGAGTAGGCATGGGGCTAAATGAAAATATCCCTAGAACGATCGATTTATTTTTATTGTTTTATTTTATTTATTTATTTATTTATTTATTTACTGGCCAGGCACGAGGGCACAGGCCTATAAGCCCAGTACCATAGGAGGATGAGGTGGAGGACCTGACATTTGAACTCACTCAGGGTTATGTAGAACAATACTGTCTCAAAAGCAAAAAGCAAAAGAGGGCTGGATATATATCTCAGTGTGAAGATGCTAGGCTCAGTCCTTAGTACACCCCCACACACACCCACACACAGCACATGGGAAAAAAATTATTTTTTATGTAACTGATTCAATGTGGGCTTCTAAATAACCTTCAGGGAGGGCTTGACCTGACCTTGTCAGGCCTCAAAGGTTTTCCATTCTCATTTCCAAATAAAACACTATTGACCTCGGTAAACAATAAGTAACTGAGATTCCAAGTTTACAAAGAAACATCGAAACATCCTGGTACAAGCACTGAACCTCTGCTTCTCAGGAAATCAACCTGAAATTTAAATATAAACTTGGAACTGGCACAGAATATGATTATAGTTTGAATGTTGATTAAATTCCTCCAACTCCCACAGGCTCTTATCTACAAAACACTGAACGCCACTTTCCGTAGCTCTACAGACACAAATTCTTTCCACTGGTGAGACTCTCTCCTGGAAATGTGCTACATCAGTAAGACCAATTACCTCTTTGGTTTTGAGTTATGTGGCCATCATTTACCCTAAGACTACACACATGGTTCTGAGTCAAAATACTTGTTTTCCATCAGTTTTGATCATTTAAAAGAAATGAATTCATTGAAAATGGGTTGAAACCTGATTAAACATCCAGAAAATTGAAACAGATGTTAGATGATTCATTAGTATAAAGTAGTCCAACCTATCCATTTAACTCAAAGAGAAGCAACAGGTGTAGTATTTCTGCATACATGTCTACAGGACTATACTGTCTCAAAAACAAAGTTGTTTACTGGTTGGAAAGACTTGAATATTAAATCGTTATTAAGAATGAATTTT
Source organism: Ctenodactylus gundi (assembly GCA_004027205.1). NCBI lineage: Eukaryota > Metazoa > Chordata > Mammalia > Rodentia > Ctenodactylidae > Ctenodactylus > Ctenodactylus gundi. Next base: position 929,590 of record PVKB01000076.1, read on the forward strand.
GGTACCAAGTATCAAAAAGACTATTAGTAGGTAGCTTGGAGTTCTGTTCAAAGAGTCCTGTGATTCTGGAGCATTTTTCCAAGTGAGTCACAATCTTTTTCGAGCAAAAATGTACACAAAGCACAAGAAAATATGAAATCTGAATGTGCTGACAAGTTCAATGTAAAATATTCCAACACAGTACACCAACCATCAAACTTGAAAGTTAATCTAAGGCTGACTAGAAAACATCACAAATCCTCAAGGTGAAGAGTTGGAAAGATTCTAGAGACCTTCTTGCTCAGGGTAAGATTCAGATTCTGCCCTTATGTTCTCTAGTAACTTAGCCACATGGCAGGTGCGGTCACTGGCAGTGTGCATGAGTACAAGGTAACTAAAGCCCTAGACTTCTGGTGGGAAGCACAGGAAAGTGCCATGGAACAGAGAGTACGAGACAGATGATGTAGAAGTAGATGATCCATCAAGCAACTCAGGACTTCGGGGCTCAACTCCAAGATGCACACTCATGGGTCTGAGCAATATGAACCAGAACCTCCAGAAACATGGGTCAACATGAACATTTTCTCTTTGAAAGTTTAATGGCCACACGTATTTCATTATAGCAAAATGAAGCTGGCTAATGCCATCATGAACAAGGCAGAGATGTCCACTCTATTCACTCCTTTTCAATAATATACTGTAAGTCCTAACCAGTACAATGAAATAAACAAACTTGTATAAAGAAGAAAGGAAAGTGACGCTATTCAGAGATGATGCTAAACTGCATATAGAAAAATCATAAGAATCTTATTCTCCTATATATCCAAGTATAAACAGGCCAGGAATACAGTCTTGTAATCACAATACTTCTGGAGGTCGAGGCAGAAAGATTACGAACGTGAGCTCAGCCTAGGCAACTTAGCAAGACCCTGCCTCAAAACAAACAAAAAATAGCAGGCTGGGGATGTTGTTCAGTGTGAAGACCCTGAAATCAATCCCCAGTACCAAAACAAATCCAAATACTAAGCAAAGTTACAGAATAAAAGATCTAAGAGAAGAAATTCTTTTTCTAATGTACTACCAATAACTCTTTAAAAACAAGACTTCTAAAAACAATACTATGTACAAAAGTCCAACTTCCCTAAAATGAAATACTTGGGTATAGATCTAGTAAGACATGTATGGGATCAGTAGGCTAAAAATTATACAGGACTGAGAGAATAAATCAGAGATGAACTAAATAAACAGAGAAAAACAATGAGCTCAACAGAAGATTTGACATATTGTACTAAAAAATGTCATTTCTCTCCAAAATTGCCTTGAGATTTGATAAGATTTCCACGCAAGAAGTTTTGCATATACAGAAAAAGTGATTCTAGAATTTATATGAAAATGTAAGGAAATAAAAATAGTCTAAATTTTTGAAAAAAACGGGAGATTCATGCCAGCCAATCATAGACTTATAGTAAAGCTAGAGAAGACAAGACAGCTGCATGCTTGCCACGGGGATGTGTACAGGCATCAATGGAACGAAAGCATCCAGAAACAGACCCACATAAACATAGTCGACCAATTTCTTTTACCAATGTTACTAAGGTATAACTCACACACTATACAATTTACCCATTTAACACATATAATTCAGTGGCTTTTAGTATTTCCATGGATGTCATAATGAATTTCAGGACATTTTTCCATGACACCAAAAATAAATTCCACATTAACCATCAATTCACACATCTCCACAATTTCTCCAGCCCTCAGAAACTATCGTTTTACTTTCTATATCTAGATTTTTCTACTCTGATATTTTCTATAAAAGAAATAAAACAATTAAAAAGACACACCTGTATACAAGTTACCAGTTCACACCCAGTAGGATGGCTATAGCCAAAAGATGCATAATTTATCTGTATATAGATAAATCTGCATTTTGTACATTATTGTTGGAAATACAAAAAAAAAAGGCAGACACTTTGGGAAACAGCCTGGCAGTCTTCAAAAACTTAAACACAGACGTAGCACATGACCCAGTGCATCCTCTACAACATACCAAAGCACACCAAACAGAACGAAAGCAAGTGTTCACAAAAAAACACACGTGTTCACAGGAATACTATTCATAACTGTAAAGTGAGAGTATTAATAAAGCAAATGGCCATCAACTGATGAATAAATAAATAAAATGTGATATCTCCATATAAGGGAAATTTACTCAATAAGAAAGGGAATGAAGTTGAGATATGCGCTACAACATGAATGTTCCTTGAAAACATGCAAGGTGAAAGCTTGTCATGAGAGACCACATAACGTATGATGCCATTTCAATGAAATGTCTGGAACAGGAAAACCTAGAAAGCCATAAAATAGACTCATGGTTCCCTAAGGCTGCAAGGGACAGGTGACTAAAGGTGACTGCTGCATGATACAGATTGCTTCTGAGATGATGAAAATACTCTAAAATGCTGTGGAAGCCATGGGTGCATAACCCTGTGAATATATCAAAAACCCACAGGATTATACATTTTCATTGAGGAAATTGAAATCTGTGAATTGGATCTCAACATAGGTATTACCAAAAGCAAAACAGACAAACAAAAAAAGCCACATTTCCTACTTCAGTTATTTTACCATGAGCCGTATGATCCAGCCCAGGGAAGGCAATTGGCATATTAGGGGTGAGTTAATTAAAGATTTTACCAAATAGAGCGGGCTAATTTGTAAGTTGATAATTTTCCATGGCCTGCAAATGATGTCATAAATTTCAAATGGCCATGGGCAGAGAAAAAAAAAAAGGCTACTTTCTTTAGTAAATGCATTTTGAAAGTTCCCTGATTCTGAAGGTTTTATCCCATCTTTCAAATGGATCCAAGTCTCTTTTGAGAGGTGAGCTGCAGCCTGCAGGCTGCAAAGGGCACAGAACTGCATGACACACCACGTCCTTCTTAATCCTCCTTGTTAGAAAACGCAGGGAGGCGGCCGCAGGTTGCCTAGAACTGGGGTTCCTGGATGGTCTGATGTTAAGAACAGAAACAAGCAAGCCGATTCAATTCCTCACATAATGCAATATTATGCAGCAGTAAAACATACCCTCTGATATGTGTTCAAGTGCGTGACCTCTGGTGGCATTATTTTGCTAAGAGAAAGAAAATGGACGTGAGGGAATTTTCTGGAGTGATGGACGTGTTCTAAATTAAGACTGCAGTCACGATTACACAACTCTACACATTTTTACTAAAATTCATGGAATGAAGCACTTAAAATGAATTAATTTATAGAATGTCAAAATGTCCTCAATAAGCCTGCAGGAATTTAAAAAAATAAAAATAAAAAAGGATGTCCTGGAAGTAACAGATACACAAGCATGACAGCATATTGGTAACTGTCACCACTGGGTGGCTTTTTCATCTTTCCATTGTCCACCATTGGCCACGCGGTCACAGCTCACGCTCCCTCTTTGACACACGGTCAGGAAGTCAGCAGCAGTGGCAGCTGGGGCCCCGTCACAATGCGCGTCATGCACCTCGCTTTGTGTCACCGGGGAAGCGCTGTACCTCCTCCCATCAAACCAGGAAGGGGAGAGTAAAGATCAATGCTGTATTCTGACAGAGAAAGAGAGGCCACGTTTATAGAACTCTTCATCACAGTGACCTGTTAGAGTTGTTCTCTATCATTATTACTGTTAATTTCTTTCCATTCCTAATCTACAAATTAAACACACACACACACACACGCGAAGGATCTGGTACTATCTGAGGTTTCAGGCATCCACTAAGGTCTCGGAACATACTCCCTGTGAATAAGAAGGACTACCATGCATTTGCTTATAACTGAAACTGGGAATTCCAGCAACATGCGAACACCAGTGTAATTTGTGCTCGTGGGCCTTTAGACAGTCAAAGTTGGGATGGAGCCTTCCAAGGAGGTTTAGAACAGTTCCTGCTTTCCTAAACATTTTGATGACTGCAAGATAATTTACATAATCTGATATTAATGACAGGAGAGCTTCCTGGTGAAATCTTAAATTCCATTAATGGATGAATCTTGGCAGGCTCTTCTTCTCAAAAGCCTGCCAAACAGGAGGCTGAAGTTACCTGAAATTCCCTCACTAGGCCAAAGGTGTGGCCAACAGTTCGGCCTCCTCACACCCTCTTCTGCTAACTAGACTCAACGCTCCCACAAACGTCTGATCTTTTCTTTTTTTTCTTTTCTTTGGAGTTTTGCATTTAAGATGACCTCAACTTTTCCAGAGAAACACTAACAAGGTGGAAAGCCCATAGAATTTTGATTCATAACTGAGTTAGACTGAGCTGCAAAAACTGAGCTATTTGACTTTCAGAAAATTAATTTGTTCCTTCGTCTGCCATGATAATAAACCTTGCAGGGTTATTATGATTATTGAATTAAATATCTTATATGAATGTATTGTACTCTCATGCACAGTATTTGAATAAATGATGGCTATATTCATTTATTGTCTACCATATTTTTAATGAGAGGTGTATCTCACAATAAAACTTAGTAACTATTCTTACAACCCAACTAGAGCATGTAAGTTGCTCAAAGACTTCAAGCCCACCTTTGTTGAGGAGGATGCTAAAATCTAAGGACAGGAGCTGGAGAATTTAGAGAGAGGCTATGGCTAAAGCCTGAGTCTCCGGATTCTTTATTATAGGGAGAGAGGATTCCAAATTCTGTAACTCACTAGAAACATATGGCTTGGGGAATTAATGACCATTCACACCAATTCTGGCCCCTTCTCCTTCCGTCTTACCCTTCCCCTATGCCCTTCCTCCACCGCACGCCACCCCCCCCTCCCCAACCCCTGCCTGCCACTCCTAGAAATTCATTTTTCTCCTGGCAATCCATCACTCCTCTTTCTTCCCTGTCTCTCATGCTGAGGCTTTTTCATACCACAATTTTTGTGACTTTCATAATAGGAACACCCCTCCATAGTTAGTCTTTTGTGCCTGGTCCATTTCACTGAGGATTACTGACTCAGGGTGGCCCCATTTTAGCTCAAATGCTTCATACCTGTCTGTCTTTATGACTGCATAGTATTGAATTGTGTATAGGCACCACGCCTTCTTTATCCATTCCTCTATTGATGGACAAGTAGGCTGTTTCCAGGATTTAGCTATTACGAATTGTGCTGCTATAAAGACGAATATTCACCTTACCAAGATGATTAAATGTCTCCTCATTTTGATATGTTGATAAATTCTTAAGCATACACTTTAGGAATACAAAGTGACATTATTATTTCTAATATAAGGTGGGACAGCCATATCAAGTTAGCTAACTCACCCAGCACCTCAAATACTTAGCGTCTTTTTGTGATAAGAACATTTGAAATTCCTTTAGTGTACTGGAATATGCTCAGACACGAGCCATATTCACCACACTGTGCAATAAAGCTCTAAAAGAAAAAGAGAGAAGGAAATCAGACTCATTCCTCCACCTAACCGCAGCTTTGGACTCTTTGATTGCCATCCGAATTTCCCATCCTGCAGCCTGTACCAACCACCACTGTACTCTGTTCCTGTGGGTTCCATTACTTTAGATTCCCTTCTATGCGAGAACATGCTGTGTTTGTCTTTCTGCGAGTGGCTATCTCAGTTAGTGTACTGCTCTCCAATTACATCCGTGTTGTCACAAATGATACAATTTTTCCCCTTTGAAAGGTCGAAGAGTATTTTATGATGCTTGTGTAACTATTCATCCTTTGATGGACATTTAGCTGACGCCGTAACTTAGCTACTGTAAACACAGCTGTGATGTCCATGGGGGTACAGATAACTCTGGCATACCAACTGCAAAGCTTTCAGCTATATACCCAGAAAGTGGGTTGTGGGATAATGAGGTAATCCAGTTTTTAGCTTTTTAAGGAAACTCTACGCTACTGCCCATGATGCCTGTACTAGATTATCCTCCCACCAACAGTGCACAAGAGTTTCACTGTCTCCACGTCCCTGAGAGTAAGTCTGCAGAAACACCCCTACCTCCTTTCACTTGCCATGTTCTACCTGCTCCCCTTGTTCTCACAGCTCCGCCCATTTGGCAGCAGGACTTAACTGTTCACTGTGTTTCCCTGTCGCCTCCTACACATAAGTGAGCTCTTGTACGAAGACAGAGCTCATCTTGCTCCTCACGCCGCTGGTATCTACATCAACAAGTGACAACCTGGACAACCTCACCCAAAAATAACCATGCAGGGAGGAAACGAATGGAGGAATAAATAAAAATCATAGTGAAGTGTTACATTACAGCCTGAACTAATTATTTGCCTGAAGCTCTTTTCCTTTTGTGGTGTGGGTGTTTGTCATATATGCCTAGAAACAAAATGATATCTTCCCAAATATGTCTGTTTGTAACATGACAAGACAATTTAATGCTGACAGTATAGGCAAATAATTGCAAATTTAATAAATCTCTTCAAAGCAGCCAATCCTAGCAGCCATCTGGCATCTTTTTCACAATGAAAATATTTTCATGGTGGGAACCGTGGACACTGAAAAATTACACTCAGTAACTTACATTTCAGTTTCCAGCCAGCCTACTAAACTTCGTAAGCTGATCAATCTAGGAAGATAACTGACTAGTAGGATTTGAGGAGCCTAAGTAAACTAGAAAAGTAAAAGGAAAAAAATGAAAACATTACTTCTTTTCAAAATCCATATTCTATTAGTTCTCAGATAAAGATTAATAACTTGTTCTAAAACCCTAACATAACCATCGTCAGCTTGAGCAATTGATAATTCAGGAATCAAAACTTCTTCCTAATGATGCCCCCTTGTTATAATATAATAAAGCAAACTGCTGTTATAATTATTTATCTTTATCATTTGTCATGCTCCCCTGTGGATAACCCGTGGATAGCTGAACAAATTTAGCAGATGTGAGGAAGCAGTTATGACTGCAGCTGACTGAATTGTAAGTGAATGCCTTCAAGATATGGATTAACGCTGGTTGTGTCAGCACATTCATCTGGGGATTCGTTGGGTTTCCGCGCTTCCAGCTTCCAGTGTCCAGAGGACACCCATGCACTTGCTGTGTCCTGGCTTCCAATATTTTCTTGTCAAGGCCAATCTTGCATATCCCTTGAGATTCTTGACTTCCCGCTATCCATCCACATGCCAGAGCAACAGCTTCAGGATTCATACAAATTTGATGCATATAAATTCACTCCCATAAATTTTCCCTTATTACCATCAGCCTAGAATAGTTCAGAAAAGGGGTTGAGAGGCACATACGGTAATAAATCAAGAATTCTGGAAAGAAATTGATTTAGTGATGGTGCTCATCCCTTGCTCCTTTCTCCTTCTTTTCCAGAATTTCTTAGTTGTTGCAGAACCGGGTCAAAATGAAAAGACAAGGCACAGCACTACTAGATAGCTCAAGGTGGGGGGTTTTAAATGAATAATTTGAACATTTCTATACTGCGTATCAATAAAATATTTCAAGAGCACACAGACACGCCTTCTTTGCTAGTGGGAAGGGCAAGGACTCATTACGCTGCTTCAACTGGATGGGCTTTCTATTGGATCTTACATACACATATTTTAATTCAAAATACTCAACTATAAAACAAAGCTTAGACAAGAAAGACTTTCAGAAAGTAGTAATGTGGACTGCAGTCTGAATCCCTCTGAGGGGCTCAGCAGGGAGCCTGCTTTGCTGTTCCTTGGCAGGGAGAATCCAAAGACTTCCTCCTGCATTCTGGATATAGTTTTCCTCCATTCTGCCTCGACTGCCCCAATTTGTTATCTGTTCATGCAGAGACAGGGGAAAGGCCTAGAGACTGTCCACATGGGAAAGAGAAGAACATGTGAGTTCCATCTACCAAGTCTCGAAAGCATTCCAAAGAAAAATCAAGCCTCTGTTCTCAAAGTATCAAAGTACATCAGAGTATTGGGTAGATAAATTTCCTAGACATGTGATTGAAATTTCCATTTTTAACTCAGTGAAAAGCAGCATTATGGATCAAATAATAGATCCCCAAATGCATGTCTCCCCAGAACATGAGAACGTAGTCACCTTATTTGGGAACAGTGTGTTTGCAGCTTTAATAGATTGAGAAGGGGTCATTCTAGAATATTCAGATGGGCCCTAGTGCCTCTGACTGAACTCATTAAGGAGAATCCACATGCACAAGGAAGCTTGCAGCAACGCATTTATTAGCCAAGAACTTTCAGAGTTTGTTGCCAACCACCAGAAGTGAGGAGAGAAGCAAGGAGCCAAGATTCTTCCTTAGAATCTGCAGCTGTGACCCTGTCAACAATTCGACTTTCAGTCTCCGTAACTGTGAGAAGATCACCTGTTGCTTTCAGCCACCAATTTCTAATTATTTGTATGGAAGCCCTAGAACCAGCAAAGAAGACTCAGAGAAGTTTCCAAGTTGGTCTGGGGAAAGATCTTTTCTCTAAGAAATGAGTTTGAAAAACAAAGTAAAATTACAGGATAAGACATCTTCCATTCTAATGGGAGAGATTTCTAGACACAACTTAGAGACATTTTTGCCCTCACTGAATTTTTTCTCACTTCTCTTATCTCATTTAATTTATTAATAAGATTGTGCTACCAATTACTTGTCAAATGGAGACTGATTTGTGATTCAAGGTCTTTGAGGTTTTGTTTTCAGCTCTAAGGAACAATCTGTAATAATTATAATTCTGTAGCTTGGTACTGTATAGATCAAGCAGACTGGGTGGATAGTTTAAATTTCTGGTAGGACCACAGCAAAAGTTCCAGAAAGTCAAGAGTTAACCAGAGTTAAGGAAATCACAAACTAAACAATCTCTCCAAAAATAAAGTGGGAAAACCTAAGGGAAGTGTAATTAAATCAAAAGTGTGACTGTTTACATATAAATTAGACAGCATGAAATTGAGTGCTGCCGGGCAGAGGTGAAGGAATTTGTATCCAATTTGTAACTTGCATTTGGCAACAAACAGGAAAAAACAAAGACAAAAATTCAGCCTTCGTGCCCAAGGAAGTTCTCCACTGACTAATGGCCTTCTTCCAACTTATACCCGTTTAGTTTCAGCACTCCGAACATCACCACAAGTTCAAAAGTCACAGCAGCCACAGAAAATGATCACAACTCATTCTGGTGTTAGCTTCTCACAGTGGTACGAAGGGGGAGAGTTACATTGTTTTTACTCATATCCCACTTTTATAATGCCAAAGTATAGAAAGGAGCCTTCAAAGGAAAGGCACAACAAAGGCAGCAGGAATCAATGGCAAAAGCCAACTAATGGCCGACCACGTAAGAGTGAGGTGGACAGGACGCACAGCTGCAGGGGGAAGAAGAGGCGGAAATGCCCTTCCAAAGAGCTCTGCTCACAAGGCTCAGAAGGGAGGCTAACGGGACACGACAGAGACAGCACCCAGCAAGCCCGCTCTCCTCACTTCACGTCCCCCTTCTCATCCTCTGATTTCTTCCTGAAAAACAGAGGTGTAGATTCTTGCAGAAGTTCTCTTGGGCAAAGAAGGAAAAACATACGTCGTCTGGTTTGTCACGTCTACTCATGTAAGACAAAATATAGGGGGGGAAAGTGTGTTTTCTTACTTGGCACAAATAATAATCGGATTCAGATCCAACCTGGAGTCTAACAACTTTTCCTTTCTATGATTTCAATATGCCTTCCCCTCCAAGGTTCACATACTAGAAGCTGGGCGCCTTTATGTAAGAGGTGGGACTTCCTAGAAGGCACCACATTCTGGTAGTTAATGTAGGCATCAGTGTAGTTCTCACAGGGCAAAGTTAGTTCTGCACAGAGATGGCTGTTTCAAAGGGAAGTGTCCTATATGCTTGGCCTCTTTGTGGTACAGCCATTCTCATTCCAGGTTGCCATATTGTGACCCAATCATGATGGCATACTCCAAATGCCAGTGCCATGCTGTTGGACCTTCCTGCCAGCAATAATGTGAGCCAAAATAGGCATCCTTTCTTTATAAAGTACCCAGCTTTGGGCATTTTTGCTATAACAAACACAAAACAGAGTAAGATGCTTCTCCTTTCAACGTCAGTTTGCTCTGACTTATTCTATGAAAGAGCTGACAGGACAGGATGCCACGTTGTTCTGTAGCTCTGACTCATGAGAAAAAGCACGATCAGTGAGACAGCAGTGAGGAGAATGACTGGCATGGCAAGTAACAGGAGTCTCAGAGAAAAAGGAAGTACAAAATGATCCACAGGAAAGGATGGGTCTTAGGCAGAGTCCTGGCACTAGTGTTGGTGTTAATTCTGTACCCCGGATGCGGCCTATACTCTTTAAATTCTCCAGATTCCTCTCTTGAAAAAGGACAACAAAAATGGGCATGGTGATGCAGGCCTCACTCCCAGGACTCTGGGAGATAGAGGCAGGAACACTGTGAGTTCTAACCCGGCCAGGGCAACTAAGTGACTTAGCAAGGCCCTGTCTCAAAATGTAAAAACAAATGAACAAAATAAAATATAAAGGGACTGAGAACGTAGCCCAGTGTAAAAGTCCTGAGTTCTGTCACCAGTGCTACCTACTGCAAAACAAACACCACCACAAAAATGACTTCACGTTAACAGTCATAGGGACTGAACACACACGCATTGTCTAACTTATATTCTTACTACTATGATATGTTGTATGCCATTGAGGAAAACTGCCACAGCCTATGGGACAACAACCAAGTCACCTTCATACTTTGTTCCAATACAATCTCACTGTCATTAAGCTGTGACCACAGAGATTGTAGACATAACTTCCATAGAGCATTACTAAACTTAAAAAGAAATGACTATCCTTCAGAAGTTAAACTATTTTACACAGTATTTGAAATCCTGTCTTCTCTGGCCACTGTGGGCCAACCTTCCCACTCAGCAGCAGTCACCAGAACCAAGCAGGGACACAAGACAAAGCAAGACCGCCCCTCCACACAGCCTCACGTGTTACCTCCTGAAAGGGATGACTGATAGAGTTCCATCATTTGGAGGTTTTGCTTGGTAATGTTTCTCACACCTCTCAGCTTTGCTCAGTATGGTCAGCCTAACAACAGCTTCCCAAAAAATGTACGTGCCCTAATTCCCAAACTTGTGAATGTATCACCTTACCTGGCTGGCAAAGACAATTACTCTGGGTTATCAGGTGAGCGCAACATAACCAAAAGAATCCTAGTGAGAATAAGGTTATACAATCCTCAGCCATGGCCCCAAAACAGAGGCAAACAAAGTCGCTCTTACCAGGCAGTATTTTTCAGGGTACAGAAATTATCTCCCAAAAGTTGGTCAAGCGCCATTTCTTTTTTGGAATGTAGACAGTTTTAGTCAAGATCCTTTCCTACCTAGATCACCCAGGCCTCTGACAGAGGGTTTTTATTTATTTTATTTTTTAAAATAGGAAAATGCTTGTGAGCACCAGCATTAATAGGAATATGCCTATCACTTGAGGGAGTCAGGATGAATTAGGGATCTATTTAAATAAGCAGTTAATTCATCCTACAAAGACTTCACATACATTTTTGTGTTTCATGTTATTCTGATTACTAGTTTCCCGCTTTAATTTTCTGTTACTTACACCTTATGATAAACTCATACAAAATTATTTTGCACAGGAACTTGTACCCTATTCCTACTAGCCACTCTTTATGATGTCTTATTCTGACATATTCTTGGGCTGTCAAGGTGTACTGTGTAAATTACATATCTGTCGGAGAATTTTCATGGGTTTTGTTCCCACAGGTAGCCCCTTAGCAGTCAGGAGGGAGGGCCATTGCCCATGGGGTAGCTCAGCCTTTATTCTTGAAAACACTCCAGACACCATGACTGTTTCATAGAGGATACAAGCCTTTTTCCAAAAGTAGTTACAAGCATTACCAAGAATTCTGGACTTTTTGTTAACTGATTTCATCATCTCTTCAGGCTGGCTCCCTCCCATCCCTTGCCTTCTTCCTGGAACAGAAATTCTTCAAATTTTCTTATTCTAGTGAATAAATCTTTTCCTCTGAATGCTGCTTCTCAACAAAAGCAAGCTCAGCTGTTCCACAATACCTCTACAGACACTCGGCTCCTCGAAGGCCTTCTCCTATCTTCTGGACCAATGTTGTTACAACTTTCATGCTGATTTTTTTCAATTGTGTACTAATACTCCAAAGGCAACTGGCAATTTTTATACTAAAAATTATTAGTTTCCCTGAACTATGGTAGTATGAGCAATAGTCACATCTAGATTTAGTTTATCCGACTGTGTTCCCAAGCCCCCCATGCCCTTCCTCTTTGCTGGGAAGGGCTGTTCCCTGAGGAACAGACACCCTCATGTGATTCTTGTTGGTTTTATCACATTAGAGACCCATTATGTTTTCCTGTTCAGTTTAATAACTTCTTCCCATAAAAACCAGAATGATAAATATTTGGGAAATGCACACGGTGACAGACACACATACACGCACACACACCACTGCTATATTTTTCCAATTAAAACAAAGGCACATTCTAAGAATTTGATCATCAAGATTTATAGTTCTGTAGCAATCTGTCTGCTAAGAGTTGTGCCATACAGTTGCATGGCCCAACAGGGAGTAATTTCAAGAATTTTTTTTTCCAAAATAACATCCTCTGCAGTAAATGTAAACTGAAAAAAGGATCTCTAGACACTAGTACATTACGAAAGTTCCAAATTGTAACTAACAATTGATCCAGCTCTTCACTTATCATTTATCCAGTGTCTTCCCAGAGTGACACCACTCAGATCTGCAGGCTACCATTGCCTCTTGTCAATTTCTAAAAGCAGGAGTAATCTTAGCAAGCACTGGGCTCCATTCTTTTAGGTAACCAGTATAACACTACTTAGAAAAAGTATTCTCTTGTTTTGAGCCTTTCTAGAAGGACAGGGCTTGGTGGCAAAGACCTTTAATTCTGCAACTGTCTCCCTAGTGCCAAGACTACTGTATGATGCAGATAAAAATAAAATCGAAATGATGTGGGCAAGAATCATACAGCTGTACAAGCACACTCCCCACCATCCTTCCATGAGCCTCAGAGACGTGGAGGCATCTGTAGAGCTTAACACATGTGCCTCTCTTTTACTGTACTAACTATGGAAACGTTCCCTAAGGTCATCCAGCAACCATAGACAGAACATGATGAGGTAAAGAGAAGAACCCAGTGCAATACATGCTTCATAGTCTTGTGTTGGGACAAAAATTCTTCAGAGTCTGACAAATTTATTGTTTCCAGCAGGACTATGTATACGCAAAAGCAGCAGCAAGATTGTTCCACTTCGTCAGATAGGGAGCAGCCACGTGTAATGTGCCAATTCTTGCCATAAGCCAAGAAGCAGCGTACACACTTCAGTTCTTGCCATAGCTAGGAAAGCAGTTCACATGCAGAAGCCCACTGAGGTGAGCACAAAGGCTGCCATGTACTAGGGCAGGAGGAAAGTACATACCTGAGCATGGTCACGGCCAGTGTTCCAGACAACAGAACAGTTATCAACCACTTGCTGACAGCTGAACCCTTTGCCTTGCTAGTTATGTCCTTACCTCCAGCATGTTCCAAGTAAGAGGCAACAACCTGGCTTCCCATGATTCCCAGTAAGACATAAACTCTTCCCTTAGCCCCTATCACATTGCACATGTGCAAACCCCCATAAAAGCCAGCAAACCAGCCCTCCATGCTTTCAACCCTGCTCCCATTTTAAACAGGAGTTTTAACTGTTCACAACCCTGAGGACAATATAAACGTGACGGCCAGCTGGTGTAATGATTGGCCATTCTTGGACACTAGAGACTGTAAAGTCCAAAAGAAAATGTACTTGACCCAACGTATAGTTCTTCCTTAGTGTTTCTGAATCTACCACTAGATTACGGAGAGTGTCTATTCTTGTCATGACACATTTACAGCCTCCCAGAATTTCTAGCCTCAATCCAATGGAGTCTGTTTGCCAGTTCTGTGCAGGGTCTTCGCCCTGGAGAACATGTCTCATAGCTATCTGTAGTCTTGGTCTTGCTAGATGGCAGGTGAAATAGTTGTTTAACTGCATGTCTGGAGGATGCAAAAAGTATATGTTGATCACTAGCCCATCTCTGCACTGCTGCACACCATCTCTGTCCACTCATTTCATGGGCCCTGCTGACCCCCTCCAGTTAGCACATACCAGGTTTGGTGAAACCAACCAACTGCATTTCCTAAAAGGAGGCTACTCACTTAGGCATCAGTGTGTCCTAAAACTTCTCCACTCCCATGGTGATTTCCAGAGGGCAATGTCCCATGCAGGGAGCTCTTTAAAGTCTAGCTTTCTATTGTTGTCCAACTGACCAAATAGCCAAGCCAACCACTGACCACGAAATCACAAAATTCCCAACAGGGACCTATGTTTTCTGCAATGCAACAACAATTTTTCAATACACTGAGCTTTTTTTTTACTTTCCTTAATCAGTTTTTCCATCAGTCAATCACAATGTGACTACCCTCCAAAGAAGGCACTTTGAAAATGCAATCACTAAGCCAAACAGTGTCTTGTTGGTCAACAGCGAGCAGTTCTCAGGATACTGGTCGTGAGCAGAAAGATCCAGCAGTGACTCTACAAGGAGTTCCAAATTCACAAAAAGAAAAAAGGTCACTTCTTCCAGAACGTGAGTACTTCCCTGCATTACGCCAAGCAGCTTGTCTTTGTATAAACCATTTCCACCTTATCATGGAGCTCTTCTGGGACTGCTTTCAAGATTCAAAGATGCCTCAATATCATACAAGACATCTGGAGTATTTTAAGTTTTTACATGATTTTATGTCCTTAGCCATGAACAATTTCAGTTAGTGTCAACACAAGCTAATAACTGTCTCTCAAAAGTTGAATGCCATTTCTCTACATCTGGAGGTTCTCCGGTCCACAACCTCACTGGTCAGCACTGGTGGTACTCAAAGAATTGGCTGTAAGATCTGGGCAGTATGTGTTCATGTTGTCCACACTTCCCAAATCACATCTGAGCAAAGTATTTCCACAGTCAGACAAAATATCCAACCCAGTACTACACTCAAGTAAAATGGACAACCACAACATACAAAGTCCATATGAATGTTCCAATTTTCATCAAAACTTTCACTTAGGTCCTATCAACCACTGCATCCCAGAATCCTCCAATCTAACTATAATCCAATTCTAGGAATTTGTCAAAAACATCTGGCATCGTAAAACATTTAACTCCCATATCTACTTGCTGGCTGTTAACAGCCACAGATGTGCATATAGCTTGGCTCCCAGAGGGTAGGCCAAAAGACCTTAGGTCCTCTATGAATCCTCATCCTGTTTAATTTCTTAGGCCATCGCCCCCAAAATTACAAGAGGTTTCTCATTGTCACCATTGCCTGACAATTTTTTTAATTATTTCAAACTATAGCAAATACAGAAAACTTGTCTGGGGTCCTTCAAGTTTGGGGACCAGCAGGCTGTCATTACTTCACTCAACTTCCCATAGTGCTGCATTAAAACTTGTTTCAACTCCCATCAGTTTGCTTCATTTCTGCCATTTACAGTTTCTATTTCTCTAAGATACCTATAATACGTAAAGCTACCCATTCTTCTGGGACAATTCCCTCTGTCTTTCCCTCCTTCTCCTGTAAATCACTCTCATTTTCTTAGGACACACAGACACAAAAGAGAAAACTGAAACAATAGATTGAATAAGGTCTCCTGGGCACTGCCTGATTATGTACCAGTAAAGTTATGAGGTTTCCATGCAAAAGAGGATCTCATAATCACATTATTTACTATGACTTGGTTACAGGGCACGTTTAAAAATCTTGATCATCAGAGGTCACGCAGGTTCCACCTGTTCCATCATACCTTATCCACTTCGTGGAGGCCTCAAAACTAGTAACCGTACCTGGAACTGGCTGACATCTGGCAATGTCCATTTACACTCCAACTTCACTTTCATTGTGGGTAGTAATGATCATAATAGCCAAAGACTTGGACAGTTAGCTTGTTTCTTGTAGTTTTACATTTTCTTGTGTTTCCAGTGAATTTCCCATGCCTAATTCTACTAGAAACTTTGATCTGTATCAGATGATCACAGCAAAAGACAACAACTCTTTCATATTATGGGTGACTCCAACATTGAAGATTCCATTTAAGATCAAGTTTGGCTACCCTATGGCCATTCTTTCTTTTCCCAAACTCTTATTTTTCACATACTTTCTTTCATATATTTTAATCAGTCAGTGTCATCCTCCTTTCATTCTTTACTGAAAGTAAATCCCACTTTCAGTGATGACTATCTCAGAGTCCCTCAAGACTACTTTCAGGTTCAATGATTCAGTAGAATGATACACTAAACTCAGAAACACTGGATTAAAAATGACTTAGCTTATTACAGAAAAAAGAAAGGTACCAAATAAAATCAGTAAACAAAGAAGTACTAGGAAAGACCAGGCAGAGCATTCAGCTGCCTTCTCCCTGTGGAGTCATATAGACCCTGATTCCCTCAGCAATGATATGACAACACACGTAAAGTATTGTCAGAATGTTCACCTAAACCCGGTGTCCAGAGTTTCACTTAGGGATCAGGCACTAAGCATGGAGTGTCTGGGTGACTGACCTTCACCACTCATTCTTCACCCCCTAGATGTCAATTTGACACAGGGCAGCCCAGGGCCCCACTGAACAAAGCAGGCACCCATCATAAAAGCCCACTGTCAGTGTAAACTATCTGTGTGGACCAAAGTCTCAGGTATGCTAAGTTCGAGCAGGACACTGCAGAATTTGAAACCACCTTCTGAGAGATAGGTCAAGGGCCATTTTGTTCTTTGGAATGTTCAACATTCGAGCATATCAAACCTGCTGAGCTAACACTTTGCTGCACAACTTTAACGTATGTTGAAGGCTTCCTTGAAAAGTAATATATATTTTCCAAATACCCAGTTATCAACTTACAAAAAGACAGTGTGATTTATAGGTTCTCACAGATATCACACTGCATATGAAAAAGTTATTTGCGAAGCTTCCAAGAAAAAAAGAAACTTATTTGTGACCCAGTTAGATAAGTAGGAATTTATATTGAAACTGAAACTTTCCAGAATAAAAATAGGCAGTAATGATAATATAAAATATATATATATATATATATATATATATATATATATATGTATATGTGTGTGTGTGTGTGTGTGTGTGTGTGTGTGAATCTACTAAGGATGAAATTTCAGTTACTACAGACATTATGTAAAATAAAGAATACCCTGTTATATTGATAAAATTAATTGTCAATTATGTAATACTCATCCAATCAAATGTTAATGACACTCAGTTAACAAAATAGGGAAGTCATTTTACTGAGACACACATAATTTGAATATTCTGATCCTTTGCATCAAAGTCAACTCAGTTCTTTTAATACCATTTCACTATTTCTATTACTGTGGAGTATATATTAAAGTTATTTCTATATTGAATTCAATTATTGGAAATCTCAAGTAGGCATGGAACAACACAGTATGTTGATGTATTTTTTTCAAATATAAATTTTGTTAAATTTAAACAGTTAAATTATCTATAATAAAAACACTGTGCTCAAATGAAAATGTACTTTGAGTGTAAAATATACACAAAATATCAAAAAGTAGAAAACAAAATGTTCACGTAAGTAATTTTATATTGCTTACATGTTAAAATTATAATATTTTACATGTATTATGTTAAATAGGTTGATAAAATAAATTTAGTTTTTTTTATTGTGACTATTATCTTTTTTTACATTTCTAACATTACACATGTTCATACTGTATTTCTACTAGGCATCGCTATTCTAGACAACCATTAATTATTTTAAATAAATCATAATAAATATTAGAAAATATATAGATACAGGTAATAATAAAAATATTACATATAAAATTAGTTCATTACAAGGAGAGTCATGATTTTAAATATTTATATTGAAAAAAAATGTGCAAGAACAAACAGCCACACATCCAATGCAAAAGCACCTCAGTGAAAGTAGGAAAGTAGACCAGGAAGATTCTGGAAACTGATGGAACAAAGAAAATATAAAGAATCAAGAAGAGCAAGAGAAAGAGGAAATTAAATAGATAAACTTCTGTCAAGGTTCATCCCCTGAAATAAGAGAAGTGTACAAAATAATACCAGGAGTGAAAGAACTATAGAAAATATGAAAAAGAAAACAAGAATGTCACCTGTTAAGGTAATAAACTTCAAAATTTAGCTATCAAGTATGATTTCTGAAGAAAAATACGTAATTTACCAAACTGACAAAAATAAATCGAACATTAAATTTTCTCATCTCCTTAATGAAATCCAATCAAAGTTAAAACCCTTTCAGGAATGAGCTCTCCATTCTCTGATACTTCAAAGGTGATTTCTAGTCAATTTTCAAGAAAAAGGTAATTCAACGTTTTGCAAGTTCTCCAAAGAATAAGAAAAAAGTAAGTCATTTCCAAACTACAGTATGAAGGTAGTATAACTGAAATAAAACCAAGCAAGGACTCTATAAAAAAGAATCCAATAGGCCAAGTTATTTATAAACACAAGCTCAAGTATCACACATAAGATATTTACACACTAAAGCCAACAATATGATTTTTAAAATAATACGACCTGAACAGTGTAATAGTGGGACTTAGAGGGGATGAAGAGGAAATGGGAGGGCCAAAAATGGGAAGGGATTGCCATGTTGACATGATATATATGTGCACAGAATACTCAAGTTCACTGTAAACATTACACACACACACACATAAACTAAAAATGGGGGAATACACGCGGAATAAATTGGGTTTACCACAACAACATAACAATGGTTGTACTTGGGAAATTCTAGAGAGAAAATCATAATTTAAAAGACTTAATATTTTAAAACATATGACAATCTTACTAATTACAGAATGAAATAAAGCATCAAAACTTACAAACTAATAAAGAAACACCTTTCATTTGTTAAAGGATACCTGCTATAAGTTGATACTGTACATCATACTTAATAATCAAACCTTAAAAGTATGCTTCTTACATCAGTGTGTGTTACTGAAGATGGAACTCAGTGTATTTTTATGTTTTCATTTTTAAGACAGGATCTCACTAAGTCGCTAGGATGCCCAGACTACTCTAAAACTCACGATTCTCCTGCCTCTGCCTCCCAGAGTTCTGGGATTAAAGGTATACAACACCAGACCCAGAAAAGCATGCTTTTAAAATCAGAAACAAAATAAGTTTCTCCCTGTCCTTTCTACTTTTCAGTATGATTGTTTGTGCCACGTTCACACCCACATTTAAAGGTAAACAATCAGCAAAACTATCACGACTATGGCAAGATGACATTTTTAAACAGAAAACCATACAACTCACAGAAAATTTTATGGAACAATCAATAATTTAGACAGGCTATTAAATAAAGTATCTATGTTGCAAAATCCAAACTCTTTACTACACAGCAACAGCATTCAGTCAAGAAATACTATTTTTAAAAAGATTCTACTCAATAGCAAAGAATTTTGGAAGATTCCTATGAATATTTCTAAGCACTGACGTGCAACCTTTGCATTTAGCAAACATTTATCGGACACTTCCTGCAGAGACTGCAATAAGAAGACCTGGCTCTCATGAAGCTCATATCATACTTGTGAAAGATAGGCCAAAAATATAATTGGTAAGTAAGGTATGTGGTACATTAAAAAAAAAAGAGAGAGAGAGAAATGCTATGGAAAAGAAAAAAAAGGGGGCAGAGGAGAAACTGGGGACCGGGAATTGCTACTTTATTTGAGTTTTCAAGGAGAGATTCAGTAAAAAGATAGTATTTAACTGAAAGAACTTGACGGAAGGAAGAGAGAAACTCACGTGGATGTATGAGCGAAGAGAGCTCCCGGCAAATGGCGGCTCAGCAAAACACCTGAGTCTGGGGGAAACCTGGCGTGACCAGGGGCAGTGGAAAGGGAGCGAGAAAGCAATTGGTTATAAAAGTCTGGATTCAAAAAATTAAAAAGCTAAACTACATGGTCTTATAAAACTCCAACTTTGGCTTTCACTCAGAATGTGAGGCAGAATCATTTTCCCCATTTTTTATTACATACATGCAATACACAAGGGTTACATTAATCTTGAGAATTTTGTGCACATGCACACAGCAGTGACTTCACATTCCCCTCTCCGACCCTTTTCCTACCCTCTCACGCCCTCCCTCATCCCTGCTGTTAGGGTTTGGATCTGGAGTGCCCCCCTAATGCCTCACGTACTTGGACACTGCGTATTACCTAGGGATGCCGTGTGCTGCTGAGAGGTGCGGCCTGGTCAGAGGGGGAAAACTGGGGCTTGGCCGAGAAGGGGCAGATCCCTGGGGCAATACCTGAAGGGCAGCTCTGTTCTTCTTCCCAGACTTGGCCTCCCGCCTGCAATGTCTGTGACCAGGTTTCCTCCACCTCTGCCAGTCACCCATGAACGAACCATAGGAGACCTTTTAAAACTATAAATTTCAGGGACCATGACAGTTTCTGGGGTCTCAAGCATGTCTGTGGGTGTCCTGTTGCCTTGAATTCTTCCCATATTTGTGTTAAGGACTTCACTTTAAAGGCTTAGCTGAGAGGTTTCTTTGAGTGGCTATGATGGGGGGTGGGGGAGAGAGCTGTAATTCCTCCACATCTTGTGCCGGGAGTAGGTAGTGAGGGTAGACCTAACAATATGATGGCCTCTGAGGTGTCCTGAGGTGTCATGATCACCCCAGGCCCCTCAGCACAGCTCCCCCACCTGTCCTGGCTGCCCTCCCCAGAAGGCAGGGCTCTCCACCCTCGGAGGTGCGCCCACTACACGGAGCCATTCAGGAGGCCTGTGGCCTTTCTCCCCTCATCACAACTGTCTCCTGTGCCAGTTTTTTCCTAGACTATTTAAGACTGAGCCCAAAACCCTGACGCACACTCTTCTGAGCTTTCTTTTACTCTAATCAGTCCAGTCTTGGAGCTCTTTTTAAAAATGGTTCCTGCTCACATCACTGCCTGCTAGGGCTACCGAATGCTGCTTCTGATCTAGGCTCCAATGGTATATCCAGGAGCACAAGCAGCCACCTTCTACCAACCAATGGTACCTCCAGGAGCACTGGCGGCCATCTTCTACCAGTCAATGGTATCTCCGGGAGCACCTGTGGCCAACTTCTACCAGCCAGGAAGAAAGAAAGGGCTTAATAGGAATGATAAGGACGGGGGTGGGTGTGTCCTCAATGTGTGACCATTCTCTTTTGTTTGCCTTTCTCTCTGTAAATACACAGTAAGTACCAGATGACAATGAGGAAGGTAAGGGGCTTACTGGAGTTGGGAGGAGAGCAAACTACAAGTAGCTGTCTGGGAAGGTAAGAAGGTAAACAGACCAGAGGAGAAGCTGGCAGCACTGGGGATCTGCTGACATTAATGTGGATGAAGTTAAATGAGACCACTGAGCAAGGCTGTGGGGCTGTCTTTTGCCACGACAATAAAAAGTTGGAGGAGAGGCAGACCTCACCAGGGTCAAAGCAGGTAGTCACAGCAAGAAACGGCCAAGGAAGTGTAGGGTCCGTGGAAGGAAATGGCTGTAGTGATTGTTGCTAGGATGAGAGTCAAGAGGACAGGAGTCGGAAACAGAGATCAAGCAGAGTTCCAGCCATCAGCGGGCTGCAGTCCTGAGGGTTAAGGTGGTGACGAGTGGTGGCCTTAGAAAGAACACTCCGGATGGCGTGACAAGGGGGACAATGTCTGAGCCTGAGAGTGCAGAAGGCTGGCGGAGGGTGTGCGGTATGACTATGCAAGTGACTGGCTGAGATTGGATGAAGAGGAGGAACTGAAGTAACTCAAAGCCATGATGGCCTAAGAAGCACATATATGAACACTAAGATCAGTAAAAACTGAAGCAGGAACACTGCTGAAAAGACTGCCGGTGATTGCAATTTTTTTAAAAAGTAAGAGACAAGGCAGAGTGATGTGGGGAACCGCCAGCAGTCACAGCAAGGGAGCTGCGGGGTGTGCTGTTCTGAGGGAGGTCTCACAGCGTCAGCACACATGCCTCCCCTCCATGGCTTGAGTGTGGGAAGACACAAAACAGCCCCCAGTGCGGTGGGAGTAACGTTCTGTGACTGGACTCTAAATTAAACATAACACTAAATTTTTAAAAACCACAAAAAAGTTAATTTTTTAACAAGGACGGGATAAATAACTAGATGGTTTACATAATGGATTACTATACAGCAGCGGTCCACAAATTTTTGACACATTGGACAGGGTTAGCGGAAGGCCATTCTCCCAAAGGCGGCTGGGACACAGCGACACTTGCACAGTAGGCTGCGGGAAGATGACTTCACAGCAGTGAGCAGCAGCAGGAGGGGAGTGGAGGGCGCGGCCCCGCCTCCTGCCAGATCAGCATCGTCAGCGGAACCTCAGCGGAACCTGACGGGGGCGCGCTGCACACCACACATCCGTCCCTGTGGCCCAGTCCTTCAAGATCACTGACCAGTACTGGTCTGAGGCCTGAGGCTTGGGGATCTCTGCCACAGAGCACTGGCAACAACAAACTTAAGTGTCCATGTATTAACATGGACGAGACATGCTAAAACTACAGAAAAAGCAGGTGGCAGAAGAGCAACATGATTCCCATAATGTTTCACGAACTGTCTATGCAATATGTTACTGATGCCAGCATCAACACACATAATCCACCAGAATGCATGAGCGGCTAAGGCACTGGACGTAGGCAGTGCAAGTATTCTGTTAGTCACTATTTCGTTGCTGGGACGAAAAACCTGAAAGCTATAACTTAAAGGAGGAGCACATCTATCCCCTTATCCCTGCCACTTTCTTAAATAGTTGTGGAAGTTTTTTTCATTTCATTATGGGGTGTGATCAATAATGTGGTGAATGCCCCCGCTTAGTGCCATGAAACGAAAAGACCAGGTGTTAAAAAAAAAAAAAAAAATAGGATGTGTCCTCTTCCATCTTATGCACTAGATCTGACACAGCGCAACCTCTGGATGTTTCTGAAGTCAAAATGGCCATGAAAGGCAAACGGTTTTAATTCAACACCACGAGGCAGCCAAGACAGTGCAACTAAACACACAACAGAGTTCTCCACAACTGCTTCAGAGAGCGGCGAGAACGATGGGGTGGGTTTGAAGCAAGGGAGAGTATTGTGAAAGGAATTAACGGCAACTTGTGCTTACTGATTTTTTTATTTCCTTTTTTTGAGAGAAAGAGAGAGAGGGGGTCTAGTTCTGTAGGCTTCTCCTGAGCTCGTTATGTAGCCCAGGTTTGCCTTAAAATCAACTGCAATCCTCCTGCCTCAGCCACCCAGGTCTGGGATTAAAGGTAAGAATCTTTAGTTATATCCATCGATTGTTATGTGGTGCTAGGGAATCAAACCCAGGGCCTTAAGCATGCTAGGCAAGCATCTAGCTGCTGAGCAATGTCCCCAGCCCCCAGATTTTTAAACAAATTCACCCCAGTGTTCAAGCATACCTTGGATATTCTCCCAGTGACCCCTCTCCTCCAATAAGGCTTCACCTCTTAATAGCCCATTCCACTGAAAACTCATGAGTGAGCTATCAAAGATGAATACAGCCCTGATGGTCTAAGCACTTTCCAAAGCCACACCTGCGAACACAGGAGACTTTGGTGAGGGAGGGCACTTTAAGTCCAAACTGCAAGATTACTTTACATCATACTTATAAATGCTTGGAATGCTAAATAAACTCAAGATCATTAATTCCAGAGATGAAAGGGAAGTGGTCGTATCAGGGAAAGATACACGACGAGGGTAGAAGAGACTTGAAACTACCTGCAATCTGTCATTTCTGAGTCTGTGAGGTAGATACGGAGGTGTTAATTTTATTCTTTATACTTCCTGGAAGTCTGAAATAGCTATTAATTACAAAGAGTAAAAATTGTATAATACTTTTATGTTGGTGGTATACTTTTATAAAATGATCTCATCTGATACACTAAACATGTGAGAGAGTAAAAATAATTGTTATTAACATTTTCACTTCATAACTGAAGAGTGCAAAGATCAAACAAAAAACGCTATTGGTATTAAACAGAAGGATAAGCAGGGTGAGGCAAAGCTTTGGGGTCTAGCTCCTCTTTATTTAATATGGTAACATTTGGTCAGTGAGACTCGAGTTGGATCAGAGTCAAGGGTATAACCATCCATCACATTTATCCTTTCCTCTCCCTGTATTAAATCAGACTGTGTTAAATCAAATCAAAACAAAAAAATTTATATTGAGGTTCTGTTGCTATATCCAAGGTTATGAAAGGTCTTTCTTCTTCCTGGCTTTCTGAAACTTTATATATTATCAATTTTTCTCCAGTACCATAAAACAATGTTCGGGGTATCAGTTCTTATTCAGGACCCTAGAGTTAATTTTTCTGTCCCTAGATATAAAATTCTCTTCAGTTACTCAACTGAATAGCAGTAAGGATGTCAGAAAGTCTGATCAACCAGAAACCTAAATTACATTCTTCACTGCAGCAATAAATTTATGTTGGATTACATGTGGATCACTGTCTTTCTACAGTTAGGACAGAAACACAGACTGTGGACAACTTCAAACCTCTCAAAAGACATTGCATAACTGCAAAGCACATTCATGTACCTCGCTTAGCCTCCTACACTGTAACAATTACATGGTTTGTTCTTCACAAAACAGTGACCTTGTCTCAAAATAGAAACCTTAGAAGTAAGGCTGGAATATAGCACAGTGCGAAGGCCCTGGGCTCAATCCCCAGGGCCTCAAACAGAAGTTAATTTGCACTAGCACAGAATAAACTTTATCAGATATTTCATGTTATACTTCTCTACAGATGGAGTGGTGAGAGCGTAGTATGACAGTTAATGATACAGGCCACTCTGGGCTTGGTCTTGAGCTATAAAATAAGGATAATGGAGCTGCAAAGTCTTTTGATACTGGGTAACACCCAAGCATTATTTTCTTTCATGGATTCTACCTGGAGTTTAATTATGAAACTTGAGAACAATACCCTAGCTGACACCCATCTGTCATCCTCCTCTTCAACCTTCAACAGAATACAGACTACCCCCTAAGTCCACTCCCACACACACCCCTCAAATTTTCTGTCATCACATCAGATCAATTACTACCGCCTCCCAACCACATCCCTGCCCTATTACCCATACTTTTATTATTCTGAGCCACAATCCTTCCTTCTAAGCATCCTCATATCATAGTGTGACAGGATCTATCAGAAACAGCTGAAACCACAAATAACAACAAAGCTAGAAGAAACTTGCAGAGACCAATCATTTCTTAGGAAATACATGTTCTTGACTGGCACACTCCTGACTGCCTAACTAGAGATAACTCATAAAACAGACTGCACACACCAATGGCAGTGACTGGCTCCAAAGTGAGAATAC
The DNA here is from genome assembly GCA_004027205.1 of Ctenodactylus gundi. Classification (NCBI taxonomy): domain Eukaryota; kingdom Metazoa; phylum Chordata; class Mammalia; order Rodentia; family Ctenodactylidae; genus Ctenodactylus; species Ctenodactylus gundi. The sequence goes on from PVKB01000076.1 coordinate 954,937, forward strand.
AAAAACAAATCAGACAATCTCTGAGGTGACTAAAGGGAACGTCATCAGTACACCTACGCATCACAAGCCCTACTTGTTTTCTAGTCAGTGGTCTTTCATACCTGGAATAAGAAGCTTAACCTTTGGGAGCTTTAGCGTTCTCTTCTTAAAATTATACTAAGGACTACAAGAACGAACACAATCTGGAATATGGTAGAGGCCCAGTTAATGGTGCTTACTGCTAGTTTGTCTGATGTTAAGCCCTGAAAATGCTCTGTAGCAACAAACACAGGCTTTCAATTTTCAATGTCACTCCCAATCCTCTGAGTCCAACTGAAAAGCAGAAGAAAGGCACAGATCCTTATGTACTTTTAAGAACAAATGCTCCCTCATTTTGATCCTGTAGCTTAGCAGCCTAGCTCTTTCCACAGCGATGAATATTCAATACTTATAATACCATAAACTTGCTACAGATGTTCCTTGTGTTCATCAGTGCAAGGTGCCTGAAATTTCAGTTTTAATGCCTAATAGAATTTAGCCTCAGGGTATCAAAAACTGGCTGGACTTCATTCCCTAAAAAGCATCACTGCATTCATATAGACTCACTGCTCTGCATTACCTCCACTTTCAGTAAAATGAATCTTTAAAAAAAATGTCATTGTGCACAGGAGATTAACCACACTCTGAAGTCACCTTCGAGACAGGTACAAACCTTAACTTCTTTATAGCGGTTCATCATAAAGACCCAAAAACATGCTACAATCACAGAAACAGCAGCAATCAAGCAACCAGCTCCCAGATGAGCACCACAATCTCATTTTCTGGTGGAAAGTTCATTTGAAGCAGTTTATTTGGAACAGAAGAAAGAACTTTAGACTCAAAATTAAGGACACAGGATCTGGTCCCAGCTGGGCTACATTAACTCGTGGTGTGTCCTCATGGTTACCGGCCCCCAACTCCACTTCTACCAGACAAGGCAACAGACTCCCAGAGAAGACAGTCTCATCTCAACTGCACTAATCAGCCGCTAGTGGTAAAACTGTAAATGCGTCAGAAGGACAGCCTGCAGTTCCCAGCTGGGGAATGGGGAATCTTGTTTTAACTGACTCATCTGTTCATTCTTCTTCCTCTTTTTTAAATATTTATTTACTGGCGATATTTGAATATACTCGCCAAAGGTACATGTTTGAAATTTACCAACAGAAGTTGTTCAGGTCATGTTGGCATCAACATCAAGAGTGGATTAATGTAGATCATAAAAGGGCTCGAGGCCATGACTTCAACCTCTTGTTATGACTCACATCCTCTTGCCCTCCACTGTGAGATACAGCACCCAAAAGGCCCTCATCAGACACCCAACCCTTAGTCTTACATGTCCAGCCTTTGAGACTGTGAGAAACACATTTCCGTTCCATTATAAGTTGTTCCACCTAAGTTATACCACCACAAAATGACCTGAGACACCCACATTTTCCACATCTTTTTCATTCAATATTATTTTTGTGATCACATGTCATGCAAAAAAGTTCAGGTTTAGTAAATAAATTTTATCCTTCAAGATACTTATTCCTTCAACAAGACACCTTTTTGCAACAATCCTCTCTCTCACCCACACACACATACACAAACAATTTTTCAATTTATCAAAGAAGCTTACTCTCTTTGAGTTCACTCCTAGCATATTGCATTCACATTCCCTAAAGCTTATGTTCTGTCACTAAGGAGTCTGTGACACGCACCTGGCATGAGCACTCTAAGAACTAGATCTATACCATAATCACCTTGACTTCCGTCCCACAGTACACCTAACATGTGGGAATGAGGAACAGTGGTAGGAATGCTTCAGTAAGATGATGAATAAACAGAAAGTGAGAATCTTCTCTTGGATGGGACACCATATTATCAGGCCCACCTGACCCATTACACTGAAAAGCTAAAACTCTAGTTGCACGTTTAGGGGAAAATACTGGAAAAACATTGGGTTGCCAAGTCTCCTTTAGGAAGTGAAGACACACAGCTCTGTTTCTCCACTTCCCCAAGTGTACCAGAAGGTATCTGTACCTCTGACATCCAGACCTTACGGTTTTCTAACAATGCATTGCCATCTAGATGTCACCAGGCCCAGGAACGATCTGCTAAGCCACCCAATGCACAGGCAAGTCAGGGGAGAAAAAACACTATTATGATGATCTGGCTTGTCAGAAGATGGAGGAGCATTATCACCAAAGACCATCTTCTCGGAAGCCTGATTTAGGGATAGTTATAAAGGAGATGAGTGATGGCCCACCAGCACGTGCTATCTCTTGGGTGGAGATGTGTAACCAGGTAATATAATTATCTAATCACAATATACTTCTCATTTTTGCAAGCCTCAAGAATGCAGATCATGATTTTCTCAGGCTATTCATTTCATGAACTCACTTGCCCCTTTGCAGTTCCTGACACACTACAGGGCGGACAGGCTAGAGCAGGTGCCGCCGAAGCCCTTTTCCCCATCAGCAAATGTACGGCTATGAAAGAAAACACACCTCACCTGATTATAATCGAAGAGAAGACAGGGGCTGGGCAAAGTGAAACAGGGAGCTGGGCACAGGATCTGGTCTCATCGCTTGGCTTTGTCAACACCAAGTATCATAAAATTAAAGCTTCTTTCCAAATCCTTTCTCTTCTTCTTTCCAAAGCCCACCAATTTCAGACAATTTTTCCCACTGCACAATGGGCACTATTCTTCAAAAATGGCATATTCACCTAAGTCATCTGAAGGACAATAAACACACTTCTGGTGGCACTTGCCCTAAGGTGAGGGAAGCAGCCTGCACCAGATTACTTCGTGCATCCACTTCTGTGTACACGTTGCTTGATTTCTAAACTGCACAAATTCCCGTTTCTTCTACTGGTCCAAAGTGCATCCAAATAGCAGCAAGTGAAGGGTGAACAAAGGCCAAGTGTCTCCCACTCTCCTCGGGCAAGGGTTTTAGTGTTTTGTTTGCTGAAATGCTGCTTCACCGTTGTCTTTCATGGGAATGTGTTTGATTGATTGTTTTAATCAGTATTTTTGAAGCCACTTAAAGGTCGTAGACATATATGTAAAAGATCCCCAAAGAAAATCCCCATGGAGGCCATCCAGGGGTGGATGAAGGGAGAGGCCAACCGGCGGCTGCCAGGGCCCTCATCAATACGAACCATTAAAGCATCACTGGGAGTGAGAGTAAGCAAAGACACCAGCATTTACCAGAAGTCCTCTCAGAAAGACTACATAACCTGGAAGGTTCTGACAAGCCACTGCAGAGGAACTTCAAATTTCCAGGTGGCATATGCCCCAGGTACCTATGGATCAGGATCACTGCAGCACCAGACGTGCCCCGTCTGTCTCTTGCTCTTGCTTTGCCAAGCCTGGGGTATTTGTCAGACAAGACACAACACAGAGGAGATGGTGAGAATCACTACCCCAGAGACCCAGTCTTCCTTCCTCACGCACTCACTCTTGGCCTCCCCGCTACATAAATAACAGATGACTTCTTGAAGAACATTATTTTCAAGGGACATCAATTATCGTCCTGCATGTGTCCTGCTCAGGGAAACGTCCATCTAGCTGATGACTCTGAGCTTCAAAGCACTCGGCATTTGTACCGGATGGGCCAGCAAGAAATATCCTTCAGGGTCTCTACATGTTTTAAGAATGCTTCCCACTGCAGCGCCCTAAAACTCCACGGAATTAAGACCCAAAGGCAACACATATATGCATAGTGTTCTACACACAAAAACAGCTTACAGGCCTTGAAAACTCTGGTACTAAAATGTTTTCATTATGTGTGTGTGTGCATGGGGGGTGGGGGGGTGGAGAAAAGGAGAGGGAAGAAGAGAAAGAAGAAAAAGAAGAGGAGGAAAGAGATGCCCCAAAGAGCTGGCTTTGACACATGCATCTGCCATAGCTAGTGTCCTTCCCACAGTGAGCCATGGTAATCAAGCAACATGAATCTCGTCCAGCCTCTGGTATTTCCGGTTCTTTTGTTCACAGGCTCCAAGATGTTACTTACCATAAGAAGATTCATCAACTTAACAAGATAATTTTAAAGAAAACTATCTTTAGCTTGCCAGGAGTTTTTTCTGCCCAGTGAAAAATACAAAAGCCCAAGGGATACACAACGAGCCCTTCATTCTTCTGAATTCCTAATTCTCCCCTGAACGCAGTTATGTCACCAGGGAGCAATGTATTCTTTTTCTCATCAGCTAAGCCCTCAAAGAAACAACCTTGCTGACTAAAGCTTTAATATTATAATCCCATAATTTCCTGCCCCACCTTTCTTCTTTTGATTTCCCTTGACTTTCAGCAATACCTAAGTCAAATTTAATTTTCAGTTGCTGTAACACCATTAATCTACACTTAAACACACCTCCCATCCCCATAGGCATAGTTTATGGTTGTTGGTGCCTTCTTTTTGTTTAGAAGTGATATTGCAAGTGTAGATTTCATTTTCAAATTTTTCCAATATTTCATAGAAGCAAATACAGAGCAAATAAACTTATCAATAAAAAAATCAAAGTTATACTTAATACACAGTCCCTCTGAATTTCTCATTAGTGCTTTACCATTATTGATATGTTTAAAGAGGGAAATTTTGAATATTCAGAATTTTTTAAAACATCTCTTCATTGATTGACTTAATGAAGACTTTGTCTTTGATGCTCTGTAACAGAGAATCCTACAATATTCCAGGGGCCACAACTTGAAGTCTGAGAATAAACTTGAAGACAAATAAGAAGTATATAGGAAGAAAAATGATGGTATAATCTTTACTTCTTCTGAGATACAACTCATAATAATCATGAATTATTTGTAACCAAAATTCAACAGATTCAGGAATAACTGATTTCTCTATCTTTTTTGAATCTGATGAATGAGAGAAGATTCAGGATGGGCTAAGAGAGTCAGAACAGAATAAAAAGGAAAATGACAGATGTTTTCTCTGAGCCATTACAAAGAGATTAATACAGAGATTAATGACTTCTACAATACATTCTGTGTCACTTCCAAAGGAGAAAAAAAAAAAAAAAAGGAATCCTAAGACCCAAGGATGCAACAGAGTTTGTTTGTTTGGATGAAGTCATTGGTGTGCACTGAATCCATTCCCCAGCCACATCTTTTGAGGCACCCCTGGCCAGGAAGACAGTACTAGAGGTGTCCTAAAAGGGGATTCCCTGGTCTAGTAAGTATGGAAAATACTGTATACTATGACCTCATTTTTTGAGACTCAAAATATTAATATGGTAAAATCTTTGAGAATTCTGCAGTCAAAAAAATTTGTCTCACTTTCCGTAACCTAGGTTTTCCCAAAGGATTCTGAGGAAGATAGCCTGTTCTCATGGGTTCTCTATGAAATCCTTCGCACTCAGATTTGTGTAACTGCTGTATGTAGGAGCTCATCCCTTTCATTGACTGATCTGGGTTCAAAGGCGGCAGGAACTTTTTGACATCTTGCTTTCGACGTGTGTAAGAGCTCTGAACACAGTAGGAGTTCTGCTGGCCCAGAAAGAGGCTCTGACCATATTACACAGTTGTGTTTTTCTGAGCTGGTGTCTGGTGTCTCGTTCAGGTTCAGGTTGTTATAATAGCTACCATAAGTGAGTTGTTCAAGCCACAATGCTCTTAGCACCCTGTGCTTCCTCGAGTTCCCACACCCATCGTCTTCCTTCCTCCCACCCTACCCTCCCCCACCTCAAAAGTCCCCAGAATATTCCTAAAAACATCTACAACTTCCATGGTTGGTTTTCTAGGACAATGTTCACATATCTCAACTTCTTAAGCCAAAAAAAAAAAAGTTGTCTTATACTGAGAAAGTTTTATTTTAACAACTCCTAGTGCATTCACATTGTAACAATATTACTAAAAATTAAAATTTAATATCCCCACTAAATGATAAATTGCTGTCTATTTATTTTTCCCCATTTTATTGATATGTATTAGTGCAAGATTTAAGGTTTACAATGAAGTTAAGGATTCTGTGCACATACGGATCTTGTCAAGATGACAAAGACTTTCCCACTCTCCTTTTGTCCCTCCCCCTACCCTACCAACCCTCCCTCCCCCGCCCTACCCCTCTGTTTCACTTTGTTTTTCATTTTAAGTTCCATAAGAGTCATGATCTGGGTCTCTTATATCAGAGACGCCAATCAATGTTTCACCTTCTGCTTCTAAAGTTTTATTTTAACAACTCCTAGTGCATTCACTTTGTAACAATCTTACCAAAAATTGAAATTTAATATCCCCACTAAAATGATAAATTGCTGTCTATTTAACACAGACTCTCTAGCAGTCATCATCATTCAAACATATGATGATATCCAATAATCAAATCTTACTGGGTCCATTTTACGTCACAAACTAAAGCACAGTTTTTGACAGTCACAGACAAATTAGCCATTGCCCCAAATCACGAAGGTATGTGTATCTACAGTGTCTACTAAGCACATTGTGTCAGGTTTTATGTTAGCTGCTGCAATCAGATAGATGAATAAGACACAGTTCTTGCCCTGGTGTAGTTACTATCTGCACTTTTTATGTGATTATATTCATATAGCTTATAGCTTTTAAATGTATTTGACAGGCCACATAAACAGTATCATTTGGACTTACAAACGGAAAGTAGCCATTTGCTTTGATTTGACTGGGCTGAATGGTCCCATAATTATGTCTTTTACAGTTTTCATTGTGATTACTTTCCTGACCCGTGCTAAAGAGAGTCCACAGCAAGTAGATTAGCAATAAAACCAGAATATCCTTCAAATTGATTAAAGAAATGTTAACTGCCACTTACAGGAAGGCAAAGGTCTTTGCAGCTACAAATATCTGTTAAGTGTGTGGCCACAGATCACTCAGCATTATCTAAATTATGAAGAGTACAGACAGGGAAAAATTGAAGGCTGCCTGAAGCCACTGCTGCAAATCCAGTAAAATGGAGGTTAATCTAATAAATGTATCCAGGAATACACGTAAGGATTGGTTTTTGCCTGTCAGAATTTATAGTCCCAGGGTCAGTGGGCCATGAATGTTAAAAACTCTCCTGTAAATCGGTAACTAATCATTGATTACCTACATTTCTTATTTTTTAAAAAGTCAATGCATAAATATTTTCCATAAAAACATGAAATGACTCCAGATACGATGTCAAGAGACAAACACTGTATCACTGAAAAGAATAACTCTCAAGGTGCCCGCAATGATGATACGGCACTTCTTTTCACAGGCAAGTTTGCCTCTTCTTTGGGAAGACCACCAAACCCAACGACCACCAGAAGCTTATGTGCAATGCTCAGCCTCTCTGAATCTGTCTGCCAATCTGTGAAGGAGAGGATGGCTATGAAGACTGCTCCACAGAACTGCGGTGAGAACTGAGAGACAGCATGCAATCTACTACACAATGAATGAATGAAACACACTAAGGGCTTGACATTTTTATTGGTAAGTCCTAAAACTTGTAGTTTGTTGGTTTTGGTACTGTCGTGGTCTTGTTAGACTACTCCGGGTCATTACCTAAGCTGACCCCCCCTTGCCGTGTTTCCCACTAAATGGCTCTCTCATGGTCACCCTCCTACATCTCTGTCCTTTGTTAATCTTTCTCTACCTACTATACAAATGGCAAATAAATGAGCATGAAAGATTAATGGCTCTGTGTCTTTCATTGTAATAAATTGTTAAATTTTTTTTAAAAGAAAGAGATGTCAGCTACCCCTCCTCTCCTACTCTCCTAAAGTATTCAGACATTCGCTTGCTGTTTGTTCTTTCATGTGAAAAAGCAAAGCGAAGGACAAAAGAAAATCTAAAGAACTTAGTACAAGTTAACTCTGCAAATAAAAAAAGACTTATCTACTAACAAAAGAAAGATTCTAAAAGGTTGCAGATAGTTTAGAAAGAGCGAAGAAAGATGCTTAATTACTTTTTCCCCCTGCTTAGCTGCTGACAGTTATGCAAGAGGGAAAAAGGTGAGGGAAACAGATTTGTAGTTTTTAAGAAATTCTGCTGAGTTTCTGTTCTCATACCTCCCTTCCTACTTAACTTGGCCCAAAGAGAACAGGCTTGTCTGAGAAAAGTCAGTGTCAGTGCACAGGAGGCTAAGGAGGCAGTGGGCAGAAGCAACATGAAGGCCAGTGTCCAGAATCCCAGCAGAGTGAAGCTGTGGGCCGTGGAGTGTGAAGCTGGTGTTGGCCAGCAAGGGAACAGAGTCACAGCGAGATGGGCAGGGTGAGCTCAGAGCCAAGAGGTGGGGAGGGGAAACTAAGTGAGGGTGGGGTAAGAAGGGTGCTCAGCGGGTGAGGGACGGGGAGGCAGGTAATGTGGCCTGGACATCCTTGCCCAAGCAGGATCAGCAGGGTGTCTCTTTGGTGAATGCACTGGCAGCAGAGACAGAAGACTTGTTTCATATAAGAGGATTAAGCAAATAAGCAAGTATCTGGAGGACGATGGAGGCTGGGATCCTCACTGGCAGAAAAAACAGTGACAAATTTGAGAAAGGAAGTAACAACAAGATCCTCTTGTGGTGTTTGATTAGAGGCATGAGTATCGCTAAGAAGTTGGTAGTTAACATACAGAGACAGAAATAGAGACATACAGATGTTTACGTATATACATACACACCACCGTAGCTCCATCTGCTGAAAGGGTTCAGAAGCAACTATATGCAGATAGGCAAAAGCACACTCGAAGCTCAGGTATTGGCTTCTCAAACCCACTCACCACGAAAAGCAAACAGTGCTCCTTGGATAAACAGCTGATTGCAGAATAAGGACAAAAGCATGTAAGATAAAGCTGGAACACGTTACATCAGAAAGGGGAAGTACTGAAACATATATATGAATGACAGTATCTTGGTCATTTTCTCCTTGGTGGAACACAATACCCCTCCAACTTCTGCACCGGGAGGGAGGAAAGGTTTATATATTAGCTCACGTTTCAGAGGTCTCAGTCCAACCGTGGTTGGCTGGCAGTGCAGCATGATGGAAGGGTCTGATGGAGAACAGTTGCTCCCAGCATCACAAGAGGAAGGAGAAGGGTGGGGTGCAGTTGGGCAAGAACACAGCCTTCCACGTCTAGAGGCGTATCTCAGCAGTTAGAGCATTCAACTCCCCAGCACCACACAGCCAGGCACGGTTGCACGGCCTGTAATCCCAGCACTGTGGGAGGCTGAGGCAGGAGGAATGCCCTCATTCAGTTAAAGGACAGCCTGGACTACACAGTGAGTTCGAGACCAGCCTGGACTGCAGAAAGAGTTCCTGTCCTGAATGAATGAAAGAAGGAAGGAAGGAAGGAAGGAAGGAAGGAGAATGATAAAATGAGAGAGGGAAGGAGGGAACGAAGGAAGAAAGGAAGGAAGGAAGGAGGGCAGGAGGGAGGGAGGGAGGGAGTAAAGAAAAGGAGGGCGGGAGGGAGGAAGGAAAGAGAAAAAGAAAGACCCAGAATACAGGAATTTCAAAGAAACAAATGAGGGCAGACAGTGGAAACTAGGGGCGAGGGCGAGGCTGTGGGAGGGTCAAAACGGAAAGGGGAATGGTTTGTAATTTTAATACAATATATGTGCACAAAATACTCTAATTCAATGTAAAAATTAAGAAAAAGAGAATGAGAAAAAAGAGAAAGAAGAAAGCAAGCTCTTTTCAGGCCGCACCATCATGATCCCTCCTTCCCTGCCAGGCCTCATCTCTTACTAGCACAGACCCACAGCCCAATCCAGTTCATCCAATCACCCCCCACACTCCAATCACGTTTCCAAACACACGAAGCCTTTGGGGAACACTCCAGATCCAAACCGTAACTGCCAACTTGCATGTCCCTAATGAATAAACCTGTGAAAATTTGAGCATTAAAATAATTACAGAAGTAGATTATAATCCATCATACAAAATAGGTGCTGGTGAATTCCAAATGTAGAAGTGTAACGAAGAATGAGAGGTTTGGACTGAGGGTGTAGCTCAGTGGTTAAAAGCACTTGCCTACCAAGTGCAAGGCTCTGGGTTCAATTCCCTAGCACCATATAAACCAGGTGTGGTGGTACACACCTGTAATCCCTGCACTCAGGAGGCAGAGGCAGTAAGATTATTGTGAGTTCGAGGATAGCCTAGGCTACACAGTAAGTTCAAGACCAGCCTGAACTACAAAGAAAGACCTCGTCTCAAAAAAAAGAGATGTTCACAGAACCATAACGCTCACAAAAATTATCAATTAAAATGGAAGACTTATAACTTCACTGCAAAGAAGCTCAGCAGACACTGCCTTAGCCAAGTAATCAAAGCTAACATCATCGGTAAGGTGCCCTTAAGATCACTGTGCCCTCTTAACACAGTGAACATAGCCTCATTTGTTTGACCTTTCTGTCAAAAATGAACAAGCTGAATCTAATCAAAAGGAGTATCAGACAAACCAAAACTGACAGATACTCCACAATATAATCTATCTTCAAAACTGTCTTGAAAGTTAGGGGAAGGCTGAGGAATTACTCCAGACTGAAAAAAATAAGAGACATAACAATCTTTGACTGGGTCCCTGAGACAGTGAGGGAAACGGAAAGGGGTCTAAAGATGAGACTGCAGTATTAAATCTGTGTTTAGTCCCGGAAGTGATGACTGGATAGTGCTTATGTGACAGACTGTCTTGTTTGTCAGATTTTCATACTAAAATATTCAGGAACAATTATAACATCACGTCAGTAACACAACACTCAATTAGTTCCAGAGAACTGGCATTATCTTGGTTCTATACATTAAGAAATTTTTTAAGGAAAAAAGAAAAAATTTCCTACATATTCTCAGTGTGAGAAATTCTCTTCAGAAGTCTATAGTAATGATTTTAATTGTGTTCCACACACTGCACAGACTAACATCATGGTAAAAGTAAGTTTTTCTTGCCCCATTGTTAAGATATCAGAATTATAAGTCAAGAATGGAAAAAATAAATCAGACTGAGCAGAAGAATATGGGCAAGAATCTTGAAGAGGCAAGTCATTGATTATTAAGTGCCCTAAAATATTAGAAATATTTAACTCTTAAATAATCAAGAAAACTCTTTAGTCAAGAAATGAAAATCAAAGTACACACACATATACACACACAGACACATACACCCACTGCGGATATATATCGAATATTGTATATTTTTGTGCACACACACACACACAAATAATTATATTTGTAGAGAAGGCAGGATAAAGTGAAAGCATCATTTCTACTCTCCATTAGTGAAAATGTAATTCTGGAAAGAAATTTCAATACATGTATGAAGTGCCATAATATTCACACTCAGCAAATTTCACTTTTAGGATTTTATCCAGAAAACGTATGCATAAAACACAAATTAAGTCCATGATGAAACTACCCATTGCCGCATTATTTAGTATACTAAACAATAGAAACAGGAAGCATCCAGGAGTAAGAAACCATCTACTTCACACTTACCACATATCCGTATCTGGGAAGTTATATAACTTAGTAAAGTGCTTAATTAAAAGTAGGAAAACATTTCTCAAAATAATGTTAATGTTTGTGAAAATAGATTTCCAAGCCATACAACCAAGAATGAATAAACTGCATTTATTTCACTCATATTCATTTTTTAAAAGATCTCAAAATATGTCAGTAGTGAGATCCTTGAAGGCCTAGGGTCATTTTTTTTCTCTTTCTACATTTACTTACATTCTATTTTTATAAACGTGGTATAGCTTTAATGGCCAGGACAATAAAAGCAATCACTTTCTGTGCAGACAGCTGAGTCTCCTTTTCCCAGAGCCCTGGTCACTCCCACATCCTGCCTCTTAACACTGTGCTCATACCCAGCCCTGAGAAGCCTCCCTGTGCTGCCTCCTCTGCCCTCTGAGAGCTAAAATGGTAAAATATGATCAGATGCTCCTGCTTTTAGCACAATGAGATTCTGAGAAGCTACCAAGGGAGCTGACTTGCGCTGTCACTGGTGCCTCCCTGTCTGGGCTCTTCCACAATCGGAGCAACACGTGCACAGGTACCAGCTTCCGCCTGGCTGTGTCCTCCACGGACTCTTCCCACACCAGTATCGCTCCGCCCCTCCTCCTCTCATTCTTAACCACATCCCTCCAGTGAGCTCCACTCGCAGATAGGTCAACATCCAGCTACACACTTTCTTCCCTCGCCTCCTTATTGGGCCACTTCATTATTCTCCTCCCCCATCTTTTATCAGTTCTTTCAATTATTCAGTTATTGAGCTGGAATAGCTTTTTTTTTTATTAGACTGTCATCCACAAGGGACTGAAGGGCCAAAGGTACAAAATAAAAGAAACCCTTCCTGCCTTGGCTGATGTACGATCTGGCTGGAAGTCAAAGTAACTAGCAGTCTCAATACCCTCGCATCACGTTTTAAATAAAAGACTGTGAGCTTCCATTAGAGCACTGGAGACTTGCTTAGCCCAGAACGAGAACAGGAGTTTGCAGGGTAGACCCTCGGCGTGTCTGAAAGCAAACAGGTGGGAGTGGCATTAACAGTACAGCTGAAATTGAAGAGGAAGAGGAGCAAAGGAAATGCTGGGAAGTAGGATATGACGGGTAGGGAAAGGCCGGTTCGCAAGAGCAAATTTTGGATTTTTTTCAGTTATTTCTGTAGTCTACCCCAACCCACTGGTGGCATGGAGCAACTGAAATATCCCACGTCAAAGCTTCTTCATCCCACCACAAAAGAAATGAAGCACAGCCCATCAGAGCAGGATGCGGAGGTTCACTGCCCACAGTCAGGTCTGGACACCCTGCCCTGCTCACACCCCCCTGGTGTGTGCCAGGGGTGCCCTGCTACCAGACTCCATGCTCAGCTTCCTCCTTTTCAATACACTGTCTGAGCGAACAACTGTTATCCCGACTGTGTTCTACGTTCTTCTTACTCCTGAATAGTTTTCTCTTAAACGTACTCCTGAGCCAGTGACTTACAAAGCATGAGTCTTTTTAAAATTTGGCTCTTCCTGACTAGCTTATGTGTCATTACTAGCTGAACAAATGGCATAACCTCTACTCCTTTCTATGTCTTCACCTCTGAGAAACAGAAGATAACAGTACTCAAATCAAGGCAGGGTATCCTACGTAAGGAAAAACACAGTGACAATGAGTAGCAGTTAAGAATATAAAAGGTACTGATCAGTCATCCCAGCACCCTGGGCGTCTGAGGCAAGAGGATCAAGTCCATTCCCAGCCTGGGCAACTTGGTGATTGAGTTAGACTCTGCCTCAAAACAAAATTTGTAAGAGTGGGCTGAGGATTTAACTTGGATTCACCATTGGTATTGAAAACAAGGTGGGGTGGAGGGCTGTAGTTGTTATTATAGTTATCATTTTATTAATACTACTATCACTTCTCAATACCCTCTTCATAAAGATGGACCCTCCCTCACAAGTTACAACATAGGAAATACTGAAAAGTCACACAAATCTAATTTTTGCTGTGAAAAATCTTAGTTACGGAAGGGAGGGGATCTTAGTTACCTTAGCTTCTTGCCCACAATCTATATAAATTCCTTTTTCTGGACTTTAGGGTTGCTCTCCACATTTGGGTGCTCCTTGAGGGAGGCTGTCACCACATCACTCATGTTGTTCTCTATGGGTTTGACTTTATGCTTTAGAATGTCTCAGGATTTAGTTTTAAATTTTCTAGACAGGCAGTTCTGCCGTGTGTGTGTGTGTGTGTGTGTGTGTGTGTGTGTGTGTGTGTGAGTTTGAGACAGAGAGACACCTATCTTCAGATATTGGACTGTAACTCATACCTCCTCAGAAAACATGTAAAATTTCGGTTTAGAGATGATGATAGATTATGGTTCAAACAATCAAACGAAATTAAACTAGATACTGCAGATGTGTAAAATGGTCTTTCACTCTATTAAACACCTGTTTGTATCAAAAAAAAAAATCAAATAAAATAAAGGAAGCGAATGTGACCTGGTCACTTATTGCTGCTGTATTGTTCAGACTCTGAGAACAATTCAACCTACTCTTGGGAAATTGAAAACCATGTTAAATTGCCCCTTAAATTTAAATTGTGCCAACACTTTGTCCGTAGGGGTGACATTTTCAGGCAATTTAAGTGTTCTCGTGTTCAAAGCTCTTCCCTAAATTTGATAAGCCACCTACAATTGTTTATTTCCCAGATCAGTGGATGGTGAGAGAGACGCAAATCATTATAGAAAGTGAGGCTCTTTCCACCTCTGTGTCTAGTGCAGCTAACAAATGACACCAGTATCCAGCTCAGTCACCAGATGTCAAAAAGAAGCATCTGGTGCATTTTTCTGTACTGAACAAATTACAGACTTGGTTATTGAACCAAAAATATTTTAACATAAATAGCTATTTTCAATTTACATAATTACTCCCCCAATCCTCAGTCACTGGCAAAGAAAAAGAAGAAATTAAATCACTTTGGAATAAAATAGTCTTCATCAGTTATTTGACCAAACTCAATACATGCTATTCAACTGAGTGACTTCCTAGGAGTAATATAAATTAGGCGGCGTGCAAACATATACCTAGCCACTTAGCTACTCAGTATGCACGGCAGGAGGGTGGTCTCATATTTTTATTTACAACTCAAATGAAGGCATGAATATTTAGCAGTCAAGACTTTCTTAATCTGAAAAACTTGATTTATAGAATGTGGGAGATCTGGTTTTGCAGGATTCTTGAGTCCCTTTGTAGCATGTCCTGTAGGACAATGTTCTTAGAAAAGACAACCACGCAGACAAATTGGAGTGAATTTTATTTCCACTAAAGATATATAGAGATTCAGAACATATTAAATATTGTGCTGCCCTATTCAAAGGGAAGTTGAAAGACCCAGACTAAACGAACTCCATGACAGGTCTCAAATCCAGCTTAAAATCAGTAGGCCAGAAATTCTGCTCTCTCAGGATGACCAGGCAGAAACAGGAGAAAGCTCACACTGCCTAAGAAACGTGGCTGACATTCCTGCGGTGAGGGTCACATTCCTGCGGGTGGGGAATTGGATCTGGGGGCCAGAGGCAGTTGCTCAATGTTAGAATCACCATATAACAAGTCTGTTCCCCTGCTGTATGCTCACCGATCATGTAACCACCAAGCTGAAAGCCCACCTCCCTTTGTAACTAATAAAAGTCGGCTACACAGAGACCCGAGGCTCTCGGATCAGATCCACGGTGTTGAAGACTGACAGCCCGAGCTTAAGCCCAAATAAAGACTCCTTGCCTTTGCATGCGTGATGGGTCTCCTGGAGTCTTTGGGACGTTCACAATCTGGGCATGACAAAGTACGAGATGGACTAGAAGGAATAACCTCCTGAGGAAGTGGCCCGAATGGATGCTCTATAGACTACTGAGCTTGGAAGTCAGATGCTACCTCTAGGCATCCTAAAGCCTTGCTTGTTGCTGAAAATCCACTTACTATCCCTATATAATCAGTACCTACCTAACAGCCAGTCATTGTAATGACTCTTGTGCAATTATCCCATCCCCCCAGAAAACTCTGTCTTTCTTTACACCACAATCCAGGACAAACTGACATTCCTCTGAGATTTTAAGCCTTATAATTCTACTGAGGTCACTTAAGTAGCCTTATAGTCCTTTCTGCTCAGAGCAGTAGTAGCCAGAATTTCAGGCAAAACATTTCCAAATAAAATAACCAGACTTTCAAAAACAATCCTAGAAAATTCAGTGTGTTTTGATGACAGCAAATGCTAAAACCCATTTAGTTCTTTGTGGAAAAAGAACAGTATGTCGGAACAAAGAGTTGATTCTTCTATCTACATCAATTACACCTTTGTATATAACACTGCACTGTTGATATCCAGGATAGGATTTATGCCAGAAATTCAATTTAGTGGCTGAGGTGAGGCAAGTGTTCACGACGTTTTCTGAAAATAGACAGACTGAGCACTGGGCTGCCTTGACGTTTCCTCCACCAGATTAAGTAGTCCACTACCATTAATCTCAGTTTCCGGTAAAGTCTCTGGACAAGAGCAAAATGCTGACATACTTTTTACCAGTGGATAGTGTTAGAAACAGCTTGTAGAGATCTTCCTGTCCAAACAAAGGATGGACTTGGGAGGCATGGATGACAAGGTATGAGGCTTTAATTTTCTTTTGCCAAAGGGTGTCCTTCCCACGTGCAAGTGGAGGAAGACACACCAGAAAAACGTGGTCGGCGCTGACCTAAATCCCTAGATCACAAGGCCCTCCCCCCACCGTTTCCCATTGGTGAGATTCACGGTCTTCCCGGGAAGGTCTAAGGCATTAGCTCAGGGCCGTGTTCATCACAATGTCATTACTCAGGGCCAAGTTTATCACAACGTCACATCCTAATCCCTCCTCCCTCCTTCCTGCCTCTGTCTGGTCACCTGATCGGGTATGACGCAAAAATGTAAAGATCCGCCATCTTGAACAATGTGCCACCGTTACTGCTAGGTGACGCTCACAATAGCACACACAGTTTTTAGAGCAACTGCCAATAAAGTCTTTCTTCTTATCTAAACCTTCCCAAACCTTCCCAATCCACACTTCTATCAGTATTCTGGTCTTCTGAGTTCTGAACAGAATCTTCCTCCCATCAATCTAGGTTCATAGTCTTCAGTAGCTTCTCTAGCCAGTATCTTTTAAGCCTTTCCAAACTCCTCCCACAAATCGGTTCCAGAGGATTATAAAACACATGGTCAGGTAAAATCACAGCAATGATCCTACTCACAGTGCCAATTTCTATCTTAAACACACTCAGGAATGTACCACACACTCATAATCTGTAACCTACTAGACACCTCTGATCCACCACACACCTGTAATCCATCCCTCCTGGCCAGGCCCTGCCCTGTAAAAGCAAATGGTTCCATAAGCATTCCACAACATTCAAATACATGAGGCTTTTAGGGGACATTCCAAATCCAAATCACAGAAGATTGCTGGTCATTAAAAGGTTATGTAATAATGGGAACCCTTGTGGAGAGAGAGAATTGGATCCTCACATCATGAAAAGTCAATTCCAGGAGAATTAACGTGAAATAAAGCAAAACTATAAAACGTTTGTAAAAACAACAGAAGGCTGTCTATGTGACCACTGGAGTAGGGAAGGATTTGTTACACAAGATAAAAAGTTCAGACTATAACACAAAAAAATGGATAAATTAAAGAATGTTACAATTATTATCTTCTACTCATTAAAAGACTCAGGTAAGAATCACAAATGTTCTCTCATATTTGGAAACTAGAAAAAAGATGACAAAAATAGAAGGGAAACTGTTAGGGTAGAAGCTGGGGATTAGGGAGACAGAAAGAAGGAGGGTAGGGTTAGGGTGAATACTGGCAGAGATGTGATCTAAGTTGGCTATCTGTATGAATAGAAATGTCACAATGAAACCCACTATCCAGAATAATTAATGTGAGCCAATAAAGAGAATACAGAGTTAAGCACAAATCTAAAATACACAGAGAGAAAGTAAAACCTCAGTGTTATTCCTTTCATATAAAGTTCAAAAACATGGAAGACTTATTTATTATGTATAAAGAAAGGCAAGAATTATAGAAGAAAAAAGCAAAGAACCTTTAAAATTATTGATAATTTTCTAACTTGTCAACCTAGGTGATAGGCACACTGTATTGGCTATGCTATTCACATATATATTTTTAAAAATACACTTCCATCCAGTTAATAATATAAAAGAAGGATCTGTGTTTCTTATAAACAAATCAAGCCAGAGAAAACAAGCATGTTTCTTGCATTGAAATTCTAGACCAGGGCACCTACAGGATTCCAGACTGATACATTTATGCATTTTTCTTCTTAATCTTCTGTGGCAGATCCTCAAAGCACTCCCAGGCTACCATCACCACTCCCACCCCTAAGGAAAAGGTTGAAATGCAAGCTTAAGACTTAGAGTTTTATTTAAACTACAAAGACACTGAGAAGGCAAAATGCATGACCTTGAGCAAGCCACTTCAGTCTGACATCATCTGGAAAGTCTGATTAGACCCAAGGATGAATGGGGCTAGGTAAATGTAAAATGCCGCGTTGAGATTATTAGTTAGAAAGATGTGCGTTATATCTTCGGATGTGTAGTATTTTTCGTATGAAAGCCTTCGCATTCCAATGAGGATCTGAACTGAGCTGAATTTTTAAAGTGTTTTCTCCTAGAAGAGTCCTTTCTTACCTTGTACCTTATCAGTGTCATTGTCATTTACAATCATCTCTTCTCCTGAAGAGTATGATCACCCTCAACTGTTTCCTCTGCAGACAATTTCTGCTCTCCAGAATTAGAAAGTCATGTCTGTTTAGACTGTCTTAGAGCTTCTGACAACCTGATGTTCCAACCATTCACTAGAGGAACACAGAAGTAGCTACTGTTCATCCACTGAGTTTCCTCTGATGACTGTCAGTCTCATAGTTCATTCATAGTTCTGGGCACAGCACTCAAAACATTGGGATTGAATACAAAAATTGTCTTTGCAATAAAAAAATAGAAATTTTTAACACAATAGAATGATTAGCCAAACCTGGTGGCATAAGTCTGTTATCCCAGCACTCTAGGAGGCTGAGGCAGGAGGACTGAGAGCTTTAGTTAAGAGCGGACAACTTCATGATTTAGTAAGACCCTCTTTCAAAATCAAAACCAAAAGAGTTTGAGGATGTAGCACAGTTCAAAGGCCCTGGAATCTATCTCCAGCAACACAAGGAAAAAAATGTAATTTCTATCTCATTCATGTCTGAAATGCATGGTACCTGCAATACATACTGATTTCATTGAACCCTAGTGATCTTTCCTAACAACATTAATGACTAGACTGAACAAAGTAGATTCAAGATCATTGTTGCTAACTGACTGATGTGACACTCTAACACAGCACTTTCCATTTGAAGATCTGGACCACTCTGAAGATAGTAACTAAACACACTTACCTACCATGATTTGAAATCCTAGATACTGGGATTGTAGACTGAATGAATGAGTGAACCATCAGTTGTAGAATCAGTTCGTTAGATGTCCTTTTTCACTGCCAAACATTCATCACTCCTTCAGGTGATTGTGATACTCTGGTGATTGTGGGAAACCATCCTTTCCACATATCTCTGATGTGGTTCAGACTTAAGCAATCCCAGAGTTCCACCCAGTCCCTGATGCAGGCACATGAGATGGCCTGGTCACTTAGCTATGTCCCACTGACTTGCCATGCTAAAGGAAGAGGCAACATGACACAGTAAGGTCAATGAGACTCAAAATCACAACTCAAGAATCCCTCCGGGGAAGGGGAGGCACTCTACCCTGAGAACCCAAATGCTATTGACACCATCAAACTGGAGCTAGAGAGATCCTGCCTGAGGGTACAGCCAACAGACAAGAAAGCCAAACCAGGACAGAAGGACGGCACAGCCACGTGCCCACTGACATTTGTTGGGGTGCAGACGTACCCATGACGGGTGATAACTATGCTTGCAACTTATGATAACACAAAGTCTCCTTATGCTTATTCTTAAGACAGTTTGAGTTGTGTCTGACCTGTGCAGTAAAAGCATGTTGGATGATATTTTTGAACTTTAAGTCAACATCTTAGTCTGAAAGAAATAAACATGTTTTTTTATAAAGCTCTTTGAAAGTTAGCATACAAGGGTTTACATAAACAGATCAATAATTCCATATACCCCCTGACAAGTGGCAGTACAGCTAAATAGTCTGGCTCATGGAGCCTGTGCCTAGGATCGAAACCAAACGAGAGGCCTGGGGTGCCAGCCACAGTTCATACATGATCCAAGCACTCAGGATCAGGCAGGAGGAGGAGAAGTTCGGGCCTCACCTGGACAATTTAGCAACTAGTGAGACTCTATCTCAAAAGAATAAGAAAATAAAATAAAGGCTTGGAATTGGGGGATAAAGACAGGGTGCATTAAAAGGACTGATCAATATAGAATGTGTTTAATTTTTTTTAAATGTATTACTGTAAAAGACACCTGGCCATAATCCCCCTCAGGATACGAACTTCCAACACTCTGACCTCGACATTCTAGCCCCTTGCTGAAGCAAAATCTTCAGGTGCGCTGTTGTGGCTGACTCATGGATTTCAATGACTGTTCACCTTTCACCGTCATTTTGACTTAAGAGGATGATCCTGAGGTTATACAGTGCCAGACATGGTGAGCATGGTGAATGAGGATGCATCACGATGTCTCTACAAGCCTGCCTTCCCACTGAATGTTACTCAGCGGAGGCACTCTGTACTTTTGATTATACCATGCAAAAACACAACATAGAACTTCCAAAACTGCTTCACAAAGTGGCAAAAATGGTAAGTATGGTCAAATCAAGTAAAAGTGCTTGGAGAAGGATCAATGGCAACAGATGTTTTCCTGTGATGGCACTGAGCCAATTGGAAACAGTTCCTGGGGGAGGTGGCAAGATCCACTGGCCAGCAGCTCCTCACAAAGCAAAGCAGAGTCACCAAAGGAAAACTGTCTGAACTTAGCTGGAAGAAAGGGAAGAGCTCTAGGAATAAAGAGGAGGCCAGTGAGTAAGTTACAGAACACGGAGAAATTGAAGGCAATGGCTTTGGTGTGCTGCACTGACTGCTGTAGACACAAGGTAAGGCCTAAAGGGCAGGGCCACAGAGTTACACAACAGCTGGGCAGTGCTGACCCCCAGGAGAAGCCCATGCAAATACAGCACGGGGTTACATCCTACAAGGGACTTCTGTGGCTCCACAGGCCAGCAAATGAGAAGCAATTCTCAGCAACGCCATATTACAGAATGATGTAATCAGAAGCCATGTGGGGAAGAGTCTATTTAAGCTGTTTCAGGAATCCAAAGCCACAAAAATGGGACATGGGAGTAGGTTCCCCCAGTAACTAAGAGGGAGTTGTCCCAAGAGACCATCACAGAGCAGAGAGGCCTCCCCACAGACCTTCTGAACAGTTTGGGCAGTGGGGAGAACAACGTGTGGAGAATCGAGAGGCGCTATCCACTGGGAAGAGAAGCCAGGCCAGCCAGGCACAGCTGATGAAGGGGTAGTCAGCAAAAGTGCCACGCTTGGGTCCACAGGACTGCCTGGCCTTCCCCACTGCCTGTTTCCAGCACAGGACTGGAAAGGTCACCTGGCTCCCACCACCCACCGTCATACACGCTCAGACAGAGACATGCCTCAAGTTGGACACTAGCGTGCCCCCAGCCCCCAACGTAATGTCCATCTGTGTGTATTCCACCCTGTGGCATGAGGTCTCAGATTAGCCAGGCACCAAAGGAGGCAGGCACCACAGCAGGCCACAATCTGACTCACTGTTCCCCCTCATCCCTACCAGACACTAATTCCACAGGACCTAGAAAGAGATCATTCACTCAAATAACTCAATTCAGGGGAAATTCTGGGACTCATCACAATTGTTACTGGCTTGTATTTGAGATTTGAGTGTTTTTTTTTTTTTTTTTGCTTTTTGTTATTTAACTCAACTTATTCTTTTTGCTTTTTTAAAAATATCTTTTTTTAGAATCTTGTTTTGTTCTCTATTTCATTTTCTTGTTTCCATTTCTCTCTCTTACCTAATTCTATTCACTTGCATCTAATATTCAACTGGATTTTTACTCTTCTTTCTGTGTTCCTTCCTCTTTTTTTTTTCTCTTATATTTCTTCTTTAAAATCATTATGACTCCTTATCTCAGATGTCCCTTTTGGGTTCCCCCACCTTTTTTATTACTATCACTATTGAGCATTATTAATGTTTAACTACTCAGTTTAGCCTGTTAGGTATAATGAATTTTATCTATTTACCCTGGGTTATTAATGAGATTTCTTCTCTATTATTAATACTAGCATAAAGTTATCTTTGGTAGATCTTTTCAGTAAGTTAGCATTTGTTTTGTGCAGTTACCTCCATTAATAGCATAGACTGAATTTCTAAGATTTAGGGTGAAATAGTTCTAGCATTTAATTCGTTATTATGGTCATGTCAATAATTATTTTGTCTTAAATAATGTCTTCAATGACAGTTTCTTTCCTGCTGTTAATAGTGGCACAGTGCTAGATTTTTGTTCTTTTTCACAACATGGAATAATCAGCTTTTCCTTCGATCACCAACATGACTGAAATTTGTTCTGATCTCCTGATACTGTGGGGGATCAAGTAACCACGAAGAGGTTGGACACTAAGACTCCACCCCTCATATTTAAAAATCAAGTAGGTTAAAACAGGCATAAATATCAAAATACAGCTAAACTCAGGGAACAACAAAGAAAGACATAATTTAACTCAGGAGGTTTTCACAATAGGGGCAGCAAGGATTTTCTCTACTCTAACTGAACAGCCATCTTTAGAAATACAACCATAAGAAATGAAGGTAATAACACACCTCCAACGATGCCTAACTCCCCAAAAGCTGATCTCACACGACTGAAGTAGAAGAACTTACAGGAAAAAAAAAAAACCCACAAAAAATAACTGGCCCAAATGTTTGATGGTGTCAAGAATCATTGAAACAAATTCATTTTTTTTGAGACAGGGTCTCGCTCTGTAGTCTAGGCTGCTCTGAATTCACTTCGGAGCCCAGGCTGGCCTTGGACTCAAGGCAATCCTCCTGTCTCAGCCTCCCAAGTGCTCGGATTACAGGCGTGCACCACCACTCCCAGCTATGTGGTGTTGGGGAATCGAACTCAGGTACTTAGCACTTGACTTAGTGCTTGCTCAAGCACTTTAACCGCTGAGCCATTCCTCCAGCCCCAATGAAAACAAATTCAAAAGACATGTGGCTGGGACTATGGATGCAGGCCTATAATCCTAACACTATGAAGCAGGAGGACTGCAATTTTAAGCCCAGCCTGGGAAAATTAGCAACTTAAAGAGACCTTCAACACCGAGGTATAAATGGGCAGGGAATGAAGCCCAGTGTGAAGGACAGGGGCCCGATACCCACTGACTCAAAAAAGAAAAAGATGATGATGAGTGGAAAGAGGAATTTGCTAAACACACAACAGATTCACAATGGTCTTGACTGATGAAAGCTTAGCAAAATTTATAAAAGTCACATTTTTAAAAAGCTAAATAAGACAAATGAGACAATACAAGACACAAAGGACTGTTTCTGGTAAAGAAGGAGAAATTTTTAAGAAAAGTCAAGCTGGAATTCAGGATATGAAAACTTCAATTGAGAGCGTGAGATGACATCTGAAGCACTACGAAGACAGAATATTGGACTATGAGGACAAAGTGCATGTAACACATCTTGCACTCAATGTTATACTAAAAACATGACAACAAAGAACTAGATATAACAGCTCCTAGATAACTCAATGAAAACCAATCTCAGGATTACTGGAGTAAAACAAAAATTGGAGGACTGCACAAAAGGTATATAGAATTTATTCACTGACATCATAGCAGAAAAATTCCCAAATCTAGGAAAACAAATTAAAATCGAGGTGCAAAGAGGTGCAAGAGAACACTGACGACCATGACCAGAAAAGACCCTCTCCACAAAGCATCATAACTTCCTAAAGTCAAAAGACAATAAAAGCACCTCACACCAGAATGTGTAAAACACAACATAAGCAGGGCTAACAGGGAAATGCATGGCTATGAAAGCATACGTGGAAGAAAATTTTTAGTACCAAATGTGTACATTAGGAAAGAGGAAAAGCCTCAAGTCAGTTATATGTGTTTACCTAAAGAACTTAGCAGAAAAGGAAAATACACCCAAATTAAGCAGAAGGACAGAAATGATCAGCACAAAAATCAATGAAATTAACAACAGAGAAACTACACAGAGGACCAATGAATCAAAAAAGCTGATTTTCGGGGGGGGGGGGGATCAATAAAATTGGCAAACTTCTTTAAAAACTAACAAACAATGACATAAAGTGCTAACATAAGGAATTGAACTGGAGTTTTCGCAACAAGACTCCTAGACACTAAAAGAATAACAAGGAAGTACTACAAAAACTATGCATATAAATTTTAAAATGTAGATGAAATGTAAGCCCTCAAAGAGTACAAACTCATGATTAAGAAAGAGATAATTAAAATAGCCTCATGACTATTAAACTGAATTTCAATTTTATTTAATTTTAATACTCCTCCAAAAGAAATGATCAAGCCTATGTAGTTTCCCTGGAGAACTTTCAGAATCAACATGAATTTCATACTCTATTACAGAAAATAAAAAGGAGAGATTGGTTATAATTCGTTTTATGTAACTGGCACTATCCTGATACCATCCCAGATGAAGACATTACCAAAAATGAAATACTGCATAATTTTTAAAAATCCCTAACAATATTTCATCCAATAAAAAGGATTACATACCATGATAAAGTGGGGATTAATCTACCGATGCAAGGTGGGTTCAAATTCAACCAATGGACTACACCCTAACAACAGGCCAAAGAAGAAAAACTACAATATTAATGCAAGAAAAACATTTGATAATTCAACTGTTATTTTTCATAAAAAGAAATATTGTAAAACCAGGAAGATGGGAAACTTCCTCTCTTAACAACTGATAACCCACCTTCTACCAAAAAAATTAGCAAAAAAAAATTTAAAAAGCCCTATAGCTAATGTTAAACATTAGTGATAAAAGATTATTTTCCCTCTAAAGTTAGAAAGGAGGCAAGAATGTTTGCTCTCACCATTCTCATTCATCATAGAACCAGGATCTCTAGCCAGTGTGATAAGAAAGGAAAAAGAAATAAAAGGCACGGACATCAGAAAGGCTCGAAGGTATCCTTATTTTCTTGTGACATGATTATATATATATATATATATATATATATATATATATATAGACAATCCCAAGAAATCTACAAAATTCTTAGAATAAATAAGAAACTTCATCACGTAGGCAAAATTTAAGGCAAAACAAACAAAAATTAATGTAATTTCTAAATACTAGCAATGAACAACAAAATTAAAAATGTAACACCATTTATAATCGCTAAAGACTTTAATACTTTTGTGTGGATCTAACGGAATGTGCACAAAACCTGTATGCACAAATATACATTTATCAATCAACAAACAAGATATATAAATGGACTTTTGAAAGATACAATATAGAAAATACATCAATTCTCACCAAATGATACACAGGTATAATTATAATGCAATTCCTGTCAAAATCCAAGCAAGAATTTTTTTTAAAGCTGTAGTCAAAATTATTCTATGCCTTATAATATGCAATGGAACTAGAATATCTAAAATTTGGGGGGGGGGGAGAGAATGAAGTGAGGGGAGGTAACTTTATCTAATATTAATACTTGCTAAGTAGATACTCTGGTGAGAAAGATGTGGTTCCTTGACAAATGCCAAGAGAATGCAGAATCCAAACCCGGATGTAACTATGTCCAACTGATTTTCAATAGGTCAAAGATAATCAAAAGAAAGACAATCCTCTCAAAAAATGATGGCAGAGCAATTGGACATCTGTAAAGAAGCAAAAAACAAAACAACAAAAAAACTCAACCTAAACCTGGCATATCATATACACAGATTAACTCAAAATGAATTAAAAACATATATGCAAAACATAAAAACTGTAACACATTTTAAAAAGAAAACATAGCAGAAGGTCTCTGGTATCTAGAACCAGGTAGGAATTTATTAGCTTTGACACCAAAAGCATGATATGACCCCCCCAAAAAAAGAAAAAAAAAACAGATAAACTAGACTCTATTTAAATTAACTTACCCTCTGTCATAACTCTTGAAGAGGAGGATAAGGCAAGCTACAAAGTAGCAGAATATACTTGCAAACCAAAAGCCCAACAAAGGCGGATACATAGAATAAAGAACTCTCAAAAATCAATAATAAAAAATAATACAATTACAAAATGGACAAAAACCATGAATGGACCTTTCATCAGCAAGGATACATATCTAAGAAATAAATATCAAAATCATGAACAACTGAGAAAATGCAAATTGAAAACACAATGAGATATAACTATATATCAGAATGGCTAAAATAAAAAATAATGATATCACCAAATGCTGCCATAGATGAAGAGAAACTGGATTATTCGCATGCTGTTCATGGGAATATGTAATGGCATGACTACTCTGAAAAATAGTTTGGCAATTTATTTTACTTAAGGAAACATGTGACTATCATGAGATTTCAGCAACTGCATCTTCAGCATTCGTCCCAGAAAACATGAAAGCTTCCCACAAAGCTCTATACAAGAAGGTCCACAGTAAACCCAAACTGAAAACAATCCAGGTGTGCTGCCCCATGGAATACGCCGGCTGAGCAGCAATGAACAGGAAGAGGTCAAGACATAAACATAATTGGATAAATCTCCAGGGAACTAGGCTATCAGAGAAAAAACAGCCAATCCCAAAAGATTAAATGCGTTAGTGGTGTATCATCACCACTTACATGACATTTCCAAAACGTACAACATTTTCAGAACTTAGAAAACATGGCAGTGCCAACTGTTGGGGAACAGGTGAAAAAAAAAGAGAGATAGACATGGTTACTTCAGGGCAGTAGAAAAGATCCTTACGGTTATAGAAATATCTGCATGGTAACAACATCAATGTCAGTATCTTTGTTGGGATACAGTCGTAGAGCTTCACATGATATCACCATTAGGGAACACTGAGCAAAAGTTCGATTAGAAGAGCTGGAGGAACGACACAGTGGCTAAAGTGCTTGCCGTGCAAGAATAATGCCCTCGGCTCAATTCCCCAGCACCACATAAGATGGGCATGACTGGGCACGCCTGTAATCCCAGCACTCACTAGGCTGAGGCAGGAGTATTGCCATGAGTCCAACGCCAGCCTGGGCTACAGAGTGAGTTCAGGACCAGCCTGGGCTACTGAGCAAGACTATCTCAAAAAAATAGATTAGAAATTTCTGTATCATTTCTTAAATGCATGTGAATCTATAATGATCTTAAGTCAAAAGTTGAATTTAAAACAGAACAATCCCACGTAAATCTAATGATGCATATCAAGGTCCTAGAGAAACCAGAGCAATCCAAATCTAATAATTGTAGAAGGAAAGAAATTATAAGGACCAAAGTAGAAATTAATGAAATAGAGGCCAAGATAGTAACACAAAAGATCAATTAACCAATGAATTGGTTCTTCAAAAAGATAAACAGGATTGGTGAACCATTAGCCAAACTCATTAAAAGAAAGAAATAAAATTGTACCAATGCTACCAGAAATAAAAAGGTAGAATCACAAAAGACACTGTTGAAAACCAGAAGATTATGAAAAAGTCTTCTGGAAACTCAATAAACTGAAGAATTGCAAAGAAATGGATAAGTGCCTACACATATGAGATAACAAAATGGAACCAAGAATGTATAAAAACTCTGAAGAGACCAATAACCTATAATGAATTTGAGGTAGAAAGTGAAGGCTACCAATCAAGAAAAGCCAAAGACCCAATGGTTTCATTGCACAATTTCACCAGAACTGCAGGAGAGATCTATTGCTGATGCTTATCAAACTTTTACAAGAAACTGAAAGACAAGGAACACTACCAAAATTATTGGTGATAAAATTATTACTCTGATACCAAAACTGGACAAAGATTTAACGAAAAAATTATAGGCCCATTTTCTTAAGGAATAAAGATGCAAAAATCATCAGCAAGATACTTGCAAACAGAATGCAACAAATCATTAAAAAGGTCATATAGCACAGCCAACCCAGCTTAATCCCAGGGATGAAGCTCGGCTCAACATACATAAATCAATTAATATAGGACACCACAGACAAAAGCAATGACAAAAATCACACCAGCATCTCAATACAGAAAATAGTCATTGACAAAATTCAGCATTCATTCATAGTTTAAAAAAAAAACCTGATGAGAAAGACCTTACCACAAGCTGATAACAGCTTTTTATGAGAAACCTACTGCCAACATCACACTAAGTGGGGGAGAAACCGAAAGCATTTCCTCTAAAGTCAGGAGTAAGACAAGGGTGACCACTCGTGACTCCTGTTCAATACAATACTGAAATCATTAGGCAGACCAATCAGACAAGAGAAAGACAGAAAGGGGATACAAATAGGAAAAAAAAATCAAATGTCTTAGTTACTTATTCATTGCTGGGATACAATACCTAACATTCATAACCTAGGGGAGAAAAGGTTCATTTTAGCTCACAGATTCAGAAGGCTTGGGGGCTATATTCAAGATGCATACTATACACCAAACTATCTTTATTTGCAGATAACCTGATTCTTTACATAGAAGATCCCAAAAACTTCACTAGTTGGCTCTTAGACCTAATAAGCAAATTCAGCAAAGTGGGAAGATCTAAAATCAATAGACAAAAATCAATAGCACCTCTGTAAATCAAGAATGAAGTCCCTGAGAAAGAAATCAAGAAAACATTCCTTTCACGGTAGCTTCAAAAAATATCAACACCTAGGAATTAACCTAAAGAAGAACTGAAAGACCTCCACAATGAAAACTAAAGTACTCTGGAAAAAAAATTTAAATAATACATTAGAAAGTAAAAAGATATCCCTATTCCTAGAAAGGCAGAACCATGATTGTCAAAACGGCCTTTCAATCAAAACTGATAAACAGATTCAATCCAACTCCAATGAAAATACCAACAGCATTTTTCATAAAACTAGAAAAAAAAATCTCAAATTTTATATGGAATCAGAAGAGACCAGAGTAACCAAAGCAATCTTAAGCAAGACAACAACAGGAGGCATCACAAGCTCAATCATCAAGGTGTATTACAAAGCAACAGTGATTTTAAAAAACAACACACACGGTGTTAGCACAAAAACAGGTCCTCAGCCAACTAACCTTTGATAAGAATCAAAAATACACACTGGATTGTCAGAAATGTCATGCCGTGTTTTTCCTACATTTTTCAAAGATCATTTGCTTACATACAGAACAAAGATCAATCAATAGTATATTGCCCATTTTGTTTCATAGCCTTTTGCCATTTTTCAGCGAACTTCAAAATTCCTCCTTTATGGGAAGACCTGTCTTTACCAGCAAAAAAAAAAAAAAAAAAAAAAAAAAAAAAAAAAAAAAAAAAAAAAAAAAAAAAAAAAAAAAAAAAAAAAAAAAAAAAAAAAAAAAAAAAAAAAAAAACTGAACAACATGCTGATTTTTAGCCTCATCTGAACGTTGTGCCATGCAAGGATTTTTGAAGAGTGAGACAAGTGAAAGTCTCATAGCACAAGGTCAGGTAAGTGTGCTGGGTACGGGAACACATCCCATTCAAGCTCCAATAATTTTTGATGGGTGATTAAACATGTGTATGGATGGTCTCACCTGTCCCTGATGGAACACAACTCCTTGACAATTAACAAGCTCTGGATGTTTCTGGAAATGGACTCACTCAAAGTGTCCAATTGCCAACAGCACACCAACTGTTTAGTTCCTTGGTAGGAGCTCAAAAAACACACTACTGTTAAAATCCCACCACAATGAAATCATAGCCTGATGAATGTCTGCTTTGGATGTCATTTGAGGCAAATCATCATGGTGAACCAAGACCATCTGCACACCACAGTGTTGTAAACAACACACTTCTTATCACTACTTATCAGTCA
This sequence comes from Ctenodactylus gundi, assembly GCA_004027205.1. Taxonomy (NCBI): domain Eukaryota; kingdom Metazoa; phylum Chordata; class Mammalia; order Rodentia; family Ctenodactylidae; genus Ctenodactylus; species Ctenodactylus gundi. Next base: position 984,442 of record PVKB01000076.1, read on the forward strand.
CTTCAAAAAAGATTATTTTCCTCACATGTATTGAGCATATCACAGATGCTTATATGCGCCATCAAATGGACCTCTCTGAGTTCATGAGGACCCCAAATATCGAGCTTGCTCATACATGCCAGCTTCTTCAGGTGGACATGGATGCCTGAATGATGGATGTCCAATGGTCTTGCAATCTCTCTTGTTGTGTAACATGGGTTTGACTCCAATCAATGCCTTTATTTTGTCATCATCAGCCTTAAATTCTTAGGCATGGTGCTTTAATTAGTTTTAAATAATTTTGCATTAAAAGAAAGTTATGTCCTAATGATTAGTTTGCAAATCATTATGTCATCTGTATCGACTGTTAACATCAAATGTCAATATGTTACTACAAATACAATGGAGGTTGGGGAAGTAAGTGTCAAAATTCTTATTTTTTTTTCTTTAGAGTTTCAACAGTAACTACCAATGATAACTGCAGTTAATAATCCAATCTTTGTGATAAGAAAAGAAAGAAGTACCTGCTTTGAGCCACAAAGCAAAATGAGATACAAACTTCCGTCAACTCTAAAGTTATCAGGGAGCACGTTCCTCATGGAAGCGTCATAATTTCAAATTAAACTAGTGTTACCAATCAATAAGGAGGCTGTGGGAACAAAAATCCTAAAGGGAAAGAAACAGGGAGCTAGTATAGTCAAGTTAAAGAATAAAATTACAAGTAAGTAACAGAGTAAGTAAAACCTTTTCTTTATTAGTAACAAAAATTACAGTGAAATATGATTATTCTTACATATCAAGGTAGAAAAGCTTCTAAAAACATCAAACCAGTGTGGGGATGCTGCAGTGAAACTAGAACACCCTCCCCACCCCGAACAGGCAGACCCTCAGATGGCCTTCACAGACACGGCCCACGAGTGTTCAGGCCTCTTAAGTCGTTTTTCTTCCCTCAAGATACAGGCTGGACTTACAGTTATTATAACTACTATAAGCCAACACAATAGGGCAAAGGTGTGAAATGTCACTTCCAAGGCTACTAACCCAAATAACCACAACTTGCATATGCTCACTCTCCCCTTACTATGATATCCCCCCACTCTGACACATTTAGTTTTTCAGATCATGAGGGTGATAAATATGACTAGATGAATAAATGGATCAGAAAAGATACTCCAAAGACAGACACAAATACTTGCAGGAATTTAATACAGATAAATATGATACCACATACAAAGCCAAGAAATGGATTTTTTAACATACAGTGTAAAAGCCATCTCAAATAAAATGTATTTTAGCCAATGTCTCTAATTTTAACCAAACTAAAGTTAAAATCATAAAAGAGATGAATTTTTCATGTAACCTTTCAGAGAAAACAGGAAAGCTAAAATCCACACAAGAAAATACTAATCAAATTTCTGGCATAATTGAAAACACCCAAGACATAATGGAGAAAACAAAATCTAAAGCCCTTTAAACGCATTAAGAGCTAAAAGGCTACTTAACAAAAGGGCTCTGAAAATAAATTTTTAAAAAATGTAGACAACTGATATCAAGAGAGAAACAAAACCCAAAATAGTTCTTGAGTATAATGGAAGATGCACCAACTCTTCCATCATAAGCAATGCAGAGTAAATAATGGACCAGTGTCACCTGTGAGAATGACAAGGTCCAGAGCACTGGGCAGGCTGAGGGTGGGCAAGCAGGTCCTGTCCAGTGCTGCAGGCCGTAGGATTCACACCCACAACCTCCCGGGAGGGAATGTGGCAATGTCACAGCGAACCTACAAAATGCTCCTTCTACAACTTCACCCTCATACAGAGCCACTCACAATTAAATAAAATTACACAGATACAGGAACAGTCAGTACACACATTTTAATGTAATAAATACCACTTGAGATAAGCAGGCACCAGTAGCTGACCCATAAGTACGTCAGAGGACTTGCACAAAAAAGGAACAAGAAGGAAGTAGCTCCTCACACAGTGACACAGTGTGGCTGCAAGATAGACTGGTAAATAAATGTAGAACTGTGCAATGATGCTACCATTGTGTCCAAAATATAGGACATATATTCTATGTCTAGGCTGGCATATGATTTATCAGTAACTGCAAATCAAAGTCATACATAAATAATATATATTAATGATGGTCATTTCTAGATGGTAAGGTTGCAACTGGTCTTTATTTTCTCCCTAAATATATTTCAATTCCTATGTTTTCAAAAATAACCCTAAGTAACACCTAAAATGAAAAGCAAAGACTGTTAAAATACGTATGGACAGATTAGAAAGTACTCCTCGTAAACACTATGTCAAACAGTGAGGAGAGAAGGGAGTCCCTGGCTTGTTTTCTCAAAGTTCTCACAGCCGAGGATTTTCGTCATGTAGTCATGAAAAATGAACAATCTACTAACTTTCAGGAATGTCACACAAAATGGATAAGGGCAGAGAAGTGGGAGAAAAGCATAATCAATCTCCAGGTGAACAGTCTGCTTTTCCGTTAAGTGTCTTTTCCAAAAGCAATTACGAAGGACAGAGTGAAACCAACAGCACAAGAAAAACAAGCCCGCAGATGCCTTCCGATGCCTCTGTCCCTTACAGTGAGCTAGACCCAGCAGGGTGTCGCTTCTAGGAAAAGAGGACACAGAAGTGGAGCAATCTTCTTTGCGTTTTGGAGAAAGTCCAGGCCAAAAGCAAAAAACAAATCTTTACTAATTTTATTCTTCCAACAGTGTAAATAATCCATTGGCTACACTAGAAAATGAAATGGTTCATCATTCTCCAGATTTATAAAGCTACTGAAATGTACTTAACATAAACACTTCCCAATTTTTTTTGCCCTGTAATTATTATTGTAAGTACATGTTTGTGATACATAATAATTACATTCACCTTGAGGAGCCGGTACATATACAGATCACGTCTTGATCATCTTGCTTTCCCTCCTCCACTCACCCTGCCATGTCTCCCTGATCCCCAAGTTGCCTTCCCATCTCCACAATCTACCTGTTTTCTACCATCTCTCTTTTTACTTTGCTCTGCAAATTGTTTACAGTTTGGTAAATGCTTCCCAACTTGGCACTGTGCCTTGGTGAGCTCATCCTTCTCCTTAGGATCCTAGTCACCATCTCAGGGCTCAAATTCTCACAAATGGAAGGGACCTTAAAAGTCATTTAGCTGAGCACCGACTCTAATGACTACACCTCTGTTACAGCATCCCTGGCAGCTAGGATTCTAGCATGGTACGTACAAAAGACAACAATGTATTTGGTAAGGCAGAGGAAGAAAATATAAATCCAAGAATGGACCCGGAAAGGAAAGGATGGCATGCAGAAAGCCCCATGGACTTTGGCAACGGGTTTATTCACTGATTTTAGGATACAGAGAGATGAGAGAGAGCATGTGGAGGAGCACGGTGTGATGTGAATGCGCTTGGCACGCTGAGGGAAAACTGAAGGAACTGAAGGGAAGGAAGTGGGAAAAGGAGGGATTGCCCGGTGGCTGCTTCCCGGCGTAACACCCATCCAAATCATACTCACAAATGCTGCTGAGCATGAAGACTGCTCTGCTTTGTGACAGGCCAACAGAAGGCCAGAGTCCCACCGGCCAGAAACGGCAGATGATTCCAGTATCATCCCTGGATTCCCAGGTGGAGTTTGGCAATCTGTATTTTTAAAAAGCTTCTGAGTCATGACGACCACTGCCCACAGTTGGAGGCTAACTTTTCTATCATCATATTTCACACTGAGTGATTCTTAAACATGGAATTTTCCTCCAGTTCCGATGCTGTTATGCTTCACACCAAACCATGGTCCTCATCACCAGATGTATAGAGAATCATGTGATTTTTTTCACTGGCCAGCAGTATATAAGCAGTTGCTATGTTAGCCACCTTTCTGTTGCTATGAGAAAACTGACTTACAGTAAGGAAGATTTGTTTCAGCTCATGATTTCAGAGGTTTCAGTCCACATTTACCTGGCTCCATTGCATCGGTCCTGATGTGAGGATGAACACCATGGTAGTGGAGGCAGGGACCAAATATCCCCTTTCAAAGTATGCTTCCAGTGACCTACTACCTCCAACTAAACCCACCTCCTAAGGGCCTATCTTCTCCCACAAGCACCACCAGCTGGACACCAAGCCTTCAACATATGAGCCTTTGGGAAACATTCCACATCCAAATTATAACAGTTGCTAAAAAATTAAATTATTACTATTAAAAGATATATTTTAGTAATATGCCACTAATGAGACCTAATTAAAAAGGATAGGTGTACTATTAATAAGTCCTTTTCCTATCGCCCATAATGTTTGAGTACCATGGGAAAGTCAGTATATAATTTCATTTTGAGTCACCAGAAAAAAAGAATAACAAATTCTCATGAATTGAAGGGACCTTAAAAGTCATTTAGTTGAACATCCACTCTAATGAGTATACCTCTATTACAGCATCCTTGGCAGGTAGTATTCTAACACGACACATACAGAAAACAAGAATTTATTTGTTAGAAGGAAAGAAATATAAATCTGCAGATGAGAAACAAAATTGTAGACACTTAGGTGAGAGCAATTTCTTTCACTCAGAAAATTACCAGACTGGAGATATGTTCATTTTTCCTTATGTTAATGTGCGACATGATTTAGGGGTTTGCCTTCATTATAAGGACAGCATCAAAGCACTAGACTCCCCATGTAGGGTGGGTCTTCCTTAAAAATCTTGCACTTATACAGAAATAGCAATATCACTATGAAATTGATGGACTGCAAACAATCAGAAAGTTGAAGTACTAACAGGCCACATTTTTATCTCCCTATGTGTCCCTTGAAAAAGAAGTATACATGGGCAAGGAGGCATTTTCCACCAGCCCTGACAACCACTTAGTAGATTAAACAAAGTCAGATTCTCACAACAGTGAAGATGGCTCTGACCCTTCATGACAATCCCACAGGACAGGAGAGGATAAAGCAGGAAAACACGTAGTCTCTTACTCCCTTCCCATCACACAAGGAAAAATCCCCTCCACAGTTCACTGAACAGTATGTTCCCTGAGCTCCAGGAATCACAAAAGGCCAAGAAAGCAGTTAATCTAGGCCGAGTCTGTTTGCTGTACACCTCTACAATGTGTACCATTTCTATACAATCCAGAAACACAGCACAAAGGAAAATAGCCCTAAGATGGGGTTTTCAGGTACAATTCTTAGTTGTTTAAAGTTAACTGTATCTACATGGTCTTGGTCTTATCTCCAGCAGAAAATTCGATGGTGGGCAAATTACTTTTTCTCTGTCTTAGTTTCCTCTTATATGAAATAAGTCTTCCAAAAACATAATTTTCATCATTTTCTCCCGTAACAAAAAAATTTAATGGCTTCACACTAGCAATGGTGTAGGGTTAAAAACTAGCTTCCCATCAAGTAAGTCATCCCCATCTCATTTGCCTTCCCAGGTCTGACAATGTCTTAAGCTTCCACACTTTCAAACCATCGCTCAGATCTCTTTGCCAACACAAAATCCACCCCTCCCTGTGCATACACAATGTGTACACCCACTGAAGTCCTGTCAATTTTTATATTCTTTAGCTCACTGTTTACAGTATTCATCTGGCTCATTATGAGCTGACCAACATGGTGACAGATCTTCACAGGTGACTCTATCCTTTACATGATTCTATATACTTACTGAGCTAAGGCATATTCTTTGGGTCTGAACAGTTGCCAAATAAAATGCAGGATGTCTATTTAAATTTGGACTTCAGATGGAGAAGCCATTTTCCAACATAAGTAATAATGTTCTGTGAAATGTTTCAAATTCTTTCAGGGTAGAGGTTGTCAGCTGTCAGTATTTATGCCATGTAATACCCCTACCACTGCTATGCAATCTAGAAAAATCTACATGCAACAACTGAAACCTACATGAAAACATCATTTTTTATCTGAAATTCAAATTAACAGAGGGACCACTATGTTTATTTGCTATAATCAACAATCCTATCAAGAATACCTGTATCATAGTAAGTGCCCAGCAAAAGATTCAAGATAGCGGGTATTCAGGGCACGTGTTGGTAAACAAAGCTATGTAATTTAATCTAGACAAACTTGAGGGTGGCTGTTATAGAACAGTGCCTCTAGCACCTGGCCTTTGGTTCCTCCCTGCTCCATGGAACCAACTGACAGTCCATCTCACCTCTACTCTCAGTTACCACAATAACTACAAGTTGTATCTAGGTTGGGTTAATCCCAAGCAAACTTGGAAAAGACCTAAAAGTAGAAAGGGTTATCTGACAATGAGATCTTGACATTCCCCATTAGATTCCTCCCCACAGGACACTATGGCTGCTTTCTTCTCAGTGGTGCCCTGAGCACATTCTTGTCTGATATTTCTTCACAGCTGTCACCAGGTAAGCCAATGCCACTAAAAAAAAAAAAAAATATGCTGCTGTCTGGCGAATGAAAAGACCCTTCAGAGTCCACTGGCATAGTGGACATCCCATATGTTCAAATCCCAACTGGGCAACTTCTCTGCCATGTGCCAAGAATACCGTTACCTAATACCTATACAACGCAGCCTCAACAAAACAGAAGTCACAACACTTCCTTCTGTGGAAGTGCTGTCTAGTGACTGAAATAATATTAGCATATTAAAATATAATAAGAACTCAATAAATGTTGATTCATCCTTCACCTTCTATAACAACTTAGGAAGATGGGGGGGAGACCGGGGAAGGATCTCATCTTTAACACAGAAAGTCTCTTAATAGAATTAGTAGTCACAATCTTATAAAAAGAACTGACAAAAAGGTAGAAGTGAGGGAAGAGTAAGAAAATCTAATGCGCATATACAAATCAGTAAACTCACATGACATGCGAGGTAAAGTATTAATAGAACTGACAGACGCACCTACAGGGCCCTCTCTCATTTGTCTCAGAGACTTGTGTGAAATTCAAATGACTAGAGAAGTGTGCTGAAGGAATTGGTGTGAAATATCTTAATAAAGATCTGGGAGAAAAGAGTGACCAGCAAGCTAATGAGATTTTCCTGATGTTATTAATCTGAGAGATACAGCAAATACCAGTAAAAAAGATAAAAATAGCGCACAAAAGATAGAAGAGTACGTAGGAAACACAGGCAAGATAAAGATACACAAAATTCAATGTAAAAATTGCTGACTCATTCAACTGAGACGACCCTCATGCCCAGAACTAAAAATGACAAAGGTACTGAGGACAAACAGGAATAGCAAATTGGGAAGGAGTTTATATTATAAGCTTGTCCAGAGACAAGAATGAGCTGCTAGGGCCCTGTACAAACTTCTACTATTCCACTGAGCAAAGAAATGGCATGAAAGGACTGACACTGCTGTCAGGACAATGTACCAAGTTTGAGGCTTCAAGTTTGAGGCTTCAGAAGGTCGCCAAATTTTGTCTAAAGGAAAGATGTCTGACAAAGAGTAAGAGGGCTGCAATAAAAGAGTAGGTCATTCCCAGGGAGAGAAACAAGGGCAGCTGAGTGGCTCCTAAGAAATGGGGAGCACGTGAAAGGAGTCCATAAATATGTGCAAATGATGTGTAATGGAGGATGGCATTTTGTCAGAAGAGAAGGTAAGGACAAGGAGGGATTCTAGGAAAGAGAAACGAAGTGTATTAACTGGATAAACCCATGAAGACTAAGCCATGAATCTAAAGCTGCCCAGGGGCTAAGAACAAGTTGAATTCCCCAGGCTTTGAGTGCCAGCTGGGATAAAATGCTAGAGTGCCTGCTCCAGTGCAGTGCAGCCTTACCATGTGATGAACCAGATGACCTCCATGAAGGCCCTTTAGGGAAGTTTATAGGACAGGGTTACAATGGTAAGAAATACACGTCCTGCTCTCAAGACAGAACATCTCTCAAAAAAGCATGAAGCAGAAATCTTAGTTCACTACAGTTGATTTTGTCCCCAGACCAAGTTACAGTAATGACCCAAATCCTAAAGCCAATTCAACTAAATGTGACAATTCTATTACCGAAGGAGACATGTGGCTTCTACGCATTTCTTACACATAGAAAGTTTTTAACAAAGGTCAAGAAATGTACAAGAGTTAGTGATGTGCTCTGGGACTTCAGACTAAGAAAGAGTTACAGTGCTAAAAATGAATTAAGTGCTAGTTATTATAATGTCAAAAGTGTCAGAATTCTAAAAATTCTGTCTTAGAGTCTTAGGGTATGGGAAGAAAAGGGCAATGAGTGCATTAAGTTTTAGAAGTGAGAGACAGGGTCATGCGGAACAGGTGGGGGTAGAGAGAACTCAATAAATACGTGAAGGAAGAAAGGAAACAAGAAAGCAAGGGAGAAGGAACTTGAGGATTCTTCCAATAACATTTTTTTAATGCAAGCAATGGTTTATTAAACCAAACAAGAACAGCCCTTGGCCAAGAAACCAAGGAGAAACCCAAGGCCTCCCTTTAATGAAAAAAAAAGAAAGAAAAGAAACAAAGAAAGAAAATCTCCCAGCCAAGAAGCGAGGAGGAGGTCCTAAACAGATACCCCCTCTCTTAATGACATTTACTGGGAGTTCCCAGAGTACAGTAAATGGGCTCAGGGGAGTTCTGGCCCAGAGAAACCAATGGTGTTTAAATCTTCTACAAATAAATCTTGTAAGAAGCTAAGAGCTATTCCCAGTGAGAAACTGGCTCAACAATTTTGTAGGAAAACCATGCACTCCTTGTTAAGTAACTATTTCCATTTCAACAAGAGGCTCTTGATTTGCTTTAAGACCCTGTAAAGACTGACATCTTGTTGTGAGACATGAGTTAGGGAAACTAGGTGTTACTGAATTTCTACAACCCATAAATGCAGATGGGCCCAGAAGCATCCCATTACAAGTGGATGTGGTATATATGAAATCAGATTTGGGCACATCTTAAAGATGAAGTAGGTACCTGGGAGCTGGGGATGTAGTTCAGTGATTAGAGCCCTCATCTAAGTTGCGTAGGGCCCCAGGTTTGATACCCCAGCACCACATACTGGCTGAGTGTGGTAGTTCACTCTCTCATAATCCAATCACCTGGGAGGCTGAGGCAGGAAGATTGTTGTGGGTTCTAGGCCAGCCTGGGGTACATACGTAAGTTTGGGACCAGTCTACACTATAGAGTGAGACACTGTCTCAAAAAAACAAACAAAATTAAATTAAGAAGCTTGTTGACACATCCTGAAAGTGTAAGAAGGTGGTTCACACCTGAGGTCTCATTCCTACAGGCTGTGTTACAATACCCCCCTCAACAGATTCACAGTTGGGAAAGAAGCTCTCTATGACCAGTTGATCAAGAAGGCATCTTAAGCCTGACTCGCAAGCACTGCTTTTCAACTTGCTAGCAGCAAAAAATGGACTGCTGCAGGGGTGGACTTTTGAGCAGTTCTTCCTCTGGACCTCCCTGCAAAGAGACTTGAAACAAGAATTTATGTCAATTCCTATTCATTAATGGCTCAGTCAGATTGTAAGGTTCTTGAAAGGATCGAGTTCCTTGAAAGATTCTAGAAAGCCTTTGTTAAAAGCTCTGTAATTGGGCCTATCAGAATGGAGCCATAACGCAAGGGAATTTCTGTTCCATATGAGTGATAAGCAGAAGGCGCCTGCTGAAAAGGAGCCTTTTCATAAACAGGAATTTGGTAGCCTCTCTCCCTTGTCAATCAATGGGCTCACAGGCAAGGAATGGAAGTTGTGCAATGACATGGCATCTCTTTACCAAGGCTGACACTGCTGCACAACTATGGCCCTACTTGCTGCTTACACAGACCAATGTGAGGTCCTCTGTATGGCACCATGCCCAGGAAACCATCCAAACTCCTGGTAACTTTAGTTGGAGGGAAAGTTGTTTATGACTCCATTCCCCTACTTGTTCAGGGCTTAGATTAGCCACTACTGACCAAAACATCTCTGGTGCGCTCCTCATCCATGAGTTTGCTAAACACTATAATCACCATCATGCTATATGACACACACGATTGCTTCTGATAGAGTAAGTCACCTTGCAGTGAAACAAATGTGACAATGAGCCAAGGCCTGTGGCTCACCAGGTTTCCTAGGTATGCCATCACCCAAAGGCCTCTGACTTCATGAAACAGCGGAACATCCCAAAGAATCAGTTTACACACCAGTTTGTGAGACTGACATGCTCACCAATGAGATACAATATGTAGGACTCTGAACCTGGAAGTGATGTATGTTGCTCTTTCTACTGTATTAAAAATAGACAGACTGTTAGTAAGTACATGAGAAGATGTTCAACATCTTCAGCCATTAGAGAAATGCAAATGAAAACATCACTAAGATATCACCTAACCCTAGAGAGATTGGTACATATCAAGAACTCAAACCTCAATCAATGCTGGTCAGCAAAAAGGAGCCCTCTTACACTGCTGGTGGGATTGGGAACCGGTGCAACCACTAAGGAGGGAAGTATGAAAATTCCTCAGGAGGCTGAAAATAAATATTCCCTCTCCTGGAAATTTTTTTCAAAAGAGTTAAAAGTAGAGATACATGTACACCCATGTTCACAGCAGCACAACTAACAACAGCTAAAACGCAGAAGGCACCAAAATACCCATCAACAGACCAATGGATACATAAATCGTGGTAGTTGTACACAATGGAGTACTACTCGTCTATAAAGACAAACAGTTTTGAGGGTTTTGTAGGTAAATGGAGGCAACTGAGACCATCCCGCTCAGTGAAGTAAGTCAGAAGGAGAAAGTTAAATATCGAAAGGTTTCCCTAATGTGAGAAACCCGTATCACAGTCATTTCATGGAACTAAATGGGGGTAGTATGGGAGGATCAAAAAAAAGAGAGGGGAAGAGTCTGTAATTCTGACGCGATATATATGTGCACAAAACACTGAACTTCAAGTAAACATTATGTATCACATATATATTAATTAATAAAACGGGGAATACACATATGACCCTTTACCCATATAAACAGACAAATCACTACTATTCCTAACTACTCATCTCCAATGTTCCACTTTCTATCTCCTCCACAAGGACTCTCATGATTTAGAGGCAGCATGCACTATGGACAGCAGAGTAACCCCACCGAATTAGTAGCTGAGACAGGCCATGTGAAGTTCCTCAAGAAAAGGCAAGAAAGACTGTTGGTTGCTTATTACGGTTTGAGTCTAAAATGTCCCGCCTAAGTCTCCTCTGCTTGGAAGGTAACTAGCTCGTGACGATGTTTTCATCGCTGGGAGGAGTGTCACCTGGATGGAGGGATGACCCGGAAAGGCAGATTCCAACCCCTGATCCTCCCTTCTGCCTCTGCTTCCTGTCTTCATGCATGGACTGCTTTCCTCCTCCTATGCCCTCCATTCTTCCCTCCTGCAACTGCTAGCTGACCACGCATGGACGACGGAGACCTCTGGGTGGCAAAATAAAAGAAACCTCTCCTCCTGTTTATGCTGTGTTTGTCAAGCAGTATGTCCCGGTAATGGGGAAGTGACTAAGAAGTGCTTATTATGATGAATGGCCCTGATTATGGAGGGCAAGCCAAACTGCTGTTTCACAATGTGCAGTTTTTGTTTGCCAACAGGAGTTTTCCTGAAAGACCTTATTGTATCTCCTCATCCAATAGTAACGTTCACCAGAAGACCACAGAACCTTGCACAGAGTTTGGATCTTTCAGAAATGGAGATACAGAATGCTGGTAAATAATGCAGAACATTTGAAGGAGCTAAAGATGAAGGAGTCATAAAATGGGAAGCAGAAAAAGAAAACTCAACTATGGACTTATGACAAGTTAGAGAAACAAAGGTTATTAGCCACATAATCTTTCTGCTTCATGCATTTACTTTTATGAATTTTCTCTTCTTTCTTACGCATTTCTCCTACTATCTACGTATGGTAAAGTGGGAGTAGAACCTTAAGAATTTAGTCTAGGATACAGAGTTGGGTCATGATGGACCCAAAGGCCTGGCCTTAAAGCTACATGCAGTAAAGTGTTTGACTTCTACTACCTGTCTACCTGAATGAAGTGTACCAATATCACCTGACAGGTACATTTTTATTCTTTAATGTAAGTGAGAAGAAAGCTGAGAAAAGCTAACACTGTATGACCATGTAGACTACAGTAAACAATTTTTTGTGTGTTCTCTTACAATCTTAGTATGGCTGGGGTTTCTCCAGCCTTATGACAATGACGTCACTTTCCACTATGGAAGCCAAATATGCCACTCATTTTCTCAGATTTCACCTCAGACTTTGGGAAAGAAACTGCTTATCCAAAGAAGCACCGACTGCAGAGGAGCCATACTAGTGGGAGTGGTAACAGCAACATCACATTCCAGAAATGGTGGCAAGTGTGACCTGTTGGTAGTACCTAGTGTCCAGCACTGGTGTGGTGGCAACAACTGTATCTCCACAGACTCTTCTCTGATATACAGCTATTGATACTGTGCTGGCTGCAGAGTCTTCAGGTCAGGTTTCTCAACCTGATCAGAGATTCTGTGAAAAACCACTCTACTTTAGTGAACCCCATTTCTGCTTCAGTGTTCCAGAACAGGTTTCTTTTGTTTGTGACTAAAAATTATGAGAAGTACGTTTGGTTCCTGGAAGAATGTTAGATTTTTGTAACCCTCAAAGCTTGCAAGGACCAACATTTTTAACTGGATTAACCTCCACTTATGCTTTTCATCAATTCACTGATTTTGTTTATTCACTCACTCCTTCATCTAGTTTTCTATGCATTCATATTCAGCAACTCCTTATTGAATTTGTAATCTGTGGCAGTCAGCAGAGGCAGATGCAGCTCCTCCTCAGCCTAACACGCAGCTTACAAGGCAGGCATCACACACATAAGGATAACAGTGCAACAGTGACAGCAGGTAAGGAAGAGGTGTTCTATGAAAGGAATGTAGCATCATCAAGGCTACAGAAGATGGGAAGCTAACTAGATGACAGAGCAGGAGAGCGACACATCACGGGTGCAGGAACAGGATGTGCCAGGGTTGTGCAGCAAACAGAGCAAAGTATCTTGAAGCAACTGAAATTTCACTATGGCTTGCAAGAAGAAAACAGAGGGGACCCACACATGCATAAGTGAGCTTGGTGAGTTGAGCTTTGAGGTAGAGACCATATATTTTAAAGATGATGACTTGTACCTAAAAGAAGTCAAAAGCAGGCAATATTTTAACTGGTGGCAGGGGAAGAGGGGATGCCAGACATGATCAGGTGAGTAAGCGTGGCTCATGCTACCTGCCTCTACAGTTACTGCCAAATCAAACACACCCATTAGTGTCCCCTAGAAGTCCGGCAGTGACAAGCTTCAATCCAGTGGCTGAACCCAGGATTTTCCATCTTATCTGACATGCACCTTCTTCTTTTGGTGGCAGAGCACACAAAGGCATCCGGAAGAGCCACGCCCTAGGGAGCGTACTCACAGATGTGTTGAGTTAAAATACAATAATCAGGAAGGATAAATGGCTTGGGTTTCTGGATTTTTCTAGTTTTGATGAGAAAGAAAAAGAAATGAAAGAAGGTGTCAAACGCTATGGGTCAGGAGGACATGACCAGCGGTGTGAGAGAGAAGGGTTTGTTGGAATACCTGAGCACGAACTCCGGAAAGCTCAGGAAAGTAAGCCCAGCAGCTCACAAGAAATTTCGTTCAAAGAATTGTGTATTCACCTCAAACTGTGAGGAGGCAACACAAGCTGTGAGACAGGTTTTTGGTTGATTGCTTGGCTATGTTATTTTTTTTTTCCAGTCAAGTAAAAGCACGTACAAGCAACTTTGTGATTTATAATTGTTTTGTTTTGTATTTCCTCCAACATGGTGATTTTCTTGTAAAAGGGCATGTTTCCCACGGGTCTTATTAATTGAAGTGCCACTGTAACTGCTTTTCTGTCGCTCTGGTTTCTCTCTGTACTTGCTGCTAAAGCAGCATTCACTCTCCACTTAGTTTCATAAACATAAGAAGGCAATGTCTTGATCAATGAGAACTCTAATCTTTCAGGAGCTATAACTCTACCTATAAACTATAAGTGATCCTGCATTTCATTCAGTATGAGCAAGTAATCCTTGAATATCTGAAGATCTGGTCACCTCCTCCACCAGGGCCCAACAGTCAAAGGCAAACTAAAGACCAACATTCTCGAGAAAATGCAAGTTTCTCACTTACGATAGGTCCCTTTTTAGACACTGTGATTCTTGCACCTAGTGCCAAGCGGTAGTTTGCTATCTGAGAGAAAACGCCATGCTAACGCCAAAGTCCGCTTCCTCCTTCTGGGCTTAAGGTCCTCTTATTGGAAAGGAAAATGTGTGTTCTTGACAGCTGAGTCTTTGAAACCCTCTTTCTTCTTGGACCATGAAGACTGAGCCAGCAGTGCATGGAGAGGGGCTCTTTACCCACCTGTGTACTTCAGTCAGCACTGTTGAGCACTGAGGTTTGCTCTATGGAGTCGTGGATGGCCACTAACTATCCTGGGATTCCCAAAATGGAAGTCTCACCTGTGAGTGATAACTTTGACACAAGAATTAGTACATTTTATGATATTTTATGATCTATAAAGTTATGTTATGTGTTTTCATGGGGGGAGGAAACAATGACACTAAAGTCTAATTCTGTGAACTGCTTAGAATGAGCCAATTTTTCCGAAATACTTCAAAATTTATTTAATGAAAAACATTAATATCAGAGGTGGTACATATCGCATTAGTTTTTGCCTGACTGAGATTAGGAGCACCACCACATCACATCCTGAGCACCACTGAAGAATCATGAGTGAGTGGTGAGTCTGGCTGCAGCCCACAGGGAAGAAATCCCTCCCCCATGCTTTCCTTGGCCAATGGGTTCCATCCAGAGTTCAGGTTCTGTCTATGCAGGAGAAATGCTAGGGATGAGATTGTTCCATCACAGACGAGTCCTTGCTGAAGGAGATTTGGCAGTGCTTTCTTTAAAAATAAGTGAACGTATAAAAAAAAAAAGGAAAAAAAACACACATTGGCTTGCAGCAGGAGCTGAGGTTGACAAATCTCAGCTCTTAAAGAGAAACAGCAAGTTTTCATTTCTGAAGTTGCACCTTCAGAGAGCTCAAAAAAAAATCCAATATTTCAAATTCAGAGTATTTGCTTCTGAATACTTCCAAGGAACAGATCAGACACAGATCTCAGCTGTCCATGAACAGAGTAGTCCTCACTCTTTCCCCAACCACCTCCACCTTCCTTTTTCCTGAATCCGCACCCGCTTCCTGTTTGGCCTCTGCGCTATACAGGGTGCTGTGCAGCAAGAACACCTGCCCTCCTCCCGGAATCTCCAGAGCAAAGTCACAGCCCAAGGCTGTCCTCATTTCCAGGTCTTCCCACCCTGATGTCAGTGTGAGGTTTTTTCAAGAAAATCTAACACATGCACCACCAGAAAATTTCTGTTCGATTTTTGTTTCCCATGGGGCAAAATTATTCATGTATTCACGGAGAATTTTTAAGTATGTGTCATTTGCTAAACTCTGCCAAGCAGCATCCACACTGCTGAGAAGTACTTGGTACAAGGTAGGCACTGATGCAGAAATGAGCTAAAGGTGAACAGCCTAAGTGGCCACCAACCAATTTTTTCAGAATGTTCTTGTTTTCACAAAGTCTCGTGTAATTTCCAAGAAACAGTGTATGTGCCTATAACTGTTTGGGTTCTTACAAAAGGTAGAACTGACAGAAGTTATAGCAAAAAGGATCTATTTGGAAGGTTTACAAGTATAAGGATAGAAACAGTTCAAGATAGTCTACCTCTGGCGGTCTGCATGTGCGAGAGCTGGAAGGCCTGATGGCTGCTTAGCCGCAAGGCAGAACATCCATCCGGTCCTGCAGGACAGCTGCTGAGAATCTGCTGTGGATCTTGGTTGTTTGAAGAACAATGGCAAAGACCAGAGACTGGAGATCGGTCACTAAAGACCGGCAGCAGGCAAACAGGTGAAAAATCAAGACTGGATATAATCTGTGATGAAGATCTGAGGCACGTAGCTCGTCGGCATCCACAGACCACTGCAAAGGTGAGAGCCTTCCCGGAGGAAGAAGCTGGAACAAGCTTTCTTCTTCTCACCTCTTATCCCGTTCAAGTTCCCAGTCGGGCCTCCCACAACCAGGTGGGTGTTCTTCCCTCATTCACTGGCCCACAAATCACTCACACTCTAATCCAGGCTGGTTCCTAATTGCCTAATCCAGGCATGGCTCCTAAACACTAATCCAGATATCGTTCCTGACTGCCTCAAATAGACATAATCTCTCCAACGGTCACAATGCCCCATGACCTTTTTTTTTTTGAGCTCATAAAATTATGTGCTCAACTGTCTACCTTCCCCAACTATACATGATCATGGAATGAAGGCATTCCAGACAAGGAAATACCTGGAACAATTACAGTCTGGAACAAGACTGTAATTCCTAAAATAAAAACAATTTAAAAACAACACATAGATAGAAATGTGAGCTGCTTCAACTTCTGATCACCACAATTTCAAACTACAGTGAAAACCCCAGTAAGACTTTCATTGTTGAGTGATATAAAAATTTTAAATGAAAAAAATAAGCCTGCAATGAGAGTTTTAAAATAGTATAAAAATCTACCAGGTTACTTAAAGCAACATAATCTGGCTAGTTACTGTTTTGAAGGAAAATCATAACTTACACTTTTAAATGATTATTTCCCCACCATTCTCTCGACCTTCAACTTTCCTAGAATAAGTTGTAATTCCTTTTGGGCTGATTATCAGCAGGTTACAGAAATCTTGATCTAAGACTAAAGAGAAAAAAATCACAAGTTTTCAAGTATGTAAAACCTCAGGATTGTCCTCTTGGACGAGGACATCTGGAGAGCTCGTAGCATCTCATCAATCAATACAATATCCATCCAGCTACAAAAATCATGATAGATGGACTTTCCAATTCCATAAACAATCAGAGGTGCTGAATGGTCTGCTAGAACCGTCAGCTTACAATCACTGACTTAGCAACAAAATGAACACTCAGGCACTGGGCCACAGTCCTCTGTCTCGCCAAAGTACATGTAGTTTTGCTGCAAATGCACACAAGATTTTATTGGAAAAAATGCCCTGCACTCTTTCTTTTGTTCTAACCAGGGCTTTACATTAACAAGACAAGTATACAGAAAATTAGGCCTGTGCTATTCTTTTAACATTCACAATTATGGACATTTCAGAGCAGTAAGATAAGTTCCGTGAATGGCACAGGGTCTCTGTATCTCAGGTGGGTGGGTGGGTGGGTGGGTGTGTGTGTGTGTGTGTGTGTGTGTGTCAACTTCCATCCACAGGAGTCATTTTCCTGGAACTACATAGATGGCATAAAGACTCCATTAACCTGAAAAGATCTTCAGGTAGCAACCACAAATTGCTGAGCCATTCTACAAATAAGCTCCACACCTACACCATCAATGAGGACAGACTTACAACAAGGGCTCTCTGAACTTGTCCTTCTCCCCTCTCAGCCCTTTGTCCTTCCACCCTTCCTTACTCCTTTGGATGAAGAGAAGCCCCATCTAGAAGGATCTATGGCAAATAATATTTACTGTATTATCAATTAACGCAAAGCATATGAATTAACTTGCAGAAGAGTTATGTGTTTGTCTGAAGAGAAAATAATTGTAATTCTACAAGCTGGCTCCAAGAGGCCAATATCCACTAGGATGTTCTGGAAAAGACATGCCCTGGCTGATAGAGAACCTGCTCAATCTCCAGCCTCACTTCCTCCTTTCCCTGCTGCTAAGTCCCCAAGGCAGAGCTTTTGTAACAAGGGCCTCAAGGCTGCTTTCACAAAAAACACTGACCCATCAGCTGGTCTTGCAAATGCACAAGAAAAGCAGAATATAAAACATCTCTGCCTGTATTTTGCACCTGTCTCCTTTGCTCTGAGGTATTCTCTCCTGCAATCATCTTGGATCCTAGGAACCGAAGTCTGACCTACAAACATCTTCTGATGAGTTAAAAGTGTCTCCCCAGGCAATGGCAATGTCCTTACCACTGACAAAAAATGGTTCCTTCTGACCAATCGTGAGATGACGATCAGCCAGAACACTGTTTGACCAAGGCTGCTTGATGATGCACACTTCTGCCCTCCCCAGTATTAACTTGGGAGTTCAGTACCTCCTAAAATTGTACAAAGAACACTGGTTCCCCCATCTTCTCAGTATAGTTGTATTGACTAAAGTTCCTTTCTTGCCTTCACTACTGTTCACCACTCCTTGGTATCTTAGAATAGCAAACCCACTCCTGTAGGCACTGTAGAACTAGGTAGGATCACCCTGAGGAGCTGGCAACTGTCTTTTTCAGGGCTGGCTTTGAGTCATCCATGCTCCTAAAAGCGAGCCCAATAAATTCATTGGCTCACCAAGGTGGACTCTAGTACAACTGTTAGTTTGGGCTGTCAGCTGTGCCTATATGAGGTAAACACACGTTCATTCACGTCTCCCAGGTAAAGTTTTATCCCACACTTCTCACCAGCTCCAGCTCTTGCCCTATAAATTTTGGTGACTTTGAGCATTGGTAGCCTGAACATTTGTATCTGGCTACCCTTGAAGATACATGGTAGAAAAAACTACAGATGAGAAATGAAAAATCAAGAAAGGTAAGAACTTAGAAATTAGTTAAACTCAAATATCAAAAGTTTGCATACAGACACTGAGAATAGAGTCACATGACGACAGAAACACAAGTCCCTAAAGTCAAAGTAATAACATGAGTTAAATCATGGCTTACTGGTCACAGAATAAGGATAACATGAACACTAGAGCAAACCCTAGAACCAACTATAAAAAAAAAAAAAAAACCAAAAACGGGGTAACAACTGTCTCACACAACGTTTTAAGTAATCATGTCACATAGGAACAATTGTCTCATTACTTATATTTTGTTTTAAAACAACAACTTAAGAATTTTGTTGCCAAAAGGGAACAGAATGAATGCATGTTTACTTAGTTCCCTTTGCAGAAATGCCCTGAAATGGATGAGAATCACCACTGTCTTAGTTACTTTTTCGTTGCGGTGATTCAATACCTGACATCCACAAATTTAGGGTTGGGGGGAAGGTTTATTTTAGCTCACAGTTTCAGAAGGTCACAGTCCATTCAGGGGCTGCTGTCAGCAATGGAAGTACATGGCAGAGGCAGAGGTGGAGGCAGCTTCTTACAACACAAACGGGAAGCCACGTCAAGGCAAGTGGAGACTTGTCCTCCAAGGAAGGCAGGAAGCAGCTTATATGTTATTCCAGGTCTCCTCCCAGTGACCAGCCCCTCCTGGATCCAGGTGTGGAAGATGTGATAAACCCCCACTACATGCCCATAATCCAATTTACATGCCTGTAATTCACCCCTCCAGACTAGGTTCCAATCTCCCAACAGCACATGGTTCCACAGACAATCTGTAACATTCAAATAGATGAGACTTTTGGGGGAGGTTCCAGATCCAAACCGCAATAACCACCAAAACAGAACCTGAAAGTTGTTCCCCAGAGTGAAACAAAAAACAGTGAGCACAGCCTAAAGGAGTCTGTGAAAGGGACTCCACCCCACTTCAAAGGATGTATAGACATCAACACTCAACTCCCATCTTAAGAAGAATGCCCATCTCCTTTTAGAAAAGAAATAGGAGTCTTGCTGGGTACTTGTGCTTGCCTACAATCCCAGCACTTTGGGAGACTAAGGCAAGAGGTTTGCAAGTTCAAATCCACCCTGGACAAATCAGTGAGACCTCATCTCAAACTAAAAATTTAAAAATGAGCTAAAGATGTATCTCGGGGCAAAGACCTGGGGTTCAATTATCAGTCCTGAGGGAAGAAAGTAAGAAGTGCCCCTACCCAAAACACTGTGCTTATAACCATGGGGGCAGGAGTTGTGGACAATCATATAGGTGGATCTACAAATATCAATTCCATAAATATTCACTGAGTAATAACAAAGTAGGGCTGAAGACATGTTATTATTTTTTCTACACAACTATTCAGAGGAAAAATCTGAACATGAGTAAGAATCAACGGAAGCCAAAAATAGGCTCAGCTAAATTAAATAAACTCTAAGTCAGCAAATTAAAGATCCTGACAGCGTTTTTCAGGGCTGCATCTCACCTGGACAGTTGTTTCCAGGGCTGCCACTTACCCTGCCCTCAGAGTGAACGGCTGACCTAAAAGTGGTGAAGGGACAGCAGTGAGAGAGGACGGGCCCAGAATGAAGGGCTCATCAAATAAAAGAGCAACTAAGTCGGAAACATTTCAGGATGAAGACTCCCTATCGTGTCCCTCTGCCTCACAATCAGATAGAGGATCTAGAAGAATTGAATGTTCTGCCTCAGAGTCCAGTAGCAAAATTTTAAGGGTCTCAAATATATGGAAAGAAGAACTAACTAGAGGGAAAATGAAAATCAGGAGGCCAGAGGGAACTGCCTCTGTGAGGAGATAATTAAGATGAAGTTCCAAACTTGGCACCTATGTAGACTGCATACCAAACTAACACCAGAAGTATTACTCCGCTTTCCAGTTGCTGGAACCAAATGCCTGACACTCACAGCTTAAAGCAGGAGAAGTTTAACCCAACCCGCAGTTTCTGGGGGCTCAGTCCGTAGTCAGCCGGCTCCAAGACAGGAGCATCGTGGCAGAAGACTGTGATGAAAGAAAGCTGCGGAGTCCAGGCAGCTTGGGAGCAGAGCAGGAAATAGTGCCAAAGAAGAAGAGGGGAGTGGCCAGGTACAGACTCCCAAGGCTTTGCCTCCATGACCCACCTACATACATCCAGAAGTGTGCTTCAATAATCCCCAACGTGGCTCCAAAGGCAACTGAGCTGAAAATTAAGCTTAACTGTCACACCTAAACAGAAAGTCAGAAAAAGGGGAGATGAACCTCAATAAACAAATGATTTAGAAATAATAATGTACTATATATTTCCAAAAACAAAAAGAAAGGATTTTCAGTTTTTGCCACAAAAAAATGATGAGGGCTTGAGGAGAGACATACCTGATTTGAACATTAAATAATGTATGGATGTATCAAAACATCACATGGCATCAAAAATTATGCATGTTTTATAGGTCAAAACTTTAAAAAATAACCTCTTCTTCCCCTAACAAAAAAAGGAGAAGATGAAGGATATACTCTGGACAGCAGTTATTCCGAGTAATACTTCACAGCACAGAAAACAGTACTGTATAAATTTTCTCAATGTCTTAAAAAAAAAAAAAAGAGGACACCAAAAGCTGGATATAGTGATGTATATTTGTAATCCTAGCACTCAAAGGCTGAAGCAGGAGGATCATGGGTTAGAGACCAGCCTAAACTATACATCAAAATCTTCTCTCAAAACAAACAGAAAAACCACCCACACACACACACACACACACACACACACACACACACACACACATCAAGGAAGAGACTTATGCGATCAACAGAAGAAAATAAAAGAAAACATTACATAATTTTATCAAATAAATCAGTATTGGTAAGCATGGAGAGACAGAAAAGACTGCACAGAGGAAGAACACAGAACAGAAAGGAAAATAAAAATGGCAGATGTGAAATAAAGATAATAGACATTCAATATCTTTTAAGTAGAGTCCTGAATAAAATAGTCATTGTAACTGGAAGAGTAAAATGTAGAGCGATAACAGAAAGCCACTTTCTGCAATGAAAGTGGACGGGAAGGTACAGATTGAAAGAGTTTGCATCACGCAAGCAAGAATTATTACAAACCATTGGAAGAGAACCAGCGTAAAGCCACTGAGCTTGAAAAGAAAAACGCATCAGTAATTAGGCAAAAGAAGAAGCACGTACAAAAGAGAAATGAAGATAAACTCGTACACTGTAACAGTATTGAAATTCCGAAGACAATGGGAGTAATGTCTAGAATGAGAGAGAAAATTTGTTCTTATCCTGGTTAATTGTGAAAGTGAAACTTTTGTAATCTATTCTGTAATCAATCTTTGAAAATGCTCCATGAGTTCTTAAGAGAAAACAGTGCTCTCTGGAGTTATCTGTGGAACATTTTAAAATTAGTGTGTAGTACACAGTATACAGGAAAGGAAATGTCAAGAAAGGTTTTTTTGTAAATGGGGAAAAATTTTAAAGATAGTTTGTCATGGAAAAGGCACAAAAAAACTCTGATGACAATGTGATAAAACTGGAAATCCACAACGAAGGAAAATTTTAAAAGCCTAGATACTTGAAAAGTCTTGAGACAGATTCTCCTGCACAGCTCTTGATCCAAGAGTACATCACAGGGGAACAGCATAGGAACTAGAGATAGCAAGCATGAAGCTGACACTTCCCAGAACCCAGGAGAAAGCTCACACTGCACACAGAAAAACTCCTGGCCTGCAACCCATGTTATCAAACAAAAGTGAAGAAGTAGCCATCACATTGGAATCACAGAAAATACAAAACGTACCTAAAGACCAATAAATGAAACATTAATAGATGTACTCAAAAGCATAAATGCATTTCAGTAAAAGAAGCCAGAACCTCATGCATACTACAATATCTCCCTTCTAGAAATTATAACATAGTGTATACTAATTTCTGGCAATAGAAATGGGAAGAGTGATTGCCTCTTAGAAGGGGGTAGAGCTATACACACAGGGAAAAGACAGAAATCAACTCTGTGGGGTGATGGCAAGTTCTGTCCTTCCACCAGGGCGGTGTTACCTGGGCATACACAAAGGTAAGAAATCCCATAAGTTGTACACTTGA
Organism: Ctenodactylus gundi; assembly: GCA_004027205.1. NCBI lineage: Eukaryota > Metazoa > Chordata > Mammalia > Rodentia > Ctenodactylidae > Ctenodactylus > Ctenodactylus gundi. The sequence continues at coordinate 1,007,119 of PVKB01000076.1, forward strand.
GATATAAGTAAAAACCGCCACAACTTACAAAAAAAAAAAAACTTTTAATTTAAAAATTGTGATCAATGAAACTACTAAATATAAGAGCTAGTCCTATGGGGGAGGGTAAATAAACTAGGTAAATCATTATTCTATCAAGAATTTTTTAAGGAAGCAAATATATATACACATACATATGTGTGTGTGTGTGTGTATATGTATATATAAGTTTTATGCATGAGAAAAAAAATGGTAACTCATGTTTTAAAAATCCAACATGTTAAAGAACAGTGTGTGCATTTTATTTCTATAAATGTTGAAATCTTTAGAAAGGAAAACCTAAACAAAGCAAAAACAGAGACAGAATTCCAACATTTTCAAACAGCTAATCATGACAAAATCACCAGTATATGGCAAACATATGGGTGAAATATTTCAAACTTTTTATACTATTATGGATAGTACTTAAGGTTTCTAGATTTAACAAATAAAACTACACCACGCCTATTTGCATTTGAATATACCTGCACTAAAAACATATTCATCATTTACTCCAAATACAAATTTAACTGAGCATGACCTATTTTATCTGTTTACCTTAATAGGGCCAGATGTTGAAAGATGACTTTGTAATTGATTCTATTTTTGTAATCCGACACAGCAACAACATTCTTGAGGAAAGATTGGGAGGGCAAGAAAGGGGGAAGATAAAATGCATACAGAAGTTCCTCCCTTCTCACAGAAACTCCACAGGATCACTAAGAAGTAATAATGGGATGAAATGAAGTTTTAAAGACAGCTGGCCTTGGACTTCTCCTTAAAAATATTCACTGTCAGAAGATGTCATTAACAATATATGCAAAGTTCTGAGGGAATGTGACAACCAAGAGCCTAACTGGAAAAGAGTGGGTCAATCATAATGTTCCCAACATGAAGAAACTCAGGCACGTCAGACACCCGCAGGGCTTTTGTGCAAATCTCACAGAACAGTGGAAACAAAGCAGTTGAGTTAAAGAAAGAAAGCCCGTTAAAAGGATCATTGTTAAGCACTGAAAACATCAAATTATGCTGAAACTGGAAATTGAGAGTAAAACATGAAGGTAAGCAAAATATATGACAGTTTGAAATAGCATAAACTAATAAAGAAGGAGGTAAAAGAAATTACTAAAATTCTATCAATCAATTCTAGGTAAAAGTAAGTAAAATTAATATAACAAACCATTATTTTGTGGCATTATTTTTCTTAAACTATACAAGCATCTTTGAAAAATTAAGAGTTTACAATAAAAATTTGATCTAAATTTCTGAACTGTCTTTAGCACTTTGCTTAATTTTATTTATTTCATTTATTAATTTCATTAACGTGTATTTAAAATAAATATTAACAAAACTGGATAAGAATTAAACAATGGAACTAGGATCCCATCTTTGAAAATTACTTTCACCAATGCTTTATTTGTTCAATAAATAAATGACATCAACTGGTTACATACTGTGTCCCAAGCACACTGCTATTCCTGTATCCTTCAAATACTAATGATACTTATTTTCAAATGATGGAATGTGGAGTGAATCTGTTTTCTTCTGTTTCTCCTTTGAAACTTGAATCACTTAAGAAGAAAAAAAGTCTTTTTCTAAAAACACATTATCAGAGAACACAGAGAAGGTAGAAAGCAACACTTAATTTTTTCAGTTATCACATCACAAAACCTGACCAAAAAAGTACAGCAAAAAGTAATAACAGGCAAATATCGTTAATCAGTACTGAACATACACCCCAACGAAAACATAAACTGACAGAGAGAGATAATACAGTTTTAAAAAAAAAAAACACTGAAACCAAGTAAGTTCACTCCAAGCATGACAACTAGTCACTACAAATTAATAGACTCAGCATTGTAAGTTTGAAGACTATAAATCACAACTTCTTTTTAGTAGATACTAACAGCATTTTAAAAGTGGATCATTCATCTCAAAATGCCAGGGATTTTTCAATCTAATAAAATCAAGAGAGTAAGATGAACCAGAATCTAAGTGAAGAAACTGCTTTGAGGTGAAAACAGTTCACGCTGTAGCATGTTGCTGATAGTTACCTGAAGAAGAAATGACCCTTGCAGTTTAAGGGGTGGCTGTCATCGGCCATTCTCACGAAAGTGGTTTCCTTGCTGTGGCGGGAACAAAGCTCTGACTGAGGTGTTCAAGCGAGAACTGTAGATGAAAAGCACCCGTGGACAGTCTTTTGAAGAGTTTTACTCTACAGACAAGAAGGTAAATGATGTTGCTGGTGGGGGAGGGTGTGGACTCAAGGAATGGCCATTTGTTTTGACATAGAATAAATTGAAATAAATTTGCATGGTGATTCCATAGAAAGTGGAAAAAGCTTCTTCTGTCAAAGAGAAGTAGAATAGGCCCAGGCCTGTGGCCTCCAGCAGCCACAGGGAGCTGGGCTTAGCAAGAGCAGGGATGGCCCATCCTCCCTAAAGGGAGCAACAGAGATGAGCTGCGCCATGCCGTGTTGCTGATAGGAGGAAGCCTGGCGCTCACTGTTTCCTCAGTGAAGCAAGAAATCATTACTGGTGAAAGTGAGAAGGGATGACATGTGTCAAAGGTTTGAGGATGGAGAGAAGGTGGAAAACCACCTTCCCTGCCACTTAATTTTATACCTAGCACTGTGTCACTATATTACAGTTTCTTTGGTACATTTCTAACAGAACTGGGGAAGAAAAAACACTTTCCAGGAGCACGGAAGAGTAACAGGGGAAGTGGAACCTCTAGTTAGGATGGCTGGGGTCTCTTGAGAGCCCAACTGGGGCATACGGTCCTCAATGAAAGGTAAGGTCAGCCACCATGGCTAGGCATTGTACCCAGGTGTGATTATGCAGGATGGGTAGTACTGGATCCCGGCAGGGCTGGGTGTCTTCCAGGTGAGTAAAGCTGAGGAAAGAGGAGGCACAAAGCAGTGGTGAACGCATCACACCTACGAGGTCTGAGACATGTTGGAGGCGAGAGAACACAGATGAAGGTAACAAATGGCAAAAAAAATCAGCATTCAGCAGATGAAAGGTTAAAAGATGGTAGGAGAGTGGGACACTGAAGATGGAGATTTTGGAGGTAACAGTAAGAGACTGGAGAAAGAAAGCATTAGAACGGAGATGGGGCAGAAGAGGCCAGGAGGATGGCTCCGGATCTCATCTTGTACAAAATAGGGGCTCTTTATTGTGATTATCAGTGTGACGCACTCAGCACAGGCCCCACCCCACTGACCTCTGACCTCCCCTCAGTCCCCTCCCTTCCATCACTCTGAATCAACTCACCTCCCTGTTTTTCTTTAAACTCTCCTAGATAGTCACTTCTCACATTACTATGAACTGCTACTTTGGCCCAGAATAATTTCTCCATGTTACCATCGCATTGCGAATGTCACCACCTGAAGTAAAACCATCCTCCTCTCCACACCCCATAATTTCTCTACCCTACTCTACTCCACTGCCCTTATCACAACCTAACATACACATTTTGCTGGATTTTCTGGCCTCTCTCTCTCTCTCTCTCTCTCTCTCTAAAACAGCCCATAAGCTCCACAAGAACCAGGATTATTTTTGTCACATGTTTATCGATATTGCCTCAACAATAAGAACAGTGTTTAACACATAGTAGGTGGTCAACAAACATTTGCTGATCGACTGAGAAACAGAGACGTAAGGGGAAAGGCAAAGGAAGAAATGCATGGAGCTCTAAAGGCTTTGTGGGAACTGGAGAACAATCTAGCTTCATTCCAGAGCAAAAAGATATCCTTTTAATGAAACATTTGCTTGTATATGTTCAGCTTCTATCAAAATATTCTATTTTTGAGGGGAAAAATGTGTTCATTAAAAGTAAAGAACCTTCTAGATGACACACAAAATCTCCCCAGGAATGTTTAATTTTAGCTTTTCCACTCTCAGTTCATATCCAACTTTCTGAGCTATTCCTTAAAAATAGTTCTCCCAAGAGTCTTCAGTAGTTTTAAATGAAGTACATACATTCCAATGAGAATCAGAGCTGCAAGCAAAAGCTAAACTTAGAAATCAGAAGTTTCTGTTTTAGTTGCTAATGTACATGTCCAACATCACTTTTAAAAACTCAAGGCCTTATCTAAGGTCTTATCTTATTCAGTCTAATATGGGGACCTCCTCAGTACATTCAGTCAGATATTCCTAAAATTAATAATGACTTTGTTCTTAAGCTCAGGGCCATTCCCAAGCAAGACAAAAAGGTGATGGATTTCCACATGGGTGATGTGCAAGAGAGACCACAGATTTCAAACTGAAGTTTAATCCCTATTATTTCCTGGCATTCTCGTAAATGCATGTACATGATAACAGACACTTTAAACAGCTCTAACCCTTTTTCACCAAAAGAATGCGTAACTTACAGCCTTTCATCCATGGAATTAACATGCACCCACTAAAATGAGATTCAAATACAATTTTCCTCTTCTGACTCTCCTCCCCGCAGGTTCCCCTTATTTGCCGTATTAAATCTGTGTCCCTGGTGGAAAGTCACTGCACAGAAAAGCCTCAGTAGTAGGTTCTGAGGTGAGAGGGAAGTGGCATCCTGAGTAAGGCACAGGGACTCCACCTGAGCCCCTTTACCTCCACTCACTTCGGAGGTCAGAAAGACAGAAGGTATAACCAAAATAGGCAGAAAATTCAGTCGTCTAACTCAAGCGCTCTGTAAGCTACTGCACCTAATCCTAAGTGATCACAGATGGCTTATCTCCCTTCAGTTACTGGTAGCAGTTCGCTGATTTTAAGCAATCAACTCTGACTCTGAATATCTTAGCCATAGATAAAAAGGTACTCCACACAAAGGCGAGAGGGACAGGAGTAGAGTAGACCCCAGGGACTGCTCCATAATCTCACAAATAGGTTCTATAAGGCACTAGCACTGAGTAACATTTTCTGCCAAAGGTGTGTCCCTCCATCAAAGTGCAGATGTCCTGGAGACTGAGCCAGATTCTTTCAGACTGAGTCATGGTGACACCTGCAGATCATGTCTGTGTTAGGTCATTGTGACCGACAAATTCCATGGACCGAATGGAAAAAATGGGATGAAGAAAATGAGAAGGTAGAAAAGCAAACACAGTGTCTACTGCTGCTCCTCTCTTCTGAGCAGACCACAGGAACACTGAGGACGTGTGAGGCCCAGGAAACTTTGTGGCTGGGCCCTAGCAGGAAATCACTCCAGGGGAAGGGCTCCCTGCCCAGCACTGTGGTCCCAGGAGGCCATCACAGCAAAGCAGAGCCATCTCATCACACTGCAGGCATCTTGGCAAAACAGCACACCACCAACTAACCTGGCAGCAGGAACAGAGCCAGAGAGCTAACTTGTGAGAACAAAGAACACCTCACACAAGATCGCCAGAGAAGCGGAAAGTCTGAAAAATGGGCTGAGGCCACACATATGTCAGAGAACAGCTGATAAGCTCGTGAAAATCATGAACTCGTGCTGACTCAGATAACTTGAAACGACTTGGCTCTTTTTGGTTCCTCGAGAAGAGTGAGGAAGGGGAACTTGGTTCAGTATCATGCTTACTCACCTCCGTCTCTCAAAATGGAGCTCTGCTCCTGATAAGGAGTAGCAGCAGTCATCCATCCCCAGAGATCCATATGTTGAAGTTTAATGATGGCATGAAAACAGCTGGAGTGTCTGCCTTCTCACGTGTGACGGAAGAAAACTCAGGTAATTCTAAAAGTCAGAATCCTCTGTCATTCACACCCCGTCATGGGCACACTCTTCCAGGACACACTACAGCTGGCTCCAAGGGATGAAGAGGTGGACCCTGCTAGGAGGCATGCAGTGACTTCACAACCGTGCCTCGCTCCCACCAGCACCCCCACCCATACATGATTACATATGTTTAAACTTACTTAGAATGAGTATCTAGAGCAAGATTAAAGGGAAAAGTCCAATTATAAAACTTGCAAATAAGTACCACGCCCTGATTGTGCCACTGGAGCCAGACTGACATTTTCCAGTGATTTTCCAAAATGTTGATCATAAAGGGAAGGAGAGGAACCTGACCCCCGTCCCCTAGACCTTTCAGAAAACATGGGGTTGTTCCTTCAGCCACAAACATGGGACTCTACACAAAGGGTGATGTTGTAGACATCAAGAGAATGGGGACTGTTCAAAAAGGAATGCCACACAAGTGTCACCATGGCAAAACTGGAAGAGTCTATAATATTAGCCAACATGCTGTTGGCATTGTTTGTGAACAAGCAAGTTAAAGGCAAGATTTTGGCCAAGAGAATTAATGCGCATATTGAGCATATTAATCACTCAAAGAGCCAAGACAGCTTCCTGAAATGAGCGAAGAAAAATGATCAGAAAAAGAAGGAAGCCACAGAGAAGGGGCCTGCGTTCAGCTGAAGGGCCAGCCTGCCCCACCCAGAGACACACACACTGTGAGAACCTGTGGGAAGGAGCCAGAGCTGCTAGAACCTGTTCCTTATGAATTCACGGTGTAAGCTGGGGATAAGTCCTTGCGCATCACCACCTCACTAGCAGCTAAGGTGCGCTAGGGCCTGAGTCAATAACCCAGTCTTAAATTAAATGGGGAAAAAGCCTCTGAATGATAAAATACGGGTTGTTTTTTTTTTTTTTTAAAGTTTCAGAAGCCTAAAAGGCTAATGGGAATATTGTGTGAATATAGGGATTTTTTTCTTTTTCCCCATTTTATTAATATGTATCAGTGCAAAATTAGAGGTTTACAATGAAGTTGAGCATTCTGTGCAGATACATAAAAAGATGTTCTTTTTCCCCCATTTTATTGATATGTATACGTGCAGAATTTAAGGTTTACAATGGAGTTGAGCCTTTTATGCACATATACATCTTGTCAAGGTGACAAGGGCTTTCCCACTCTCCTTTTGTCCCTCTCCCTACCCTACCCAACCTCCCTCCTCCCCTACCTGACCCCCCAAAACACCCATCAACAGACCAATGGATACACAAATTGTGGTATTTATACACAATGGAATACTATGCATCAATAAAGTCCAACATTGTGGATTCTTTTACAGGCAAATGGGAGAAACTTGGGAACATCATGCTTAGTGAAGTGAGTCAGAAGCAGAAGGTGAAACATCGAGTGGTCTCTCTGATATGAGAGTCCCAGAGCACAACTCCTATGGAACTTAAAACGAAAAAGATGTTCTTAACTGAGTAAGAATATGGTGCCCTGGCCCCAGAGGTAAATTGTGCTCAGTTGGATAAGTCATGTACTTACTGTTCAGGGTCAGTATTTTCCTTGCTAAAAGATATGAGGTGATAATTCCTAAGGATCAGGAAGTTGCCTTGAAGCTTCCTTAAAAATAAATTGTTTAAAGCACACAAAAAAAATTAAAACTTGCAAATATTGAAAAGGTAAAAAGCAAAAGGCCACACACATAGAAACAGTTGTCTCTGCAGTTTGCTGACGTCATGGGTGTGCTGGCCACTAGAATAAGAGATGATGTAATAATTCTCAAGGTCGGGGGGGGGGAGCGGGTGCTACGAAAGACTGAATGCACGGGCTGTAAGAATAGCTCAGCGGTTAAATCACTTCCTAAAGAGTGAATGCAGGACCTCTGCACTGAGCTATCCTGCCCACTCATTCATTCACTCACTTATCCATTTACACAGGGTCTCATTAAATTTCCCGGGCTAGCCTTGAACTTGTGATCTCTCTGTCTCAGCATCCTGAACTGCTAGGGTTATAGATATACACCAGGCCCTGAGTCTTTCTAAAACATTTTAATTGAGCCTCTTCCTCCTTGCCACCTGAGAACTTCTTGACCTTGTGCTATGGCCACCCCCCAGGAGAACAGCCCCCACAAGCCAAGCCCAAGGTCACTGCATTCTCAGGGGCAATACTTCCCCAAGAGGACTTCCTTCCATAGTTTCATACATGTCCTGTCTTATTTTTAGAACATACAGTAAGTAAAATTCCCATATTGTAGGTGAAAGCTGGCGCCAAAGGAGTCACTGGTAATTGCTTCTTGCCTCTACCACAGAACATTTGAAAGGCAGACCATTTATGGAACATGCTTACCTCAGCTGTTACTACAACTAGTAAAATACCAAACATCTGTCAGAGGGGAGAGCACTGGGAGCTTCTGAGCACCACTCAACACTAGCTCCATGTTACGAAGAGGATCACACTGACTTCTAACCATTTCATCTTGACTTAATAAGGAATCTTTTGCTCAGGTGAAGACCTCAGGCCCCACTTCAACTCTATACCCGGGCTTCAATGTTTACACAAACTTGGCTTCTATGTCTGGGGTAGATAAATATGTGCCAAAAGATTATCCCTGCAGACCAGAATCTAATTTCCCCACACTTTAAAAAGACTGAGCTTCCAATATGAATACTTATAGGCGTTCAGCTCTCAACTCTTCCAGATATCACACTGTAGCACCCCAGAGAAGCCAAAGAAAGCCAAGATCAAAGTCAAAAATTAGAAAATAAAGTCACATAAAAGCCTAAGGGTTTTCTCATTCAGAGTTCAAAAAAAAATGCAGTAAATCATCATGTTCATAAGTTCAGAGAGAAAATAATGAAAGACATTCTACATATACTGTATATTGTTTTGTATCTTTCTTATTGCTGGAGATTTGAGTACGAAGCAAGTTTGGGCAATAACATCAGTAAAAGTACATTTAGCCCACGAGAGCACTGACAATATATGCATTAAAAAACAACATTTCATAAGAAACACAGTTTCGTTAGACTGAACACATGCGTTCAGTCCTTTATGCTTTCCAGCAGGATTCTGAAATGGCTTTATGATTGTGGGGTCATTATTTCTTGTAGTTTCTCCAAATAAGGCTTCACTGTGTCATAATTATTACCTGGATGTTTGATGGACCCATATGAAATCTGTTGTACTCTAACACATGAGAGAATCTCACTTTAAATCAACAACAAACAGAAATACAAAATTGTGCACTGCACAGTACAAAAATACCTTCTTACAAAAGCACACAAAAGAGACAAGGGTTGCTAGGCAACTGCCCAGTACAAGCCTCAACATTTCAGGTAACAAAGACACTGCAGTGCTGCCACCACCTGAAGGGTCCTGCTTAAAGCAGCAAAGAACACAGAGGAGTTGAAATACAGCTCAGACCACTGTCATTCTCCCCAAAATGTGCTTCAGCATATTTTACCAATTTTAACATGCTTCTTTACAAACTAAGTAAAATAGGCCTTTTCTGGAATATATCCAATATTCAAAATTTACCCTAGCATTTACTGTGTGGTTCTAAGCAGTGTGTTCTGTGTGACCAGAAAGGTATGCGCCAAGCTTTTCTACAGACAGGGTTAATAGGAGAGAAAAATATCTCTATCTTAGTTACTTATCATTGTTGAAACAGAATACCCGACATCCACAACTTCAGGGAAGAAAGACTTATTTTAGCTCACAGTTTCAGAAGGTCACAGCACACTCACAGGTGGGCCATTGGAAATGGTGGAATCACATGGTGGGGATGGAGCTGCAGACTTGAGCTCCTCATGGCCTGGCAGAATGGAGTCAAGTCTGAGAAAGGGCAGAACCAGCACACGACCCTCCAGGTCAAGTCCCAAGATTTTGCCCCTTCCAACCAAGCTCCACATCCCAACATTACTCAATATCCACAAATAGATGAGGTTTCTGAGGGACATTCTAGATCCCAATGACAACAGTCTCCAGGTGAACCTGCCCTTTGAGACCTTCAAATTTGTCTTTCTTTGGTGTGCCCCAGACTCTCATGTATCCACTCATGAGCCCACTATCTGAGGTCAGTTTCATGGAATGAAACTGATACAATGTATCTTAGTTCAAATGTCTAGTTCCATGATACTTCTGCCCTTGAAATAGGACAGCTGAGAGAGGAGACTGAAAAGGTATTTCAAAGGTTTGAACTTCAGCTTCCAGTGGGAACAGAGCTGGCCAGATCACCACTCAGGGTACAAAGATCATGTTCTCTATCACTCACACAAAACAGTGTACAGTTAAGCATACAGGCTAGAGTCAAGCTATCTGGTTTATGTAACATTTCTAACACCTACAGGCCTGCAAGCTTTGGCATCAGGTGCAACTCTCCCAAGTGCCAGTTTTCTTATCTGTAAAAAGATTTTAAAACTACCTTGCTATCATATGGCATTCAGCTGTCAGTTAAAATAATGTATATAAACCCCTTGCTTTATCTCTGACATGTAATTAATGCATAAAATGTTTATATCACTAACATTATTGTGAAGGTCAACAATACATCACTCCACTCCTTCATTTAACTAAATAATCTCAGGGTACTCATTAACTAAGTAGTCATGTAGGAATGGTGTGTTCCAGTACACAAAGTAAACATGCACTATTGAGGAATAAATAACATTCTTGATAAATGTTCATTCCTATGGGGGGAGGGGGATTCACCACAGAGGTGGAGCTGGATTCGTGTGCTAACAGCCCCTTGAACTCAAGCCAATACATTTTGTCATCCTGCACCACTTGGATCATGTTATTGAAGCAATGGATTTTGACCCTCCAAACAGAAGAATCTATATCTCGATCCTATCTGAGTTCTTTGCATTTACACAGACCAAGCAACATAGAGCACCTACAAGAACACAGAATTTCAGTTCTTTGGTCTATTACCAAAAGGAAGGATGTAGACAGAACTATAAGGAAATTTCTGTGAGTAAAAGAAACTCAAGAAAGCCATAGTAGAGCCACAGATCACACAACCAGAATCCACCTACTACCATTAGCATGCTTGATGACACTCTGTGCTCTCTGGCATGGTTGCAGTTGCTTTCACGTGTGCTTCTATTCAATGACACAGAATTCCACATGTCTCACAAAGGTCTGCATGGGCTTCCTCACCATGACTGCCACTTGTGCATGGATAATGGCAATGAATACCAAGTCACCTACTTTGCATCCCAGCACAGAGAGATAGGAGTATGCCAAAAAGACACAGCAGGCTATAGTGGGCACGTGGATGGGCCACCAGAACACTCTCAAAAGTGAAGGCCTTTCACTCCTAGCCACCTGAAGTACTGCTGGCAGACACAGAGATTGCCTCTGCCCAAGTGAGCCACCACCCCCAAGGGATGTCCCCTCCTGGAAACGTGGGACTTTTGATAGAAAAGATGAAGACCAAGACCTCTTGTCCCAGTATGAGATATCTTGACTTGAAGAGTCAGGCAGTTCTAGAATTTAGTGGTATCTGCTCAGCCCGCACCAAGGATCACTATTCAGTTCCCACCTCTACTCTCCTCCATGCCTCACATGTCTCTCTCAGCAGCACTCCAGGTATAAACTTCCCACATGATGATTCCCACCTCAGAGTGGGCTTTGCAGGAACTCAATCGGTGACAGGAGCATGACTCAGAGTTGGTAAACTCAGATCTTCAAGCCAGGGCTTATCAGTTGTCACCAACCAACCAAGACACTGACCTCTCTCACTTAAGTGCCCACTCAAGGTCCAATAAGCTGTGGCCAGGAGGGTGTGGTTGTGTGTTAGGGAAGACCATTTGCCAGGCAGTGGAAGCTCAGGGATGATGTATGGGCTCCTGGAAAGATAACATATTAGACATGTTTGGTGTGTTCTCTTATCATCCAAGGTAGAGTCTATGACTTTGTCCCTTTCCATACTATGAAGCATCAAGTCTGACCCTTTTTCCTCCTCAAAGCTATCTCAACACCACATAAAAAGATTCGAGTTGATGGCTACCTAAAAATATTCACTTTTGAGTCCAGAAAGTTTACTGCTAAATATAACAGAAAAAATAAAAGATATGTAAAATAAGAAACACAATTGATACATTAGGAAGAGCTGTTCAAGAGATTTTCAGAATTTGAGCTTGTTGCTACATTAATTAAAAACAGTCATTCCATAAAACTTCTTATAATAATCGTTTAAAATTTCTTCTCCCTCACATTACCCATGACAATCATTGTTAAGAACAAAGACTTTACGATTTAGTTAAAAATGATGTGTGCTCATTATGAAAGTTAAAGTAATATAAAAAACCTAACAAAGAAACACTGCCTGAAATCCTTCTCCTGTTCAAAAACAGGTGCAGTTAACATTGTCTACTAATGTAGTTGTCTGTTTATATAGCCAAAAAGATAGAATGATTTTCACTAAAGTAGAATCATTATATACAAACTATTTTACCTTAAAATTTTTTTAGTTTCATTTAACTGAAAAAATGAATTAAAACTGAAGCTCTGAATATTAAACAAATGGTTCTCCACCATGTAAAATATTTCCTAAAACATCATCCTTAAGTCAAAGGTGATTACAGAAAAAAAAAAGAGGATGAAATAAATCATTTGAACTACATGTTTCAAATGTAGATGTTTCCAGGGATTAACTTGCTGCCAGGAAAAAAATGTGAAGGACAAATCAGATCACATCAGCGCTCCCCTGTCTTCTCACTCCTTCACTCAGGTTATGTCATCGTTTTTACACTGGCAAGTGTGGTGTTAATTGCTTCTTCTTTCTCCATCTCTGTCTCCCACCTTCTCAGTTTTAAGTTTTAGTTAATCATAAGACATCCCTACTGAAGACGATATTTCTGCACTTCCTGTTGGAGTTTAGATTTGAAATGTCCTCCCGAAGTCTCATGTGTTTGGAAGGTGATTGCGCCATGGAGTACAGTACTCATCTGTGGATTCATCCATTGTTGAACCAGATTGGTGGCACCTGGTTGAAGAGACAGATCAAGGGAAGCATGACCTGCAAGGGCATATTCTTGCTCCTGGCCCCTCCTTTTTCTCTCTGCTGTCTGGCCGCCACATGGCGGACAGCTGTCCTGTATCAGAGGATAGCTGCCATTGCCACCTGACCACGTATAGACCTAGGTCTCTGAAACTGTGAGCTAAAATAAACTCCTCCTTTTAAGTTGTGGACATCCAGCATTTTTATGTCCTATCAACACAGCTATGGCCAACGCACCTCCTGAAGACTTCATTTCCCTGCTTTCTCCGCAGGTAGGTGTGAGCCACCTGGCCCCCTCTGCGTAAGAAAATGGTGGTGCTCATGCCTCTTCAGAGCAGCATGCCCTTGCCTCGTCCTGTTGTAACCTTTCCCTGTGGCTGGGTACCCAGGCATGGCAGTGGCAGCTGAAGCCTCTGTGTGGAAACCAGAGGTGAAAGGTGACATGCAGAGAACAACCAAGGGGTAAAACCCAGGTCCCAGTGCTCACCTCTCCAGCCCTGCTTGTCACGCTGACTTTCATGTGATACTGAAATACATTCCTGCTTTATTTACGCCAAGCCTCTCACAGTTCTTTCACAGATTAGAACCTTAGCTACCATCGCATCTAATACAATTACCATCTACTATGAAACCATAACCCCAATGGTCATTTTGCCTTAGTTCACCTTTTACAGGTATGATGTCCACTGCCAATTCCTTTTATCAGGCTGTCCCCATTCCTGAATCCTGGGTGATCTATTCACTGTTGGTTGGTTTCTTAACTGGGGAGCATTTATTTCCTATTCCTATTGTCATAAACTGAGTGCTTAAAGCAACTTACGTTTATCTTACAGTTTCCAAGGTAGAACTGAAAAACGAATTTCACTGAGCTAAAATTGTGTATTCAAAGTGCTGTATTCCTGCTGTGGCAGATAATCCACTTTCTTGCCTTTCCCAGCTTCTAGAGGCTCATGGTCCTTTCGCCATCTCAAAATCAGTGTCACAATTATCTTCAAGCAGCTCTGGTGCTGACCCTCCTTTTTTCTCTTTTAACTTATGGGGATGACTGTTTCCACATTAAGACCAACAACAGAATCCCTAGTACTCTCTCCATTTCAGGACCTTTCACTGCATTGACTAAGTCCCTTCAGCCATATGAGGGGCTCTATCCACTGGTTCCAAGGAATCTGGGTATGGACAATTTGGGGGATGGAGTGTCACCATTGTGATTTGAATCTAGAATGTCACCAATAGCCTCACATATTTGAAAAGTGACTGCACGATCGGATTCTAAACTTATCAGTGGACTAATCTGTTGATGAATTCATGAGCTGTTAATAAGGAGAGGAGGGAATTTCTTAAGACATGGACTTAAAAGATGGATTCTTACCTCAACTCCTCCCTAAACCTGAAACTTTCTATCACCATGCTGTGAACGTATTCATCCTCCTAAGCCTTCTGCCATTGCCAGCGGGCCATGAACAGGCTGAGACCTCTGAGATGTGAGCCAAAACAGATCTCTCTTTCTTCACAATGTAAGTGTTGGGCACTGTGCCTCAGCAAAGAGAAAGTGACTGAGACAGGTGCTTTTCTGCCAACCACAGATGGCTTGTGTTTTGGATTTGTTATTTTTTTTTTTAATTTCTTCAAGTTCTGGCCTTTTTTTTCCCAGTTTGAGGTATATGATACAGCATTAAGAACGTTTCCTTTATACTTGAAAAATGCCACCTGAATATAACCATACAGAATCCTGGATTTTTGTTGTTGCTGTTCAATGTGGCAGTTCGTGCTATACTGGAAAAAAAAAAAAAAACTTGAAGGCAACATGATACTTTTTTATGTGCAAGATTCTTTCTCCAACTTTATGCTTTAATAATCCTCTTTTTCCCTTAAGTTCAACCTAATCAGGATATACCTCAATGTCAACTGCTTTTTTTGGTCATTTTTTTCCAATATACTTATTCAGTTATTTTTTATTTCAAGGAATCTTTCTACTATAATATCAATCTCAAAATAATTTTTCATTTCCATCTTTTGGATGAAATATTTCAGAGGTATGTACTTACTTTGGATTACTTTACATTTGAATACTCCATACTTATCACTATGACCCTGCACTAATGTTCACGTCAAATCTTAGTTCTGAGTCAGCTTTTTTTCCTCATTACGTCCCCTCTTACACACAATGTCTTCCTCGTTTGGTAATGTGTTGACATGGTCCTCAGTTTATCTTCTCAGCAGCATCCTCTTCGTATTTTCTATCATCTCTTCTCTGAGGTATCATCAAATCGTCACTTTCATAAGACTGCTAAATAACAGAAAGCATTTACAAGGAATTTGTTCTGGGTCATGGTATCTCCCGGATTGAATTCAATATTTGTTTCTCACTTTTAATATTTGTTTACAATTGTCTTTTATTGTCACTAACATAGTTTCATCTTGTGCTTCCATCTGTTCTTGTGTTGCTCATGATTAATCTGAGATGTTCTGTCACAATTAGAAAAAAAAACAGATAGTTTTGAGGCCTGTGTAGGTAAATGGATGCATCTTGAGACCATCACGCTCAGCAAAGTCAGTCAGATGCAGAAAGTTAAATACTGAATGATTTCTCTAATATGAGAAACCCAGATCACAGCCATTTAATAGAACAAACTGGGGGAATAAAAGAAACTAGTGGGGAGGGGGCGGGTTTGGATGGGCTAAAAAGGAAGACAGGAAGGATCTGTAACTTTGCCGAGATACAGATATGCACAAAATCTCAAGTTCATATCAATAAAATGCAGGAAAAAGTCAGAGCAACTGAGAAAAAAAATAAAGCACTGTTTCTTCTGTTTCACCACTGCCACTGCCACCCGTTCATTTTCTTCTATTGGGAAATTGGAGAGCTTCTGCTCAGTCATGGCAGGACAGAGAGAATGGAAAAAGAGAAAAGCGCCCGCCTAGGGCTACACAGCCTCTGGGGTGATGCAGGGCTCTAACACATCCCTTCCAGGAGTTTTCCTTTCACCTCTATAAGGTCAGAAGTCAATCTGAGTCTTATGGGACCTAAAGTTTACACAATGTGAAAAGCTCTCTTAAAGAAAATATAAAGCTAGGGTACAAAATTGGATATAAACGTGAAATTTAAAATAAAAACAGAAATCAAACAATATAATAGTAGAAGAATGGCAAATCCCACAAAATTGAAATATCCAGAGTAATAGCTGACAATGAACTGTCTGCACACTTTCATTAGTGTTTGTGATAAACACAGTTACACCAAACTTGAGAAATTTGTACACACACACACATCACATCAACTTTACATTCACTTCCCCTCCCTGTTTCCTGCCCCCAACCTGTCTCCCATCCAACCAATCTACCTCCCTATTTCCTAACCTCCCAGGTGACTGGCTCTATTACTTAGTTACACTTCGGGCTGCTCAGACTAGAGGAAATATGCAATACTTCATCTTCTGAATCTGATTCACTTCACTAAGCATAATGGTCTCTAGTGGTATCCTTTTTCCTACTCATGATTCAAATCTATCCATCTCTACTCCACCACATTTTTTTATCTGCTGGTCTACTGATGAATATTTTCTCATCCTCCATTATTTAGCTATTATTCATTGTGCTACTAAAACATGGGTATGCATGTATTTCTGTTATATGGTGCTTCTAATTCCTTTGGAAAGTTACCTAAAGAGGTACTGCTGGATCAAATGGAATATCTGTTCTTAGGTTCTGAGGAATCTGCTTACTGCTTTCTATACTGGTTGTACCAGTATACAGTCCCACCAGCAATGTACGAGTTCCTTTTGCCCTCATCCTCAACAGCATCTATTGTTTTCTGAGTTCTTGACAAAAGCCATTCTCACTGGGAGACGATGGAACCTCAGTGTTGCTCTGATTTCCATTTCTTCAATGGCTAAAGATATTTAACATTTTTTGTGGTTTTGTTGGCCATTTGGACTACTTCTGAGAACTGTTTATCCATATTTATTGCCGATTCTAATTGAGTCTTTTATTTTTAGGAGTCTTATTTTTTATTTCTTTATATATTCTAGCCAATAGCCCCCTGTCTGAAAAGTTACATGGTAAAAATTTCCTCTCATTCTGATGGGTCTCTCTTCACTCTGTTAATTGGTTTTGTTTTGTTTTTTTGTTTTTTTTTTTTTTCCTGCTGTGCAAAGCTTTTTAAGTTGAAATAATCCAATTTGCTAGTTCTGGATTTTTAGGGGGTTTTTGTTTCTTTGTTTTTTGCAAAAGTTGTTCTACTGAGGATGCCTTTCCCCACACCTACGTCTTCAAAAGTTTTACCTGTTTTTGTTCTACAAAAGGTTCAGTGCTTCTTTTTTTTTTTTAATGTCTAGATCTTGGATCCACTTTGATTTTAGTACACAGTGAAAGGTGTGGGTCTGCATTCATTCTTGTGCATCTGGATAACAAGTTCTCTCAGCACCACTTACTGAAGAGGCTATCCTTTCTCCGCTGTATGTTTTTGGCCTTTCTGTCAAAGATCAAATAGCTGAAGGTATTTGAGATGGTCTCTGGATCCTCTATTCTGTTCCACTGGCCTACCTGTCTATTTTTGTGCTAATACTATATGATTTTTATCATTGTTGCTTTGTAATCTAACTTGATATCTGGAAGTGTTATGCCACCTTTTTTTGTCTTTTGCTCAAGATTTCTTTGGTTTTTCTGGGTCTCTTTTGGATCTAGTGAATCTATGAATTTTAGGACAGTTTTTTTCTAGTTCTATTTTTTTTTTTTTTAAAAAGTTGGTATTTTGAGGATGGAGGAATGGCATGGTGGTTAAAGTGCTTGCCTAGCAAGTGCACAGCCCTGAGTTCAATTCTCCAGTATCACATAAATTGGGCGTGGTGCCACACATCTGTAATCTCAGCACTAGGAAGGCAGAGGCAGGAGGATTCTCTTGAATCCAAGGCCAGCTTGGACTCCACAGTGAGTTCAGGACCAGCCTGGGCTACAGAGTGAGACCTTGTCTCAAAAAAAGTTGGTATTTTAGGAATTGCATTGAATCTAGGTATCACTTTTGGTAGTGTGGACATTTTGACAATCATGGTTCTGCCTGTCCAGGAACAGGGGTTGTCTTTCTATTTTCTAATGTTCTCTTCAGTATCTCTTTTTTCGTGTAATATAGTCTTCATTTTGGAGGTCTTTTACTTCTTTGGTTAGGTTTGTTCTGAGGTTTTTAACTGATGTGGGACCACTGAGAATGGGATTATTCTTCTCACCTCTTTCTCAGTGAGTTCACTATTAATGTATCAGAATACCACTGACTTCTTGTATTCATTTTGTATCCTCCAACTGGCTGAATTTGTTAATTAGTTGTGAGAGTCTTTTGGTACTGCTTCCATTGTGCCCCATAAATTCTGATGTGTTTCCATTTTAATGTGACTCTAGGTGAAGTTTTTTGATTTCTTCTCTGGCTTCTTCTGTGACCTACTGCTTAATTCAATAGTGTGTTATTTGTCTCCATATATTTGTTCAGTTTCTATAACTTTTTTGCTACTGATTTCTAGTTTTAATCTGCCATGGTCTGAAAGTATAGACGAACTTATTTCAATTCCTTTGCATTACTTTAAACAAACCTCATGGTCTATGATACACTATATTCAGGAGAATGTACAATTTCTGCTAAGAAAAAAGGGCATTTCTATTGATGTTGGATGAAACATTCAGTAAATATCAATTAAGTCCAATTGTTCCACTGTGTATGGCTTTGTTGATTTTTGTGTCTACCTGTCCTGTCTATCTGGGACAATAGGGTATTGAAGTCCCCTACAATAACTGTATTAGGGCCCACTTGTCCTTTCATGTCCAGTATTTTTTACAAAATTGGTTGCCCCATTGTTGGGTGAACATATATTGACATTCATGACTTCTACCTGTTGGAATGTTCCCTTAACCAGTATATAATGTCCACTTTTGTCTCTTCTGATTTGTTTTGACATTAAATCTGTTTTGTCTGAGAAGAGTATAGGTATCCCTGCTTGTTTTCTGGGTTCAGTTGCATGAAGTATTGGTTTCTATCCTTTTATGTTCAGTCTTTGTGTTTCTTTTTTGATAAAGCATGTCTCTTGCAAGCAACAAATTGCTTTTTGGCCGGCTTTTTTACAGGTTGTGAAGAGAATACTTTAGTGGTAAAAACATGCAACAGAAAAGAAGGGTTAGGCTTCTGCTAGTCAGAAGGGGAACCCAGAAATGTGGGAAGCCCTTGGTTTTAATGTCTTCTGATATACTCTGCCAGTCTGTGTCTTTTGATAGGAGAACTGAGAACATTAAAATTAAGCATGATTACAATGGTGTATTTGCTACATCCTGTCATCATCATGATGCTTCATTATCGATTATTTGCTTGACACTTTTGGACCACTCTCCTCTTTTGGCATTTCTTTTTCTCTTGGGTGTTTTATGCTATTTGTCTCCCTGTCTTTCTCTTAAGATTCCTTTCAGTATTTTCTGCAATGCTGGTCTAAGGTTATAAAATTCTTTAGGTTTTCTTTATCATGGAAATTTTTAATTTCTCCTTCTATTTTTAAGGATAATATTGCTGTGTATAAAAGTGTAGCTTAGCACTTACTTTTAGAGTTTGAATGAATCTATTCCATGGCCTCCCAGCCATTAAGGTTTGTGCTGAGAAATCACAGTTATTCTGATAAATTTGTCTTTTCAGGGTCCTTTCTTTTTCTGAAACATCTAAAAATACTTTCTATTTTACTCTTGCAGCTCTTAATATACTTTGTGTTGAGTATCTCAAATTTGATGGTGATGTTTTATGGAGAGACTCTTCTGGTCAAGGTTATTTGGTTTTCTATATGCCTATGTCTGCCCACTTCTTCAGCACATTATCTCTATCTCTCCCGTACTACTTAAATCATCTATTAACATACAAACATGTTTAATTGAAATACTAGAGATAACTCAGTCTCTGTAGGCATAATTTCAAACTTTTCATTTTAGATATTTTTATTATTAAAAATGTATTTTACCATCATAATTCATCCTTAGTGAAGTCATACAAATTTCTGAAACTATCATATTTGGGACTTTCATCATTTTGCCTCCCACAGTGAATGTTTACCTTTTTAACAAAACCTTAACTCCAGTAAAAGATAAATTGCCAAGAATGACTGGAAATGTGTGCTATGCCACAAGCTAGGAGCACAGCCAGCCCAAAAGAAAGCCATGGAGACTGCAGCTGGAGGCAATGCTACAGGAACAGGGCCATCCAAGCCCTTTGGGGCTCACTTTTCACTACAGTTTACCCAAGCACTGGACACAGAACTACAGGACCCAATGTAGCCACATGATTTAACGCTTGCCCTGTTGGGTCTAGAACTTGTTTTGATTCGATTGCTTTCTATCCTCTTAGTCCTCCTTCCCTTATTGAGCGGGAGGACTTTGCCATTATATGTTGGAAGTGTTTAACTATTCTTTGATTTTCAGGAGCTCACAGCTAAGAGTTTATTTGAGTCTCAGAGGAATCTTTGGACTTGGCCTTTTTAGCGGTACTGAAGTTGTTAATAACTTAGTTACTCTTAAAGGACTGAACACATTTTGCGTAAGGAGGTGGCGAAGAATCTTTTGGGGGCCAGAATGGAATGCTATGATTTAGATTTGTATTGTCCCTCCAACAACACATGCATTTGGATGTTGCAGAGTAACTATGAGACCGCGTGCTCTTAAGAGATGGGGACTGGTCAGCAGGAGTGGAACACTGAGACTTGACCCAGAAGGGGAGGATTACTGGGACAGAACCTGAAAGAATATATGTTAACCCTCCCCACTATGCAATGAAGAGTTCATCTCCTGACACATCCTTTGCCACATGCTTCCACCATTGCTAACTGCCCATGAATGGACTGAGACTTTCTGAAACTGAGCTATAATAAATCTTTCCTCCCTTAAGTTGTAGAAGTTGAGTATTTTGTTCCAGCAATAAATAAATAAATAACTAAGAAATCGTGTTTTTTATTTTACTGTAGTTATTTTTCCATTTTATTGATATGTATACGTGCGAAATTTAAGGTTTACAATGAAGTTGAGCATTTTGTGTACATACTTATCTTGCCAAGGTCACAAGGGCTTTCCCACTCTCTTTCTGTCTCTCCCCCCACTCACCCCTCCCTCCTTTCTCCCCCATCCTACCCCCCCTCTTTCACTTTGTTTTTCACTTTAAGTTCCATAGGAGTTGTGATCTGGGACTCTCATATCAGAGAGACCATTCGATGTTTCACCTTCTGCTTCTGACTCACTTCACTAAGCATGATGTTCTCAAGTTTCTTCCATTTGCCTGCAAAGTCCTCCACACTGTTGGACTTTACTGATGCATAGTATTCCACTGTGTGTAAATACCACAGTTTGTGTATTCACTGGTCTGCTGATGGGTATTTTGATGACCTGCATATTTTAGCTATTGTTAGTTGTGCTGCTATGAACATGAGTGTACATATGTCTCTGTTATGTGTTGTTTTGGCCTCTTTTGGATATATTCCCAGGAGGGGTGTTGCTGGATTGAAGGGGATATTTATTTCTAGTCTTTTGAGAGATCTCCATACTGCTTTCCAGAGTAGTTGTACGAATTTACATTCCCACCAGCAGTGTAGGAGAGTTCCTTTTTCCCCACATCCTGGCCAGCACTGATTGCTATTTGACTTGTTGATGTAGGCTATTCTCTCTGGTGAGATGGTATCTTAGCGTTGTTTTGATTTGCATCTCTCTTATAGCTAGAGATGTTGAACATCTTTTCATGTATCTACTGGCCTTTTGTACTTCATGTGTGAACTGTCTCTTCATTTCATTTGCCCATTTTTCAATAGGATCCATGGGCTGGAGAAATGGCTCAGTTGTTAAAGCGTTTGCTTAGCAAACACTAAGCCAAGTGCTAAGCACCCGAATTTGATTCCCCAGCACCACATAAGCTGGGCATGGTGGCACACGCCTGTAATCCCAGCACTCGGGAGGCTGAGGCAGGAGGACTGCCCTGAGTCCAAGGCCAGCCTGGGCTCCACAGTGAGTTCAGGAGCAGCCTAGACTACAGAGTGAGACCCTGTCTCAAAAAATAAATAAATAAATTAATTAATTAATTAAATTCAATAAGATCCTTCATTTTGTTAAGCTTGCTTTTCTTTAGCTCCCTGTATATTCTAGTTATGAGCTGTAGGTTCTTTAACCTAAATATTCACCATCTTTTTGATCACTCTCATATAAACTATCTTACGTAAAAATATTTCATATTGTAGTTTCTGGCTTTGAACATTTTAAATTGTTCCTCCTCCTGTACCCATAGCTTCACAGCACCAGGTACCATGGGACACTTTTGTATCTTTATACAGCCTTTGTCTATGTATTCGTTTAAAAGTGACTCCAGTTGAGCTTACACAGCAAAAGGAAGGAGTATACTTGTTCCACACTGGAAGGGCTAAACAGAATTTAAATATTCATGAGTGGAACTACAAAACACTTTAAATATATCCCACCAAATTCAGTCTAACAATACCCCAAGCTCAACTTTTCCTGAGTTAGTTCTCCAAATTACTGGCCACTCTGCTGCCATCTAAGGCAAAACTACAGGGGAAAAAAACAAGTCCCTTAACTGAGTGAAGTTAAAACAACATTTCTGGCAAATTTCACAAAAAATATATATGATAATGTGAAATCGCTGCAGTATGGTCTTTCCTATGGCAATATGACAGGCTGGTGCAGCCGACCGTCTCTGACACACCAGCTTTATTATCTACCCTTTAAATCTGTCTCTACAGGAATGAGACCCCAGGTTTGGAGTGTCTCCAATCCACCGGAAATCCTGGACCCCTCCCTGCCTCTCACTTTGTCTTCATTCCAATACCACCCATGAGAGAAGGGGAAACATAAATGCGCCAATTTGGTTTCTTTCCAGACTTGGAGGTAACCAACATCGCTACTATAATATGATTATGTTCTCTGGATAAACCTTTTATTTTCTGCAAAATTACACACTAAAAATAGAAAGGTTATGAAAAAATAATAAGCTTGAAACAGTGCTCTCAAAATCTGTGCAAATTTTTTAACTTATTTCTTTATTGTTTTACTTGAGACAGAATATCACCCTGCAGTTCAGGCTGCTCCTGAACTCACTACATAGCCCAGGCTGGCCCTGAACTCACTATGTAGCCCAGGCTGGCCTCAAATACATGGCCATCCTCCTGCCTCAGGCTCCTAAGTGCTGGGATTTCAGTTGTGCACCACCATGCCCAGTTTATGTGGTACTGGGGAACTGAACTTAAGGTCCTTAGGTTTGCCAGGCAAGCACCTGAACCACTGAGCTATTCCTACAGCCATGTGAAAATTTTTAACCATATTTTCCTAAGCAATCTCAACACAACCAAAAACGCAAGCACAGCTATCAGCGCCTCTTGGGAGACAACTCTCCCCAGGCAAGTCGTGGTCCAGCCTTTCTGAACAGCAAACCGAAGGCAGACATGTCTGCTCAAGCAGAGCTGCCACACGATCCAGCTCTTCCATTCCCATACGTTTGTCCAAAGGAAATGAAGTCAGCCTACAGAAAAAAGGTACCTATATGCCCACGTTTACTGCAGCACTATTCACAATAATGAAGACGTGCAATCAGCTTCCTTGCCCATCAGTAGATGAAATATACATACATGTACATTTGCGTATATACGCCAACCATAAAGAAGAAGAAAATCATGTCTTTTGCAGGAAGATGAATGGAACTGGAGATCACAGTATTAAACAAAATAAAGCAGGCTCAGAAAAATAAGTATTGTGTGTTCTCTCTCATAAGTGGAGATAGAAAGAGATCTGAAACTACAGAGGTACCATCAGAGAAAAGGAAGAGAGGAAGCGGAAGACAAGGGTAGCAAGAGACTGCACTGGGGAGGGTGAACATGACAAGGCACAATGCACACAAAGGGAAAAGTCACGGGGAAGCCCCTTAGTTTGTGCAATTAATTTGTAACAATGATAATGATTTAAATCAGTGAGAGGGAGAGAGAGATAACATCTCCTTCTCCAAAAATATTCCAAAACGATAACATTCTCCCTCTCTTTTCCAAGAATATTTCCTTAGTTCCAGGTTATAAGCAATAGTAGCTCCCAAGAGAAGAGATTCGGCAGTTCCTAGAAACCCTGATAAAACTCCCGAACTCCAAGTTTGTTTCCTATAATGAAGGCCCACAGCTTGCACAAACAGATAGTGCAGCACCTTGCGCTCACTCCCTGTGAGGACCTGAGGTGTGGGGACAGACGCAGGATGTTACTCTGCTGAGTATGCTGTGAATACAAAGCTATCTGGGTCTCCAACACACAGAGAGAAAGAGAAAGAGAGAGAACATATGTAGAGTCAGAAATGACAGGTGATAGATAGATAGACAGATACAGATAGATACAGAGACAGACAGACAGATGAACAGATAATTAAAATAACAGATCCTTCAGATAGCATTTTGCCCAACATCATCATTATTCACATTCAAATCTTGCCTTTGAGATTTGAGTCCATCAAAATTAAAAGCTTGACCCAGCCATTTCCAATAACCAATTTTAACACCAAAAATAATGTCCTTATAGCTTCTTCATCTACACCCGCTCTGATTTAAAAAAAAAAAATCCTCACATTTTAGGGAACAGTGTAGCTATGGAAGCCACTAAAATGCTACTATTTGCACTCAAAGAAGACACGTTTAAAGTTTTGAGCCTTTTCCCTCAGGGTCCTCATGTGTCACTTAGGTTTTTATCTTTTGGTTGTGACAAAGTCTGCTCCTGAACATCCCAAAATATGAATATAAAAGAGTGGAACACACAAAAACTTTTAAAAATCCACCCTTCTACCTTAGTAAATGCACATTAAAAAAGCATGTCCTATAACACAGAACACTATATAAGGATTGATTCTCAGGATTTTTTGTAAGCACACTGGTTTCACATAAGGCACAGAATCCAGGTAATGAGACACCTCTATTGATATAGAGTACTCTTAAGTCTTTTCTAGCTGCCACTTTTTAATATTCATATCTGTTGCTGCTGCTGCTTTTGTTTATTTAGTGTTAGCAGGCCATTTTTTGGTCACCTGGAGAATTTAGTTTGCATTAGTTTTATGTTGGGGTAGGATGAAATTTATTCTCTTTCCTGTTTTAAAAACCATTTTTCAGTAGCTGTGCATGATAATGATAAAATACAGAACAACGCATACAACCACTGGCTAAGAACTAGCACGCTCTGTCCACCTGCAGCCTAGCTCTCTACCACAGGCTAAGCGGGCAGTCTTAAGAGCACAATCAGCAACGGTGGGCCACAGAATTACCTGTGCAATAACTTTTAAGTTCTGATACAAACTGGATGCTTACATACCACAATTTTCATATGAATCCCCACCCACAAGGTGGTACGTGCACATCGGGCTTTTGGAAGTTTAGGTTGGTTGAGGTTATGAATGTGGAGACCTCATGATGGGATTCACATCCTTCTAAGAAGAGAACCCAAAGAGCTTGTACTCATTCTCTCTCTCCATCACGTGAGGACACAACCAAAGACTTAGAACCTGAAGCTAAGAAAACAGGCCTTTAAAAAAATTTCACTATGCTGCTATCCTGTAGTTGAACTCCGCTCTCTAAAATTATCTGAAAAATATCTGTTCTTTAAGTCATCCAGTCTCTGGTATTTTGTCATGGCAACTTAAGCAAATGAAGACAAATTCAAAGACTATGTTCAAAGGACAGGCAATGTAATCATACTTCTCAGTAGTCATCTCACTAACAACTAAAATCCCTAGACTACTACTATAAAACAAACACAAGAAGACCTTGAGAGATAAAAAGAGGCAGACAGACTGGCTAGGAACCTTCCACTTGGGAAAAACTCAATGAGGAGTTCTCTGAACTATCTTTTGGCTTCATAAGTAACCAGACTGAGCAGTGAAAAGCTAGCAACACAGAAACACCAATGGTCACAGGCAAAAAACTAGCCCCATGAATAGTCTGCTCTCTCTAATGAATAATCTAGGAAAGAGGCAACCTAGCAACACAGAAAATTTAACTGCTCTCTCTGCTCCAGCCAAATGCTGCACACGCAAAAATGAAACTCCAGCCCCATTTCCTGCCTGTAAGGCTGTATGAGGAGCTGGGACTTCTGCCCTCCAGAGCCTGCCAACAGGCCACGCTCAGTAAAGCGAGGGTGATGCTACAGAAGACCAAGGAAGGAACTGGTCTTTCATTCCCACCAGGTACCAGAGTCTCTCTCCCGAAGTGGCTAGTGGAGCATAGGCTTGCGACCCACCTGGCAGCAATGAAGCGACCCTCTCCCTCCCCAGTTGGATCAAGGGAGGACACTCTCGCTTGAATATCCCCACCAAAACGCCTTTCTACAAGTGGCACTGGGAAAATTAGATATCCTCATGAAGAATAAAATTGGAACCCAACAACTCATTATATACAAAAATCAGGTCAAAATGGAAGATTTGAAACTCTAAAACTAGCAAAAGAAAACATAGGACAAATGTTTCAGAACACTGTAATATTAAAGGATTCTTAGTATAAGCAGGGCATAATGGCACCGGCCTGTAATCTAGGACTGACTTCAAGGAAATAATAAAATCTTCCCAAATTAGGCAAAGCATATGCACTTTTCATACTAGGGAGCTCAGTGAATTGGGCATGGTGGCACACATCTGTATTTTCAGGACTCTGGGAGACTGAGGCAGGAAGATCCCAAGTTTGAACCCAGCACAGGCACTTCAGCAACTTAGAGAGACTCCTTCTCAAAATTTTGAAAAAGAGCTGGAGATGTAGCCTTATCCTGTGTCAGTCCCTAGTGACGGAAGGAGAAGGAGAAAAAAGAGAAGGGGAGGAAGAAATTAAGAAGATATAAAACCAAGGAAATATAACAAGATATTATCATCATCAAATTTCTGAAAGTTAGAACAAACAGGTTTTAAAAACAGTAGCGAGTGATGATACATTACTCGGAATGGAAACACTACTCAAGTGCCTGCATGTGCTTTATCCTGAAGTCCTGAATAAAGTGTACAATATTTTTCAAGTTCTGGGGGAAAAAATAATCATTTTCAACTCAAAATCTCATGTCCAGTAACACTGTTCCTCAGGAATGAGGAAGGAAGCCAAGGCATTCCCAGATGAGTAGCAAGTAAGATCATTCGTTGGAAGTCGGTGGATCTTGGGAGAATGATAAAGTTCTTTCACAGAAAGAAAATAACAGAAAAACAAATGTGCAACATCAGGAAAGAAGGAAGAGGATGATAGCAAAAATATGAATGAAAACAACAGACTTTTCTTCTCAAGTTTCCTAAATTGTGTTTTGATGAGCAAAGGAACACCGTCTAGTATGGTTCTTAATATATGTACAGAAACGACGTTATAAAAGGAACATAAAAAGAGATAAAGTTCCTATGCATCACTCCAATGGCTAACATACTGACACTAGTAATCCAAGATGCATTACAATATGGAGCCTAGAGAACCCCTGGAAAAACTACACAAATAGATATACTCAAACCCACTACATGTAAATTAAAATACAAACCTAAAAAACATTCAGTTAACCTCTATGGGAAAGAACTAGAAAACTAGGAAACAAAGTGGCAGACTTAAGCCCCAACATATAAAAAATTACATTTAAGGTAATTAATCTAAATGCAGCAATTAAAAGACATACATTAGCAGAATGGATTAAATATGGTCTTACTGAATGCTTTCCCCCCCCCAAAAAAAAAGCTCACGTCAAATATAATGGTGTAGGCAGTTTGAAAATAAAAATATGGAAAAAATTATACATTAGAAGCACTGAAAGCCGAAGTGGCTATACTAATATCAGGTAACGTCAATTTCAAAACAAAAGGAGAGGGACAATGTCAGAAATAAAGAACACTGTCATGTAATGACAAGTCTTAGTATAGAAGCTACAGCAATCCTAAGTCTATATGTCCAAAATCACAGAGCTGCAATGCACCTCAAGCAAGACCAACAAAGAGAAACAGAAACCTTCACATTACATACTTACTCATTTGTTTACTTGTTTACATGGGCAACTGAGCAACGGACTCTACTTTAAGCTACATTCCCAGCCCATTTTTTACTTTTATTTTGAGACTAGGTCTTGCTAAGTCATTACACTGCCCGGGCTGGGCTCGAACTGGTGATCCTCCTGCATCATGCTCCCATAGGGCTGAATGACAGGCCTGTGTCACCAGACCTGGCAAAATTCATAGCCAGAGTTGAAGAATTCAATATCCATCCCACAAAAATAAACACAAGTATGCAGAAACCCAACAAGGATATGGAACTCGACTCCATCAACATTCAATAGGATTAAATGGCAGTGATAGTCCATTTCATCAATAACAACAGAATACACTTTGTTTTCAAAAGCGCACAGAACACACACTAGGTCCATATTCCGGCCCATATTCTGGCCCATCATCCCACCATCTCCCTGTGTCTCTGTCCTCTCTGTGGACTCGCACAGAGAGCCAACCAGAATCTGTGTGCAACACACATTTTCAAGTAAATTCTCCTCCTTCAAACCCAGACACAGGTGGTACTGTATACTGAGGCTCTACAACATCCTTAGTCACTAGATCCCATAAAATAAAGAATAAAGGAAAGGTATAATAAAACTAATCATAAGATACAACAGCTCTATTTACTCTAGCATTTCACGGCCAGTTCAGGAAATGGTAAGGACTAAACAGAAACTTGAATTTAAACCTTACAAATGGCACTGACCAGACCCACCGAGACCTCGGGACATCCACAGAGGAGGGCTTCTCTGTGTCCAGAACTGGGGCTTCCCAACAAGGAAAACCAAGCGGCCATTGCTTTAATTAGGTTAGCCATTAGGTTAACCCTACTGTAAATAATGAGCCTGAACCTACTTGAAAGGGGAAATTATTCTCTTTCAAACATGGATTAATTCTAGAATGCCATTTAGAAAATTACTTCATCCAGAGTACTAAATGGCACCCAAACTGCTCAGAAGAGTTATTGTATTTCTCCGAAGTGAGCAACTTATTCTTTTCTACCCAGTTGCAGCATGTCCAATTAGAGGCAGAACACAGTTTCCTGGGTATTTAAAACAGGACAGGTCAGTCGTGTTGAAGCCAGCTGAGTAATTTACAAAAATTTTTAATATCCTGGTAGTACTCTATAAAAATAAGTTAAACTTCCACTTGGAGAGTATCTTTCATTAGATAGGAAGACAAAAGAGCAGTGTGTGTGTGTGCGCGCACACGCACATGCACACACGTTGGGGGGACACGTATGTGAATGTATCAACGGAAAGTGGATCAGTCGTTTTGAAAGTGTTCAGTGGAGTCGTTCTCTGCCATCTATTTTTTAGTCTCTCTGTTCATCATCCCTGGTGTAGCCACTAAGCTGTGACACTACCGGGAAAAAGCACAGCAGCACCCACTTTTCCTCTCTTATCAATCACATGGTAATGAAAACACTCGTACACGTCCCTTGAAACTCAAATATAAATCATAAAATCAAATTTCCTCCGAGATTTTACCTCAAAGGCATAACAAGCTTGTGGGGAAACGCACCGTGGTGAGAGAGAAGCTACAAGGCCACAACAGATCTGCCAGCCTGGGAGGTTCAGCGTAGGCAGAGGGATCATGCTCCTCCTGCCCTCCTGGGATACTGCAATTTCAAGTTGCAGCTACTGGAAGGACTCTGAGTGATGTGAGGTGGGAGATGGCCTGGAAATGTGTAGTCCTGTTATCTAGGGCCACAATTACACTTGGACTTCACCCAAGAAGGTCTTTATCAACTTTAGTTTCCTGAAACCCCCGTGGAGATGCAGCTTTTCATTCATTTCCCAAGTTGGGGTTCAGACGCCAGGACCCCGGGTGGTCCTCTGCAATCATTTAAGCCCCTGGCATGAAAGCAAGCATTCTTGCCACAGTGCGCTGCCAGGTGGAAGCCGCACAGGAGCCTGGGGCCAGGTGAGCTGTCTTATTTCACAAGAGCCTCTGTGCACAGCTCTGCTCCCTGCCTCTGCCACAGGGAGCCAGAGAGCTTCTTTTTCATTTTGTTGACAGAGTTGGGATTTTTCAATTGGATAAAAAGAGAAAGAGAAAGAAAACGCACTGAACAGCAGGACCGAAATCATCATCTTTGTTTTACATGGAAAAGTGTGCCTCCTCTCTCCCCCGCCTGCAGTGGCGCCCCTGTGGGCATCCTGCCTGCCTCCCCACCAACAGCACCGTGGGCTTGGTTCTAAGGATCTCCACTCTTCAGGCATGCCCCTCCTGTACCCTCCCTAAGAAATTAGTGTGTGAAGGAGGCGATGCTACTGGAAGAGCCTGTGTACAAGGCCACCTTAGAGAGAGAGAGAGAGAGAGAGAGAGAGAGAGAGAGAGAGAGAGAGAGCGCGAGCGTCACGCTTCCCCATGCACTGGGGGATTTTTTCGTAGTGGGAGAGGAGCTCCGATGAAGAGCTCCTTCCTACTAACAAGTGAAGTGGGCTGCCTGCCCTCTTTCTGAGTCTTCTGCTGTTCACTGCACAGCCTGGTGTTCGAGGGAGCTGCAGACTTATGCTCAGCTGGGTAGTGTGAAAAGAGAGAAGTCAACACAATCAGTAACACGACCGTGGCCCTCGATCCATTATTCTCTTCTGTTATTTGTGCATGGGGGGGGGGGGGGGGGGGCTGTCGCGGTGTTGCTATGTGTGTTTATTTTCTGTTTTCTGGCAATAAAAAAAAGAGTGAGACAAGTATAAAGTATTAATGGTAGCGAAGCCTCAGATCAAACCATATATATTATTTAAGATCGTCTCCTTTTTTTCTTATAACCGCAGCACTAAGCAGAGGATTGGGAACTGAGGCAAAGCACAGGGACAGCTAGGGGTGCAGTCCCTCATCGCTACCTTGTGAGCACTGCTGGGACAGAACTCTGCAGGAAAAGGGTCACTCGCCTGGTCACCTGGTCACACCCACTCTGGTCATGTTAATCTGGACCCAAGAGGGTGAAAAAAAGATGTGAGATTTCACGAAGTCAGAATTTATGAGGATGCCTACGAAGCAACAGGAAATAATTGTTGTAAACGCTGGCTCTGACTCAGACCGGCCTGGCCACACCCAGATCTACCATTTACAAGCTGCAGGATATACAACAAACTGCTCACCCATCAAAACTCTGCCAGCTGCATACAGGCATGACTCAAAAGGCGCAACCAGCCAAATGTCCACCAGCTGAGGAACGGATAAGCCAACTGTGGTATATCCACAGTTTTCAGCCATAGAAAGGAATGAGTCCCACACACGCTACAACACGCATGAATCTTGAAAACGCTGCACTAAACGAAATAAACCAGACACAAAAGAACAAATGCAGTATGATTCCACTTATACAAATCGTCTAGACCAGGCAAACCTACAGAGGCAAAGAGAAAGCAGACCAGGACTGGCGAAAGGGAAGAACAGAGAATGACTGCCAACACCTAGAGGACTTCCTCGCAGGGTGCAAATGCGTTCTAAGTTAGATACGGGTGATGGCTGCACAACCCCCGTGAATGTCTCAAAAAATCACTGAATCTTTATTAACAGATTTCTGCTGAAATCCTCAGTATGCTCTACAAAAGGATCTATAAAGCCTTCCTCCTGAAGCCTGCAACTCACGCTCACTCCACAAAAGCATGCCTGAAACTGCGTCTGCCTGCACTGTGGCAATGAGCAGGGCATGTCAGCCCTGTGGTTAGAGAAGCTGTTCCGGTTACAAGGGGAGCCATTCTATTTGCACAGATTCAGACCCTTTCCTCGTATTTTCAACACCTTGTCTCCAGTACGAAGGGAAGCCAGAACTTAATAAAAAATAAAACAAGGCAAAAATATTTTAAGTATAAACATACATTAAAGCACAGTTCTCAAGTATGACATCAGCCACCAGGCATGGTTCAATGCCAACTGCCAAAGCCAAACCTTTAGTCTTTAATAAGGTAGAGACAAATACACCTCAGAAACAAACTACTTGCTTACCAGGAGCAAGGCGATGGGTTCAATCCTCAGCACCTGAAAGAAGGGAAAAAGAAATGAAATAATGAAGGAGGATATTAAGCATGCAACTGGATAAACATAGTTGACTGAATTTCAACACTGGACAGCAGCTCATTACAATTCAGTATGATATCTTGTCATTCTTTTAGAGATTTAACTCTACCAAGAGGCTTTTCACATTTTCAGCAGATGTTTCAATGTGGTAGACCTCAAAGATCCTTAAGTGAGAACATGAATTTTATTCAGAGCAAGCCTATGGCCTATGTCAGTCCTGGAGTACTCAAGTTAATAAGTTTTTATTTTCATCCTGAAAGTACCACTGATAGCTCTGACTACATAAGTCACACGACACACTGCAAAATGACAATGCAGAGCCCTTTGTTCAAAAATCATTAAGAATTTCAGGACAACAAGCACAGAGCATGAAACCAAGAGCAGGGGACCTGTGGAACCTTTCTGTCCTCATGACCTGGATGCAGCCCTGATTGCAAGTAGCACAAAAGACAAATTGAGCCAACATTTTTGAAGTAGTTATGGAAATTCCACTTTCTCCAAGCCCAATGTTGAAATCATCTGAAAATTTTTGTTATTTGCACAATCTTATTTGATGGTTTCAATAAATCCTAAGAATCCTTTAAAAATGGGGGGTGTGTGGGGGGGGGGGAAGATGGATTGCTGTGTATTTTCCGTTGCTATAACAGAACACAAGATACTGGATAATTTGTAAAGACGAGTATATTCAGTCTCTCGTTCTCCACCTAGTGAGGGCTCTCCTGCTATAGTAGTAAATATGGTGCAAGGGGAAGGGGCAAGTCCAAGTGAAAGAAAAAAAATAACATACACAAGCACTGACTCGCTTTTCCGAAGCCACCTCTTATGATAATAAACCCACTCCTCCAGCAGTCACATCAACCCTCCGTGAGGGCTCCACGTTCCTATCCCCACCTCTCAGAGGCCCCATCTCCCACAACCGCCTTCCAACCCAAGCCCTGGAGGACACGACCAAACCCCAGCAGTTACCTCTGAGTGGTTACAGGAAGGGTGAGAGGCAAAGTCCCACTGTATTTACTTTTCTATCTTGTGCCTCTGGAGCCATCCATGCTTCTGTAAGTAACCCCTCACCCATACTCCTTCAAGTAATCTCTTCCTCATCCTCCTGTAAGTCACCCCAGTAAACTCCTTAGTTCACCATGTTACACTTCAGTATAATCAAACTTTGGTCTGTTGACTGTGCTGTATCAGACATAGGTAAACACTTGCACACATTTAGGAATGTTTCATGCCCAACACATGGCTAACTAACATCACTCCCAGACATAGCCCTCATCCATATTAGGACTAACTTCTAAGAATATAATCAGTATCACCTCAAAATCACACCTTATATATTTTGAATCATGGGATGTGAGCAGGCTATCTAGTTAGAAATGAGTAATAAGAGTTTGGAGTCTAGGATCAAGTCCAGAGTCACCAGGCACATTCACGTGAGCATACAGAGGAGCCAGCACTGTCGAGCGTCTTACTTTTCTGTCTGCATGTAGTTTGCCTCCATGGAATTATTTTTAAGGACAATCATGAAATATTTCAGAATTCACAAGGCAGTCTCACTAGGGTAAATAGCTTGCAGCTCCACAAAGTGGTTCACCTTCTGCTACATGATATATTAGCAGTGACTGTGAATTATTTGACAGGATACAGGCCTCACTTTGATTTGAAATTCAAGGCCTAAATCAAGCTCCACAGTAGTAACTGCTGGGCCTACTGGGGCACATTTCTGTGTTCTAAAGCTTCCCCTTGGGTTTAAACTCCTATCTCAGAACTTATTTTTCATGATTTTACTTTCACATATCTTTATGCTTTTCTTATTTTATTCTGTGATCCTTTTAAACCCTAAGAACTACTTCAGGAAAAGAGGTGGGACAGTCTCAGGATTTATCCCAGAAGTCAACAATGCGTATACAAGCACTGAATTCAATGTTTTTGCAGTTTTTCCATCATACTATTTGATCTTATTAGTCTTTAGAAAATAGTTAGACAAAGAAGTAAAATGCCGAGTTAGGAATATGACAATGTTCACTTAAAAACTAATTTGTATAAGGGTAAATACTTTCACAGTTTATAAGCTCAAAACTAACCTACACGTTAAAAAGCAGAGGAGTTAATAGCAAAGCATAAACCTCAATCGAGCCTTCTACCAACATGACTACTACATTTAGCCCTGATGAATGTTAGAACTAACTACTAAGAATGGTATCAGTATCACCTTAAAAAAAAATCACACCTGCACATTTTTTTTTTACTCAGAACTCTTGGTAAATGTAAGGCCAAGAACAATCTGACTGGCTATCCATAAAGGAAAAGATAAATTACCTATCTCAAGAAAAAGAAAAAACTAGACAGCCACTAAAAATAACTGTTTTAGAGGTATAATGATATGATAAGTATTTCAGATGCAATGCTGACTGAATAATCGGAATACAATTTTACTGATCTAGAGAAAAGGAAGTAAGGATGGTGCTATGGTGGCTTTAACATGTTCCCCAAGTTATTACACTGGAAACTCCATCCCAATGCAACAGTGATCCTTTAAAACCATGAGAGTTCTAAACCCATGAATGAGTTAACATCAGTATGGCAGCATCATGTTCCTCATGAAACAACAAATTTGATTTGCAACTCCCTTCTCACATTGTCACCCTCTGCCTTCTTCTGGGACGACACCACAAGAAAGCCTTGCCAGACTCCAGCCTCTTGATTTTGAACTTCTCAGGCTCTGGAACTGTAAGCCAATGCATTTCTGTTTCATGAATGGCCCCGCCTGTGACACTCTGTGAGAATGGCATGAAACGTACACAGACTGACACACACACAGTCAGAATGAAAGTAATCTTCTTGACTACAATTTATTTTAGTTTGAAAAACCTTCAAAATACATGTTTTATTTTGTAAGACCTAGTAATTACTTTTTTAAGGCAAGTCAAGATTTTTCACAACTAAATCCAGAACATGGTAAGTCTAACAATACGCAGACATCTTTCCCGGATCCCAGATTCCTTCAGGTCCTACCAAAAAGATAAAATGTGTAAACAGACGACATGTGGCTGAGGGCTACAGAAACACAAGACCTCACTGAATCCACTGAGGCAACATAAAAGAGGTGATCACTTCCAGTCAAGATGGCAGCCAAGTAAGAGAGCTGCACAATATCACTTGATGGATCCACTTAAAAAGTTGAGAACTTAGTTAAAACAGCTTGTTCAATGTAGCTAGAACAGGGAGGAGCATCCCAGCAACTGAAAGGGGACCACGAGAAGGTCAGAAATCCTGAAGACATATCAGAAGCGGAGGGGGAAAGCAGCTGACTGGGTGTGCGGCCCTGAGTTGCTGGCATTCATAGACCACAGATGAAGGAAAGCTTGGAATCCAGAACTTCAGGTTGAGGTAAGTGCTGATCTGAGAAAAGCAGGAATTGTCAGCAGTTGCTAACGCCAGCCTCCAGAAAACGAACCTGCAGGTAGTGAATACTACCAACACAGTATGTGCTCCCCCTCAAGGCCTCCTGGAGCCCAGATCAGAAGCAGAGCTCGGCTCCACAACCATAACAGGAAATGACGGAAGCAGGAGCCATTAGGAAAAAAAAAAAAAAAGCCTTAGACTGAACTGACTAAAGTAAAAGAAAGCTCAGAAGAGCACACCTTTTGAGGTCACTCTTAAACAGTGCCTAGGAATAAACTGGCACAAGAGGCAGTTGCAGAGAGGAGAGGCCAGGAGAGAAAGGCCACAGAACTCCTGAATAGTTCAGTGTAGTGGAAGTACCTTTGAAGGTAGAGAGCTCTGTTCTGGGGAAGGAAAGCCAGGACAGACAGGAGAGTTTTCCTGAGGAAGGCAGGGATGAACAAGATACTTCAGAGGCCATCAGACTCCTAAATCCACTCTCACCGTCTACTTCCAGCACAGAACTAAGAGGAACTACAGCTCCCCCAAAAATACTGTCATAGCCACTCAAAGAAACCTCTTGCTAGGCCTTTATAGTGAAGGCCCTCAACAGCAGAACTATGGGAAGAAGACAACAGGACACCTAAAGACATGCCTGAGACCCAGAAACTGAGTTCATGGGCCGTGAATTGGTGGAACTCATAGGAAAGGCAGTCAAAAAGCAAATAAAGGAGTCAAACAACCAGTTCAAACAATATATTCTCAAAGAAATGCAAGCACTGATCAGCAGGCTTAAAGAGGATCTTACTAATTGACTAGTGGTCCTAAGGAAGACAAAGCTTACCGAGCATACAGAGGCTGCAAATAAAAAGTTGACCGAGGTAAATAAAGAAATGCAAGATATAAAGGAACATTTTGATAGAGAAGTAGAAAATCTGAAAAGAAGTCTAGATGAAATGCAAGATATAAAAAATTAAGTGAAAGCAAGGAAAATTGACTTGAATATTGTGAGGACAGAATTTCAGTCCTTAAAGACAAAACTAAGGAAACAGATGCTATAATTAGGCAAAACTCTAAAATCAGAAATGAGCAAAGTAGCTGGATTGACGATTCAAAGAGAACCAATCACAGAATTATGGGTGTGAGAGAAAGAGCAGAAGACAGCACCAAAAATATAAAGAATTTGCTCACTGAAATAATGCAAGAAAATTTCTCAAGTCTAGAAAAAAATTAATTTTCAGGTACAAGAAGCATATAGAACACCAAATAACCTCAACCAGCAATGAGACTCTCCACAACAGATCATAATCAAAACCTCAGAATAGAAAACAAAGAGAGAATATTAAAAGCAGCAAGAGAAAAACAGACATTATTCTACTAAGGCAAACCCATTCGAATTACTGCAGATTTCTCAATACACATCTTAAAGGCTAGGAAAACCTGGAACAAGATCTCTCAAGCTTTAAAAGGCAGCAAGTGTCAACTCAGGTTGTTGTATCCAGCAAAATTACCCCTGAAAACTGAAGAAGTAAAAATTTTTCATGACCAAGAATCCCTAAAGAAATCTGCAAGCACTAGCCCAGCATTGCAGAAACTACTTGAAGGAATCTTTGAAAGAAGCAGAGAGACAAGCAGCACCAAAAAAAAACACGGACGAAAGGAAACACATAAAGAGAAAGTATTAAAAAAATAGATTGGTATTTGAATCATCTGATTGGTATCCTTCTGCAACAGTACCAACTGTCTCATAAAATCTGTAAATCTTCCCGCATATCTATTCTTTTAATAGTATATAACTTTGGAAAAACAGTAACTATATTCAATATGGGGAATTAGTATAAATACAATCTTTAAAAATATGTATGCATGAAGTCAGAAAAAGATATGTAGGTAAAATGATAAACCAAACCTGGCAATATGTTAGTAATAAGTAAAATGTGAGTAAATCATTCACAAACATTTTTAAAAATCTGAAATAACTAATCATGCCACTCTATAGTTTTAACTGTAGTATACGTATGTGACATAGATTTAAGTTCATTTAATGTAGCAATTCGATATAGCCTTAAGCTCTTTTAATGTAGCTATTCACTCATTTGGTCTCTGATATAAGTTATCCTAAGAAAACTGATGGACGCAATGACAACCTGAATGTCTTTTGAATGTACAAACACTCATCTTTCAGGACTCAGCTAAGAAATTTGAAATTTAACTTCTCTCTTTTTCTTTCTCACATTTTCTAGCCTTATGAGTTTATTGTTCTAATTCTCTTCTTCTGTGGACTGATGGGTGAAGTCACATTAAAGAATCTCAACAAAGATATAGTAAGATACGGAAAAAAAAGACATTGTTGGCAGATCACCCCAATAAAGGGCTCTTCTGGACGCAGAGAAGAGGCATCAAGATACGGCCACTACAGCCCATTCTAGGGGTGGGAAACAGAACTACTAAGTGGTGATTTGAGTGGTAAAGTGAGTCAGATGCAGAAAATTAAATATGCTAAATATTGCATGGTTTCTCTTATTTGGGAAACCCAGAACACAGGTTTTCTATAGAACCAAATGGGTGTGATAATGGCAGTTATGGGGGATAATGGAGAGTATGGAAGGGCCAAAAATGGGGAGGAAAAGGGATTGTAATATGTGATATATATGTGCACAAAATACTCAAGTTCACTGTAAACATTATACATTGCATATATATTAATAAAAATGGTGGTGAAAAAATAAAAGGGGTGATCAAAATATACATAGAGTAAATGTTCAAATTTCAAAACCTTAACAGTAAAAGACACGTTGCCATTAAATCCCCTCAAAATACCTTCCCTTCCTCTGAACATACGTCAGTCATTCTTGCTACTTTCTGAAGCAGTTCTAGAAGTCCTCTTTCACGCACGTCTTTAAGAGTTACGTGGTGAATGCCCTTTTTCCAAAGAAAAGTCAGGCTTGTAAAAAAATAAATCACAGTGTGTTGTCATCTACCTTGTTCACCAGATGTAGCACCATGCAACCGCTAGCTCTTCCCCCAAAGTCAAAAAGAACATGTCAAAAATCAATTCATGACATTCAGACCGGAGTGACTAAAGAAACTCACAAAAGACTTCCAGAACGGCTGCCAAAAGTGACAAGAACAATGAGACAATGTCGAAAGTTCAAAAGGGGAATATTTTGAGGGAGATTAACAGCAATGTGTCATTTGCTAAAAAATAAAATTTTTTATTAAACAGTCATGATATACACTGATCACAGGTCACATATGAAAGCAATTCTTATAGTTAGTAATGATTTTTAAATGAGCAAATTGTACAATCTTAACCTTTTGAAAGGAAGAGAAATGGTGAACACAAAAGGACACAGTTTTGCACACCGAGGCCCCCTATGTTCTCTTCAACCACTAGGTTTCATGTGCACATCTCCTCCTGCAGCACTGGGTGACCACATCTTAAGTCTAATCTGAGTTTCCTGTCCTTACTGAGGAAGAGCCTCAGTGACAATCAAACAACAAACACACATTTGCAAACTTTACTCATCCTCATAGTTCTGTGGAAATTACACTTTCTACTCAGGATTTCAAACCCAGTAACTCAACTGCAATTTTTATTCTATGTAAATTACTCATGCCTACTTACAAATAAATCAAATGTACCGAGCACTGCTAACTGTCTAATAAGAAGATGAATGCAGTTGATAATTTCATTCAGTAAAGGGCAAACTGAAGCAGCATCACCAGATGTCTGCCACGTGCTATGCCCTGGAGACCTGGCCGTGCTAGCCTCCTCTTGCACCCCAGCCAGGCACCTGTTCCTGACATGTGGCCTAGGGTTTGAGAGAGTGACGCTCACAGCCTCGTGGAAGCACATACAATTTTCTCTGAGTCCTTTCCTGACTTCTTCTGGAAACACACTTATACCCTTAAAGCAGTAGAAAATAAAGCAAGTGTGTTTATACACTGGAACACAAATTATTTCTGCCTCGGGAAGGAAACTTTTTAGCATATTTAATTCTTAAGTATTGTTTTGAAAGAGAAAATAAAGAAATAAATAGATTTATAAATGATTGAGTGGATAAAGGGAGAACGTCGAGCATGAGGTTTATGAGCTAGCCAGGACATCGCAGGTATCTGCAGAGAGAGGGGAGTGAGCTGAGCCAAAGCAAAGAAAGTTTGAAAGTGAGCCCACAGAGGAGTTGCTCTGCCCTCAGCTTCCCCACAGCCTGCAGCCTCTGCAGACCAGCCTGGAAGAGTGGAATTCAAAGAGTTTATGATTAGGGATTTGCCTGCAAGCTATCATTGGCCAAAGATCGATAACAACATCAGCAACGGTAATAGCTGTAGTGGTACTAATAACAGGAGACACTTCCGTGTGATTACCACGTGCCAGACACTAAGCACACCTTTTCACGGGAATCATTTCGATCAAGTTGCATCATAATCAGTTTAAAAGGTACTATTATCAGCTCCATGCTGCAGATCAGAACACTGACTTAGGAAGATAATCAGCTCACCTGAGTTCCACATATGTAACCTTATGCCAACATATGATAAATAACTAGAGGGTGTCTACGTTACATTTTACCTTCTATAAGGAAGTGAATGAGATCAATGTAATCAATGCTTTGCAACCCAGCTGCTCTTTGGCACCACCCGGCACTCTGCGTTTGGAGCTGAACTCAAAGGCTTCCTATGTGTCGATTCCTTTGATTCAATAGTTTTGAGATAACTCTGGGTCCTAATCTCAGAACTGAGGCAGGAAAACCCCCTGAGGGAGCTGGACAGTCCCCAAGATGACAGACAGAAGCTGGTCAACTAAGTGATGGGCGGTCTGTACTACCCTTCTTTTAGTTGTCACCTGATGGCTCAGTTAGCACCAAAACGGCTGCTCTCCCAAGCCACATATTGCTAGAGACTTCAGATATGTAAAATTGTGATGTCTATTCAGATTACTTAACTAACAAGTGCTTAAACTGTCACCTGGACAAGAAAAACCACCAACAATTTGGATAAGAAGTGTGCAGTACAATAGTCCCTTCCAAGGAAAACAGACCAAAATAATTCACAGGCTGTGAAAGCCTGTGGATCACCCAGCCCAATGATCCTCAATTCTGGCTGCACAGTGAAATCACTCAGAGACACTGTTAAATAATATTAGTGCCGATTCCACCCCAAGACACCTGGTTTCATTGATCTGGGGTGGTACCTGGAAAATGGTATTTTTTAAAGCTTCCTAGGAAAATTGTCAGCCACTGCAGAGAAACACTGACTTACTCTAACTTCTCATTATCAATAAAAGGGCTTGCCTGAGCCCTCTTAGCCTGTCATAGCCTCTGAATCTGCAATGAACAAAGGCTATGGCTGCTGCTCCAAAATACCCAGAGAATTCTCCTGGAAAAAGGGCTATTTGTAAGACTTAAAGAAAAATACATATTCAAATATATACATTAAGACCTAGCACAAGTATATCACAACTGGCCCTGTCCAACAAGTCAATGCATTCACTGCAACTGCTCATTAAGGGTGTTCTATTTTCTTTGCTTCAGTTATAAAGAGTGAAGGATTTTTCAGGGAAACCATACAGACAGGTCACTGTCTAGACACGAGCTAAAAGGTTGTGTCTTTGACCACATAGGGTTACATGCTCAGCACGACCCACTGAAAACCATCACAGTCAATGGCCTGATCCTAATTGCGCTCACTCCCCAGCAACCTCAAAAGGCTTGTATCCTGGGAGACGACTGTGTTTTTGGTCACTCATTCTAATCCCCCCAATCAAGGAAAATAACAGGCTTCCACAGAGGCCAAACCTATCACGCCTGTGCCCAGGGATGTATGGGCTCTTGACCTTAAATACCAGAGAGGAACAAAGAAAGAAATAGGCACCTGATTGCTTTTTACCTGTAAACACAACACACACACAAGCCTCAAAATCTGACTCTCAGTATATATTTCAAGCAACTTAAATATATAGTCCCCCTTACAAGTTAAAGAAAATAAACCATTAATAGCTGGATCCTACATTAGCTTAGTAATCTTTAGGCAGATACAGGCCAATTTTATGGAGAACATATTTCAAATTGGGAATGTGAAAAATAGTGAAGCTAAAGATAATGTTTAGTTTTACTTCCCAGAACATGAATTTTTAACCAGTAGCCCAAGTATTCATGCAAAAGGCTTATTTTAAATGCTATGTATATATTAAAAGTTTGTTGCATTCAGTAAATATGGATTGTTTACTGTCATTGCTTTTGAGAACATGAGACAGCAGAGTGACCAGCTGGGAAATTAATCTGACCTTTTTCCCATTTTCTATTGCTGTAGATGCAGCTTAAAGGAAGGAATCAAGACTCTGTGTTCCTGAAGTCAGGTCCCTCTATCTCCCAGGTCAGGAAGAGGCTCCTTTGTGGTGGATGGATCTCAATTGGGAGGCCCTGGGTCTTCCTTAGCATTCTCAAGCCACATTACTGAAAGAAGAGATAGGATGAATTTTTCTGTATCGAGAAAACTGAAAGAGTAGATGAGGGAATCACTCTACTTGATAACCCAGAATTGTAAATAAGGACAATGAATGCAGATTTTGCGGCAGCCTGGGGAATAAATCTTGGAGGTGTTAGGCCCACCAAGGGTATATGGTTGGGAACCAGGATTCCAACCATCCATAATACTATTATGAGGAATCTCTTAAGAAGCTGGCCAGGGATATGGATCTAGAGACATGAGATGGACTTACCACCAAGCCACAGTTCCATGTGACCATATGGAATAGTGACTATCATGCAGCCCTGGCCCAGGACTGGGAACACCCCCACTCCAAGAACTGAGGGTTATAGGACCACTTTTCACAAGGACAAAACACACACACACACACACACACACTATGACTATGCAATACAAGCTTGGATGCCACTAGAAATGGTTAATACTGGACATCTCATCAATTTGGACCTATGGAAATTAATACTAGTTCCAATAAAATCCGTCTCAAAAGTGGTGAAATTATTCCGTGAATATCACAAGAAAAAAAATTATATCCACTATATTTATGTGAGAAACTTTATTAACAAATAATCTGTGTTAGGAAACTCACTTAAATTTAATGCAATTTTTCATCCATAATCCAATTCAGATGTTCTATGACAATGCAACGAGAAAAATGGATCTCTGGGTGAGTATCATTAAGGACTCTTCTCGATATAAATCCCTACCTCTCACTGAATTAGGAAAGGATTTTCTGGGATCTTGCTGGAGACATCTAAGAGGTACTTAATTTAAATGTGAACACTTTCTCTCATATACAGTCTCATTCATTGATTCTTTCAATAAATGTATGTTTTAAATTACCTCTGCCAGCCAGACTTTGTCTTATTCAACTCTTACGAGTTTTTGGTTCAGTGACAAAACAGAAGAACCTGACAAAATGTAAAAATTCAATAGGGAGATATACATATCCTGTAGTAGCAAACAGCAGAATATAGATTAGTCCAGAGTGGAATCTAGAGAAAATAATGAACTAAGAATAAATGAATGGGAAGAATAAGTCATAATATATGTCATAATTTCTTGTAATTTTTTAACCACAAAAATGAGGACATAATGTGAGTTTCACTGTGACAAAATTCTTCAAAACTAGATAAGCACCTGAATCCAAAATACTCGAACCTAGAGAATTGCTCGATAAGATAAAATAGAGGTAGGGGATCACTATTATCAATAAAACTCTCAAGAAAGACCTTTCACAATAACTCTGGATCCCATTCTTTCTGACCATCTCAAACCTTCACTTCTGGTATTATCTCAATCTCTCCCACCTCAAAAACACCCCCTCTCTTTTGACCTCTTTTGACTCATTTTCTTTGGTGTCTGTGTTGCCCTGTTTTCCAACACTGTACCCAAAAAATGGAGATAAATCAACTTAAGAAGAGAAAAGGGTTGTCTGTTTCATGGTCTTGGAGATTTGAGTCTATGATCAATTGGTACCACTGCCCTGGGCCTGTGGTGAGGTAGCACATTGCAGAAGAAGTATGTGGCAAAAAATTCGAGTCAAGATGGCACCTGAGTAACAGAGCTGCACAATGTATCCTCATGAAGCCACTTAAAAAGGTGAAAATACAGTTAAAAACCACCTGTTCAGTGTAGCTAAGACAGGGAGGAGTGCCCCAACAACTGAAAGTAGGTCAGGGGAAAATCAGAAATCCCAAAAGAACATTGAAAGGGGGGAAAATAACAGCAGCGCAAGGCCAATTGCAAAGAGCAGGGAGCTGCCACCATCTGTAAACAGAAAAGCCAGCTTGGGTTCTAGAACCTCTAACAGAACTAGGAAAGGAAAGAGTGTCCCAACAACTGAAAGAAGGCCACAGAAAGGTTAGAAATCCTGAAGACATATCATAGGAAGTGGAGAAAAACTGCAGCTGACTCAGTGCAACCCTGAGCTGCCGGCATCCACAGATGGAGGGAAGCGTGGAGACCAGAACCTGAGACTAAGGTAAGCATGGGTCCAGAAGTGGGAATTGACAGTAACTGGAGCCCAGGCCTCCAAGAATCAAGCCTGTGCGGAGTGCATACTACAAACGTACTGCAAGCTTCCCCTAAAAAGGGCCTCCTGGAGCCTAGATAAGGAGCAGCACTCAGCAGCCATAACAGGCAATGATGTAGGCAAGAGCCATTTTTACAAAAGTGCCTGACACTGAACTGGTTAGAATAAAAGAAAGAACAGTGTGCATCAGGGTTCTGGGGTCACTCTTAAACAGCCTAGGAGGAAAAATATTGACACAGAGAGAGCTGTGGAGAGGACAGAAAGGCTGTGGACCTCCTGAATGGCTGGGTGTAGTGGGAGCACCT
Organism: Ctenodactylus gundi; assembly: GCA_004027205.1. Taxonomy (NCBI): domain Eukaryota; kingdom Metazoa; phylum Chordata; class Mammalia; order Rodentia; family Ctenodactylidae; genus Ctenodactylus; species Ctenodactylus gundi. The sequence continues at coordinate 1,051,096 of PVKB01000076.1, forward strand.
CTGAGGGTAGAAAGCCCCGTCCTTGGGGTAGGGAAGCCAGAAAAGGTGGGAGAGCTTTGCTGAGGGGGTGGGGGTGTTCAAGACACCTCAGAGGCCATCAGGCTGTTAGGTCTTCCTTCACTGACTCCCAGCATAGAATTTGGAATAATTTAGGCTGCCCCTACCACACCCTCATACTTACTCAAAGAAACCTCTCAGCTTACACCATATCAAATATTCTCAAACAGCAACAAGACTCACCACAACATATCATAATCAAAACCTAAGAAATACAACATAAAGAGAAAACACTAAAAGCAGCAAGATCAAAACGGGCATTATTCTACCAAGGCAAACCCACTCAAATTACTGCAGATTTTTCAAGGCAAACTTTAAAGGCTAGGGGAGCCTGGAGCAAGATCTTTCAAGCTTTAAGACAGCAAGTGCCAACCCAGATTGTTGTATCCAGCAAAACTATCCCTGAAAACTGAAGGAGAGTAACAATTTTTCATTAGCAAAAATCCCTAAAGAAATTTGTAACCACTAGCTGAGCATTGCAGAAAATTCTTGAAAAAAATCTTTCAGAGAGGCACAAGATACAGAAAAAAAAGAACTTTGGGCAAATATCCCAATAGTAAGAGCTCTGCTGGACTCAATGAAGAGGCATCAAGATTTGGCCACTGCAGCCCATTCTAGGGGTAGGAAGCTGAGCTAAAGAGTGGTGATTTGGGTAGTGAAGTTAGTCAGACACAGAAGATTAAGTATGTTAAATACTGCATGGTTTTTCTGATTGGGGAAATCCAGAATACAAGCATTCTGTGGAACCAATGGGTGCAACAGCGAAAGTTAGGAGGGATGGGGAGGCTGTGGAGGGCCGAAAATGGGAAGGGATTGCAAAGTTGTGTGATACAAATGTGCACAAAATACTCAATTTCATTGTAAACATTATGTATTGCATACATATTCATAAAAATGGTGGGGGGAAAAAAGAAGTATGTGGTGGAGAAAAACTCTTCACACTCCATGACCATAAAGCAAACGAGAAGAAGAAGAAAACACTAAGCTCTCACCACTCCCTTTAAAGGTGTACCCTCAGTTAACCGAAGATCTCCCAACAGATATCATCCCTTTGGGAGTGGCTAACCCTGAGGGCTCAGCCCTTAGGCTCTGTCACCACCCAGAAGCATGGCTGGGAACCTAGGCTTTAAACACATGAGCCACTGGTGACCATTTAAGACCCAAACTTTAGTAGAAAAAAATACATGTTTTAATATCATATCCGATTTTCAAAATGAATAAAAAAGCAAAGTTAAACAATCCTTCATGTCTTCATACAAGCAGGTACCACCTCTCTTCTCTGCCCCTTTCACAGTGAAACTCCTTGGGAAGGGGCTAGATTCTCGCCTTATCCTCACTCTGTCCCTCCTCCACCCTCATCGGTCAGGCTTTCTTCCCGCCATACTAAAGAAATTATTCTCACCAATATCAGCAATTGCATCCTTGTTGTCCAAAGCCCAATGATAACTGTCACTGCTTGCCTTACACTTCCTCTCAGCCACAGGTAACAAGGCTGTCACTCTCTCCCTGGAACACTTCCTCCATCAAGGTCCTGCACTCAGCCCTGCCGCTGGATCTCCCTCCACAATACTGGCGTCCTTTCCAGTCCAGTGCTGGTTCCAATTCCCCTACACAACTATGAATGTTGGCTTACCCTGAGGGTTTGGTCCTTGGTCCTGTCCTCTGCTCATTCTAACATTACTCTCTAAAACATCTCACTTAGACGGGTTGCACATAACAGCCACACACTGATGCTCCCAAATGTGTACCACAAACTTAGTCCTCTCCCGTAAGCTTAAGGTTCCACAGGCATCCTGCCTGATCAACAGTTCATCTGCAAAGGGTATGGCTAAAACAGAACGCATGGTCTCCATTATCCTATAAATCAACCCTCACCTCCACCAACAAGCCTTCCTCATCTTTGTGGCCCTGTCACTCACACAGCTGCCCAAGTCAAAATATCTGTGTTATCTAGATCCCTTCTGCTCTCACATTAAGCACCTGATTAATCAGGAAGTTTGGTGAGCCATGCCTCCAAGATATTTAATTTATTCCTTACTAAATAAACATACACACAGCACCTTACCTGAACATTCTAACAACTATGCAAATACTAATTCATCTCACCTTCATAGCAGTCCTATGAGATAGATTCTATTTGCATTCCCATTCTATGAATGATTGAGGTGAGCTCTAGAGAAATGGAACTTACTCAAGGTCAGGTAACAAGAAGACAATCCGATACCATCCATTTCTCAGTATCTCCACTGCTACAACCCAGTAAGCCACCAGAATCACTTGGTGGAATCAAGAACTTTTTTCCCCATTTATTTTTTTATTTACACTTCACCTCCCTTTCCCCGTTCTGCCTTCTCACCCCCCACACACAATTTCCCTTTCCCTCTCCACAAGTTTGTCTTCTTACTTTCTTCCTTATCTCTAACTTTTTTATGGTTTGGTTTTCTCATATCAGAGAAACCATATGATATTTAACTTTCTGGGTTGACAAACCAAGAATCTAAAGTGGTTTCTTGGTTCCATCCCTTGCTGTAGCCCCAGTACCAGCCTCTCCAAAACACTCCTGAGCAGTCAGATTGAGCTTTTCTGAAGCCTCCAACCAGATACTCACTTCTCAGCTTGAAACTCACCACTGCTTCCCTATCACCAATGACATATCCATAAAACCTGCACAAACCATCTTCTGCCTTCCTTTTTCAGTTTACCTTCCTTTTCCCCCTCAGTCCCTCCTCTGTACTTCCTTTTTATCCCTCCCTAAAATTTGCCAAACATATTCAAATTTTGAGGACATTTATTTGTTGCTACTTCAAGAACATTCTTCCCCTAATTTTAACATGGCTGCCTCCCCTTTCCTAAAGTTCTCAATTCACACCTTACTTCCTTCCTCAGAAGGGTCCTCTCTAGTCCAGCTAAAGGGGCATATACTCCCATTCCACTCTTCTCTGTATTCCATTACCCGATTAAATCTCCTTCACAGCACTTAGAAGTATATTAAAATATTTTATAGGCTGGGCACCCCTTATCAGTATCCCTGAAATAAGCAATTTTGAAATGCTTAGGACAAGAAATGTTTCAAATTTTGGACTTTTGCAGATTTTGGAATATTTGCATAAACATAAATGAGGCATATGGGGGATAAGACCTAAGTCTAAACAAAAAAAATCTTTTATGCTTCACATGTACTTTATACACACAGGCTAAAAGTAACTTTAAGACAATACTTTTAATAACTTGGTGCATGAAACATAATTTACGTACACTGAACCATCAGAACTGTAGCATCAAGGAGGTTGTGAAAAAGTTTCACATTCTGGATTTCAGACTTACATATTAGGGATGCTGAGCCTGTGTTGATCTATACATTTGTGTGTTTGCTGTCCTCTCTCCCCATCTGCCCAGCAGCTCCTTGGGGACAGTAACTGTCTTGTTCGCCACTTTATCCAAAACTCCCACTCTTCCACACACACTGGCTGACTGAGTAAGTGATTTTCAGTATATGTTCTCAGCTCTGGTCAGTACTGCTAAGAGTCACTCTAACAACTCAACAGAACAGACTTGATTTAGCAACATACTTAATCACTCAGGATGATACCAACTCTGTCCTGCAAAAGTAAGTAGCGAGAGAAGCCCCTGAGACCAGCTAGGAGTGATGGTTTTTGTGGGAAATGCAGAAGTACTAAAATTTAGGAAATGTATGAATCAATTCAGAAGTAAATTCACAACTGAAACGCTAACGAAGTGCACAGCAAAATTTAATTAGGTACTGCATGTGCGTGCGTCTGTGTCTGTGTGTGTAATATCTGAGCAGAAGATCAAATACACATCAGTGAGAAAAGGAGAACAAGTAGCCTTTGTGTCTGGAGTTCAAACAGTGAGTTTGTAAACCAGAGAAGGCTTTAAGGTGGGGCAAATGAGACAATGGCAGCCTATAGTCTTGTTCAACCTGCAGTCCAGAATGACATTCAATGTGGCCCAACAGAATTCTGTAAATTTTCTTGTAACATGAGACTTTTGGATGATTTTTAGGAACCTGATTGTGTTAACTATATCAGATATTACACATGTGGCTCAAGACCATTCCTCTTCACTCAATGTAGCCCAGACAAGCCAAATGTTAAGACACCCATGCTAGTAAAGGATGGATAGGACCAGCGGGCCAAGGTGGACAGAATCACCCAGCTAGTAAAGGACGGATAGGACCAGCGGGCCAAGGTGGACAGAATCACCCAGCTAAGACTCAAGGAGTGTCACAGCCACTTTTTCAATACCCAACATACACACTTAGAAGAGAAGAGGTTTGTTTCTGCTCACATTTCAAAAGTCTCAGTTTGGACATGTCTGGCCAGGATGGTAGAAGTGCATGGCAGATGGCCTAGGAGGGTACAGACCCCAGAAGCTCCACTGTATTGAGATCAGAAGCAAGAGCCAGGAGGATCTGGGGAAGATTTTTTTTCATGCCACACTCCAGTGATCTGCCCTTTCCAAACAGGATCAATAGATTAATGTGCTGATCCAATAAGCCCCCATAATCCAATCATGTGAGACTTTTAGGGACATTCCAGATTCAAACCACAAAATAAAAAAAAATAAATAACAAATGTAGAATCACCCCAAGTCAAGGAGACCAGCATGTTGCCCATGTGACAGGAGAAGTAAAGAGCCTCCAGCACACACGTCTTTTAGATCAGCAGGGAAGAGACAGATGATCACGGTCCAAGTAGTGCTCAAAAGAAGATGCCATAGCAACCACAACTTCCAAGCCACACAGAAGCACAGATAAGGCAATACACAGTTACAACTATGTTTCAGGGAACAGACCCTATGTACGCAGTGGTCCCCTAAGATGATGCTGCCCATATGCCATCATAGCCATCTTGGTCTGTCTAAGACACTCTATGCTATTCACATTTCTCAGAATATATCCTCACTGTTAAGTGACATATGACTATAACTATGTACACAGCAGACAAAGAAACAATAGAGGATATTAGGGGGATATGGTGTGTTGCAGACTCTCCCAGTAGGTGGCTTCTGAGCCTATCCTCAAATGGAAAAAGAGGTTAGAACGAGACATCTCAAAGAAATAAGTAACGGCACAAAGGTAAGAAAATAATAGTTACATATGGTCAGGACAGGGGAAGGCGGGCAATACATTGTCTGGAGCAGTGAGGTCCCGTTGGAAAGTAAAGAGAAAGAAAACTGAGGTACATAGGAAGAGTCCTCTGAGTATATGCAGGGAGGAAGCACAAGGTATAGAGGTTTCACCAGGGACAGGAGCAGAGGACATGAGGAGAAAGAGAGATCAAAAAGTCATTCTGTTAGAAGTGGGTAGGGTCCGGTTACAAGTGGGAAACCAAGCTCATTACTTGACACAGTAGAAGCTAAATAATCATTGAAAGTCCAGCAAAGAAACGAAAGTTATTTCCATGGGGTTGGGCACTGCAGATCAGTGGTAGACTGCTTACATACCGTATATAAGAACCTGGGTTTGATCCCCAACACCACCACACACCCACACACACATACACACTGTGGGGACTGAAACTGTTTACACCTCCTTTTAAGAGATTCTTCATGGCTCCGTGAAAATAAAAAGCTTCTTCTGTTTTCCTGTATGTCTGAAGAAAGGCTGCTGTGATCAGAGAGCAAGGAGGAAGGCCATCAGACTGCCCCAGGAAGATAAAGGAAGACTGGTCTCCATAACTTAAGATAATGGATTCAGAGGTCCTACCCTAGTGCCTGAGGCAGTTATAAACATAACAAAGACCTCACACAGCTCACTTCTAAGATCTACTAAAATGTTCCCCCTAATATGGGCCCTCACTTTTCCCTGGGTATTTAAGTCTGGGAGGAAAAAATAAACTTGTTCTGCCCGATACTTGAGGCAGTCCCGCAAATCTCCCTGAGAGGAACATTTTTTTTTTAATTGGACACATAAATACAGTATCCTGACTAACTAAGCAATTCATGTTGTGCTGGTCATGACAACACACACACACACACACACACAGTTTCCAGGTGTTAAGACACAGGAAGGAGAAAGTGAGACACAGGGAAGGAGACAGAAGAAGCTAGCTATGGCAACTCCCAAACTCACCTTACTGCTTCCCAGCCGCCACAGCTAAGATTAAGCATGATCTCCTCTGACTTCCAAACAGCCCTGTAAGTCTGCAAAAAGCCCTGATATCTATATATATCTATAGATATCTACGTATAGATATCTATCGATATATATCTATACGTAGATATCTATAGATATATTTCTGACCTTCTTTATCCTGCCGTACCTTTTGCTTTTCCATGGCACTTAACAGCTTCCAACATGCTACTCAGTCTCATTTTTTAAATTTATTATTTGTCACCTACCACCAATAAAACGTGAAGTCCGAGTACCTGTTCACTATTATTATATCCTAAGTGCTTCCAACACTGTCTTGTGCAGCACAGAAGGGTCTGAAATAAATATCAGGTAGATAAATTAATAAGATAAACGATTTGCTAAAGTGACTTGCACTTCCTTATTCAAGAGTACATCCAGGAATCTCTGCACCACAAAGACACAGATCAACACACAGGCTGGGCTGGAGGATGGTAGAAGGGAGGGCTGGGAGCCGAAGTAAAAACAATGAGGACGCAACGTGTGCATCTGTCGACTCTCCAAGAAGAATGCAATTATTATGTATCATATAGATTGTGCATGATGTATATCACTAATTACATACCATGTGTGATTTTTATATGTCACATATATCATATGTATGGTATATATTATATAGGAGACACACACACACACACATATACATACACTAAAAAGAAAAAAGGAATGTGAAACCTCCAAGGCCACCCCTCTCCTAACCAGTAATAACCACACTGTTGTTATATGCTTAAAACATACAGTTTAACTTTGTTAAACCTCTGAAGTTTTGGAGTTTGTTAAAGAAACTAGCTAATGTACATTTGAATATGACAAATTTTAGCATGAAATGAATTCACGTGCTTTGGACAAATATACACTATCCATTCAACAAACACATCTCACTGTTGGTAAGGGCCAAACACTCTGATGGACATAGAGTAATAGACAAGCATTTCCCTCCAGAAAATCCAAAGTCTACGGTTTTAGGTTGCAAGTTCTCTTTTAGAGGAAGGGAAAGGGGACTGTCTGAGCCCAGAGGAACGAGTCTAATGCTGTCAGGCAGAGAAGAGAGGAATCAGGACACACAATTGGACACTTAGACTCAGTTCTGAATTATGAGTATGATGAAGAGTGAAGAGGGAAAATACATTATTTTGTGAAATGCTACTTAACAAACTTGATTCCAACTTACTTGGCATTTTCATTCTGTACAACTGTTCATAAAGTTTCATTAGATACAATTCCCAGTTTCCTGCTTGTTCTTCCCTTTCCCAAGAAATCCTCCAAAGTTGAAACAAAACCTGCGATCACTCCAACACATTAGGATATAACATATTTCTACTCGCTAGGAAAGTTACAACATGAGCCAATAAAAATGATCAAAATGCAAATACTTGTCCCTCATTACTGATGTACTCCAAATAGTTAACTTACCAAACAAAATGAAGAAACAAAAGCCCCTTTTAATCACTCATAACTGTGAGGCAATAAAGAACATCATTTCAGGGATATTAGACCATTTAAGGTCTATAAACCTGAAAAACCTTTGTTCATCTTCCAAAACGCTCTACAGCATTTTGTTTTATTGAAAAGTTACAGAGGCCTTTTTCATTAATCTATACTTTTGAGAACTAGTCCATCCTGACATATGTTAAGTAATTTCTTAAACTTAAAGACTAAGGTTTAGTGAAGTCAAGTACTAAGCAATATGCTAAATTAGGCACACATTTCCACAAGCACACAACACATATGAGATTATATCTGGAAGTGATCCAGGCATGTGTATCACAGAAGAGCTGGACAGTAAAACAAATTCATCTCATTATGAAGCCGGTTAGGCCCTTTGTTAGTACATCTTACTTAGATCTCCTTTTGTAATATTAGAGAAACAGAACTTAAAAGTGAGGGCAAAGGAACGCACGCAAAATAACAATAAGGAAATGAAGTCCTTTTGAGCAATCTTCTTCTCTTCCAAATATTTTTACATCTGCTGTTTCATTAGGTTTTCATACAACTTGAAAAAATATACATATAAATATATATTAGGGAGGGTAGGGGGAGGGACAAAAGGAGAGCGGGAAAGCCCTTGTCACTTTGACAAGAAACGTATGTGCACAAAATGCTCAACTTCATTGTAAACCTTGAATTTTGCACTTGTACATATCAATAAAATGGGGAAAAATATATTAGAAGGAAAGATGGAGGTTAAAAAATGCTTTTTCTAAGCAACAGTGAAAAAAATAAAAGTCCAACTCTCAGTCACATTCAAGATTTCCAAATCTGAATCAAGTACGATCTCTTCCTTTCACTGGCATAAACACTAGACTGGCCACTTTGGGGGAAAGTAGAATCACAAATACAGAGTTGAGTAAGGTACACACTCTCCCTAACCAAGATGCAGAAAAGCAGGGAAATCTGGACACAAAAGAGCACACTTCACCTTGTATTCATCTTTAAGGTACTAAAAGTAGATAAAATTATTCTCATGTCACTGAATTGCACCAAGGTCCCCCTAGTGGAACAAAGTAGAAGCTCAATAATCTTCTCTGATCCTTCCCTTTCCCTTACCAGACACACTCAGTCCATCCTGTCCTGTCAACTTTACCTACTAAATCTTTATCAACCATTCTTCCATCACCTTTGCTTCAACTTGAGTTCAACCCACCCTCATGCCCCATATGTCTGACTGATATCTGGATCTGGGCAGTCTTCCCGGTTCTACTGGAGGTCACTCCAATGTATTCTGCATGTTGAAGCTGGAGTGGCCTTGTGAAAAATATAAACCTAGTGACAGGTTCTCCCACACAAGCCACTCTAGGGAATTTTCATCAGTCTTACGACAAAGCTCGGAACTCCTTAAATTACAACAGAGGAACTTGCTTTTGGCCTCTGCCTAACTTACTGCCATGTTGTACATTACTGGCGCCATTCCAATTTTGCTCTCCGTCATCTTGGCTTTCTTTCAAGTCTTTAAATATTCCTTGGTCTTTTATGTCTCCTCTTTTCCCCCTGTTATTCCACTTACTAAGATAGAGTATTTCTTCAAAATGATGAAACTGATCAATTACCAAATACGTCTATGTAAAGAATTGACAAGAGACATGGAGAAATGTAGACAAGTTTGAATTGAATCAATGGTGAGTAAATCTATAGAAAAAAAGCATACACAAACAAAAATAATCCTAATCATTAAATCTAGGAAAATGAAAACATGGAAAATGCATGCTGTATCCCTGAGCTGAGAGTGCTCACAACCAGTCTGCACAGTGCTTCAATGTGAACCACGAGAGAAGAGGGACAGAGAAGAGAAAGTGGATGGTGGAGATGTGCAAAAGCTTTTAGTTTTTAAATCACATGTAGGCAGAACTTTTCTTAAAAAAAATAAAATAAATAAGGGCCGAACAAAAGACTGCAGTATTGTAATTTTAAAAAGAAAAAAGTGTTAAAAAATGGGAGAGAGATATATATGAAGCCTAATGCATAAGGAACTCGGAAGTTTTGATTTGAAGTGACTGGGCAAAGGGAGAGGTACAAAGGCAAAGGCAGCTTTAAAGAGAGTAACGGTCGCTATAAAGCACAGTGGTAATGTCACCTAATAGCTAGTGACACAAATCTGTACTAGCAGCGCCTTAAGGCTGCAAGGGCCCTGACTAGCCTTGCTGTTCGCATTTCTTGACTGTCTTCCAGGTCCTTTGCAGGGGCCACCTACGCTCTGCTGGACCAGCTATGGCAACTGCACATTCACCACACCCTGTTGTTTCTGCTTCAAGTATGAACTTGTCTAATCCCTAAATGGAACCTCCTTCTGCAAGGCTAACTCCATCCCCGTGCTTTCCCCAGGCTGTAGAGTTAAGCAATTGGAAAGGAGCATCTTTGGAAAGAAGATAACGGAGACCTGTGCTTAGATGCTCAGTGCCTTTAATAGGTAACCAAAGCTTTCTCGTCTGTTTTCTGGATTCTTCGAATTACATTTAAGAAAAGAAAAAACATTCTACTAAGAAAACCTAAGCATCTAGCCAGACCTGGTAGACAAGCCTGTAATCCCAGGATTCTGAAGAGCTGAGGTAGGAGGATCACAAGTTTGCGCCCAGCCTGGACAACTTAGTGACCTGGCATGACCCTGTTCCAAAATCAAAACTAAAAAATGGACTGAGGATCTGGGGATACAGCTAAGAGGGAAGGGCCTTGAGTTAGGCCACTAGTACAAAATAAAAATCTACTAAATACCTACATAAGAATAAGAGTTATTTTATATAAAGGGACATTCATTTGTTCCTGGCTAGTGAAAAGGACTTGAATAAACAGCACTTAGAGATTCTCCCATCCCACATGAATATGAGTGCTTCCTGGAGCAGGTTGCTACATGAGGCCCACTGACAGGCATAAAGCGGAGGGAAGAACAAAAGAAGGGGAAAGGCCCAGTCTTCCACACCAGGCCCTCTGCCACCTGCAGCCCTTTCTGAAGGCTACTAGGTCCTACATCTCTGTCTAAGAGCTCGAGTTCAAATTAAAGCCAAATACAGTCACGTTGTTCCCTGGATAATCTGAACCTTCAAGCTGTGCTAAGTGCCTTGTTCCCACTACACATGAAAATTACTACACTTCTCAGTTTGTATCTATTAGAAGAAAAGTGGCTGAAGCGATTGTAGAGGAGCAGCCTGTCAATTTCATACCACTTCTACTCATGATTTCTATGTAAAAATTCCTAAAGTCTCTTTAATAGATAATTTATGTTCCTCTAAGATAGTGGTTTTTCCACCACAATAACAAAAGCCCTCAAACTTCCTAGAGGCAAAAATATATATGTATGCACTCAATGTGAGATCTTAGAACTAAGCTCTTGCCAGAGACTCACGCATCTTACATGATCAAGAGACTGTCTCCAGTAGTTCTCTGTGGGCGACTAAACCCTGGAGGAGGGTGACAAGTCACAGACTCTGTTCCTGGGTTTGCTTCTCACCAATGTCAAAAGCAAAACATAAAAATTCCTTCAGGGTCTGGAAAACTCAAAGTCCCCTAAGACTATTCCTTACATTTAATTTGTTTATATTTATTCACTCATAAAACACTGATTGAGCACCTACTATGTGCATGGCGACTGTTCTGGTTACAAAGAAATACAGTAGTGAACACTATTAAAAGAAAGAGCCAGAGGTTAGGGGAATGGCTCAAAGGTTAAAGCACTTGCCGAGCAAGTGCTATGTCAAGGACTAAGTACCCGAGTTCCATTCACCAGCACCACATAAGCCAGGCATTGTGGGGTATGCCTATAATCCCTGCACTGAGCTAGCTAAGGCAGGAGGATTTATGTGAGGACAAGACCAGTCTGGGCTCCATAATGAGTTCAGTACCAGCCTGGGCTACAGAGTAAGAAGACCCTATCTCAAAAAAAAAAAAAAAAAAAAAAACTATGGAGCCAGTGGCCAGTGTGGTGATGTGGAATTATAATCTCAGAATTCTAGGAGGCTAGGGGAAAAAGGTCAGAAGTGTAACAACTTAGTGACTTAGCAAGATCTCGTCGAAAGAAAGAAAGAAGAAAGAAAGAAAGGGAGGGAGGGAGGGAGAGAGAGAGAAAAGAAGGAAGAAAATTCCTCTAGAGGGTGGGAAGATAAATATTGTTTTTTCTTTAAATAAAACAGGGTGTCATAACAGTGACTGCTCAGCACAGGGCAGCCCCTCTCTACACAGGGTAATCAGAAAGCTGTCTTTGTGGGGATACAAGTAAAAATTAAGGGTCAAAAAATCCAGCCATGTAAAAGATACCAAAAATACACTACCAGGAAAAGAATAGTCCAGGCAGAGAAAGAAGCAATGCAAAGTGTGAGAGCTCCCAGCGAGCACACTACTCTACAAGAACGTTCTGGGGAGGGCTGCAGCGTGTTTGCTCATGGTGATGCCTCATCTCACCTGAGCACCTGATGAAGCCCGCAGCTGACTGTTTCAGACATTTGTAAATATTACAACAGCAGCATCACAGTCAAATTCCAGAATCACCGCAGAGTTCCAATGTCTTTTTTAATCTGTGTGCTTCAAGATAACACGACAGGTGCTCCTAACTGTCCAGTCACTCTGCAATCTGTACCTGCACTGCAAGGGTGACCGCTGAAGAGATTATGTCAACTCAGGGCAATCAGAAACCATGCCTAGATTAGGGTTTAGGAACCGTGCCTACGTTAGGCAATTAGGAATCAGCCTAGATTAGAGTATGAGTGATTTGTGGGCAAGCAAATAAAGAATACATAACTGGAAGTCAGAGGCCCGAATGTATAAAAGGAAGAAATATCATTACAGCTTCTTCCTCTGGGAAAGGTCTCACCTTCTCAATTGTCTAGGGACACCAACCTGCTATACACCACAGATCTTCATGACAGATTCGCTCCAATCTCAACTTGATCCTATGTGTCCATCATCAATCTTCAGTCTCCAGTCTTCACCAATGTCCTCCAAACAACCAAGGTCCGCAGCAGACTCTCCTGGCTGTACTGCAGTACAAGACGGGTGTTCCATCTCAAGACAGAGCAGCCACTGGTCCCTCCATCTCTCACATGTGCAGGCTGCCATCTTGGACTATCTCTGTCCTCAGACTTGCAGGCCTTCCAAATAGACCCTTTTTGTTATAATCTCTGTCAATTCTGTCTTTTGTAAGAACCCGAACGAATACAGCAAGTGATGTTTCCCATCTGCAAATATGATCATGATGTTCCCACACATGACCTTTTAACCATACAACTGTACATCCTCTTGCTTGTCTTTGAACCTGTAGTTTTTTTCTGTTTGGGAAATTCTTTTCCTTCTTTTAACTACCTTCTCTGAAAGTCTTCCTTAGTTTCAGACTTCCTAACACCCTACATCTCTAGTCCGCACTGTGTACTTTTTATTACTATACATATCCTGTAAATATCTGCCCTCTGCTACCACCCAATTGTACCTTCATTTCTTTGACATCAGAAACTACATCCTATTCAGTACTGGCTCGTCCCCTAGTGTCCCGCACAGCTCCAGGTCCTCTGAAAACACTCACGAGGCCATCCCATTCTGAGTGAGCGTTGGAGAGAAAATACAAACACAACACATATCAGAAAGTTAGATGCCATATTGGCAACCATTCTACAATTACAGAATCCATCTTAACTGAAAGTCTACGTTTCACGGAGCCCTGAACGACGGCAGGCAAGAACAAAGAGCTGCAGAACTCGCTATGCTGTGTTCCTATTGTATGTGCCACTGCTATGTCCCAGAAGCTGCAAGTCCCAGCACCTAGCATCCTAAGGACCCGGCCCGAGTCCACATTCCTAAACTCACTCACTTCAGTTATGTCCTACAAGCACCAATTCCCACAGTGTGAAGACTCTGTTGTGTTTATTTATTCATTCTCGTAGACTATGTAAGATGAGAGAAAGAAAACAGGTAGCTTCGGGCAACACCCTGAGTTTCCTCCTTAGCTTGTTCGGATGTTCACAAGCACAAATAATAGCAGCCCGTTAAATAGACAAACTCTTGATAGGCAATTAAGAAGGACAAACTGTCTTTTTAGGAACTCCACTGGGGAGTCCTACCTGTAAACACCAACCCTGGACAACAACGTGAGCTCACCAGAAGCATCATCTTCCCCTGCTGCCAATTCCAATGCACAGGAAGGCTGATGTTTAGCAGAAATGCCAGTGATGCCCCAGCAGAACACCTATAATTTAATTTTCTTACACAAATGGCCTTTGGCAAGACATTTAATTTCACCTAGCTTGATGTTTCTGCCCGTGGGCTGGGGAGTTAGTTCAGGGTATAGCATTTGCTCAGCATGCACAAGGCCCTCAGTCTGAGCCCTATCACAAAAAAATAAAATAAAATAAAATAAAATAAAATATAGAACCACTTCTTTGAGACAGTATTATCATTACCTTACACTGCCCTCATGAGAGGTAACTAAACAGGGTCATGTGTGAGACAATTCCTACTCTGAACTCTGGCATAATTATATTCTGATAACTCTTCACTCAAAAATAACTATGTTCTCCAAAAGTATTTCCCTTATGTCCTAAAAGACAAGCAAAGCAGATCAGAGAAAATTGATTCTTATGGATTAATATCATCATTGTATCCTACATGAGTTTCAGATGTGTTGGCTCTCAATTTCTCATTTCAATCTTAACTTCTCTATGACCAGAAAATCAGTTTAAGGATCTATATCAAACTGCCAACCATATGTACAGGCTGTAGTACATGTGATTTTTTTTCTTTCCTAAATAAACTGCTTGAAGGATAGGAATAAGGCAGTAAAGAAAATTGAACCCCCTGGAAGGCCAGTGATTTCATATACCTTTTTATCCCAGAAAACACTTAAGCAGATCATAACTTTTCTACGTGTCTTAAAAGCACACTTTAGCCCTGCCACCTGTGTGCAACATGGCCTCCAAAGGACTGGGACAGCAAATCTGTCCAACTGACATATTATTTAAAAAAAAAAAAATTGCCTCTCCAGGCACAGTATTGAAAGTCAACTACTCTGATCAATTTGTAAAAATCATATTACTCCCTGCTTATAAGGTTGATAATAGTAAAAGATACCACCGTGCTTGAGTTGAGAATAATCCATTAGTTACTCAATCTTTTGATATGCAAAAATCTTCAGTCCTGTCAATTATACTGGGGGCTAGAACAAATCTTTATTTAAAAAAAAAAACTATTCATCAACCTTTGGTGTAGCCCTGCTTGATGCAAATTATACTACTTGTCAAGACTTTTGTTTGGTCACAAATAAAAGGCTTAGCGGATAAAGGTTTGGCCTTTCACTACAGGTTTTCTGCCAAACTGTGACCTAAAATGAATGAATTGGTATTGAGTGGGACCTCCTGACGCTGTAATTTAACGCTGACAGTAATTAGCTAAGAAGGAGGTGCTACAGTGCAAGCCCAGGCCATCGTGTTTGTCGGGTTTTACAGAGCTGCAATGGATGGAACCTTTTTTCCTGTCGTTTCCCTTTACTACCTCTGACAAGGAGAGGATGCAAGTCATAAAAAGAACCCGGCTGCTTGACTCTCTGATAAATCTCTGGACAGTGAAGACCTTGGTTTTAAATTAGCTGTCAGGCTGTAGCCGCCTCACTCTCGGCTCGCTCCAGAATCAGCAGCAGTGCAGAGACATTAAAAATGGATTCATACATCCTGATTAATGTCTTCTTTTGTAAACAGACGCTCGGCACAGAGCTGCGACAACAGGGATGCCCTGTTCTAAGGTTAATCGTTACATCAATAGCATATTCAAGACATCCTGCTTTTTCACACTGCTGCTCTTTCCCTTCCGAAATTTCAAATTCCCTTGGAATGAGTAGGAGGAAACCTAATAGCAGAATCCAGATCTATTGTTAGAAACTTCCTTTTCCTCAACATCTGACTATGTCCTAGAACACAGGAAATCCTTCTTAGTGGTTTCAAAGTGAAGCCTTTCCTTTTTGGCCCTTAAAACCTTGCTCTAGCAAGGAAGGAACATACCTAAGAGACCTCTCCTTGCCTTCAGCCTGGGATAACTGCTGGATGGAATGAAGCTTCTGTAGCAAATAGTCTACTGTCAGGTGCCAGCAATTTATCCGACTGTAACCGAAGGTACAACCAAACCCTGAATTCTTTGGAAGAACTGTCCTTCTCCAACTGCTGCCAGTGTTTGCACTGCCTACTGCCACTGGGATACTCCAGAGGAAATTAGGGAGAAAATGGAATGCACAAAGGTAAGGGTGAAAAGGGCATGCTCATGCGTTCTTACTTCATACCAAGCTTTAATTTAGGGAGAACGGTTGATAGACTTTTGTCACCCCAATTATTCCCAATGAATTGGAAGCAAATTTTTCCTTCAAGTGTTTACTGACATTGTCATTTACTCAGCTCTGTGAAGTGTTGACATAAATTAGATCTTTGTCGACTCTGTCCAAACAGGAGCAATAATAAAATCCTTTGATAAGAATAACTAGGCAATTACTTCCCTATCCCAGAAAAAAAGCAATTCCACCTAAGATTAGCAGGTTACATGAGTCCATTTCTAATAGTACAACAGTAAGAAAGCAAGAATCCTGTTCAGTAAACTGGTTAGGAATGCCAATTAATTCTAGTTAGCCTTTCGGAGTCTAATTTTTAGAGTATGTGTAAGCTATGTTTGCATAATTTAATTTGGATTTCCAGAACATCAATTCTCTCCATGTTCAAATAAAATAGACAAATATGCATCCCCAAACGGAGAGATTATCTGGCCACTTGACACTGTTCGTGACTACTGCGTGTTCCTGCTCTGTAGTGTCGTTGTATTTCCAAATCCCACTACAGATAACAGGCTTCTAATTAGTAATTCAAGAGAAATCAGTGGTTAGTTGATAAGATTTGTGGAAATCCATCTACCTTGACCTTAGGACTGAGGCCTCAAACAGGAGCCATTATCCCTGGTGAAAGAATCACAAGAACTAGTGACAACTGTCAGGTAAAAACAAAAACACACTGGGAATCCTACTTCCTCAGAAAAATAGGAGTCAATGGAGCAAAGCAAAGGGTGAAACTGTGGCGCAAGGAAGCAGGTTTCAGTCCCCAGAATGGAAGCAGCCAGTCCTCCTTCCAGTCTGTCACATGGTGCAGCACTTGTAGAGCCCACGTGAGCAAACAAAAGATTCCTGATAACACCTGTATGGGATTTATAAGCCAATGAGCAACCAGAGCAGAACAAAGAGACTGAAATAGATAGTACTTCTTTTGGAGAAGAATTAGGTCACTTTAAAGAAGAGAGAGACGTCATATATATATATATATAGCACCCAGCACCATACAACCTGGATCATCAGAGAAAGAGCAATACTTGTCAGACAACACAAAGTAGGTGGTGTGTTTAGCCTGGTGGCTTACACTGCAGAAGAAAGCACTGTCACAAAGCAGAAATAAGAGTAAGTGTCTTTGAAAGGGAAGGCAACTACAGTTCTTATATGCGCAGTGGACTGAAGAATGATCCCCAAAAAGGACCATGTCCTAATCCTTAGAGCCATGAGTATTTCCTTAAATGAGAGAAGAAACATTACAAATGAGATTAAAATGAGAATCTTGTAATGGACGAATTATTCAGAATTATTCAAGTGGGCTCTGAATGGAAACATAAGTGTCCTTATGGCTTAGACACAGGGAGATCTGACAAGAGAAGATGTGATGACAGAAGCCAGAGGCTGGAGTTGTTTGAAGCAAGGGTCAAATAAAGGGAATGTACACAGTCTCTGGAAGTCAGAAGACACAAGGAAATATATTCCATCACATACACACACACTGCACAGCCTACCAAAAGAACCAGCCTTGTCCGCTCTTTGACTTCCACCCAGTGGAACTAATTTCAGACTTCCGATACCCTGAATGATAAGACGTTAAATTTATGCTACTTTAAAGCAGTAAGTCTATAGCAATATGTCAAACACCAATAGAAATTAATACAAATATGTTCTGGAATTAACAGTAAGCAGCCAGAAACATTAGAAGAAATGTAAAGTATAAAAATAAGAAAAAACACAATTGCACATTGTCTTGTATTTTGCAGAAAGAAGTTCAATAATTCCATCTGAAATATTTACACAACGATAAATCTATCAGTGGCAAGTGGTGAGATATAAGAAATAGTATAGTGAACCTTCTGAAAGACAAATTAAGCTAAAAATCTTAAAGATAAGTGTAGGTAAGGACTTTCTGAGTAAGACACCCAAGGCAAAAGAAATAGGCCCCAGAATTAACATATAATATTACTTCAAATTAAAAAGTTTCTGCATGCCAAAGTAAAGTATCAACAGAATAAAGAGAGAACAGGCAGAATGGGAAAATATATCCACCACCTATGCCTCACACAGGAGGCTAATAACTAGAATGTACAAGGAACTGACGCAAAACAAGCGCCTCAAATTCAAAGAACTGATTTTTTAAATGGGCAATAGAAATGAATACGTAGTGCTCAGATGAAGAAGTTCAAAAGGCCAGTAAATGCATGAAAAGTTGTTCAACATCCTCAGCCATTAGAAAAATCAGGAAATCAAATCAAAATTAGGAAATCAAAACATCACTAAGATATCATCTTACCCCAGAAAGAATGGTGTATATCAAAAACTTAAACAGCAATCAGTGCTGGCGAGGCTGTGGAGGAAAAGGAACTCTCTTACCATGTTGGTGGGAAGATAAACTGGTACAACCACTACGAAAAACAGAATGGAAATTACTCACAAGGCTGAAAATAAATATTCCCTTTGATCCATCGATACCGCTTCTGGGAATCTTTCCAAGAAGAGTTATAAGCATCATATAGAAGAGATACATGTATACCCACGTTCAGAGCAGCACAACTAGTAAGAGCTAAGATGTGGAAGACTCCAAAATACTGACCCACATACCAACGGATATATAAACTGTGGTGTGTGGATACAATGGTGTACTACTCATCTACAAAGATAGTTTTTGAGGCTTTTGTAGGTAAGTGGATGTAACTTGAGACCATCATGCTCAATGAAGTGATTCAGATGCAGAAAGTTAAATATCATATTGTTTCTATAGTATGAGAAACCCAGAATATAGTCATTTTGTAGAACTAAATGTGGGGAGAGGGGTAAGTAGTGAGGAGGGGGAGAGTGTGGGAGGGTCAAAAAGGGAGAGAGGAAGGGTTTGTAATTTTGACATTATATGCACACAAAACACTCGAGTTCTATGTAAACATTATGCACATATGTACATATCAATAAAATGGGGGAAAAATAAAAATAGTATAGCATTCCTGGTGTTATTTTATCTGATGTGTATGTGGTTAAAAACCATTAACTTGGGCAGACCCTGAACCATGAATATTGAACCATGGCTCTTAATCCTTCCTGGCATGACTATATTGAATAAATGTTTTTCCTCTTTCACCATCATAAATAAAAACAGAAGCAAAAAGAAACAGAGTTTATTTTCACCAGGGCTTTGATTTCTGAAGACATATTTTACTAGCTATTTCTGGTATCATTTCAATATGTTCTGTACTCTCATACTATGGGGACTAGATGCAGCTACATTTCCCAGAATTCCTTGCCACAATTCCTTCTGAGTTCTATCAGACAGAAAAAAACCGCTTGAGATTTAGCAAGAAGAAAAGGGCAAGGTCTATTCTTCCTCCCACAGCAGTTCAGACTTTTGAAGCAAGCAAGTTCATTACTGGGTTTTCTGACTTTCTCAATGAATTTGCTCATTCTAGATATTCTATATTAATAAAATAATAACATATGTACCCTTTCATAATTAGCTTCCTTCAGCTGACATAATTTTTTCCAGTTTCTTTCATGATTCATCAAGTACTGGTACTTCATTCTTTATCAAATAACTGTTGGTTGTATAGTTTCACCACATTTTATTTATTCATCAAATAATGAACTTTTGAGTTCCTTCCACTTTTATGCTCTGTTATGAATAATACCTCTATGCACATTAGTGTTTCAACCTTTGTGTGGACCTACTTTTAGCTCCTTGGTGAGTATATCTAGGAGTAGACTGCTGAGTCATATGTCAATGCTAAGTTTAGCATTTTGAGAAACTTATCAACCTGCTGCCCAAATCACTGTACTGTTTTACAGCCCTACCAGCACTATATGAAGATCACAGTCTCACTGCCAACACTTACATTTACTGTTTTTCTTCCTCTGTTAAAAAAAAGAAATAAGACACCTTAGTGAGTTGGAAGTGGTATCTCACTGTGGGTTTGACTTTCATTCCCTTAATGACGAATGGTGTTGAGCATCTTCTGACGTGCTGATTTGACATTTACATATGTTTTCTGGAAAAATATTTGTCTAAATCCTTTGCCACATTTTATTTCAATTTTCATTTCATCTTGAGTTTAAAGAAATCATTTTCTATTCTGGGCCAACTGTCTGATCCAATACCAAATATTTAAATAAGTGATTTGCAAATATGCCTCTTCTTTTTGGTGACACGGAGACTTGAACCCAACGCCTCCCATGCATCAAGAAAATGCTTTGTCACTGAGCCACACACCCAACCTTATTTTCAGTTTCTTCACAGTATCTGCTGATACACACAAGTTTTCAATTTTTCAGCCTTACAAAATTAATTTGGCTGATATTTTCTTTTGTCACCTGTCCTTTGATATTTTACTATTTAAAAATTACCAAATTTAATAATATTTACTCTCTTTCTCAGAAATTTACAGTTTTCGTGCTTACATTTACGTCTGATGCATTTTTAATTTTTGTACATAGTGTGATACACCTTCTTTTGCATATGTATATAAACACACAAGCATTGGCTGACATCTACTCCTCTGCCACTGAGTTGTACTGTTACCTTCGTCAAAAACGAACCAATCAGAAAAGTAAGTTTCTTTTTGGATTCACAAATATACTGCACTGATCTATACACTTATACCTATGCCGGTACCAAACCATCTTAATTATTATAGCTGTGTAACAAGTTCTGAAACCAAGTGGTGTGAAACTGTTCTTTTTCAAGGTTGTCTTGATTATTCTTGGTACCTTACATTTACATTATCTTCCGAATTTCTGCAAGTGATTCAGGTGGGATTTTTGTTGGGGATTGCACTAGACCTACAGATCATTTTATGAATTATTGTGAACATTAAGTCATGACTATGAGATGTCTGTTTATTTGGTTCTTTCTTTCAACATTGCTTTCATAGTTATGAGTGTGCAAGTGTTTGTTAAATTTGTTCCCAAGAATTTTATTTTTGGTACTGAAAATAAAATTTCTTGAACTTCATTTTTTTCTACTGTTCACTGCTAATGCGTAAAACTATAATTGACTTTTGTATATTGATATTGTACCTTGAAACTGTGCTGAATTTATTAGCTCTAATAATATTTTCGTGGACTCTTCTGGATTGTCTGTATGTAAGCTAATGTTCGGCACACATTTGCCACCCCTGCACTTTGGGGAGGCTAAGGCAGGAGACCGAAGGGTTCAAGGCTAGCCTGAGCAGTTTAGTGAGACTGTTTCAACATAAACAGTGTGAAAAGATCTGGGGGTATAGCTCAGTGAGAAAGCCATGACTTCAATCCTTAGTACTCAAGAAAGAAAAAAACAAAAGAATCTTATCTAAAAACACAGTTTTTTGTCTTCTTTCTGATTTGAATGTCTTTTATGTATTTTTTTCTATTTTTTCTTACCAATTAATCTGTTGAGAGCAACCAGTCCAATGACGAATTAAAGTGAAGACAAACATACTCTTCTTAATCATGATCTTAGGGAAAAAGTATTTTTCCACCATTACGTAAACATGGATTCTTCATAAAAGGTCTTTATCATGTCAATAAAGTGCTCTAGCCCTACTTTTCTGAGTTTTTTGATCATGAAGTAGGGTTGAACTTCACAAAACTTTTCTACCTCTACTGAGAATATGGAGATGTGCTTTTTATCGTTCAGTCTGTTAATATGGAGTAGCAGCTTAATTACATTTTTTTGCACTCCTGGACCATAGTCTAAAATTGTTTTGTAATATGGATATTCGTTTTAACATTTTGTTGAAGATCTTTTGAATCTACAGTATACACACATGAACATATGTGATGTTGGTTTGTAGTTTCCTTTTTGTTCATATTTTTGCTTCACTTTGGTATTAGGGCAAAAATGCCTGCATATACCAGCTGCACAGAATGAGATAGGAAGTGTATATTGTATTCCTGTGGTGGCTATAAAATATTAACACAGTATGAGTGGCTTAAAATAAAAAATACATGCTCTTCATTTCTAGAGGCCAAAAGTCCAAAACCAACTTTACTGGGCCAAAATGAGGGTATCCGCAGATTTGTGCTTTTGCTAGACACTCTAGAGGCAAATTCATTCCCTGACTCATCCAGTTTATGGTGGTTGCCAGAACTCCTTGGCTGGTGGCTGCATTATTCTAATCTCTGTCTCCACACTCATACTGCCTTCTCTTTTCTAGCTGTTTAAAATCTCCCTGATGCTATCTCAGGAAGAGCCTTGTCTTTGCATTTAGGACTCACTCAAGTAATCTAGGATAATTTCTCCACAGCAATGTTCTTTTTTCTCCATTTTTATTAGTATATAATACATATGGGATACACAGTGGTTACACTGAGCTTCAGCATTTTGTACACATGAATATGAGGTCAATATTACAACCCCTTCCTCTTCTTCTTACTAGCCTTCCCACACCCTCCTTTAATCCCCCTCCCTCAAATGCCCCATTACCACTATCACAACCATTTGGCTCTAATAAAAGGCCTGTATGCTGGGTTTCTCATATTAGAGAAATCACACAATATTTAACCCTTTGAGTCTGACTCACTTCACCAAGTATAATGATCTCAAGTTGCAATCATTTGCCTACAAAAACCTCATTATCTGTCTTTATGGAAAAGTAGTACCTCATTATGTATGTATACCATAATTTTTTGTATCTACTGGTCTGTTGATGGATATTTCTTAAAGACTCTTAATTTAATCCCATTTTCAAAGTCTGCTACACAGGCCACATTCCAGGAAAAAGGATGTGAATATCTTTTGAAGGTCTATTTTTCAGAAAGTTTCCCCTTCTCTTTTATATTTTGGGAAAATCTGTGAAGGAATTATATTTGTTCTTCCACAAATATTTGATGAAATTCACAAACAAAGCCATTCAGTACTCAATTTTTCATTTCAACATTGACAGATCCAAACTCTTTACTTACAGGTCTATTATTATTTTCTATTTCTTCTTTAGTCAGTTCAGTCATCTGATGCTTTCAGAAGTTTGTCCTTGTAAATTCCTTCATGTGGTAGCATATATTTATTTGTGTATTTGCTCATAATATTTTCATTTTCTTAAGCGCAAAGTGATTTTCTTCTTTCATTTTTGGTTTTAGTAATTTGAGTCTATTCTCCTCTTGACTAAACGAGCTAACTGCTTGTCAACATTTTTAATCTTTAAAAAAGTTTGCGTTAACTTTCCTACTTTTTCTATTCTCTACTCTATTCATCTCTACTGGTAATCTAAATAGCAAATAGAGATTCTGCAAAGAAATGCATTTATTAAGGAACGTACACTCCAATGGGACTATGTGTGGACATACCCAGGGAGACAAAGGGAGATAATGCATTTTAAGAGAGAAAAACGAAAATGCTTGCATACATTTCTGGAAACAATTATCCTTGAATGTAATGATTGGTAGCCAGGGCTCCATCAGTCTAAGTTTGGACAGGCAGCTGACAGGCAATGTCTTTGGAGAAGTGTATGTGCGTAATACCACGAGATACCTTTCTTCATAACCTGGTCATTTTGCTTACTTTTGAGTTTAAAACAAGTAACTTTGTTTTTGACCCTGACAACTACCCAGTGGTTCTGAGGATCAAACCCACAGGTGTTGTGTTTTATTTTGTTTTGCTGATTTGTTTAACTTGGTTTGGTTTTGAAAGAGATTCTCCCACCGCAGTGCAGGATGATCCTGAAATTATTAAGTAGCCAAGGATGGTCTCAAACTCAACAGCAATCCTCCTGTTTAGGCCTCCCCACGTGCTGGGATTATGGCCACACGCCACCACACTCAGCTTATGTGGTGCTGGGGAATCTCACACATGGTCTTGTGCTTGCTTGGCGGGTCCAACCCAGTGTTTTGAGTATGTTAAGCAATCACCCTACCTCTGAGCCACATCTTATCTTCAGCCTTCTGGCAACTTTCTCCCTCGTCCGATGTTTACTTCCTTTTTCTACAGTATTTCTCCATCTGAACTCGTTACTTTTCAATATCTTTCAGTTTTTCTGAATTACTGACTTTCGTACTTTTTGTAGGACAGATCTGCTCACAGCAACTTTCCATTTTTATTTATTCTTGGGCTGCCTTGATTTCTCCTTCAATACTGAAGTACCTCTGGCTGACACGTTGAATACAGTATGCCCTTTAGCTGTTAATCATACTGAGCCCCCGTCCTGCATGATGTCCTGCTTGTCCCTTGCTTTCTATTCCCTTGTCTTGTTTGATTTTCAGCCAGATGATAAGAATGTGTCCAAATGTGTATCTCTGTCAGGTAGCTGTTGTGGCTGTTGTTTATTTGTTTACGGGTTGTCTGTTTTTTACTGTGAAGTGTTTGAGCTTCCTGGACCTATAGCTCACCAGGACATTCAGCCTTCCTTTGTATGTGTGAGGCTGGGGATCAAGTCCAGGGTCTTCACACTAAGCTACATCCTCACCACCTTTTATTTCTGATTGTGAGACAGGGTCTTGGCAAGTTGCTATGAGCCCAGGATGGACTTGAGCTTGAGTTCCTCCTGCCTCTGCCTCCCAAAGTGCAGAAATTACGGGCCTGTACCACCAGACCCAGCTTAGCCATTTTTTTTTCTTAAATAAATGTTTGCCAAATTATCACAAGCTTTGGTCAATTTCTGAATCTCCAAAAACACCAATTTTGACAATTTTTGTCAATATTTTCACTATTTGATAGAGAAATGTGTTGTTTAGGGTTCTTACTGATTTATTCTGAAAGTGCTATCTGAAATCATATGAAATTAAGAGCATTTGTTTTTTTCCCAATCTCAATCTGCATTACTGAGTTCTCTCTTGTTCTCTTTGGCCGGGAGGTACTAAGCCCTAGTACTACTTAATCCCTGTTAGTTTATTTTATTGATACTGTTTTACTGTAGAAAATAATGGAAAGGAAAAGCCAGAAATAACCTTTTCTTGATCCTGACTTGTCAGCAATGAAAAAATAAACACAGAGAAGAAAAATAAAAAGCTAAATTCAAATAGCCCTTCTACTGCTATCACTACAAAATTGGTTTTTATGAAAAATTTCCCAAAAGACAATTTTATTTATATTACTGGTTTTCCTCTCATCAGACCAAATGTGTGACTGAGTCACACATTTTGCCTATAATTATGCATAACATACATAATGTAAATAGTAAGCATTAGCAGAGTTAAGTCGGAACACACCTAAAGGCATGATATAACTGAAGAGGGAAATCATACTAGGACAGACTCCAATGACATGAAAAACTGGGTACTTAATACTTTGCATCAGTTAAAAAATAAACTTCAACAATAAGCCTGACTGATGTTGCCTATATACATCTTATAATATCCACAACAGCACGGAATAATCTATTGCATAATTGTATAACCTTATTTTTGTGAGGCTGTTTTCTAAATAGAATCCTTTCAAACTTGTGAGGTATAAAACACAATGCTTCTCTGTGTGTCAGCATACCAGGAGCCAGAGAAGAGTCTGTCCTGTCTTCCAAGTGTTCACTAAGACTAAAAAGGCACAGGACATGAACAAAGGCAGCCTGAGCTGACCCTGTATCTGTATCACCTTCCAAGACAGAAAAAATAACTAGTTGTCTTGCTATTCAGCTTATGGAAGATGTTATGATTATCACTAGGGAATAAGAATGAAGCCAAATGCTATGTTAGGATTCCAAATTTTTACCTAGATGAATATAGTAATAAAGGTTCTTACAGAGAACAGATACCAGGTCAGTAGTTGCACCCACTGATATATATTGTAAGTGCAATATAATATAATAGTAAAGATCAAGAAGAAATGGAAGAAGCCAATGAGAAAGATATACAAGAGAGGCAATGCCAGCAAGATGGTGTTAGTACAAGGCCCTAGGCTCTCTCCTTCCCCAGTATGCTGAAACATAATGAACCAGCCACAATTCACAGACAAATTCCCTTTCTGAGAAATGCAGAAACTTAAGAAATGGTTCTTGCTCATCACGAAAGGAAAACCAGATTCAATCAAAGCTGGCAGAGAGATTTTGGACCCTTTCAGTGGAATTCTTACCTGCAAAATAATGCCAAATGAGCAGGAAGAAACCATCCAGCTCTAGTAATGAAAGGGCCTGGCTCGTACATTTAGTGCCCCAACTTTTCTGAAGTAACTCCCTAGAGAACTGGATTTTCTCTTGCCAGTTTTAAAGCTCTGAGGTAATCAGACTG
Source organism: Ctenodactylus gundi (assembly GCA_004027205.1). Lineage (NCBI taxonomy): Eukaryota > Metazoa > Chordata > Mammalia > Rodentia > Ctenodactylidae > Ctenodactylus > Ctenodactylus gundi. The sequence continues at coordinate 1,077,225 of PVKB01000076.1, forward strand.
CCTTGTCAACAATCCAGGGGAGAATGGACTGGTAGACACTACACAAATTGCTCTCAAGCTTAAACACAAAGAAAATAGGTGGAAAAAAATCTCATTCTTTCAGCACAAAGCAAGTACATAAACAATCCCAGATCTCGGTTTCCTTCTCTGGGACATGTCCAAGGTACTGGTATCTGTCTTGACATTTTAGAACTATAATGAGTTTGATAAAGTCTAGCCACCTAAGGAAAGTTAATGTGGTCATTTGGACTGGTAGATACCACAGATGCTCCCTTGTGCTCCACAAGGAGCTAGCAGATAAAATCTGTAACTGTCTGCCTCTCCCTGAGAAGAACTGACAGAAGCTCCCCCATAATCTCCAGTGAGGCCAGTTGGTGGGGACCTCCCCTACTCAAGGTCAGTCCAGGGCCACTGAGAGAGGAATCCACATAGGCTAATGCACAGCCATCAACACGGAAGGTCAAGAAAAATGGACCAAACAAAGCTATTCCAAGTAAGGAGCGAGATAAATCTCCAGAAACTGACCTAATTTGAATGGACTTGTATGGTTTACCTGACAAAGAATTCACAGTAACTATCAAAAGTCAAGAAAACAACCCAAAAGGAAAGTGAGAATTTCAATGAAATGGTTTTAAAAATATTTTAAAAGTACCTACTTGAAATCATGAAGCTGCAAAGGCAAAATAATGGAACTAAGAATGTCACAAGAGATCAGATGAGGCAGAAGAAAGGTTATGAATGCAAAGACTGGTCATGAGGAATTATTCAAAGAACTACAAAGGAAAGGAATTAAGAAAGTCTGAGGGACTTATGCCCAGCACTGAACTAATGAACATGCACGGTATGAGACTTCAAGAAGAGATAAGAGAGCACTAGAAAAATAATAGCTAAGTAGTTCCCGAATCTGGGGGAAAGAGAGACAACCAGATCCAAGAAACTCAAAGGGTACCAAATAAGGGGAACACAGAGACATCTGCACCAAGACACATTAGAGCCCAACTATGAAAAGCAAAAGACGAGAAAATTTTAAAAGCAATAAGAAAAAATTGCTACCTACTATAAAATTTCTGCAAGACTGAGCAGATTTCTCAGCAGATATCTTGCAGATCAGGAGGCACTGCTATAATGTATTTGGTACAGTATATTCAGAGGGCTGAAAGAAAAAAATCCTGCTGCCAAGAACACTACCCCGGAGAACCTGTTCTTAAAAAGTCAATGTGAGATTGTAGCTATAGCTCTGTGGCACAGCAGTTGCTTACTATGCCCTGGGTTCTATTTTCAGCAACAGACGCACACAAACTGTCTTAGACTAAAGCTCTAGAAGTTCATTACCACTCTACCTCCTTACAAGAAATTCTGATGGAAGCTTCTTAAGTTGAAACGTTACACAAAATGTTGACACAATAGTATAAGAAAATATGAAACTCTTTGTTAGAGGTAAATACAAGGGCAATTTCAATATACTATATATCACTGTAACTGTAGTGAGTACAGCATATTTAATTGTAGCATAAAAGTTAACAGACAAAACTGCCAAAAGTAATATAAAAATAAGATACGTAATTTGAGTAGATGTAAATTGTGACACCAATAACATAAAGTGAGAGTAGTTAAAGTGTATAATTTTTATTTTTGTACATAATTGAACCTGTTATTAACTCAAAATGGGCTATTTTACATAAAATATTTTACATAAACCCCAAGGCAAGCACAAAAAAAAAAAAAAAACAGAAATGTGCTCAAAGCCAGAGCCACTGAGTATAAGGCACCTCCAGCCAAAAGGCATGTGCCACAGTCAGAGGGTACAACCAGTACACAGCCTCTGTGGATGCCGACCACGTGACTGCACACGCAGGCGCAGGTGGGTCTTCCTGGTCCCGAGGGCTCCATATAAGAGCTCCTACTGTGTGCATCTGTACGCTGGCCCTCCTCCCTCTGAGGAGGTGGGAGGACCTGCTGCACAACGATGGCAGAATAGGACACAAAAGTCAATTCATAAAACATACCACCCGAACAGAAGAATAAAAACTACCTGCTGGTTTGGGTCCTCAGCCCCTCAAGGGCCCCAGCATAGGAAGACCTTATTTGTGCAAGGTCCATGGTAGTTACTACTTTGACTAAAACCTTTACCGTGAATCTAAAAAAAAATCACAACTTTCTCAAAAAATACAGGAAAAAGTATCTAATAAACTAAAATATACTTTTATAATAAAAACCCTCAATATTGTAGGAACAGAAAACACTTCAACAGGTTAAGTTCATATATAACAAACTCGTAACTAACACTTTACTTAAAAGTGAAAAACTAAAAGATTTTTTTTTTTCAGGACTGGGAATTGAACAAAGTCTTCCCTCTGAGCTATGTACTCATCCCCCCCCACCCTTTTTATTGTTTATCTGAGATAAAGTCTCAGTAATTTGCTAGAATTGCCCAAATCACAAGTTTGAGCTCTACCTTGTGATTCTCCTGCCTCAGCCTCCCAGAGTGCAGGGATTACAAGCCTGTGCCCCCAGGCTGGATAGATTGTTTTGTAAAAGGAGGAACAAGACAAGGATGTTGCCACTTGTGTCCGATGTAATATGGAAACCTTAGCAAAATCAGTTAGGCAAAGGGAAAAAACGAAAGAAAGGCATCTTAATCGGAATAATGGAAATCAAAATTGTCCCTCATTACAGGTGGTACAATCTTTTTGGTGGAAAATCCTAAAGACTTCATTAGAAATTATTATAATTACTAAATTTAGCGAAGTGCAGAAAACAAAATCAACACTCCAAAATCAGTGGTATTTAATTTATTAACAACAAAGTATTGAAAGAAAATTAGGAAAAGAATCTTATTTCCAATAACATCAAAAATAATACAGTACTTATAAATATGAGGTAAAATACTTATGTACTGAAAACTGCAAAAAAATACACAAACAATTGTAAAGACCTATCATGTTCATGAATTCATAGTGTCACTAAAATGCCTGTAACAGCAAAAGCATTTCAGACTGGATATAAAATGTATCATACTCCCAATAACGGTTCTGCAGAAATAGAAAAAAAAAGTTACAATTCCTATGAAACCACAGAAGACCACAAAGAGCTAATTCAATCTTGAAAAGGAACAAAACAGAATTACTGATTTCAGAATCAATCAAAACAGTATAGTAATGGCATAAAGATGATATATAGACCAATGACACTGAATAGAGAGCCCAAATAAAGTATACCTAAAAAATTGGACCAATGTTCAATCAAGTCTTTAAGAATACACAATCAGGATGAGTTTTTTTAATGATATATGGATAAATAGGCACATGCAAAATAACTATTTTTTGTCTTATATCATATACAAAAACCAACCCAAAATGGATTAAACACTTAAACAAGAGCCCTAGAATTGTAAAAAAAACTTCTAGAAGAATCCATAAAGGGAAAGCTGCTTGACACTGGTCTTGGCAATGGTTTTTTATTTTTTGGATATGATACCAAAATCAACAAAATCAAAAACAAGTAGCATGAAATCAAACTAAAAAGTTTATAATCAACAGAGTGAAAAGAAGAACCAAAGAATATTTATAGGCCATATACCTGATAGGGTGTTAATCTCTAAAATATATAAGGAACTTCTTCAACTCAGTGGAAAGGGGAGGAAAGCAGAGGAGAGATGGGAGGGCAGGGGAGGGGAGGGGAAGAGAAGGAGGGGAGAGAAAGGGAGGGGAAAGATAACCTAATTGCATAACTTGAAGACTGGCCAAGTACTTGAACAGCTGCTTCTTAAAGAGAACATGCAAACAGCCTACAGGTATATAAAGGGGCTTGCTATCACTGATGACCAAGAAAATGAAAACCAAAGATACAATGGCGCAACACCTCAAGCTCTTCCCTCCTTGGATATGCACATACTGATACACGGCAGGCAGGCCAGGTGCGGAGGAGAGAAGAAGGATGTGGAGAAACTTGACCCGTGCACACTGGAATGCAAAAGGGTGCAGACATCACAACAAACGGTGTACAATCCTCAAAAAAAATTATTCTGGAGATGGGTTCTTGTTCTGTATCCAAACTGGTCCTGAACAAACTATATAGTCCAGGTCTTGCCTTGAACTCACAGCAATCCTCCTGTCTCAGCGTCAAGCGCTAGGATTACTGGCATGTGCCAACACACACTGCTTACGCAGTGCTGGGGAACTGAACCCAGGACTTGGTACTTACTAGGCAAGTGCTATAACCACTGAGCTACACCCTTAGCCTCAACACTCAAAAAAATAAAAATAAAAACTACCATGTGATCTAACAATAATCTATTATAAAGACTTAAAGTCAAGATATAAAAAAGATATTAGCTGAGTATATCATAACATTACCCTTAATAGCCAAAACGTGGGTGCCACTTCCAGCCAATGTTCATCAACCGTGTATGCACTGAAATACTTATTATTTGGCCTTTTATACAAAGGAATTTCTGTAATATGTGACAATAAAGATGGATCTTGGGGACACTATGCCAAGTGGAACAAGCTCTTCGCAGAATGACAAATATCTCACAGTTCCACATCTACAAGGGACCCAAGATATTCAGATTTATGGACTCTGGAGTGGTTTTCAGAACCTGGGAAGAAAGGGTATTCGGAAATAACAAATCAGTTAAACAAGATCAATTAGTTCTAGAAATCTGCTGCACAATATTGTACTCACAGTTAAAAATACTGTATCTAAAAATTATTAAGAGAGTACATCTCATGTTAAGTATTTTTGTTACAAACATTACACTGTGCTGTTAGAAAACAGGAAATGGTTACTCTCAAGATGGAAGAATGTGGATAACACTCTGGTTCTTGAATTGAGTGCTGATTATATAAGTATTGTTTGTAAAACTTCATGGAGTTCTATATCTGCAGGTTTTTTTCAGGCATATGATACTTTAATATTTTTAAAGAGTATTCTTGGCATAATAAAATAAAATTTAGAATAAAATAAATGTTGGATAAGCAAAGATGTACAGTTTTAGAGAAATACATAGCGAGGCCTCGGGAGTACACAAAGACAGATGGCTAGCTCTCTATGTGAGCTCAAGGTGCACTCAGTGGTCCAGCCTGTGCTCGGCAGGTCCAAGGCCATGGGTCTAACCCCCCAGCACCAAATAAAACTCCACCACCTCCCATCTGCAGCCTCCTTTCTTTCTTCGTTTTCTGTGTTCAGGAGAAAGTGAAGTCAAGCTTTTTACTCTGACGATACATCTGGTTAACAGTCCCAATTACATTTATTTGCCCACTCTGAAATTTTACTATCCTCACAAATCATCTTGTGAAAACGCAGATTCTGACTCAACGGTTCTGAGTAGGAAACCAGAGGTAATGTTAATGCTGGTGGCCTGCAGACCCACACTTCTCAATTAATCTTTTCGTTGACAATACTGTTGCCTATTTACACACATTTATGAGAAACATGTGACGCTTGGATCATGAATTCACTGGAGAGGGACTAATGGAGGGTAAGCAACATACCCATCATCTTCAACTTTATCATTCCTTTTTGGTGAATCCACTCTAATTCCTCTCTTCTAAAGATCATGATATATATAGCGCATCATATTCATTATATGCATTATATTCACCCTGTTATTTGTCATAGAATGAGAACTTATTCCTCCTTCCCCTCCCCCATCGCGTGTGTGCGTGCGTGTGTGTGTGTGCACGTGTGTGCCTCCTCGTCATCGTAGTCCAGAATGGGCTCAAACTCACAATTCGCCTGCCCCTTAGAGTACTGGGACTACGATGTGCACCCCCACACCCAGCTCTTACTCCACCTGGGCCCACTCACCAACTCTTCGCCTTTCCCACTCCCTCCTATTCTCTTCGATCTCTGGCAACCACTCTTTGCTGCTCAACATCTACGAGATCAGCTTTTGCAAATCCCACTTATGGGTGAGATTGTACAGCATTTGTTCTTCTGTGCCTGGCTTGCTTAACTTACCATAATAGTCTCCAGACTCATCATATGGTCACAAGTTTAAAAAAAAAGTCACACTATTACAGCTTTTTAGATATGTACTTCCTACGACTGCTTTATCCATTCATCCGTCAGTGGACACTTCAGTTGATTCCATGTCCTGGATAGCGTGAGTAGTGCTACAATAAACCGGAGCACAGGTGTCTTTGCAACATACTGATTTCATTTCCTTTGGGTATACATGCAGCAGCAGGATTTCTGGATCATGTGATAGCTCTATTTTTAGTAGCAGATAAGCTACCATACCGTTTACTATCGTGGTTGTGCAAAGTTACATTCTATTATCGTTTAAACCTAAAATGTTCCCCAGTAGTCTCATGTACTGGGAGAGCAACTGACACATGAGGGCCTGTTCGCTTCAATACCCTACTCCAACGATGTCATGGCAGTGACTCTGGAAGGCCATGTTCTTGTCCCACCTTCCTCCCTTCTGTCTCTGCTCCCTGGCCACCATGGGGTCGACAGCTTTCCTCCACTGTGCTCTTCTGCCACTGCTACTTTGTCAGGAAAAACAGACGTTCCTTTTTTTGTCATATGAGTGTGACCCAATTTGTTTTTGCAAAGTCCCAGTCACTAAACAAAACCCTTTCCCAATTATCTTCTACTAATCTTACAAGAAAAAATAAATAAATAAAAAATACACAAACAAAACCAAACACTTCCCATTTCTCCAGCTGTACAGAATCAATGACGTTTTAAGTATGTAATCATGCCAGGTAGAGCTAACCAAGTTCTACAAATCATCCAGTCCTTATTATCCCAGAGCCAGGCTAGGGAGCTAAGAAGAAAGACGAAGGATCAATTCCACCCTTCAAGGTCTAACAACCACTGCCCAGCAGACGCTTGGCTCCATTTTGACCCTAGCTTTTTATTTCTCAAGCTGGCCTGGAAGACTAAGGGGCTTTACATACACACAAAACAGAGGCAGAAAAAAATACAATTCCACATATCTTAGAAGTGTTCATTTCTATCACCTTGTCCTATCTGCTTACAATATACTGTTTATCGGTTTATTTATATTTGTACAAGACACCCCATGATACACTTTAGTTCATACTCTCCTGATAGGAGAACTTAATATCTGGAAACATAACTCAGTAGCTTTCTTTCGCCCTAAAGATGTCTTAGGAAATATATTAAATTCTGAGTGTTGCAATGTTTCTATTTGTCAGAGCTACTTCTAAACTGAAAAACCATTCTTACCTTTGCCTTGCTGTCTCAACATGGGCAGAAATCCACCATATTACACACATCTTTAGCTCAGGAACCAAAAAAAAAAAAAAAAAAAAACCCTAAGGGCGGAAAACCTTTGGTTTTATTTGCACCTGTCTACCTTGATTTATACAGAATTGTGTCCCCTTCCACCACAACATTTTAGTAAGTGTTTACATATTAGCACTCTCCCAAGATTCAGCTGATATAGTTCTGTCTTGGAAGTAATTATACCTCAAGACAGTCCTACTCTCCACGGATACCCTCTGAGGAGGAAGCGGCAAAGTCCAACGGTTTACACAAGGTCAGAGCTCCTCTCTGTGGATTCCATGTGTAACCGCTGAGCTGCTGTTGCCACTACCTAAACATGGATCAATTATCACCTCACCCTAGGAAATATTCTAAGTGGTACCTTTGTTACAGAAAACAAAAAAGATCAAATTTGGGAAGCATATGATGTAAATTTGAAATATTTGCCTGAATACAAATTTTCTTGGATGAATAAGCACTCAGTAATGTGATATTTAATTCTGGATTAGATGCTGAGTTCACTGTTTTGATGTGTCGATGTTCAATCAATCGTCTTTTTCATAAATGCCACCATGCTGCAGAATGTAAGGTACAGAGGAACGAATGTGTGCATAGTTACTCGTCATGAGGAACATAAGACCCATGTTATGGTTTACAACTAAAATTCCCCACCAAGTCTCATGTGTTCAGAGACAGGGTTTTTGCTTCGGAAAGCAGCTGTCAGGACGTGCTACACTCATCCACTGATGAGTTCGTGACTCATACGCTGCAGGAGGTGGAGCCTGGTAGGCAGGAGTCACTGCGGGTGTGGCCTAGAAGCGCGCTTTCTTGTCCCTACTCATCCTTTCTCTGTGTCCTGGCCACCATGCTCCAGCAGCTCACCTGTATTGCCCCCTTCTGATCCAGCTACCCACAAGCTAAATCCTCTGGTGCTGCGACAGCCAAATAACCCTCTTCTCCTTTACACTGTTAGTAGCGGGTATTTTGTGTCAGGAATAGAAAGGGACTAATAATCAGCAATTGCATACAGCAGCTTCATAGGAATATCATCAGGGCACCTCCCCAGGAACTCTTACTCACACAAGCCCTGCGCTTAGGGGTTACAATCTTCTTCCCAGAACTCTTAATCATTTTCTCATTCAATTTCTGCTTTGTACATATAATCCAGTGTGGCAATGGAGCATGTGCTGGAGGCTTAAAGCCTTGGCTCAGAAGCCATCCTGGTTCTCACAGCCTCCCTCAGCCCCTAACTCCGGAGTACTCTAAGTCCCATCAAACCACCCATCCTATCCCCACACTTAATCCAGCTACAGCTCCACACCCAGCAGGGTCCTGGGCATATGCATGAAGAACTTTCAGGGCCGTGATGAACAGCACAAACGTTCCTGTCTTGTGAATGAGCAGAGCCATACTCCTTCTAGATTGGCACCTCCACAGCATAAGCAGGTATGTAGTGAGGTCTTAGCCATCCCTAATCCAGGTACCAAATGCATCCCAGCATAGAGATTGGAGTTCCTTGGGGTTTACTGGCCCATTGCTGGTTAAGGCAATGGCCTCAAAGGAAAGAGAGGTGGGTTTTTTCGACTGGTATGATGTAGTGAGAGGAATCTGGCAGCCAGTGGGCATGCCACAAATCACAATGTGGAGTCCCAGACTTCTAGGAGCATCTGCAGTGGAAGAATCCTACATTGGGTACCAAATCTAGAATACTATGACAGGTTGAGAGAGACTGAGGAAAAAGGGAGAGATTTTATATTTTTAGAGGCTTCAATGTCACATTTCAAAAACAAAACAAACAAAAAAAAAAAACACATTTCCATCTTGCAGTAGGCTGATCAAGTTGTATAACCAGTCTGACTGTGTGCTTTAACAAATGCTTCCAAAATTCATCTCTGGCATGTTGAATTCTTTGTCTAGTGACACAGAGAAAAGTCACAGATTAAGAATGTATGAAAAGAGTGATTCATTACTGGCTAATCAAGAGGATGTGGTCTGTAACTCAACCTCAGAAGACACAACCACAGTTTCTGAAACCACATTTGTAGCTTTTGATGAAATCAGTTGCAACTAAAGAAAGCACCACACAAACACATAATGGTGGCTTCTTTCATTAAATGTCCACAATTATGACTCCAAGTCTGTGTGAAGGAAAAGTCTTTGTGCTGACCACAGATACACTAATTTGTTGAGGCCGATTAGCCTGTTTTTTTTTTTTTTTATAACTGAAAAAAAGTTTTCATCAAAGGTACAGATTCAAGAAGGCCATGTTTCTAGAGTCTCATGGAAAAGAAATACTGCAGCAGCTTTGAAGAGTGGATGACAGATAGAGCAAGCGGCAGATTTACAGGAGATGCAAAAAGAACAGGAAAACATAACTCAGAATCCAAAGGAAGTAACACGGAAGAAATGTTGGCTGCCTCTAAAACAATGATAGCTAAGAAGGAAACAGCTCCTGAAGGCCATAAAGGATTAAAATGACAGTCCCTGTGACAATTACGGTGGCAGGCACTGTACTTTGTACTGCACTAAAGGAAAAGAGTCATGAGGAGGAAATAATGCATGGCAAAACTCTAATATGATGTGTTAAGATCAGAATCTAAGCCACATGAAAAAGCAGGCTGATTGGTCTGTAGCCATTGCATATGCACACATCATCCTGGGCATAAAGGACTTGGGACTGGGGAACAAACTTGGCAACACAGAAGAGAAGGAAAGGCCCTGCGGAGGACTTCAGGACTGAGCAGCTGCTGAGAAAAACAAAAATACTTTCAGAGACAGAAGTGTTCCCAGCTGTGAGCCACAGAGCTCAGCCTCCCACTCTCCGCCCCCCAACAACACAGTGGGTGATCTTCCACACATGAAGGACCCCTGGAGGGATGAGGCAGCACCTACATGAAGACAGGCTTTGTCCAAACGCACTCATGCCTCCAGCTGCTCCACTAACACATTCTCTTGGACCTAAAGCACTGACGCCTTGCCCGGAAGCTCTGCCTTCCTTCCCACTGCCAAGCCGCGCAGCTACAGGGACTCAGCACCCTAAGCCTTTCTTTTAAAGCACAATCACACACCCTTACAAGATCAAGTAGTGCAAGGAGACAGACCATAATCCTTTCTCTTTTCTCCTGAGTTCTTAAAATTCCCTTTAAAAGCACTGTTTAATCTAAACTGGCACTTTTAGCAGAGGATGGGAAGAGCCAGAGTACACTGACCAGATTGGTCATGCCAACTTTTGCCAGGGTTCATAATTCAACCAGAATTGAGATGTGGGCTAAGTGCAACAAGACGTATATTTAAACTACTAGTCACAGATAATCATCACAATGGGTATCAGGTGTGTGTCTGTGGATAGACCCCCATTTACAGACCAGTCTACAAAATTCAAGTAATAGCAAAGTACTAGTGTAATAAGGTATAGTTTGGTTTTTCTTCTCAGTTTTCTTTTATGATTTTAGGATTTTGTGTTGCATTTTACTGCACAAACTTTTAATTAAGGTTTTGGTTTGGTTTGTTATTTTTGGTGCTGGGGGACACTGCCTTCACACTGAGCTACAGCCCCGGCCCATTTTTCGGCTTTGATTTTGAGCCAGGGTCTCACTGAATTGTTCAGGCTGAGCTTGAACTTGGGAAGCTGCTGTCTCAGACTCTAACAGTGCTTCTTCTACTCCTGGCGAAACTTTTTTTTTTTTTTGATGTTTCTCAACTGTTTCTTTTCAAAGTCACCTGGAAACTGAGTTAATTGGGCAGTCAACATCAGTCTCTTACCTCAACCTCCCATTTCTTTGGGGGACATGAACACAAGGAAGTAAGATTCCCTCCTTACTCATTTCTTAATCTTGTGGGCACCCCCCCCCAAAAAAATTTTAAAGACCTAAAAGTCTGTTTTGCATTTTAAAAGCTGTATTTTCTGATAAATTTAGGAAAATTAAATGTTCTCTTATTTGAAGTAATCACCAACTGAACGCACTCTGATAGCTAATGGAAGGATAATGAGGGATTCTATTCGAGGTTGGCCACCTTCAGGGCGTGCCCTTTAACCGCACTGTCTAAGAGATGCTTTCTGAGTGCGGTACTGGGGATTGGGCCAGGAAGTCCTCCACCTCCGAACTACATCTCCAGCTCTTTTCATTTTTGAGACAGAAACTTCGTAAGATTTTCCTGGCTGGCCTAGAATGCACAACTGCCCTGCCTCAACCTCCCAAGTAGCTGGGGCTACACACCTGGGCCAGCGGCCTGGCTTCAATGCTATGCTGGTTCATGGAAGAAAGGCAATACTTAGCTCAGCCAGAATGTCCTACGGCAGAACATAACGTACAGCAGGGCTTCTGAACATTTTCGTATTCCAGGCTCTCTCTGTGCGTCTGGTAGGAATGGTATGAAGCTTTGTCAGAATATTCTAAGTACATAAACCAACATTTACAGGAATTTTTTGAGACAGGGTCTCGCTCTGTAAAACCAAGCTGTTTCTAAACTCCCTATGCACCACAGGCTGGCCTCAAACTCACAGCAATCCTCCTGCCTCAGGCTCCCAAGTGCTGAGATTATAGGCGTGCGCTACCATGTCCACCTTACATGATGCTGGGGGATCAAACTCAGGGCCTCGCTCTTACAAGGCAAGAACTCTAACCACTGTGCCATTCCTCCAACCCTGTAGGATTTTAAAGTATGTAATTTTACCAAAATACGGTAATTAATCTACCTCTAAAGTATTATAGAGTAGCACATTTATTTATTAATATATTATGAGAAAACTCAGGAAAGTGTCTAATAGTCACATGACTTTAAGATAGTAGTGAGCAAGAAAAAAATTCCAAATGCCACAACAAATGCGCCAAAGTGGCTTGAAGACATCTGCAATTTTCTTTAATTCAGGCTGGTTCTGAGCTCACTATGGAGCTCAGGCTGGCCTTGGACTCAAGGCATTCCTCCTGCCTCAGCCTCCCAGGGCTGGGATTGCAGGCCTGCGCTTATGCCCAGCTTATGTGGTGCTGGGGAAACAAACTCGGGTACTTATTGCGTGCTAGGCAACAGTTTTAACTGCTGAGCTATTCCTCCAGCACCAGGTATCTGTGATTTCTGGTGATGTCAAAAGCACAGATACTACTAATACATCCATGGTTGGTTTGGTTTTTTGGTGAGTTTCATTTTTGTTTCTTGCAATAGGGTCCAGGCTGCTCCTGAGCTTATTATGTTGGCCTGGCTGGCCTTGAACCCAAGGCCATCCTATTTCTCAGCCTACCCAATGCTGGGATTACAGTGTGCAGCATCAAGCCAAGCTCATCTTTTATTTAGTGCTACAGAATCAAACCCAGGGCCTTGCACACTCAAAGCAAGCACTTTAACCACTGAGCTACAGCCCTGGTCCTTATCCTTGGTTTTTGGTCTACATGTGCAATCAAAGGAAATGCTGATCTTCAGTTAGATGTAACTTCTTACTCCAAGCTCCTGGCCCTGAGTCGTCTATCCATGACCAGTCATCGGGTTCATGAAACAGGTTAAGAACCTCTTGAGTTAGTGGGACGTAAGAGCTTAAAGAAAAATGCAGTATTAGTTTACTTATTCTAATATTATGTCACTTATGGTACATTCCCCAGCACTTAAAAAATCGCACTGACATTAGTGCTAACATACATAATTGCTACTTTTAATATGAGTATAGAATTATGCTTTCTGCTCAAGCCTTGGAATTCTCGTTATGTTCATTACTTGGTGATTTGGAGAATCCATTACAATGAAATTGCCAAGCGTGTTGTACATGAAGCAGGTTCGTCCCAGAGCACCTCAAAGGATACGTTAAGTATGCGAAAGCTAACTCTCCAGTGGCCCCAACTCTAAGGCAGACCTGCAGCACAAACTCCATGGAAAATATTACAAGAAGGCATCCATGGAGCTGCTCCACTAGATCAAATCTGCTTCTAATTGCATGGTGTGTAATGTTTAGACTTTCCCAGATTAGCGGTTGATTTCTTGGCAAAACTCTGTAAACATCAAATATCAATACATTTGTCATCTATGGAGCAGCAGATTTCAAATACATACCAAGGGCAATTCCATTCTCATAAACACCAAGATGTTTTTCTTAAAGGAGCTCAGTTTTCAAACACAGTATATTATGATTTGCAATTTTCCATGCCTAAAAGCTACTAGCAGACTCCTAATTAAATACCTGATTCCTTTATTTTGCAAGGACCTTACCATAAATCTTAATGACAATTTCCATCCTCACTGTAGACCAGGCTACATTTTTAATCACGTTTGCTTGGTTTGATTTGAGAAGCAAACTGTTTCAGTGAACAATTGTTTAAAGAAGAAAATTTCAGTGTCGATCAGTTAGGTAACAGTACCATCTAGTGGAATCTCAGGCACAGCACAGGAAACTAACAATTGCTGAGCTCTGATCTGTGGAAAACTTGCTTTCTAAATTCTTTTATTAGTACTTGTGAAATATAATAACAATCAGCGTGAGAAGTTGGTGCGTTCACATATTGCATCTTAATGATTTTCACTCCCCTTCCCCCAGAAACCCCTCACCTACACACCCTGCCCTCACATCTCCTTTCCCTCGCAACAAAGTCTATCTTTCTACTTCCATCTCTCTTTTAGTTTGCTCTTTTTCTTTTTTAAGGTTTGGTTTTCTCCTATGAGAGAAACTATGCAACAGCACAAGTTGTAACAGCTAAATCTTGGAAGCAGCCTCTACGTCCATTACGGCTGAAAAGGAAAAAGAAGATGCAGTGTATTTATACAATGCGCAACTGCCATAAAGAAAGATAAATCTGAATTATTTGTAGGAAAATAGATGTACCTAGAGACCATCGCACTTAGTGAAAATAGGCTTTTTTTCAAATTCTGAATTTCCTATATTCTCAACAAAAATTTCCAGGCAAACATGCTTTAGGAAGCAACATTTTATTTTCTTTTAAAGAACTGACATGTCTATTCTGAGGGTATCAAGCAAACACATCATTAAGTCTTAATTCCTATTGTTAAAATTATAGTATAAAATACCCCCAGAAATGCAGTGTCCTAACATGCTTAACAGGATACTGAAATAAATGGTCAAATAAGGTTTCAGATATACTCATGGAACAACTGATCAATCACTGTGACATACCTTCTCCAGGAGACAATAAAGTATTAAGATAACTTCCATAATCGGAGGAGTTCAAAAATTAAAGGTGTCCCAAAGGTCACTGTATATATAAGGAAGTTAAAATATAAAATAAAGTATAATATAAAATTTGTTTGCTCAGGGTTAATTTTTCATATTTGAAGTAAAACTGTCATCAGAAAAAATTACACAAGCAATAAATTCAAAGTCATCATACAATGGAAAAAATGAACTTTTGGGGTCCTTTGTATTATTGGAAAGTCATATAAAAAATTAGAAGGGAGCATGAACAAATGAGTTTGTAAAGATACAGTGTCTGCAAGAGGACATGTGTAGTGTGCTGTGCAGTAGAATACCAGAGTATAGCTCTCTTGCTGAAGATGGAGTAAGGTCTCACAGTAACAGAAAACCAGACTCACAATGGCTTTAACAATAATACTTCACAGAACAAGCCCCAAGATGTCAGTAGTTTAAATCAGCAGTTAATTCAACAATTCAGTGATGGCTTCAAAAGTGAAGTATGGCTGGGCACGATGGTCCGCAACTTTAATCCTAGCTACTCAGAAGGCTGAGGCAGAGTACTACAAGTTCAAGGACAACCTAGGTAATCTAGTGAGATTTTATCTCAAAGGAGGCAAAGAAAGAGAAGCAGGAAGAAGAAAGAAGGGGAGGAAGAAGAAAAAGGGGAGAAAAACAGCGATGTCGGCAGAGCTGTGTGCCCTGGTAGAAGAGGGCATTTTACTACTGCTACTGTTCAGAATGCTGATACACAGTGACAAGGAAAAACAGATTAACTCTTAGTTTGTTTTATTACTATCTTAAATTCACTATGGACACCGTAATCCCTTACCTCTAATTATCCAGTATCCACTAGTAAAGAGAAAATGAATAAATGCAATTTTCTATTAAATTCAAGAACAAAGAAGAATGGGAGTAGCCACCACTAATTGCCACAAGCTATTTTATGCATCCTGCTGGACAGAAATACAAACCCCCCCAAAAAAAGATTTCCACAGCAATGGAGAGTCTTTTAAGGAGCCAATAGTGGTCCTCAAAGTCGCTTCCTGAAAGGTCCTCTTTTGCCCTTTGTGTTCACTGATGATGACAACAATGCCATCGTTGTTGTCATGATTGTTATTGTGTTCTTCTTGATTTTTTATTGTCAATTTTGTTTTTTGATACAGGATCTCACTTTGTAGCCCAGGCTGTCAATACGTCGCGCAGGATGGGCCCCAAATTCATGACCCTCCTGCCTCAGTTCCCAAGTGCTTAGGAGTACAGACATGCACCACCACCCCAGGTTCCCTCTGTCATCCTGGGCCTTGGCTCACATCCCTGTGACATTACACTGTACCCACTGTCCTCCTGACCACACAACATGTGCTGTAAAGAACTCCTTCGATGATACACATGTTTAGCAGCATTCTGCATCCACTCCGAATCCAACCACCAGTCACAACAGGAATTCTAACAATGGCTTTAGGACAAACAGCCATGAGGAGTACTGCAAACAAAACATTACACAGATTCAGATTCAAAATAAGGCTGTGAGCTACAGGTAACAGGTAGAAAAATGTACAAACAGATGAAGAGGAGGGGCCATAACTATTCTGTAGAGGACATTGTAAGGGAAAATGTATAAGATAGATAGATAGATAGATAGATAGATAGATAGATAGATAGATAGACACAGACAGACAGACAGACAGACAGACAGACAGACAGGGCCTTGCTCTGTAGCCCAGGCTGGTCCTGAACTCACTATGTAGCCCAGCTGGCCTTGGATTCAAGGCAGTCCTTGTGCCTCGGCCTCCTGAATGCTGGGACGACAGGCATGGCCCACCATGCCCAGCTTTATCTGGCGCTGGGGAATGGAACTCTGGGCCGTGCACGTGCTAGAGAAACCTTTTAACTGCTGGTGAATGCAGATGAATGAGAATGAAATAGGGTTTGTTTCAGAAAAGCAGTGCTTCAGGACACAACAAAAAAAACCAGGAAATTTCTATGACAACTAGATACTGACATAAATAAATTGATGGATGTTAGCTAAGACATCTGCAGCCTGAGTGTCTTGCACATTACTCACAACAGGGAAGAAATGGAAATAATAACCTCAGCACCCAGCACCTGAGGAATGTATAAAGAAAATGTCTTACACACGATAAAAAGCTATTCGGCCACTAAAAAGAATGAAATCTTGTCATTTGTGATATGGAATGAAACTATGGATCATTAGGTTAGATGAAATAAGACAGGAATGAAACTATGGATCATTAGGTTAGATGAAATAAGACAGGTACACATGGAAACTACCACAGGATCTCACTCATATGGGAAATACAAAAAAAAAAGTCTATGCATTCAAACTGAGAAAGAATGGTTGTTACAAAAGGCTGGGGTGGGAAGTGGGAAGATGGAGAAGGACTGATGAATAATTTAAGTTCCAAATAAAAAGAACCAAGTAGTGTGTTGTGAAGTAGGATGACTATAGATTGTGGTTGTGTACTAAACATTTGAAAAAGAGGAAAAAATTTTGAATGTTTTCACCATAAAGAAGTGGCCTACATTTGAGTAAATAGATATGTTTAAACTTACCACACAGTGTATAGTTGTATCAGAACCTCACATGGGACCCCACCAATATGGACAATTTTCATGTTTTATATATCAACTAAACATACATTGAGTCAAAAAATAAAAATTAAAACTAGGAGAAAATTGTGAATCTTTTCTTTGAAATTTTTATAAAATGTATCTATAAAATCATGCGTGCCTGGAAAAAAAGTGTTTCAAATAGTAAATTAGAAGAAATTTTTTTAGTTCAGTAGATTTGAACTAATAGATTTCCTTTTTCTCCTCCACACTGAAAGGAATCTGACCTATTAACTTTCAATCTCATCCGCACGGCAGCAAGGTTACACTACGGATTGAGTGAGCCCTTCTGTAGGGTGTGCGTACCCTGTACACTGGAGCAAGTGAATGCCGAACTACCAACTCCTGTCAGTAAGTAGCCGAATCACAGAGGCCCTGGCACAAGGTTTGAAAACTATGCTCTGGCATAGAAAGAATTACTTTCCTATTAGAGGATAACACTTTGATATTTCATGGATCCATAGAACAAGGCCAAATATGTTTGGGATGAGTATACAAACCATACTCATTCATATATTTTCATGGAATCTATCAGTATGCCTAAGCTTTTATACAGAAATTTGATAACCTTGATGAAAGTGACTGGGAGAGAATTAATTTCCTCTGTGGACCAGGGCTGTGAGGATGAGATGCACTAGGGGTCAAGGGTTGGCCAGCTTTGTCCCCTCTCTCTGAGATTCATTATCACAGCAACAGTGCATGGCTTACCTTCTGTACTTCCTGCGCAAGAGCTCACCACTTCTAAATGAATCAGTAGCAGGGCAAGGATGCTTGCCCCACTTCAGAGTGAAGAATGAAAAGAGAGATGATACGTGGATAGATGGACAGATGGGCAGATGCCAAATAGGCAGGACTTTTCTGGGATGGCAGTATAATGTCATTTCAAGAAAGCAGAACTTTGGTCTAGCCATAGCTTATATACTGATTACATAACCATAAACAAGGTAAAATCACTGTGGGACTCAGTCTCTGTTCTTACGTATCAAAGTTTGGTTCTCTCCAACATATATCTCACTGTATACACTCAAGGGATGACGAGATGAAACTCGTAATAAGTGATAGTAAAATGATTTTCTCTCCCAAAAGCCACACTGACCAATCATGTCTCCCAAACTCTAACTAAGGGCTCTCTGCTCAAGCGTGGCATCCCACAGCCAGACCGGGAATCATAAGGAATGGTACAAAATAACTGGATCAAGTCATATGCTTTAAATTAAGCAAGGTTTTGCACCAACTCAGGTCTATGGCTGGACACAGATTCTGATTCTAACCAAAGGCCTCAACCTCCTCTTAGTCTCTGTGACATAAAATTCCAACATGAGCCACTTTCTAACTTGCCAGGAGCCACTGCATCTTTCTTTCTTTCAGTTCCCTGTATACAAGAAAAAGTGCTTTGTAAAGTCACTTTTTTAAAAATGAATTACTAAGTGTAATATATTTTATTTTTTATATTGTTTACATAGCCTTTTATATTAATTATATACACAAAATGTTATTTCGATCTCAGAGCTCACATGACAAGATGAAAGGTACTGCTGTTAATGCCAAGAACAGGACCAGGAGTGGGGCACGGAGCATGGTGGTACACACCTGTAATCCTAGCACTCTGGGACACAGAGGCAGACAGATCACAAGTTCAATTCCAGCCTGAGATAATTAGCAACCTAGTGAGACCTTGTCTCAAAATGAAAAAATAAGAAAGGGCTGAGGATGTAGCTCAGTGTGAAGGCCCTGAGCTCAATCTCAGTATCTCACATATACACACACATATGAGCACACACACACACACACACACACACACACACACACACAGAGAGAGAGAGAGAAAGAGAGAGAGAGAGAGAGAATCTGATTTAAGGGTGACATTTCAAAAACCTATCACCAAGTTCATATTAGGGACTAGTTCTCTAGACAAGCTCAATCACTTAAAAATGAGTATTTCATTTGCAACCCACTGTGCGCAGGTCTCACTGGGACTATCACGTGACAGGGAGCAAGGCTCCCACACAGGGTCAGCCTGTGCTGCTCTCTCACTGTCTACCAGTACCCAGGAGCAAGAAAGGGCATGCTCTTACATCATGCAATAATGCCAGTCAAACACTATGAATACCAAAGGTTGCCATCATTTAGCGGCCATATTTTTTTCCTCCAGATTCTAGTCTTCAAAATGTCTGTCTTCACCAGCTGACTGGTGAAAATCTAAAGGAGTGCACAGATTGCTGAAAAGTTTCTAAGGCATGTATGTTGCTGGTCAGAGTTTCCAGGAATGTAATGTTTGGGGCTGAGCAGGATCCCTATGGAAAGTCAGAAGTTCATCCTGTACTACTAACAAGTTCGTCACATGCACTGCAAAACTTGGAGGCTTGAGACTCTTAGATCACTAGTTTTCCTTTAACACACAAGGGGTGGTTCCTGGACACTAGCCCATCTTACTTCTCAGGACAATACCTGGATAGTTGGTCAATGATTCTTATCGAGTCAATCTTCAGCTGCCAGTTACTCAGATGTTTAACTAGATGAGCCAGACACTATGAAATCCCTAACCTTAGCAATAAGAATTATGTCCACCACATAATAGCTTTAGCAAGGTTTCAAACTTATCTGCAAGGTATAATCAGAAAACATGATGTGTGTTCAAATTTACAACAAAACTCATTATAGTAGAAAACACATTACCATTAGTCCTCTCAAAATATTCCCCCTACAGCCAGGGGTGGTGATGCACACCTGTAATTCTAACTTCCTGGGAGTCTGAGGAAGGATTAGAAGAACCACTGAGCAAGAGCCTGGGCAACTTAGCAAACTTACCAAGACTCTGTCTCAAAATTGGGAAAAAAAAAAAAAGAAAAAACAAGTGTTAAGGAGGCAGCTCAGTGTAAAGGCCCTGGGTTCAATCCTCAATACCAAAAAAAAAAAAAAAAAAAAAAAAAAAAAAAAAAAAACCACCTGCTCCTAGCTCCAAATGCAATTATCTCATCAGCCCTGCCACTTTCCTGAAGAGTTCTGAAGTTCTCTTTCCTAAGTATCTTTAGTTGCACTGCCATAGTTACCTTGATGTCCTGATGTCAAAGCATCTACCTTCCATGATCATTTTGACTTTACAGAAGAGCCAGAAGTCACAGAAGTCACATGGTGCCAGATCTAGTAACTAATGTGGCTACAGACTCACCATCAATGTTTTTAGAAGCCTGCCTTTTTACTGGCTGGCACTCAGCTGCAGGATTCACCGTATTTTTAATCACATATTGTACATCCTCAAAAAACAAGATTCCAGAACTATTTCAGAAAGTGGCACACATGATGGAGTAATTGTGTTCAAAGGGAAAGGGAGTATTTTTAGGGGGAGTAATAGTAATATGTTTTTTAATCATTTCTCTTTAAGACCTTGTGGGGATACAGTCTGCAGTCTCTAGTAGGAGATTCCTCCTGACTCAGTGAAAACAAGAAAGTTTCTTTTACTTCTTGTAAATTCTGGGGGAAGACTGTCATGAATGTCAAAGCCAAGAGAAAGAACCTCCAGGCTGCTCCCAGAGGATGAAAAACTGATTTCCCTACCTTAAGATAATCCAGTCAAAGGTCTCTTATTAGGGAGCTGCTAAAGTTAGTGGCTGAGACAGATCACCTGCAAGATGTACTAAAATGCTTCCCCTAAGCATAAGCCTTGGTTTTCCCTGGGTTGGGAGAAAAAAAACCAAGTTGGTCCGTCTCATCTGTGAGACAGTTCCACAAGTCCACCTGAGTGGGTCATTTTTTTAATTCCCAGTGTATCAATCCAGACCCTGGACTGACCAAGCAGCTCATGTCATGTTGGCTGTGTACAAGGTATTGTGTCCTTCCCTTGTCTGTCTCACCCTATCCAGTAGTGGAAAAACTCAAGAAAGATTTAATGTTGTCACAACAAGCAGTTCCCTGAACATGAATGGCAACCTAAGCCCATGAAGTCACATGTAGACCATGTGGATGCAGGAGCCTTCAAAGAAAGCATTAGTACGTCCACCACCACGAACCAGGCTATTACATACATGCTAATGCTAATAATAGTAATAATACCTTTATAAATAATGGGTGCCTATGTGCAGGGCTGTGCCCTCGCCTCTGGACCTGAACTCCTGAAAACTTTAAAGAAAGTTATAATTATAATGATAATTATTTGGGGGGAAAAGTAAAAGCCTCTGTTGCGTATATGTGTGCAGGCATGTGTGTGTGTGTGTCTCTCTCAAATCAAAGTACACATCTCTTTCCAAAAAATCAAATTGTCAGTGTAAAGACAGTCACCTGGCACTCCTAACTATGTTGCTTTTATATAAACAGTAAATGACAGGCAAACAGCAAATGTTTGTTAATCAAGTGCAGAAGCATCTCAAGAAATATTTTTTGCTTTTTACTTATTAATATATTATCTTAATTTCCAGGTTGTTTTATTGTTTTCTTAGCCTCTTGATTAGCTTATTTATTCATTTTAAGTTTTCAAAGCATTTGATAGTATGAATTATCTCCTATGTACAGCTTTAGACATACTACCTAATATCATTCAGTGTTAGTTTTTCAATATACATACTTCTAATATTTATAGGGTTTGGGTAGAATATTAACAGCAAGTCGAATATTTTTGACCCCAGTTCAAAGACTTACTATACAATGCAATGTATATGTATGTATATGTATATATACACATACAATTTTTAACCTTTCTTTTGAATTAACTATATTAAATTAGATAAAGTTATATTTAAGTGTAAAGTGTCATAACAAGTCTAGGAATGTCTGAGTCCTGATCACTAAATCTTACTTTTTTGAGAAAGTTTCTGATCACCACTGATTTTTCATCATCATCTACGTCAATTCATAAAAGCAGATCTTGACACATACGGGACAGAATCTCTACAGAGTATAACATGACTGGTTTTCTGCAAAGTGAATTATTAAACCGAAGAACAAAGCAATCAGACAGAGTAATGCCTCAGTCCCTCAGGCAGTGTTCTTCACCGCTGTGGTTGGCTTCGCCATTGCCTTTGACCTGACAGCAGTGTGACAAATGTCATCCATTATTTATAAGTCAGTCACACGATGGACCCAAAGAGAGTTCTTTGTCACAGGCCCCCACTTTCTAGCTCCACTGCATTTAGCTTATGAGTGTGGTGCAAAGCACAGTCCTAGCCATTCCAGGACTGCGGAGACGGCTCTGCCAACCTTATTCCACAACTTTTCACTCTTCAGCACCAGGGCACAGCTCTTTAGAAAGGATACCTGGACAAAAGAGCCTCCAAACTCCACTCAGTGAGTAAAATCTATTGCTTGTCTGTGGTGCTAAGGATGGAACCCAAGGTTCAGGTATTCTAGGCAAGTGCTGCAAAGTCAACAGGTAAGTTTTAACAATACTCCACAGATAAGAAAAATACTGAGATTTTACTACTGACATTATACTGGCAGGATGGGCTGTGTTTCTCAATAAATCTCCTTTTAAACAGTATGTTAGAGTCCAAATAACATCCTGACTTAATGGTTAAATTAGTGAGGTAAAACTGTCATGCCAGGTAGTGACACATGAATAAATAATGCTAGCAAATAGATAGATAGATAGATAGATAGATAGATAAAGATACAACATACACACATAACCACAGGACCCTAGCGGGGTGTCCACTCAATGAAGTCTAAAAATATTTAGCAAAGGAAAAGTTTCACAATCCTCAGGTCAATTCTCAAATAATTTCCATTGGAGTTCCAAAAATACTTCTTCTTCTATTAAAATATTAGCTCACTCTCTCAAAGTAGCTGCTAAAACATGTGGTTAAGGTTTCCAACTACTGAGATGTGTAACTTGACACAGGGTGTCCTTGGCACCCATCCCCACCGTGCCTCACCTCTGGCTTGGTCAGGGGCTGGGCAGGAAGTATTCGGTGTCATCCAGTGCTGCAGTAGACTAGACTGTAGCACAATTCCTAACCTGGCAATCACAGTCTACTAGGGCCTACTCATGTCTGTGACACTTTACAGAAATGTACAAAATTAAGATAAGCATGACGATCATGAGTTCAATGCCAGCCGGGGCTACACAGCAAGAACCAATAAGAAAGAAAATGAAAAAGTGCATGCATACACACACACACACACACACACACACGTACATATAACATGAAGAATTAGCTCATGCACAAATAGTCAAAACTTTTCAAAGCCCTTTAATTACTTATCTCATCAGTTAGGCACAGTATTACAAACCACTAAAAGATAAAGGGTCAAAAATGGTATCTAAGAAAAAAATCCAAATTTTCTGCAACTCATGTTTAGCTGGTAACTTCTTTATAGCCACATTTGGTGTTCAAATGTAGGTGTGGCTTTGAGATAATAAAGTCTCAAAAGACAATATACAAGCTAATAAAATACGTACTTAAAAAACAATATTTCATCAGGAAGGAGCTCAAAAATAGTCACTTTTCATGTAATTATTTTTTTCTCAGATTATGAGTAATCGATGATATTGCTAGAGGAAACTTGAACTCAGTTAAATACAACGTGTGATGGTTAAGCTTAATTGTGAATTTGACTGGCTTGGGAGCTGCCTAAGGAATTAATAATTTACAGCACACTCCAGGGCTTGTCTGGGTAGGTCATGGAGGTGTGGCCTTGTATCCTGTATCTCGGCCTTGGCCTCTTCCTCTCTGATAACATTCTTCTGCTCTGCTTCCTGACTGGGATGCACTAAGCAGCTTTTGCCTATCATGGTCTTCCACCATGATGTTTTTGCCTTGGAGACAGTCAACCACGGACTGAATCCTCTGAAACCACTAGGTAATAAACCTCTCGTCCTCTAAGTTATGAATGTTGGTAACTTTTCCCGGTAATGAGAAAGCTGAATAATACAGGATACTACCTGTAATTCTGCTGAGAAATTACTACTAAGAGTAATTAAGGTGTAATATCATTCAGTCTTAAAAGAATGAAATTCTGTTATTTGTAGCAACATCAATGGAATTCAAGGACATTATATTAAGTGAAGTAGGATAAACACAGAAAAGCAAATACTACATTCTAACTTCTATGTAGAACCTAAAAAGTTGGTCTCAAATAAGTCGGGAGTAATATAGTAGTGGCCAGAGTCTGTGGAAAGTGTGGGGCAGGGGGAATGGAGAAAATATGGTTAGTGTACAGAGGTATGGCTGCAGCTGAACATTAAGAATAACTTCTAATGGCCTGTAGCACAGAAGGATACAACCGATGCAGGACCCAATAGGGTATGATGGATAAAATGTGAGCATTTACCAATAGCTAGTAGAGAGGGTTGCGGATTTTCCCTACACAAAGAAGTGATAAATGTCTGAGGTGATGCATACACCAAATACCCTAATATGATCACCTGACATTGTCCACGTGTACTGAAGTGCCAGGCTGTACCCCAAAAATACATGCAATTACTGTGTCGGTTAAAAGTAAAAAAAAAAAAAAGGTATTAAAAACAAGGGTAGAAGCTACCATATTGAGTTCATTTTTTACCAAAGATACTAATATCCATTTGCTCTCTCATAAACCCTGACACCTCCCCAGTGAAGTTACTGTTCCCCTCTCTAAGCAGAGGAAGAAGATGCTCAAGAAGATTAAGTGGTCTGCCCAAACTGTAAGACTCAGAAAACAGCAAAGCCAGTGTCCAGTAAAGGACACCCAGATCCAAAGCAGTACTTCCCAGTCTGGTTTAAAAGCAGGGACATTACAAATATTGTCCAAAGTGTCACTTATGATAGATGACATTCACGTAGGGGACACTTTCCCATGAGAGTCTAAAAGATTTGAAGAAACACAAAAATAAGTTCAAGAAACTGAAACAAATGGTGTCAGAGACAAGACATCAAGATGTGATAATTAATCTTTGGAACACTGCCCCATGACACGCCAGCCACTCACTCCAGAGGCAGCAAACTTAATATAGGACCTAGGCTGTAATTAATTTTAGATACTAGATAATAAGCACCATCTTTCTTCCCACTCAAATATGCATTGCAGAATACAGAAGCATGCAAATGACCATAGGATAGGTACATCAGATTCATCCTAATTTATCATTAATTTTTAAATAAAATCACTTGTGAGCTCTAGTAATTTAATAGTAAAAATCAATTTCTCATGACACACTTTATATCTAATTGTGATGTATCTCCCTGTCAACACTGCAGTTAGGAACAATTCATGTGGCATACAGTAAATATTCAAATTTTAATTCCATTTTGTGAAAGTTATACTTTAATCAAATTAATATGAATACTCAAATCAGGGATGTAAGTGAAAGATTTTTTCCTTGAGCTAAACTCAAGTCAGTTTCTTTGGAATGCTCCTGCTGCCTGGATGTGACCTTGTGACCTTTAGTGTCCTTCCTTGAAGAGTTAGAGCCTAGCCAGAAGAATGTGGCCATTTTGTCCAGAATCTTCCATCTGAGATATCTGACAACCTTCAATATCTGATTAGGTTTGTCATCCTTGAGATGAAGTCTGGTCACCCTGACTGCCCTCCAGCAAGACACCTATTAAGTCCTGTTGGCCACAATTACCCGTATCACTAGCATTTCCTCTTAGTGACTTTCCATCCATTCTGTTGACCTCCATTCTGTTGCTTAGCTATAAATTCCCACTTTTTCCTTGTTATACCCAGAGTTGATTTCAATCTTTCCTTCTTACTGCCCAATCCTACTGCCATAGTCTTTATAACTATCAAAATGTTCTAAGTAAAGTCTTCCTTGCTTTCTTTAACATGTATTTTTTCTTTGATGTGAAAAAGGAAGAGAAATGAAGGAAAAACTAAGTATGTAATATAATCTAATCAACAGACCAACACGTCCAGAAACCAGAAGCTCACTAACTCCTTAGGAGACCTATAGAAACTTACTTCTTAAATTGAATAAAAACCCATTTCACCAAAACTGCCACCTACCCATAGAGAACTGTTTCACTACTTACAAGTGACAGTTCTAAAAATATTTGAGGAGAATTAATATTTTTTCTCTCTAGGCTAAATAATGCCATTTATTTTAACTACTTCTCCCACAGTATCATATTTTAATCACTCTTCTTCTTACTTCTTTATTTTTCTTGCCCTTATTTCCTTTCCTTGAGGCTTCTTCCACGTTCCTGAACATGGTCACTGAGCACACCACCTTCTATAACCTCAGTGAAGTGGCCTTGACATTCTACTACTATGAAAAAAAAAAACTCATAACTGTCCCTCTGCTACCTTTTAACCTTTAAATGTCAATAC
The DNA here is from genome assembly GCA_004027205.1 of Ctenodactylus gundi. NCBI lineage: Eukaryota > Metazoa > Chordata > Mammalia > Rodentia > Ctenodactylidae > Ctenodactylus > Ctenodactylus gundi. The sequence continues at coordinate 1,103,470 of PVKB01000076.1, forward strand.
TGCTGCTCTCATCCTAAAGAGGTTCTTAACCAGTATTCTGGGAAGCCCAGAATTCAACTGACATGCGTAGGGTAAAGCCAGGGTTAGTAACAGAAATCACTCACATACGTCCCTTCAACCAAAGAAGCTGGGCTTTCATCCATTCTGTACCCTGCTTCTGCACAGATTTTCACTGGGAAGTCCATCTGGTAAGCAAAATTATGTTCAAGTTTGCTGCTGTTGGTATAGCGCAGCAGTTAGAGCACTTGCCCAGCAAGCACAAGGCCCTGGGTTCAACTTCCCAGCATCATATAATCCAAGTATGATGGTGCGCTCCTGTAATTCCAGCACCTTAGAGGCTGAGGAAGGAGGATTACCATGTGCTTGAGGCCAGCCTGGGCTACACAGTGAGTTCAGGATCAGCCCGGACTATAGAGCAAGACTCTGACTCAAAAAATTAAAATTAAAATACATAAATTTGGAATAGCATCACTGTAGAACAAAGGTAAAATAGTAGGATGTCCAGAAGACAGTAGGAATTTAAGGAACTAAAGAAATTGCCTTAGATCTATTCACATAAGAATGCCTTGACCCAGAAAGCCAGCTTTGAAGCCATTCATCAATGTGAGATCATTGGAACAGTTGTCCTTCATAACATCATCAAGCACATACTCCCACAAAGATGAACTCCTGTCTGGCAATAACTGGCGTAACTGCCACTGGATGCACAGACGCTAAGTCCATGGTACACAGAAAGTGACTATTCCAAAATTTAGATATTATGCTATACTTCCATTCCTGCTGGATGATGTAACAGCCAACAGCTAGTTACTTGGGCAAGGATGCGGTCATTATATGGAGGCATAATTAAGCCCTATGCCCATGAAAGGATTTAAGAAATTCGTGCTCAGTCAGGCACCGTGGCACAGGCCTATATTTCCAGCACTCCATGAGGATGAGGCAGGAGTATCCCAAGTTTGGGCCCAATCTGGGCAACCTAGTGAGACACTGTCTTAAAACCAAAACTAAACCAAAAAAAAAAAAAAATTCAAAACTAAAAAACTTGGGTGAAGACATTGCTCAGTGTAAAGGGCATGGACTTGATCCCAGAACTAGAGAAAGAAAAAAAAAGAGAGAGAGACAGAGAGCAAGAAGACAGGCATAATCGATTAATAATAGAAGCCCCAAGGAAGCTGTAAAGAACACAGAGGCAGGCATTATTCGGAAACATCATCAAACAACTGGCCACGAGCAGAACCCTCCATCAGTAGTCTCAAATCTCCCTAGGTGATTTTAATATGTAATCAGTGCTGAGACACTCTCATTTAAAATAAGACCAAATGAACTTTATTTAAATAGAACCATTTTGTTCAGGTATAGAAAAGCAGAGAAGCCAATGGCGGAAATGACTAAGGATTAAAGGAGGCTACAGAGCAATCATTTTGCATGAGCCTTCCCCACTAGACTAGACATACTGAATGCAGGAAATAAAAGTAGGCTGCAGTCAAGTCTCTCTCAGGCTTCAGAATGATGCAGGTGAATAACGGAAGCTTCAGTACTCTCAATGTGTGCTTTGGAAAGATTTCTCTTTTTTTCTTTATTTTTTTCCCTTTTCTTTTTTTAAGACAGAGTCTCACTCTGTAGCCCAGTCTGGTCCTGAGCTCACTATGTAGCCCAGGCTGGCCTCAAACTCAAGGTAATCCTACTGGTTTAGCCTCCCAAGTGCTGGAAATACAGCTGTGTGCCATCACGCTCAGCTTCATGTGAGGCTGGGGAACAGAATCCAGGGCTTTGAGCTAGCTAGGCAGCACTTTAACCCCTGAGCTGCTCCTCCTGCCCTCTTGGAAAGATTTCAAAGCCATCAACTGCAGGCACAGACAACAAGCAGACCATAACCACTGGGCCTTACACCAAGTGGTTTCTTTATGTACTGTTGAACCAAATAAGGCCTTAAGTCCAGGGAGATGAAGAAAAGGGGGAACCGGAACAGACTAGATCATCCAAACTTTTCTCTGGATCATACCATCCACTAATTCTATATCCTCCTAACTTTTTAAATAATATTTGTTGACCTCTTACATATTAGATTAGACATAATGGGATGTGAGGGTGATCTGGCTTTGACATCTGTCACTCTATTGATCACCAGTGTTGATTCAGCCAATCTGGCTGTCTAGATGCATGCCCCGCCCTCCTTCACCACTCCATGTGTATCGCTCCCTAAGCTATGTGCATGGTTGAAGAGGACACCTTCCCCTCTAGACTAAACATACTGAATGTGGGGAACAAAGAAATGAAAATCGGGATGAGGGTATAGTTCAGTGGTAAGAGTGACTGCCTAGCAGGTGTGAAGCCCTTAGTTCAATCCCCGGTGCCACATGCATGAATAAAAATAAAAAATTATCCTTCTCGCCTGGGACATGATCTCCTGCAGATGAGCTGAGAAGTCTCACAGCTTTCACTTTCTTGTTTACTGAAGTGTTTGATACAGTAGATTACACTCCATCTGGCAGCTTCCCCATCTCAGACTCACACTGTAACCCACAGTCTCTTCCTTTCCCTCCAAAGCTAAAGTGTAAACAGCCACCATGAAACCCCCAACCACGAGACCCACTCACTCGATCCTCAGTCAAGGTCTAAGAGGCCACAGTACTTCTTTTCATACTCTATGTGTATGAGTGGCCAATAATGTCTTATTATTGTGTTTAGCCCATCTCCAGAATTAGGCATTCCCAGCATTTTCTTTCCCTCTAGGAATTCTTGCCTCTCAGAATTCTTGGGATTCTTTGCCCTGCTTAGTGCTTCCTGTACCTTCTTCCAATCTGCTCCCTTTCTCCACATTCTGAAATTTTGCTGCCTTCTACCCAGCTGATGCTTTTTCCATAAATTTACTTTCCCCCTCTGTCATCTTATTTGTTGCCACATACATTACCACTCATTATCTTCTGACTTCAAAATCAATATCCTCGATTTCTGGACAAGATGGTGGCCAAGTAGGCAACCTGCTCAATGGCTCCCTGCAGGCTCACCCAGAAGTCAAAATACAGTTAAAAACTCAACTTGGCTTAGAGAAGAAGGAGAGCTCCAGGAACTGAAAGGAGGCCACAGGAATACTGAAAACCCTGCAGAAACATCGAAGCTGAGGAATACGCCATCCTGGGAAGCTGCCCCAGGACACCTGGAAAGGGCTGTGAGCAGAGCAATCATCAGCCCATAGCCACAGGGGTGGCTAGGAGTGCCTCCACAACATAATTACCAGACAGACAACAGAACACATAAAGAAACACCTGAGGCCCCAGCAGCTAATATCATGGGCCCTGAAATAGTCGGACTTACAGGAAATTAAATCAAAACCCACATGGACCAAACAGCCAATCAAATGAAACAAGACATACTTAAACAAATGCAAGAAATGATTAGGGGGCTTAAAAAGGAATTTACTAAATAAATAAGGGTCCTAACTAATACAAAGTTTACTGACTTTATAGAAGGCACAAGTAAAAACCCGGCTGAGATAACTAAGGCAAAGTAAGAAATGAAGGAACATTTGGGTAGAGAAGTGTAAAATTAGAAAAAAAAAATCTACCTGCATTTGAGGATATGAAAGAGGTAAGAGCAGCACCACAGAACTCAGAGGAAAAGAAACATCCAAGAAGAAAGTATCACAAAAAGAAAAAAGAAAGAAGCAACACCAGAAAAACAAGACAATGACAGGAATCAGTAAAAATCTTAACAACAATTATTCTCAATGCTCAGAGTCTTCACGCACCAGTCAAAAGACACAGCCTGGTAGACTGAATCAAAAACACAAACTCAACCATTTGTTGTCTGCAAGAGACACCCTTCACCCACAAAGGGGCACACTGGCTGACGATAAAAGAATAGAAATTAAACAGCATGCTATCAGAGTCCACAAACAAGCAGGAGTACTATTGTACTTTTCTAGGACACAGCAAATTTCAACCAAAATAGACCCTAAGAGACAAAGATGGACACTATATACCTAGTAAAATGAAGAATCTTAGGGGAAGAACTCACAACTATACATATATATGCACCCAATTACACAAAGCAGAAATGCCTGGATGTGAAAAGTCAAACAGACCCCAATATAATCATAATGTGGAATTTCAATACACTCCTCTCACAAACAGGATGACACTGGAGGCACACCTTAGCGGTTAGAGTGGTTGCCTACCAAGTACCAAGACTTGGGCTCGATTTCTCAGGACCACATACTAGCGGAGTGTGGTAATGCATATCTGTGATCCTAACACTTGGGAGGCAGAGGCAAGAGGATTGTCATGAGTTCAAGGCCAGTATGGACTACATAACCAGCCTGGACTACAGAGCAAGACTGTGTCAGAAGGGAAAAGGGAAAAGGGATTGAAGAAATAGCTCAGTGGTTAAATGCTTCCCTAGGAAGCTCAAGGTTCTGGGTTCAATTCCCCAGCACCACATAAGCTAAGCATACTGGCACATGCCTGTAATCCCAGCACTCATGGGGCTAAGGTCAGGCAGAGGCCAGGCTGGGCTTCACAGTGAGTTCAGGACCAGCCTAGACTACAGAGTGAGACCCTGCCCCCATCAAAAAAAAAAAAAATGCCAACCAGACCAAAAAAATAAACAAATACATCAACAAAGACACATCAGAGTTAAATCACACCATGGAACAAACGGATTTAATGGGTATCTACAAAATGTTCTATCCAACATCAACAAAATACACCTTTTTCTCAGTAGCACATGGGACTTTTTCCAAAATACATCATATCCTTGAACATAAGACATGCTTAAATAAACATAAAAAATTAAAATCATTCCATGCATACTTTCAGATTATAGTGGAATGAAACTAAAAGCCAACAGCAAAAGAAACTCCAGAATCTACACAAATACATGGAGATTAAAGAATACATTATTAAACAGAGATGGATCACAAGAGAAACCAGAAAAGAAATCAAAAACTTTCTAAAGCCAAATGAGAATAGTAGCACATCACACTAGAACCTATAAGACACAATGAAAGCAGTACTACAAGGGAAATTTATAACTATGAATAAACATATGAAAGAAACAGAGCAATCTCAAATAATCTAATGATGCAGCTCAACATCCTACAGAAACAAGAACAAGTCAATTTCAAAAACAGTACAAGGACAGAAATTTTAAGCATCAGAAGACAAACTAATGAAATTGAAACTAGAAAAATATATAAAAGATCAGTGAATCAAGAGTTAGTTCTTTGAAAGATAAATAAGATTGATAAACTAGCCATACTCACCAAAAGAAGAAAAAAAATTACAATGCAACTAGAAACTAAAAAGTAAATTACATTAGACACCAGTGAAAACCAAATTATAAGAAACTATTTTGAAAACTTACATTCCAATAAATTTGAGAACACGGAAGAAATGGATAAATTCCTATACATATATGATATACCAAAACTGAACCAATAAAATACAAAAACCTAAAGCCTTAAATAGACAATCACCAGGGATTAAATTGAGGCTGTCATAACGGATCTAGCAACAAGAAATAGCTCAGGACCTGATGGATTCACCACAGAATTCTATCAGAACTTCAGAGAAGAGTTAGTGCCAATGATTCTCAAACTTTCCTATGAAATTGAAAGAGAAGGAACACTGCAAAATTCCTTCCTGGAAGCTATTATCACCTTGATCTCCAAACCAGATGAAGACCCAACAAAGAAAACTACACGCCAATTTCCTTAATAAATATAGATGCAAAAATCCTTAGCAAACCACTTGCAAACAGAATGCCAAAAATTATTAAAAGGATCATATACCAGGCCAAGGATGTAGCTCAGTGGTGCAGCACCTACTTGGCACAAGCAAGGCCCTGGGTTCAATCTCCAGTTCCAAATCGAAAAAAAAGACCAAAAAAAAAAAAAAGGGGGTCATATACCATGATCAAGTCAGCTTCATCCTGGGGATGCATAGAAAAATCAATTACTGTATGCCTTAATTACTTTTTCATTGCTGTGACTCAACACTCAACATCCAGAAATTTCGGGGAGGAAAGGTTTATCGGCATTCACAGTTTCAGAAGGTCACAGTCCACACAGAGGTGGCCAGCAGAAATGGAAGTACACAGCCGAAGCAGAGGTGAAGGCAGTTCCTCACGACATCACAAACAGGAAACCAAGTCCCATTAAGTCCAGTCTCTCCCCAGAGAAAAAAGTTGTAACAATCTTCCTTCTTCCTTTACATACATAGTTCAAGTTCCCAGCTGGGTCTTCCACATCCTGGTGGGTGTTCTTTCCTCATTCACTGACTCATAAATCACTCAAACTCTAATCCAGGCTGGTTTCTCGCTGCCTAATGCAAGCTGGTTCCTAACTATTTTGAAAACTTACATTCCAATAAACTTGAGAACAGAGATGGATCTAGGCATGGTTCCTGATCGCCTCAAACTGACATAATCTCTCCAATGGTCACACTGTAATATGACAAAAATCACGTATCTCAATAAACACAAAAAAAGCCTGACAAAATACAACATCCTTTCATAATGAAAATTCTGATAAAAATACGTATAGAAGGATCTTACCTCAAGCTGATAAAAGCAATTTAAGATAAGCCTACTGCCAACATTTTTTTTTTTTTTTTTTTTTTGAGACAGGATCTCACTCCGTACCCCAGGCTGATCCTGACCTCACCAAGGAGCCCAGACTGGCCTTGGACTACCGAGAAAAACCTTATCTCAAAAAATACACACACACACTGTGTACTGTGGTACATGCCTGTAATCCCAGCTACCCAGGAGGCTGAGGAAGATTATGAGTTAAAGGTATTCCTTAGCTTTTTTTATTGTTATTACTAAATGTAGCTCAGTGAAAAATCAATCCCCAGTAGCTCAAAAAAGAAAACAGAAATATGGAAAGAGAATGTCATTTCATACTGTTTTGATTAAAATTCTGTTAAGATGGCATTTCAAAACTTCAGCTTTAACAGCTGTTATAAAACTATATAACTATGAAATTGAATATTTCAATCAAATATACATACATTTTACAAGGTTTGTATCTTTTTAATGATTAAAAGAATGAAAGGTCAATCAGATGCTTTTCTTATGACAGAATTTAATCCTGTGCTATTTTTTGTTTTTGTGTCACAATACCCACATACACAAATTAGAGCAGGAAAAGTTTATTTTAGCTCATAGTTTCAGAAGGCCATAGTCCATTCTTGGGCTGCTGGCCATGGTGGAAACACATGGCAGAAGCGGAGGTGAACACAGCTCCTCACAGCCTTGCGAAGAGGAAGCCAAGTCCCAGAAGGAAGGAAGTAGCATACATCCTTCTAGGTCCCAGTGATCCACCTCTTCTGGGTCCAGCCACAGTGTTCCAGCTCTTCCAGGTTTTAGCCCCTAATCCACCACATACCTGTAATCTATGACCTACCACACAGCCTGTCTCCCCAACACACCTATAATCCACCACACACCCATAATCCACCCCTCCAGACCAGACCTGTAACTCCTAACAACACAAATAATCTACAACATCCAAATACAAGAGCCTCTGAGGGACATTCCAGATCCAAACTGAAGTACTGTCCTATTTCTCCTGAGTCTGATCTAAAGACAGCAACCTTTCCATGAGTAATCAGTGTTCCTGGGGAATATATTTGAAAAAGAGAAGGGACAACCCCTTCTAAGGGTAGGAAGCTGAGCTACAGAGTGGTGATTTGAGTGAAATAAGTCAGACGCAGAAGATTAAATATGTTCAGATTGTATGGCTTCTCTGATTTGAGAAACCCAGAATACAGGCATTCTAAAGAACCACATGGTATGACCACGGAGTTGGGGGGGGGGGGGGGGGGAATGTGGGAAGGCCAAAATGGGAAGGAACTGTAAAGTTGATACTCAAATTCATTGTAAAAATTATGTATTTCATATGTATATTAATAAAAAATGGTAGGAAATAAGAAAATAAAAAGAAGGGGTAGAAATACACTTAGCACTTTTTAAATATAATCATAACAAAAACTATGCACAGACCAGTCTCCTTACACATCGATAAGTATGGATAATCAGCCACAAAAAATTACAATAGTATTACACAATAGGAAATCTATCCATAACTCAAAGCCAATACCATTTAAATTTTTTCTTTTTCTATTCTTCTCAATTCTTTCACTTGTCTCTTTCAAAAAATATGGTCTCTCTCCACCAAGTGGCTAGGTATATGCCTCCCTCCACTCCTTCATTCACCTATTCCCACTAGCTCTTTCTAGCTACCCTTTCTCTTTCCTCTAATGTTTCTGTTCACATCCTTTCCATTGTTTTTCCCATTTTCTTTTTGCCTACTACTTCTCCCGATGTTAGATCTAAATACCTAGAATGCAGCTGGTGAAGACAGAGGTTTCACAATACATATGTGCACAGAATGCTCAAGCTCAAAGTAACCACTGTGTAGTGCATATGTATACAAATAAAAATGGAAAAGGGAAAAAAAAGAAGACAGAGGTTTCCTTCAACTCCAAGGGAGAATAGAATGTGTGGGAGCAATCACAGCAAGTGGGAGCAATCAGCTGGCAAGTGTGGGCGAGCTCTGTCTTTATGAATAAAACCTGCTCCCACCACACTCATTTATATATAGGAAGCATCTGAATGGCAACCTGTCCATACAGTCTTCCCACTGAATTCTACGTCTGGAAGGAGAAAAAGGAACTCAGATCCTGGGTTTTATGTCTCCTCCAAAGAAGTAAACTGCCACTATCATGTCTCTACACCGCAGATATAATGCACGGGATCCTCCAAGAAGTCCCTCCAACATTTCTGCTGAGAGGCAAACAGAGGATGACTTCTAAAATGACAGCGTAAGGAGCTTCACACTTCTCCTTCCCCAAAGGCAAACGTAACTCACAAGGATTATGAAAGCAATCTACCATTCACAGTGTTTACTCTGGGAGTATATAGCAAATGCAGAAACACACCAAGTCTTGGGAAGAACAACCGAGAGACTGTGGTGGCGCTTCAGCCATGACTCCTTTCCCTCCTTCCTTTGTCCAGCTCAGGAGGTTTCAGTGGGTGGGTGTGGCCAAGTGCTCTCTGCCACAGGACCATCCCATTGAGGGGGTGTGGCTGAAAACCAAGCACGCTTCGCCACAGGTGCATCCCAGGAGGGGCACACTGCTAGCATTACTCATTCTCTAACTCCCAGCAAGCTGGCTAAATTCTAGTCAAGTGTAGTCAATACTGTAAAGGGCTCTCTTCTTCCTCCCTGCCCTCACTCCTAAGGTGGTGTTCTATTCCAGACACAGAATGGCAGGCCAAGGATACCAGGATCCTGATCATCCTCACCACTGGTGCAGATTGTGTGTCAGGAAGAGCAAGAAGTCTGGAGGCTACCATCTAATCCAGAAAAGAGTTCATGAAGCAAGGGGTCACCCCGAGAAAAAGAAGCAACCATCCTGCCTCGAGCTAGAGCTAGAAGCAACAAAGATCAAAAGCCCTTCTCCAGAGGAATAGACATCATCTGAAATAGTGTGATGAAGGACTATCCTAACAGTCCTCTCAAAAAAGGACCTGCTTTATTAAATAATTACTCACAGGAGGAATTTATAAGCATAAGCAACAATGAAGTAAGACAAACATGGAATGAATAAAAATTACCAACACAGAGTTTTCCAAAGACAAACTATAATGACCAAAATAGAATTTAAAAAAATTTAAAGGCGTATTTTAGCCTACAAAAATATAAATACATCATATTTAAATTCAGGTTTCAATCTGATAAAAGCACACTAAAACTTACTGCTAATGTAAATACAAATTAAAACATATTTATTGATGTCAATTTAATACCTTAAGAGAAGCTGGATGTGGTGGTGCACGCCTATAATCCCAGCACAAGGGAGGCTGAGGCAGGAAGATTGCTTCAAATACAAAGCCAGCCTGGGCTACAAAGTGAGTTCAGAACCAGCCTGGACTACAAGATGAGACACTGTCTCAAAAACAAATAAACAAAAAATATTTTAAGAGGCTGGCAATCATATATATCTTTAGTTCTATTCACTTTTTTCTCTTTTTTTTCTTAAAAATAAAAGGACATTCTAACGATGATCAATTAAAAGTCTGGTAGCTCCATGAGAGAAACAAGCCATACCATAGCCCAATTAGTTTACCCAAGAAAAAGCTAAAAATAGCTATTCAAGGATCAAAGCCTCAACTACTGTCTTCAAAAATTACCTATGCAAGGGAAGGATTTGTAATTTCGCCACAGTATGTTTACGCACAAAATAATCAAGATCAATGTAAACATTATGTATGGCATCTATACATATCAATGAAATAGGAAAAATGACTTCTGGGACAAGATGGCAGCCCAGCTGCTCAATGCCTCCTCATCGACCCACTTAAAAAGTTGAGAATTTAGTCATAAAATGCCTGTTCAATATAGCTAGAGCAGGGAGGAGCATCCCAACAACTAAAAGGAGGCCAAGGGAAGATCAGAAATCCTGAAGGACCGTGGAAAGGGTAAGAAAAAAACCCAGCAGCCTAGGAAGCCACCCCAGGCTGGCTGCAAATGGCTGGGAGCCACAGGCATCTGCACGTGGAGTAAAGTCCACATGGAACCTAGAACATCTGACCCAGCTAGGAGAGGAAGGAGCACTCCAATAAATGAAAGGAGGCCGCAGGAAGGTTAGAAATCCTGAAGACATCGAAGTGGAGACAAACAGCAGCCAACTCTGCACAGCCATTAGCTGCCTGCATCCACAGGCCACAGAAAGAGGAAAGCCCAGAGTCCAGTACCTCAGATGAAGGTAAGCACTGATCTGGGAGAAGCAGGAACTGTGAGCAGCTGGTAGCCCCAGTCTCTGAAGAACAAACCTGCAGGTAGTGCATACTACAAATGCAATGTGCACTCCCCCTAGAAAATGCCTCCTGGAGCCCAGATTAGAAACAGCGCTCAGAAGCCATAATAGGAAATGACATAAGTAGGAGTCATTCAAAAATAAAAGCCTAACACTGAACAGACTAAAAGAACAGAGTAAAAGAAAGCTCAGAAGAGCACATCAGGGCTTTTGGCGTCACCCTTAAACAGTGCCTAGGAATAAACTGGCACAAGAGGCAGCTGCCGAGAGAAGAGGAAAAAGGCTGTCGACCTCCTAAAGGTTCAGTGTAGTGGGTGCACCTCCAAGGACGGGAGAGCCCCACCCTTGGGGAGGGAAGCCAGGACAGGCAGGAGAGCTTTGCTGAGGGGGCCAGGGGTGAACAAGACACCTCAGAAGTCATCAGACTGTCAGGTCCCTCTCACTGCCTACTCTCAGCACAGAACTAAGAGGAATGGAGGCTCTTCACCACACACCACCATAGCCATTCTAAGAAACCTCTCAACTAAGCCTCTAAAGTGAAGTTCCTCAACAACAGAAACAGGGGAAGAGGGCAGGACAACATGGTACCCAGAGATGACTGAGACCCCAGAAACTAATGTCATGGGCTCTGAAATAGAGGAACTCACAGGGAAGTCAAAAAGCAAATGAGTTGAATAACCAGTTCCAACAAGGTATTTTCAAAGAAATGCAAGTATTGATTAGCAGGTTTAAAGAGGCTCTTACTAAGCAAATAATAGTCCGAGTGGAGACAAAGCTCACTGTGCATATTGAAGCCACAAATAAAAAGTTGGCTGAGGTAAATAAGGAAATGCAGCATATGAAGGAACATTTTAATAGGGAAATGGAAAATCTAAAAAGAAATTCAGATGAAATTGAGGACACGAAAAATATACGTGACAGCAGGAGAAGACGACTCACATATTGTGAGAACAGAATTTCAGACCCTGAGGACAAGACTGAGGAAACAAATGCTATAATTAGGCAAAACTCCAAAATTAGAATTGAGAAAAGTAATTAGATACACCAACTGATGGGTGATTCAAAGAAAACTAATCTCAGAATTATGGGTATGGAAGAAAGAGCAGAAGATAGCACCAAAGGTATAAAGAATTTATTCACCGCAACAGTGCAAGACAATGTCCCTAATCTAGGTAAAGAAATTAACTTCCTACCACAAGAGGCTTACAGTTCACCAAATAACCTCAAGGAGCAATGAGACTCATCACAATATATCATAATCAAAACCTCAGAAATACAACATAAAAAGAGAAAATTAAAAGCAGCAAGAGAAAAACAGACATTGGTCTACCAACGCAAATCCATTTGAATTACAGCAAATTTCTCAAGGCAAACTTTAAAAGCCAAGAGAGCCTGGACCAAGATCCTTCAGCTTTAAAAGACAGCAAGTGTCAACCCAGGTTGTTATATCCAGCAAAATTATCCCTGAAAATGGAAGAAGAAGTAAAAATTTCTCATAACCAAGAATCCCTTAAGAAATTTGAGATCACTAGCCCAGCACTGCAAAAATACTCGGAAGAATCTTTGAGAGAAGTAAAGAGACAAGCAGCACTGAAAGCACATGGAGGAAAGAAAACACCTAAAGATAAAGTATAAAAACAATAGCAAAATAGACTGGTATTTCAATCATTTGATTTGTATCCTTCTAAAACAGTACCAACTGTCTCATAAAAATCTGTGAATCGTCCCCCATAATTATTTTCAATAGTATATAAATTTACAAAACACAATAATTACAATCAACATGAGAAATTGGTACAAAATCTCTAAATTATGCATGCATGAACTTAGGGATGGATAGGTAGGTAAACGGATAAGCCAAACCTGGCAAAAAGTTAATTAACAAACTGTGAATAAACAATTTATGAAAATTTTTAAAATCTGAAATAACTAAACATGCCACTCCATCTATTTCTTAACTATAGTATACTTATTTGATACAGATTTAAGTTTATTTAATGCAGCAAATTGATAAAGTCTTAAGCTTGCTTAATGTCGCAATTCACTTTTTTGATGTTGAATGTGAGTTTATCCTCTTTGACAGAGGCAGAAAGATAAGCAGCACCAAAATAACTTGGACGAAAGGTAGCATCTAAAGTGAAAAGGTAATAAAAAATACACTGGTGTTTAAATCATTTGATTGATATGCTTCTAAAACAGTACCAGCTGTTTTATAAAATCTGTGAAATCTCCCCCATATCATTATTAGTAATAGTATAGTAGTTTACAAAACAGAATAATTACATGCAATGTGAGGAATTGGTATAAAATCTTTTAAAAAGTAATGTATGCAAAAACATATGGATGGATAGGTAGACAAAATTAGAAACCGAATCTAGCAAAATGTTAGTAATTAGTGAAATGCAAGTAAATAAGTCATGAAAGTTAAAAAATTCTGAAATAACTATGCCATCATGTTACTTTAAGTATATTTATATAGATTTAAGCTCATTTAACGTAGCAATTTGACAGTCTTAAGTTCATTTACTATAGCAATTTACTTGTTCAGTCTTTGACATGAGTTTATCCTAACAAAACTTACTGATGTAATGATAACCTTTTGAATGTACAAACATTTACCTTTCAGAACTCAGCTATGGCATCTGAAATTTAACTTTCTCTTTTCTTTCTCATATTTACTAGCCTTATGAATTACATTGTTATAGTTCTTTTCGTATGTGGACTGGTGGGTGAGGCCAGGTTAAAGAATCTCAACAAAGATACAGCAAAATACAGAAAAATAGAACCCTCCTAACTCCAGCACTAAGGAGGCTGAGGCAGGATGATCGTAAGTTTAAAGGCAGCATTAGCTACAAGTGACTTCAAGATAAGCATAGACGACATAGTAAGATGATGTATGATTTAAAAACAAAAGGCAAAAGAAAGATATTCTGAGAGAGAAAAAATTAAAATAACTTGTTGCTAGAAGGTCTGCCTTATAAGAAAACTAAAGGAAATTCTTTGGCTGAAACAGGTGATCCAGACAGTTAGTAGAAAAATCATATGAATAAACAAACAGCAACAGTAAAGTAAGTATGTAATTATAGATCATTAAAAAAATATTTTTCTCCTTTCATCACAACTGATTTGTAAACAGCTGTACTAAACAATGTGTGTATTTTTGCATAGTTAGGCCTGTAACACAGAGAAATGTGATATATTTTTAAATGGCAGAGCAAAGGCGGGGGTGGAAGCAAGCCTGTACTGGAATAAATTAATGATGCCAGATGGAAACTTAAATCCATAGAAACAAAGAAAAAAACGGACAAGGAACTTAATATAACAGAACCTATAAATATATTCCTACTTTCTTTTTTACTATAAAAATTTTAAAGACATAAAACTATACAAGTAATAATAAAAATTTATTCTGGAACTTATAATGTAGAGATGTAATATGTATAATAATAGTACCACAAGTTGGGAAAGAGAAATTAGATATATAGGAATAATACCTCAAGATTTCGCTGGAATTAATTTAGAATAAATCTGAAGTAGATTCCATTAAGTAATGAGATATAAAGTACCAACCACTTAGAAAATAATTTCAGAAATACATAATGATGAGCTGGAGGAAGAGCACAGTAGTTACTGCACTTGCCTGACAAGCACAAGGCGCTGAGTTTGATTCCCTAGCATCATATAAGTCAGCATTATGGAGCAAACCTGTAACTCCAGCACTTGGGATGCTGAGACAGCATTGTCATGAGTTCTAGGCCAGCCTGGGCTACAAAGTGAGTTCAGGACCAGCACAAACCACAGAGCCCAGACCCTGTCTCAAAAAAAAATAAAATAAAATAAACAAATAAAAGAAACATAATAACAATCGCTAAAGGAATTAAAACATTCTACTACAAAATACCTACTGCAAAAGAAAGCAGTAAAGGATAGAGAAACAAGATAGCTAAGCCCAGAAAGAAAGCAAAAAGTGAAGAATAGAAAAATCATCAGCCAAAAATCAATACTTTCCTACATATCAATAATAAACCCAACAAGAAAGAAACCAGGAAGAAAATTCCACTCACAACTTCCCAAAAATCATATTAAAAATACATATTAATCAACCTGAGAAGCTGAAAGACTTTTAAAATTAAAATTATAGAACAGTGAAGAAAAAAGTGGAAGACATTGGAGAATGGGAATACCTTCTCTGTTCATGGACTGGCAGAACCAATACTGCCAACATGGCCATACTGCCAAAAGTGATCTACAGATTCAATGTAATTTTTATTTAAAATACCAATATCATTCTTCACAGAATTATTTTTAAAAACTTAAAATTCAATATGAAAGCACAAAGGACCCAGAATAGCTAGGCAAAGCATCCTCGAGAGGGATAAAAAGCAATGCTAGAAGCACAATACTAGATTTAAAGCTACACTACAAAGCTTTAACAGAAACCAACACGGTACTGGCACACAAAAAAATAAAATACATAGGCCAATGGAGTAGAAGACACAGAAACAAACTCATTCTCCTTCAGCCATATGACTTTTTACAAAGGATCCAAAAACATACACTAGAGAAAAGGCAGCCTCTTCTACACACGGTGCTGGGAACACATTCAGAAGACTAAAACTAGGTTCTTATCTCTCGCCCTGTACTAAAATCATATCAAAATGGATCAAAGACCCCCATATGAGACCAGAAAACTTGCAACTAATAGGAGAAAATGCTTGAAGCCCAGGCAAACACTTCCTCAACATTACCGTAACAGCGCCAGAAATAATATCAATAATCAATAAATGGGGTTATAACAAACTAAAAGTTACTACACAGCTAAGGAAGGAAGAGGAAAGATACACAATGGAAGAACAACTTTGCTAGGATCACAAGTTCAAAGCCGGCCTATGCCACTCTTCTGGTAGAGAATATTAAAAAAAAAAAAAACCCTCAAAAACTTAACACCTAAAAGCCCCCATCAAGACACAGACAAGTGGGCTGGAGAAACAGCTCAGCAGTTAAAGCTCTTCCATTCCCCAGCACCACACAAACCAGGTATGGTGGCACACACCTGTAATCCTAGCACTCAGGATGCTGTGGCAGGAGGACTGCTGTGTGTTCAAGGCCCGCCTGGGCTCCACAATGAGTTCAGGACCAACCTGGACTGCAGAGAAAGACTGTCTCTCAAAATAAAAAATAAAAAATAAAAAAATAGAAAAGAAGTAGACAAGAGAATTAAACTAAGAATTCTCGAAGAAAAAATACAAATGACCAATAAGTACCTGAGAAATTTTCAACATCTTTAGCCAGCAGGGAAATAAAAATCCAACTACATTACGATACTACCTCACTCCAGTCAGAATGGCTATAAAGAATACGAAGAACAGTGAATGCCAACAAGGCAAGAAAAAGAAAAGGAAGCCTCCTAACTGCTGGGGGGAGTGTAAATTCGTACTACCACTATGAAACTGAATATGCAGATTCCTTTAAAACCAAAAATAAATAGATCATTTGACCCACCTGAACCACTCTTTCATATATTCCCAAAAGAATTAAACACAGCGCATGACATTCATACACAGATACCTATGTTTCTAGCAGTGCAGTTCACAATCACTACTCTGGGTAAAGAGCCTAGATGTCTCTGAACAGATGAATAGGTGAAGAAAATGCAGTATATACACATAACAAACAGAGTATTATTCAGCCATAAGGAAGAATGAAATCATGTCATCTGCTGGAAAATGAATGAATTGGATATGTTCAGCAAAATAAGTCATACTCAGCAAGCTGAAAACACCTGCTTTCTCTAACAAGAAATTTTACAGGTCAAGAGTAAGGGCACATACTATCCCAGCACTCTGGGAAGCTAAGGCAAGAAGATCTCATGTTTGAGTCCAGCCAAGGCTATTTAATAACTTAGTGAGATCCTGTCTCAAAATCAAAAGTTATGGGCTGAAGGAATGGGACAGTGGTTACAGCATCTGCCTGTAAGCACAAAGCCCTGAGTTCAACTCCCCAGTACCACATAAAGCTGGGCGTGGTGACGCATGCATGCCTGTAATCCCAGCACTTGGAAGGCTGAGGCAGGCAGACAGTCCTGAGTCCAAGGCCAGCCTGGACTACACCAGTGAGTTCAGGACCAGCCCGGACTACAGAGTGAGACCCTGTCTCAAAAAAAAAAAAATCAAACAATTAAAGAAAAGGGTCTGAGGGAATATTTGGCTACGTGTGATGATGGTCCTGGGCTCAATCCCAAGTACCTCCAAAACAGATAAAAATTAAAATAAAATCAAAAACAAAGGCTAAAGGAGAGCAAACTAGAAGGTAATCTTCTAGAGATGTGAACAAAGACTTTAGGGTGAAGGCAGGGAAAGGAGAGGGGAAGAGAATGAAAATAAACGTGTACCAAACACTATCATGACTCTCACTTTTCTATGCTATCAATATGCACAGGTAAAAAAGCAAATTTTGAAAACAAAATGTTAAAGTACATTTGTGGGCATAAATCAAACTACGCAAATAACATTAAATATAAATGATTGAATAATCCAATCATACCAGATTTTTAAAATGAAAACCAAATTATATGTAGTCTACAGAACCCAAAGGCAATGATCTCTTTTTCCCCCAGTTCTGCATTCACCCTCTTTCTGGCAAAATTGCAAGCTGTTTACATATTTTTCCTGCGCTGTTTTTTGGTTTTGGTTCTCAGCATAGAGCCGGCTAAAAGCCTGCTAATGGGCTGCCTTGCAATTTCCTCTGCCAGATTTATTAGTCTACTGCCCTTAATCTCAAATTCAGGCAAAATCTCAAGATGAGGGAAAGTGACAACACGTTTTTTGCCAGAGAGCAACACACAGGGTTTCTAGCCCAATTGTCAACAATGTCCTCCTTCCTATCGGAAAACCTCCTGAGCCCGTCCTTTACAGCCCACTACCGTCAGCCTTCCGGTCTTCTGAGCTCTGATCAGAATCTTCCACCAAACTGTCCGTAGCATTCTGTTTATTGCCAGCATTTCCAAACTTCCTTAAATTTCTCCTGCAAACTAGTTCCAAAGGCTTCCAAACCACATACTCAGGTAAAGCCACAGCACTGACCCCACTTCTTTGATGCCAGTTTCTCTCTCAGATACTTTCTTGTTGCTGGGATGACACACAATACCCCTACGTAAGTTAGGGAAGTTTACTTTAGTTCACAGTTCCAGAAGGTCTCAGGGCACTCACGAGTGGCTGGCAAGACAGAAGCACACAGAAGAAACCTAGCCGGAAGAGAAGTTGTTAATCCCATAGTAGACAGGACGCAGAATGAGTGAGAAAGGGCAAAGCCAGTATAAATCCTCCCAGGTGCAGACCCAGTGACCTGTCCCTTCCAGGGCAAGCCCCAGAGACTCGCCCCCTTTGGATCAGGACCCTCCCACCCCGGCACAGGGAATCAATGGATTAACCTCCATGACTGATCACCTTCCAGACATGAAGCTTGTGGGGGACATTCCAGACGCAAATCGTAACAGCCTGGCCCAGCCAGACCTTACCAAAAGGAAGCCGTTCAGCCATCACATTAGGGGTGGGTTGATCATATGTCTCACCAAGTCTAGCACCTCACCAGGTGTAGGCAGCCCTTAACCTACTTTCTGCTGCTGTGGATTTTCATGTTACGAATTTCATATAAATGCAGTCATAGAATATGTCATAATATGTCATTTGTGACTATCTTTAATTTAGCATGTTTTCAAGGTTTGTCTTTATTTTAATACGGAATAATACTTTACCACAATGTGTTTATCTGACCATTAGTCAAACATTTAAGTTGTTTTCAATTTTTGGTTGTCATGACTAATACTGTTAAGCACATATCTACATAGGTTTCATGGGGACATATCGTTTCTTTTGGAGGGATACATAAATAGGAGTAGAATTGCTGGGCTATAAATAAGTATATTTAACATTTTGAGAGATTTCTAATTTTTGAAAGTGGCTGTGAGGTAGGACAGAGAAGTAGGTAGAAAGGAAGGAGACAAACTGCACTAATCACTTTTAAATTAAATTTTTAAGAAAACTGCAACGTCAGGACACAAAGATACCTCAGGTTGCAATGTCTGAGGAAGGGACAAGAAGGTGGCAAGGAACTATTAACGGGGAGAAGGCTGCTTCTGGGAGGTGACAAAACATTTTAAAATTAGACAGTTGCCACAGCTGCATGCCCAGTGAATACTACAAACAATCAAATCATATACTTTACTTAACTGCATACAAATTACACTTCACTAAAACAATTAGCACAAAACAACAAGATGACAGAAAAGTGCACAAGGTCCCAAAGGAGTAACAGGTAAGAGCATGTATGAGTACCAGTAACAGAAAGTCCATTTGAAGCTAGCTTCAATAAGGACATTTAATATTTTACTTATCATGACTCCTGCAAGGACATTTGTAGGTGGTTAAGTCAACAACTCAGTATCACCCTCAAGTTTCATAGTCACTTACTTGCTGCTATCTAACATGTACCACTTAATGGAGAAGTTCATTTTAGTTCACATTCAGAGGTGTCAGTCCATTCATGGCTGGCATGATACAGCAGTAGGGTAGAAGAGTCTGGTAGAAAACAGCTGCTCACCTGCTCACGACATCTCGAGAGGAAGGAGAGAGATTGGGGAGAAGGTGGGGCAAAATTATTTCTATCCTGGCTACACCCTCAGTGATCGACCACTCCCTCAGTGGCCTGCCGTTCTTGAGCAGACCCCAACTCTTAACAGCACACAGAATCCATAGACAAATTCACACATCCAACTAACTCCCACCAACCAGTCACCTTCCAAATACATGAGGCTCCAGGGGCAACATTACAGATCCAGTAACATCAAGGTCCCGGCCATATCCATCATTTTAGCCTTTGCTCTTAGACTCCCTCACAATCACAAGGTAGCTGCCACAGCTCTACATGTCACTTTCTTCTAGCAGCACCCACAGATGGGGAAGAAAAATATCTTCTTTGCTTCCCTTTTTAAGAGATACGCCTTACCAAAAATTTTAAGCAGACTTCTCTCATGTGCTGCTGATCAGAAGTGCATCAAGTGATGATTTCTAACAGTCACCGGCAAGGGGAATGGAGTTACTACGATTAGCTGAAACCACTCCAGAGCATTGTTAAGTCGAAAGAAGGGAAAGAAAGGAGAGACAACCAGCACCTGCCACAGGGGAAAACGAAGACACCCTGAGCAAGTGAATCCTCCAGCTGAATTTAAATCTGCTGCCAGAGACAGGCCCGATGGGAGGGATCCAGGAAGGACAGCAGGAGGAGACAGGAGGGCCAAGTCACAAGGACTAGGAGAGACTGGAAAACTACAAACGCTTGCTGAGGTACAACATGATGAAAGATGAGATCCTGAGCCAGCAGGTACAACCGGCTTGGCAGTCTGTGAGTCAAACCTGGTGAAATCAGATAAGAAGGGTCAAATCTTCATTTCTCCATCAGAGATGTTCAATAAAGGACTCATGTTTAGAGAAGACAAAACAAACCTCGCAAGCTTAGATAACAGTGGTAAATCAACCCTCATTTTCCAAAGTACCTTCCTTTGATGGTAGCCATGTCCTGTTCCAAGCTCTGGCTTCTCTCCTTTAGACAGCCAAGGCCTGTCACACAGGGGCCAGGCCTTTTGCCAACCTTTGCCCACGGGACTGACTATCCACACTTCTTGGAGTGGTCTGGGAGAGAGTGGAGACAGGATGTGTCACTGTGCGTGAGGAATTGGGGTCAAAAAGATGACACTTCCTACCAGTGAATGGAATCGTATCTTGGAGCCTACGGGCTCTTTTCCTATTCAACATCACTCACAAATATCCAAACGGTCTGGAAGCAGACAGGAAACTGTATCTGATGGTCAAAGATGGAGATGAGGAGCTTGGGCTCCTACAGCAGGTCCGGAATCCAGGTATTTATTAGGGGTGACAGGTGTGGTAGTGTGCTGTGTATCCTGTCATCAGGGGCCTCCTTGGGGTGGGGGTGGGGGGGGAGAGATTTCTCAGAATCAGGACACTGACTCTCTTCTTCCCTAACACAGACATAGCTGGATCTTCCATGGCACCAAGTAGATATGGCTTTTCTTTTTCCTCATTATAAACAGCCTCAAGTTCTCAGGAGTGTTAACGTGGTATTTAAAGCAGATTCACCCAGGCTGACATTCCCCTTGGCTTGAAGTACTGATGAATGACAACTTGGTGGCCCACAGCTGGGATTTTCAGTATCCAGACTTTGACTTTTGCAAACAAGAAACATCTGCAAGTAGGCAGAGCTGACAGGACCACAGGCTATCAGTAATTTCAGGGTCCTGTCTGGTGACAAGCACAGTTCCTACTGGGTGCCTGTATTAGTTTTGATTCTTGAAAAAGGAAGAATTTACAGAAATTATAACAAAAGGGATCTACCTGGAAGACGTACAAGTCTGAGGACAGAGACAGTCCAAGATGGTGGCCTGCATGTGTGAAAACTGGAGTGTCCGATGGCTGTTCAGCCATGAAGTAGAACACCTGTCCAGGACTGAAGGACAGCTGTGCAGTCTACTGTGGACATCGGTTGTTCAAAGAACAATGGTGAAGATAGGAGACTGAAGATCCGTGACTAAGGATCAAAAATAGGTAGACAGGCACAAGTCAAGACTAGAGCAAATCTGTGATGAAGATGTGTGTTGTGCAGCAAGTTGGCGTCCACAGACAACTGCAAAGGCCAGAGATTTCCCAGAATAAAAAGCCGTAATAATCTTCCTTCTTCCTTCTTTTATGCAGTTCAAAGTTCCCAGTTGGGCCGCCCACATCTGGGTGGGTGCCCTTCCCTCATTTGCTAGCCCACGAATCACTCACACTCTAACCCAGGCTGGTTCCTAACCACCTAATCTAGGCATGGGTCCTGATTGCCTCAAGTTGATATAATCTCTCCAATGGTCACAGTGCACTGTGGACAAGTTATGCCCCTATAGAATCTTACCTGACTCTAAAGCCATGGCCTTAGGGGTAATTTCCAACTGCCTTCCCCCATACTTGGGTTATCAAATATTTCAACTACAGTTGGGATCCCCAATTCTCTCCAACAGGCTCATAGCTACTGACAGCATTCCATAAATTTCCTGACCAAAAGTTGCATGATTCCTGAGTTAGAATTCAAGAGAAAAGTACACAGTCAGATCAGCATGTGTGCCTTCTCTACGTTCCTACTCCTGGGATGGCTGGGGAGCCATTGATAACCATTCACAGCACCATTTGTCGTTTGGGGTGGGGGCTGGGGGGCAGTGAGGAGGGTTAGGTTGACTTGGTTTTTGTTTTTGCTTTTTTGAGACAGTCTCACTCTTGGCACTGTTTAATATAGAGGTTTGACATCACTGCATCATCTTCTAGGCTCAATGCCTCTCATGGTTTATGCCCGCAACAGTCTTCTGTTTAGAAATCTACTGCATTACAGAGGTGTTGTCATCATCAGTGGGCTTTTCCATTAACCACTGAATGAATTTCATGTGTTGTCAGGAGGTGAGGCCTAACTGGAGGCAGATCACATGAGGCATGGCCTGTGTCTTCTTCCGTTTTACTGGCTGCCATGAAATGATTTCACACCCATGCCCTTCTGCCATATTTTTGCCCTGAAGCCAACCAACCACAGAATGAAACTTGAGCCAAAATAAACCTCTCCTCCTTCAAAATTGTAGGCATCAGGTATTTTGTCCCAACAATGGGAAAATAGCTAATACAATGCTCTATAAAGCCAAAAATTATTAGCCATCAAAGAAAAAAATCAATTTCCTGCCCTATACTCATCAAAGTTAGGCAGGAAAAACAGAAGGTAGAAAGAGTCTGGGAATCAGGCATCTTACTATATAACTCTATCAGATAATTAATTTATAAACAAAAGATGACTGGGTAGTACCAAGATGGAAAAGGCTCTTTTCCAGTTGGGATAAAAAATAGTCACTGATTTGACCAGACTGAGGACAGCCAATCTCAGGATTGGTAGTCTAAATGACATTACTACTAACTGGAGTAATATCCTAAAACCAATTAACAGTATATCCCAGTTGTCCCAGGTAATGCGCGTGGGGACAGTCGCATCTGAGAACAGGAAAGGTGGATTTTAAAAATTATTTTCAAGTTCCTCACAGAGAAGTACAAACACACAATCACTGAGCATTACTAATTCAATAAGGATAGACAGCAGATGAAAACCTGTTTACAGCTCCTATCTGCCACAGAGAATGAGCTACTCTGCACTGTAAAGCCTCCTTTCAGTGGAGGATTAGGTGCAATAAAGCCCGACTCAGCTTGTCTCCACCAGGAAATAAAACGATCATCTGCTTATCTATCATTTACTTTGCACAAAAGACTCACACCAATAAAACCGTGCTTTTATAGAGCCACAAAGGAAGACAAAACCCATAAAACATATCATACACTTTTAGGGCTTAAAAATACCTCTCTCAGAAAGGCGAACCAACTACTTACAAACTATCTCTCTTGTTATCTTTTCTTCTAGACTGATTTTTTTCCACAATATGGTAACTCCCCAGGTGTCTGGAGGTCAGATTCCAGCACCACTTAGGTATTGAGCAAGATCACTGTGATGAGAACCTCATTAGGAAGAGAATGTTCTGAGCACTGCTGTCTCCCACCTCCTGAGGAGAGGCAGCCCTTGCCCAACAGATTACACACACACACACACACACACACACACACACACTTATGCGAGCATGTGAACACATACCTGTTCTCACTGAAGCAGGAGATCGACAATAGAATGAGATGGTAAGCAGAGGTCAGGGACTGCCTTTGCTAAACCTTGATCTTCTGGCCTCTTACTTCCATTCCAGTCAATGGAAATGTATTTAACAACACAAGAATACAGACCCTGGATAGACACCGAGAGCGATGAGCCCCTCGAGAACCTCACTGACCAGGAAAGAGGTGGGAAAGCCGACAGATAATGTGATATAGTCTCTCATAGGGAGAAATGGGGGCAGATCGGAGCTTGGGTCAGACGTGAATAAAGGCGACGCTGCCAGAGGACGACGGCACAGAACGATCCTCAGAGGCACTTAAGCCTCAACACAACTAAAATTTTGTATTACAACTGCATTAAATCTTAACTCTTCAGACAAGTGAGGGGTGAGGTGTAACACATCGGTAGAGCATCTGCCTAGTTTGCATGAAGCCCTAGGTTTGACACTCAGCACTGCCTAAATATACTGATCAATTAAAGTATGTAAAAATACTTTATAAATACAAAAGTATATAAAATACTTTTTTATATAAAGTATATAGAATAGAATACATATACACACACATATCCTACTTAGTTGATCGATCTATGGTACTGGGAACTAAACCCAGGGCCTTAGTACTGAGCTGGCTCCCTGCTCTTTTTTATTTTTTATTTGAAGACAGGTCTTGCTAAGTCACTAAATTGCCCAGGCTCTAACTTGTGATCCTCCTGCCTCTGCCTCCGAGTGTACTTGGATTACAAGTGTGTGCCAGCACACCTAGGTAGACTACTGTTTTTTAAAAAATATATCATGCAGGGTCTGGAAATGTAATTGAGTGACAGATTACTTCCCTAGCAGGTGCAACCATCTAGGCTCAATCCCCACTACTGGAGGGGAAATGTACATGTTATATATGTGGAAGGTGAGGGAATGGGAAGAGGGAAGGGAGGTAAAGACGACCAAGGTGTAATTATGGAAATACACTAATTTTCTCCAGCTACTATTATTATTTATTACAAATACACACTAATAAAACAAACAATCACACTCAGAAAAAATAATATTACACAGGAAAAAAGAATAACCTAGAAGAAGTCACACACTTTGACACGACTGTCCCCACGCGCATCCCTCTGTTTTCTTTTCTTTTGGTCATTTCCCAGGATTCCTGTCCTGGAGGGGAGGGGCACGAGAAAATGTGACTGCAGAGGAGTTTCCACATCAAGGCATGCGAGCGCCAGGCAGCAGGAAGTGCGACGGGGTCTCCCCTCTTCCTCTCCTACTTCAAACTTCCCATCTGCAGCTGAACGCACTGAGAAAAGGGACTATTTGCATTTAAGTCAATATTCAAGCTTGATGAAAACCTGGAACTGGAAAGTATTTTTGGACATCTGAAAATGCTGAAAACATTGAGAATGACCTAAAATTTCATTTAAGGGCAATAAAAAAAAAAAAAACTTGTCCCAGAGAATAATAAAAGGCCAAGAATAAACCAAAGTTACTGCATGGTTTAAATTTAAAGCAATGTTTGCTGAACATAATAGATACAGGTGAAGTAAGTAAGTAAATAAATAAATAAATAAAAATGGAAAAAAACAGTAGCAATGAATTCACTGGGAAAGCAAGTAAGGAAAACAGTCCAAGTCACAGTAGCTTCAAAAAATTAGATGCCTAGGAATTAAACTAATTAAATAAGTAAAAGATCTCTACAATAAAAACTATAGTACTCTGAAAACAGATTGATGACACTGATGACCTAAAATGAGTACAACACTTGAAGACAAACATAGGCATAGACCTTTCCTTTTTTTCTTTTCTTTTTCTTTTTCTTTTTTTTTTTTTGAGACAGGGTCTCGCTCTGTAATTCAGTCCGGTTTTGAACCCCCTGTGTTGGTGGCCTAGGCTAGCCTTCAAGTGATGTTAATCCCCCGTAGTGCTGGGGTTACAGACAGGTACCACCAGGGTCGCTGTACACGATCTTGTGGAATCCACCCCAGGGCCTTAGGCTTGCTATTCAGGCACTTTAACTGCTGCGCTATTCTTACAGCCCCAGCATGGGCTTCAGCAATAGAATAAGTATGGCACAAGAAATACCAAGGATTAACAAATGGGATTATATCATATTAAAAAGCTTCAGCAGAGCAAAGGAATCAATGTAGTGAAGAAAGCACAATGGAATGGGAAAAAAAATTTGTGAGTTATTCCTCAGACAGAGAACAGGTGTTTAATATTTACAAGAACTGAAGAAATTAAATTCAAAAGACTCCATCAAACAATGGACAGTTGAGGTAGGCTTGTTGGTACAGTACTGTAATCTTAGCATCTAGGAGGCTGATCACGAGTTCAAGCCCAGCCTAGGCAACTTAGAGACTTAGTGAGAACCTGTCACAAAATCAAAAATAAAATGGGATAGGAGCGTGAACCCACATAGTGGGAGCTTTTACCTTTCTGTCCTTCATATCTAAAAAAAAAGGCCTGTTATTCTGAAAAGAAGAAAAAAGAAAAAAAAGAAGAAAAAAGGTCGGGAATGTAGCCATAGTTTCATCTCCAGTATCACAATCAAAATACAATTGAAATGAGTAGATATTTCTCAGAAGAAACACAAATGGCCAATAAATACATCTTTAACCATTAGAGAAATGCAAATTAAAACAGTACTGAGATACTGTCTCCAGTAAAAATAATTGTTATTACGAACTAAAGAAACACCCAGTGCTGGCCAGGCTGTGGGGGAAAAGGAACTTTTCACATTGGTGGTGAGAGTATAAACTCGTCCGACCTATGGAAATCAGTATGATGATTCCTCAAAAAAAGAAAAATGAAAATAGGAGCTCCATTTGACCCAGCTATATCTCTTCTGAGTATCTTATTGAAAGATCTAAAGACACGTGCTGCACATACCCATGTTTCTAGCAGCATGACTCATCATAGCTGAATCTTTGAGTCATTTGCAGGAAAATGGATGTGCTTCGAGGCTATTATGGTTAGTGAAATAAGTCAGCTAGAAGGTTCTATACTGCATCATTTTTCTAACATGAGAAAACCATACTACAGATAAGTAGAATAACAAAATAAAAGAATGATGGTAGAAAATGGGTCGATTGTGTGGAGTAGGGAAGAGTTAGGGGGAAAAAAAGGAGATTGGGAAAGAGAAAGAGAAAGAGAAAAAAATTAAGGTGTGATACATATGAATCAAAATCCCTCCAGGTTTAATGTTAATTATGATGTGTCACAAATACATACTAACAGAAATAATTTTTGGAAAAAAGTAAAATGATAATATGTCTTAGAGTCTTAAAGAGGCAAACTGTGTCTTTCTGTACTTCTTCAGGTGATTTGATCAGAGGTTCATTTTTCCTTAACAAGCATTTTGTGGAGCTTATGATTAATCAAACATGCTTGGAAAGTGCTCATGTAGCATGACTTTTCATACCTCAGGGGGAAAAATGGAACCCAGGAGAAGAATACGACGTGGCCAAGGTTACCGAGATAACAGACTCAGAGCTGGACCTAGACATGCCCTTGTCTGTACTCTTTTTATGACTTCCCTTTTCGTTTGTTTGTTTGTTTGTTTCTGAGTCTGGGTCTCACTCTGTGGTTCAGACTAGTCCCGAACTCACTATGTAGTCTAAGTGGGCCCAGAGCCAATGGCAATCCTCCTGTCTCAGTCTCCTGAGTGCTGGGATTACAGGTGTGCACCACCATGCCCAGCTAGTATATGGTGCTGAGGGATTGAATTTGGGCTCTGCCCTTTCAAGGCAAGAGCTATGATCACTGAGCTATGTCCCCCTCCTTCTGTTTCCTTATACGAAGATCACTATTACAATATCTATTGCCTAGGGTTCTTTTGCTCAATTTAGATAGAAATAGCAAGCAGGCGAAGTGTAGCTCTTGCAGCACTTGCAACCCTGAGCTTTGGTCAGAGGAGATGGGGTGGGATGTCCACAGACTGTCCTTGAGCTTTGAATGCTAGCAACGGTCAGTAACTAGTGTTAGGAAAGAGCACTTCCCTGGGAGCTGGAGCCAGCAGCTACTGGAAACCCATGGGAATCATTCCAGTGACTGGAAAAGGTGGTCTCCAGCGATTCTCCATTGCTCTGCTGTTCTCTGGCTGCTAGTTGCCTTCTCTGCTTGCCAGACTTACCTGCTGGCTGCTCTCAGTGCCAGTGGTCTCAGGCGACAGCAGCTGGAACTCAGGGTCCTGCATATACTGGGCCTGCTCTTTAACACTCATCTGTCCTCCCAGCTCCTTTGTACTTTTTAGCACTTTGCTACTCTTCTTTTCCATTTTTATTTATTCACTGGGAAAGCAAATAAGGGGAGTCTATTGATTTTTAGGTACTGATTTTGAACATTAGTATTTCAAATAATATGTGAAAACTGTTTAGTCTTTTTCATTCATATATTGTACCATAGACCCCCCACAATTTTCTCTCCCATTGACTCCATTGACAATTCTCTGAACTGTTGTTGTTCTATAAAAAATATATGAAACTACAACTTGAGATAACTTTTAAGATAAACATTAAAGATTCCTTCATTATATAAAACTCCACAATAACACCCTACAAAGGCCCTGGATCAAATCATGATAGGTTTGGGAAATACATACATTTTAATCATTATTTCCATGACTTTTTTTCTTCCACATTTTAAAGTAACTTTGTAAGAAGTCATTCTATGTGAGGTCATAAATGTCACTTGAGAAATAAAATTCCCATAAAAAACAAGTGATAGTTTCAAGCACATTTAGACAGAATTGTTCTGTCTAAAAGTCTCTTATGTGGAATAAGCTACGGAAGAGAGAAATGGCTTCTCTGAAAATGACTAGGCATAAATAGAGGCACTGCTGCTGTGCCGCTCAGTGGTCCAACAGAGAACAGAACCAAGTCAGCCCACCCTGCCTGGGCAAGCAGCAAGTCCGCCTCTTCTGGGAGAAACAAACCTGAGTAAGGAAAATGTGGCATTATTTCCTAACTACAGAGTAATTTCCTTACAACTTTATGAACACAACGAATGAGAACCCGTATCTGCCAATGCCACAATGTGGAAAACACATTTCCTTAGAAGCAGAGAAAAGAGAAACTGATTAGAATGCAGTCAATAAGGAGTGTCTGCCATCAATCACGGAGTGCTGAGAGCAGCTCTCACGCTAATGCCCTGCAAACTGTGGGAACAGATGCTGTTACTGACTCCGGAGAGTCCTCAATGAAACATAAATATAAAATAGTAGTTTTTCAAGAACACTTAGGGGCTGCGTGGTAGTAGAGGGAGAACAGGTCTTCACAGCACATCTACCAAGATAAGGCAGCAGAGGGAAGTCTGGATTTATGACAGTCATCAGCTACAGATGAAGCTAAACCCTTGACATCATAACAACAACTCTATGTGGACCCTTCCCATGGGGGAAGTATTTATTGGTCAACTCAGAGTCATTACTCTGATTCTTCCAATTATGATTACATGAAAAATCTAACTTGCTAGAATTAACAGTCTATGGGGGTTTGCCTTCCTCAAATCATCACCATAAACCAAAAAAAAAAAAAAAAAAAAAAGGCATTCCTTTCAAGGCCAAATTAAAGTGCCACACCTATCAACTGCAGGAAATCTTCACTGTCCGTGGAACAAAGATGTTATTTCAAAGCTATTCTTAAGGACTTCTTATTATTCTTGCATAGAATAATAACAAAATTGTCCCCAAAGGATTTTGGGCTCCTTGTTTAAATGCATAAGAATTATTTTCTACTTCATCAAGGTTTAGTCAATTCATGTTTTGTCTTCTTCAGATACACAGACACAAAATTGACTTAAAGATGAAAATTATTTCTCAGCCATAACTGGTGGCTCAGGATTGTAAGCCTAGCACTCTAGGAGGCTGAGTCATGAGGATCACAAGTTTGAGCCCAGCCTGGGCAACACAGCAACTCAGTGAGACCATGCCTCAAATTAAAACAAAGAAATGGTCTGAGGATGCCGGACAGTGCAAAGGCTCTGGATTCCATCCCCAATATTCCCCCTCCCCCCCAAAAAAAATATTTCTCTAGACTTTATCTTTCCAGTTAAAAAAAAATGTGCATCTACATTCCAGTGAATAAATCAACCTGGTAAGCTATCATATACATAAAAACATATCAAGAAAGAAAGAAAATTATTAAGATTTTACCAAAAAACAAAAGGACAGCAGAAAATTAGTGACAAAAAGACATGCTTTCCTGTTATGGGTTAATTGCATTTTCACTCCTATGAGTATAAAATAGGCCTCCTCTCCTAACCCCTGCTGGGAGCACCATGGAACTGAGCAATGACAGGAACCAACACTCAATTTATTCCTGCTATTAACTGAGCTTTGCCTATCACAAAGCTCTTTACACAAAATCCATTGGAACAAACATATATTTAGAGTCGAAAAACTTTGTAGCTAGTTACTAGGAAGACTTGAGGGTTGTTTTGGTTTGGGGGTTTTTTGTTGTTTGTATGCAGTGCTCAAGAAAAAACCCAGGCCCGAGCACACGAAGCATGCACTCTGTCACTGAACTATAAACCCCAGACTCCCTCCCAGCTGGTTGTTTTAACTGAACTTTTTCTAAAGTGAGCTACACTTCGCTTCAAAAAAAAAAAAAAAATAGAAAAAAAACTATTTTCTATACATTTTAATATTTGTTCATAAAAGGGGCTAGGGGCATAGCACAGCAGTTAGAGCATTTGCAAGTACAAGGCCTTGAGTTCCATTTCCCAGCACCACATAACCATGGCATGGTGGTGCATATCTACAATCCCTGCACTCAGGAGGCTGTTAGACGAGAATTGCTTTAAGTTCAAAGCCAGCCTGGGCTCCATAGTGAGTTCAGGACCAGGCTGGAACACAGAGCAAAACTCTGTCTCAAAAAAAAAAAAAAAATGTTCATATAACATTCAAGTGATTTGGTCCTTTAGAGAGGATCAGAGTGTGTTACAACAAAATGTTACTGTGAGGGGTAGAGGAATGGCACAGCAGTTAAAGCACTTGTCTTACAAGCACAAGCCCCTGAGTTCAATTCCCCAGCACCACATAAAGCTGGGCGTGGTGGGGCACAACTGTAATCCCAGCACTCAGGAGGCTGAGGCCAGTGGATTTCTTCTAGGTCAGAAGTAAGAGAGCACCAAATGCCAATTTAAAAACCTACTATACACCAACTAAGGCAAGGTAAGGATCTTTATTAATGGCTGAAATGTTACTATGACCAGTGGCCGACAGTCCTTGGACTCTGGGTCTTTAGAGAGCAGTGACATATGAAATACCAGACTCTGTGCAGGCTGCCGTGGAGGCAAGGGAGGGGGAAGACATTAAGCCCCTGCCCTTACAACAAGACTCCACAGTCCTGGTAAGTGCATAAGCAAGGGTCCAAGGCGAGGCGGGTGGGGCCTCACAAGACAAACTCACTGCAAACTGACTTATAAATTTTAACTTACACAGTAAACTCTAAATCACACAGCAAACACATAATCTGAATAGCATAATCACATAATCACCACAAAATGGAGTCACTTCATTACACTGGCATCTGAGTTATATCATTTCATAACCCGGTTACATAAGTTAACAAAATTACAAAAGCATATCTAACGTTGGATTTTTAGTACACTGTCACAGGCTGTCCTGAATTCAAGGCCAGCCTGAACTACACTAGTAAGTTCAGGATTAGCTTAGGCTAGAGACTGAAACCCTATCTCAAAAAAAAAAAAAAAAAAAAAAGTTCATATAAACATCAAAGGATTTGGTACTTTGGAGAGGGTTAGAATATGTCACTCCAAAATATGTCACTGTGACATAAAAATTATGCTGCAATGAAACCATTGTGAGTTCCTAAAATAGTTTTATCTGCTTAAAAGAGCCTCCTCAAAGAGCGTAACTGTTATAAATCCCCTTCCCAGGAGAAGCTCAAATCTTCTCAAAGCCTAAAAGATAGCAGTACACCAAAACATGTTGTCACAAGACTTTCAGATCTCCTTTGGGCCCATTTATCTTTCAGGAAAGTCACCTGCTTTCCCGCAAGTACCTTTCTTCTCGTCCCTTCATCTAGTAAGATGATTCCCACATTCTAACCACCCCTTGAGTTACACATCACTGAGCACTCCCGTGTCTGGACTTTGCAAACAAAGACACCCTCGTCTTTCTCTTGGGAAAGCCTAGTGTCAGTATAATTTACAGGTGTCCAGTTCCTGAAACTGGGTGGGTAAAGAAAAAGTTGTTTTTCTGACAGAAGTCCGATTTGGGGAAAAGCAGACACTGAGAAGTACACACTGAGATTCCTACTCAACATGAACATACAAAGACTTAAAATTATCTCCTTTAGTTGACCTAGGCCTGTGGTGCTTCTCTTTCTGGTGGTTCAATTGTGTTTAGAGTCCCAGATGAGAAAAAAATTGAGTATGCTGGTGACCTCAGGGTGCAAAGGTGACACACAACCTAACTACAAGCAAACTCTCTCATTAACTGAGCTATCCCTTCAATGACAGGTACCTGGGGAACACACAGAAAGGCAGGCAGGCAGCCACTGTTCTGAGGGAAGATGAAGGAGAGTCTTTAAAGGCTCTGCAAAGTTGTCTCCAACCAATACTCCTTTACAGAAGACCCAGGAGGAAACTTCACCCCTTTGCCTAAGGATTCTAAACTTGGGGAGAGGGCTGGAGAGTGTCATTAGGGCCTTACCCAACTCCAGTAGGTCAGATGGCTTACAAGGTAGCTTACTGGCTGGAAAAAAGGTCTAGATCTCTGTGGATTCCTGCCTGGAGATACAATCTCTTCCTCCCACACTCAGTCCCACCAATGTCATAGTATCTGCCATGAGGCCCACACCAAGACCAAACAAAGAGACCTCCTGACCTTAAACTCTCAGCTTCTAAAACTGAGCTAAATGAACCTGTTTTATAAAGTCAAAGAAAAAAGGGAAGAAAAGATGGCAAGAGCCCCAAGGTGGAAGAACTGCTAGGGAACGGAAGCCCAGGCTGGCAGCCCAGCTCAACTGAGAGGCAAAGTGTGCAGGCTGACCTTGTACAAGGGGTGGGGATGGGGGTGGCAGGTGTGGCACCTTGGACTCCACTGCCACACGAGCTATGGAGCTGAGCATGTGGATGTCACTCTGGAACCCCAGCCCCGGCTCCCCTCCCCTCATAGCGGCCTCCGCAATGATCTATAGGAATGGTATCAATAAAGAATGGACGAGAGTCCTGCCAGCTGTACGGGGTGTTACACAGGACCTGAAGCAGCCCTCGGCTGCCGGGCTGCTCCACTTCCACCGTGCTCCCCGCCTTGTGCACAGCAGCCCAGGGCCTCATTCCAGGGACAATCTGCACAGGCAGAAGAAAACAAAGTGGAAGATAATTTGGTTCCTTGATAAATACAATACATGTTGATGAAGCATGTAATTTTCTCCTGTCTGGTGAAACAGGTCATATCCTTTAAATGAAGAAACCAATTCCATGATTTGAGTTAATAAATGAGTAACAACTGTTCAATTAAATAAGACTTAATAATTTTTAAATGATGAAAACTCAGGAGTCTACCTCATTCCCTCTTCTGTGAGAGAAAAAGAAAGCCATAAATATTATTCCTGTTTATGATAACAGAGATGTCAGTTTCACCGTTATCATCAAGACTTTAAAAAAAAGTAAGCAAGTAAGTGCAACAATCAGAATTACATGTTCCTGCCTGAACATTCCTTTCACTGTAGGGCACTGTTTACTGAGGACTTTCCATCTTAAAAGTTGCCTTTGTTCAAATATCTCTTTCAAGGGCAGATTTATCTGAGCAGAAACAAGTTAGCAATAGATAAAAATATTCATAGAAATGTCTTTATTGCAGGGAAAAGCAATACTGGGATTGTAATGAATGTTTCCAATGCTTTATCAAATCAGATTACTTGAACGCTTTCAATAACAAAGGAAGTCCTGTCTCCCCCAGAAACTGAAGGACAGAGTACATCTCTCTGTCCTCTCCCTATGCCTCCTTCATTAAACAGAATTACTCCCTAGAATTCAAAGCTAAAAGAAAGCTGTTTAGGTCACTTTTATGAGTAGAGAGAAGGTGAAAATGCAGTTTTCACTTAGTAACAATAAAACACATTAAAACACAGGGGGAAAAAAAGGAAACAATTCCTCTACTCTTTCAGAGTTAGTAACAAGGGCCTGTAAATGAACTGGAAAATATTATGTAAATATATGTTAACAGGAGAAAAGGCATATCACGAAACCATGGATTGACCCTGGGACCACATGAATGTTAGACAAGTATTCTGCCACTAAGCTACTTCCCTGTCCTTTTCGAGTCTGAGATACAGTCTTGCTAAGTTAAGGCACACAAATTTTATCAATATAATATTTTTATATATGCAGTGTGGCTTCACAGAAAAGGAGCGAAATCTAAAGAAGCAATTAGACTCAGAGACTTATATCTCATTTTAACCAAGGGCAATAAATTACGGAGAAGTTGCTAGACTAAAGAACGGGTGTTTGAGTTTTTAGAGCCGATAAATCGTGGGAAAAAATGACTAGGAAGCATGCGAAGATGAGGGTAATTGTTAGTATGGCCAGTTTATGCAGACTCATCTGAGCGCAACTTTCCCATCTCTAGTGATAAGGGTCATGCCTTCCGTCTGGTGCAGAACAGTAGGAAAATGCACGCCTTGTTGTTAGGGGGAACACGGAAGGGCTGACAGCTCTTCTCTTCCTGCGTCTGTCGCTTCCATCTGCCAAAGTGGTGTATCTTGGAGTGAGTGGCATTCCCTGAGACCTTCAAAGAACAGTAGTTTTTTTCATTTTTACCGGGTTAAAAATTCTTGGAGTACTTTAGTGATGTGCAAATTAGACAATTTATTTGTTTGGTTATTAAGACAGGATCTTGCTAAGTTGCCCAGGCGGGGCTTGAACTTGTGATTCTCTTGCCTCAGCTTCTTGCAGTGCTGGGATTACCAGCCTGCATCACCTCCCCTGGCTGGAACTTACTTTATTACTTCCACTTGCTTGGGTAATTCACTTCAGCTCCTCCACCCTATCGCTTACGGCAAGGACGTGACGGCTTCCTTGTTTCTCTTTCTGTACTGTGGGCAGGCTCAGCAGCCCCACACATGCCTCAGAGGCCTCCCAATCAGTCTTAGCTTCTTAGCTTTCCACTCCCAGACACACATGGGAAAGTAAGCTTTTAGCCTAACGCATCTCTTCATGTGAATGTCCGTATGCTGGGGGACATGACGATTAAGTCAGGCAATTTCTCATGTAGTGGGTACTCATTAGCAACAAAGGGTCAAAACACTTAGTAGCACAACTCCTTCGATAAAGTCAACATGCTCAACGAATACCAACGGGTCATATGACAATGTGGCAGGGACTGGAGGCATGGCTCCAGTAAATCACTTGCCTAACAAGCACTAAGTACCCAAGTGCCATTCCCTAGCACCACATAGACCACATGTGGTGGTGTACACCTATAATCCCAGCACTTGGGAGGCTGAGACAGGACAACTGCTTTGAGTCCAAGCCCAGCTTGGGCTCCATAGTGTGCTCAGGATGAGCCTTGGCTACACAGTGAGACCAGTCTCAACAAGAACAAGAAAAGACAATATGACAACAGTGACCAAAACTCCACAAAGCAAAAATAAAAGACTTTTATGTAAGATCCACTCATTTCTCCCAGCGATCTCTAACCTCTCTTATTAAAAAGTTAATGTGTATAGATTTATACAATACCAAAAGGCCTCTATGAAGAAGGAAACAGCCTTGTCAAATTGCAAGTTGAAGTGTATAACTTTAGATACACTATAGGTATTTCCACAAGATCCACAGGTGTGTAAATGATCTGGGAAACGACATGCCTTAGATAATCACATTTGCTACCTAGACCCTTTCTCCAAATCCACCAGTCCTTACAAAGAAAAGAAAAAAAAAAGAAAATCTCACCCTGATAACTGCAATTCCTCTCTTAAAGACTTGCCCACTCATCCCCTAAGAAAACTAATGGAAATCTTACCTGTATTATTTTCCTTGCATAACCAGCCCTCGGCATGCCCTCTTCAAGAATGACAAAATCTAGTACAGCTGCCACAGAAAACCAGAAGGGAGAATTTATGCATATTAATTTTAAAGACTACTACTCTCATGGTGGCATTTTCATATATATATGTGTATATATATATATATATTTACTCATATATAGGTATACGTATATATATAGGTATATATGTGTGTATATATATATATATATATGAAAGATTTTGATTATATCTACTCTCCCTATAATCTTCCCTTACATTCAAGATGATCACGTCTTATTTTTGTTTAGCAAAAGGAGAGAAAATCTCTGAAGAAGAAAAGGTAGAACAATGATCAACAGCTCTCAGCTAACAAAAGTAGCACTTTCACTTTGGTTAAAATACCTCTTTGAATGCAAAATAAATGTTTCCAAGACTGCTTTCTCCTTTTCAATACTAAAAAATGGTAAGATATCTTTGTAATACTAAAACTGTTTTTTTAAATGAAGCTCCATAAATTTTGAATGCAGAAGGAAAAATTTAGACAATTTAACCAGATTTTGAGAATTCTCACTATTGTGGTTTGCATCTGGAATGTCTCTCAGAAGTCTAACATATTTGGATGTTATGGAGTGTCCATGGAACCAGGAACTGCTGGGAAATTGTGGCCTGGTCTGGAGGCGTGGATTACTGACATGTAGACTGTGTTACAGGCATTTGACGGGGCTTACTACACCTTCCACACATGGAAGGGGAGCAACACTGAGGCCTGACCCAGAAGGGGTGGATCACCTGGACGAGACCTGGCAGTATATATATTCTGCTACCTTCCTCTGGGGAGAGACTGGACTTGAAGGGACTGGGCTTCCTGTTTGTAATGTAGTGAGGATCTGCCTCCAGCTCTGCCTCCACCATATACTTCCACTGCTGCCGGCCGCCCCTAAATGGACTGTGACCTTCTGAAACTGGGAGCTAAAATAAAATAAACCTTTGGCCCCCTAAATTTGTGCATGGCAGGTGTTGCGTCACAGCAGTGAAAAGGTAACTGAGACACGCATCACTTTGGAATACTGCAACTTGAGACAACACAGATAACATGACCATGGGAAAACTAAACCACTATACTACTTGGACTTCCTTCTCATTTTCAATGTTGAAAATAAGATTACAGCATAATACATATAGAAGTAAGTGCATGCATCATGTTTACAATTTCATGTTTTCAAACTAAAATAAAGAAACCAACATCCCAGAAGCCCCACATTTTCCACTTCTGTTACTTACTCCTTAAAGGTTGCTACTACCTGACTTCAATGATACATTAAAAAAAATTTTTTTTGAGACAAGGTATTACTCTATGGCCTAAGCTGGCCTTGGACTCACAGCAATCCTCCTGCCTCAGCCTCCCAAGTGCTGGGATTACAGGTGTGCACCACCACATCTGCCTTTTTACATGGTGCTGGGGAACTGAACTCAGGGCCTCAAGTACTTTAACTGCCATGCCATTCCTCCAGCCGCATCACTGATATGTTAATTTTACCCTTTTTTGATATTTACATAAATAGAATTTCACACTATATTCTTCTGTGTCATAGTTCTATCATTCAACTTTTTACTACTGGTAATAACTTTATTAAGATGTGACTTACCATTTAATTTGCCCATCTTTAAGTTTACAACTCAGTGGGTTTAGCATATTTAGAGTTGTACATTTATCACCAATAATCAAGTGTAGAATGTTTCCATTTTCTCAAAAAGGTAACCCTCCAATCCCTTCATACCCACTAATATTTCTGTCTTCATAGACTTATTTATTCTGAACATTTCACAGAAAAGAAGCAAGCAAGCTGGGTATGGTGATACAGGCCTATAATCCCAGCACTATGGGAGGCTAAGACAGGAGGATCATAAATCCAAGCCCAGCCTAGGCAATTTGGCGGGAGATTCTGGACAGAGCTCAAAAGACCTGAATGCCAAGAAAAGTACAGACTAGAAAAGCTGAACTCAAAAGCTTTCAGACTGGAAGGAAGATTTTATTGGCAACTGGTCTAAAAGTGGTATGTGTGAAAAGTATGTTGGCATTTTGTCCCTGTCCTAAAACTTTGCCTGAGATTAAGTACAGTGGACTACTTAATCTGGTGGAGGAAATTTCAAGGCAACCCAGTGTTTAGGTTGTCACATGGGTAATGTCTGATGCCCTCTACCAGCTCTCCACTGAAGTGGGAGAAAATAGCAGAGAAAAGAGCCGTAAAAAGTTTGCAGTTTGCAGTACAAAAAAAAAAAAAAATCACCATGGTTGTTAAAGAAATTAGTATTTAAAAGAAGCCAGGGGGCTTGATGGGGCATCTCAGTGGTTAAAGACTTGCCTAGCAAGCACAAGGCCATGGTTTTCATTCCCAAGCATCACGTAAACTAGACATGGTAACATATACCTGTAATCTCAGAATATGGGAGGCTGAGGCAGGAGGATTGCCATGAGTGTCAGCCTGGATACAGTGAGTTCAGGACCAGCCTGGACTAGAGAGTGAAATCCTGTTTCAAAAAAATAAATAAATAAATAAATGAGCCAAAGTATTTGGAATCAGGACTATAAATAAAAAGGGGGGGGGGGGTTGAGGCTGTCTCAGGAATCAATAAGACCCCACGCTTCACCAACTAAAGGATTGCCTTAGTTACTTCTCATCACTGTGACTCAGAACCCTATACCCACAAGTTAGGGGAGGGAAAGTTTTATTTTAGCTCAGTTTCAGCTATCAGTTCATTCACAGGCAGCAGGTAACAGCAGAAGCACATGGCAGAGGCAGAGGTGGAGGTAGCTCTTCACAGTGTTGTAAACAGGAAGTCCGGTTCAGTCTCAGAAGGAAGAAAGGAAGCATTATATCTCCTTCCAGGTCCCATCCCAGTGACCCTCCACTTCTGAGTCTAGCCTCAGTCTTCTGCCCCTTCCAGGTTTAAGCTACACATGCCTGTAACCCAAACCATGTGACTACAGTCTATATAATCTCCCACATTCCCGTCTTCCACCACACACCCATAACCCTCCCTTCTAGACCAGGCCCATGTTGTGGTTAGGAACTGGAGTGTCCCCCAAAAGTCTCATGTAGTTTAATGGAACCACGTGATGGTGGTGGATTGGGGTCTGGTCTGGAGGGGTGGATTACAGTTAAGTTAGGATTACCGGTGTGTAGTGGCCACACCTGGATGCAGGAGGGGCTGGTTACTGGGCGGAGACCTGAAAGGATACATAAGCTGCACCTGCCCTCCTGGGGGCGGGGACTAGTCTCAACTAGCCTCAGCTTGTCTTCCTGTTTGTCTGGGGAGGCTGCCTCCACCTCTCTCTGCCACCTACTTCGATGGTTGCCGGCCGCCCCCCAATGGACTGTGACCTTCGAGACTGTGAGCTAAAGTAAACCTCTCCTTTCCTAAGTTTGTGGGTGTCGGGTATTGAGTCACAGCAATCAAAAAGTAACTAAGACACCCCATCTCCGAACAGCATGATTCCAAAGATAACCCATAACACTCAAATGTCTTGGGGACATTCCAAATCCAAACCACAATGAGGATGGAAAGGCAGAGGACTTTGCTGTGGAAAGACCCTCAGGGCATACACAGGGCAATCTAGGAAAGTACATCCCTAAGTTAAGCTATCCAAAAACTCGGAGGCCTGGGCAGTGATTTGTTCAAGTGGGCCAGACTGCTGCTCAAGCCAGCAGCAGATCTTCGTATCATCCACATGGCGCTGGTTTCACAGGCTTGTAGAGTACAACCGATCTGGGGTCAAGGAGGCTTCCACCAAGATCTCACAGAAAGCCTTGTAGGCCGGGCAGTTTGCCCTTCGAAGGGCAACACATAAAGCCATGAAGGAGAAAACAAAGGTGCAGTGGAGAAACCCAGAAATGTAGATATGCCAGAAACACTGTGGAGAAGTTGCATCAGCAGCCATGCTTCAGGGGCAGGGCCCTCCAAACCCTCTGGAGCTCACATCTCACCATCGTTACCCCACGCGATGGACACAGAACTGCAGCATTTAGCCCTTGCTGTGGAGTTTAAAACTTGTTTTAGTCCAGTTGCTATCCTATTTCTCCCTTTTGTAATGGGAACGTTTAACCTGCGCTATTGCATATTAGAAGCATTTCACTTTTCTTCAATTTTCAGAAAAGCCTACAACTAAGAGTTTGTCTTGAGCCCCAAAAAAGCACACTGGACTTGAACATTTTTAGCAGGCTGTAATTGTTAAGAATTTAACAACTCTAGAAGAATAAATGAATGCAGTTTGCATGTGAAGGAGGACATGAGTCTTTTGGGGACCAGGGGCAGAATGACATTGTTTGGATCAGGAATGTCCCCCAGAAGCCTCATGGATGTTGTGGATTATGGCTGTGTGGTGGATCATGGGCATGTCATGGACTACTGGTATGTGGTGGATTAGAGGTGTGTATTGGATTATCAGTGTGTAGTAGATTCTTGATGTATGACCTGGAAGGGGTGAAACATTTAAGGTTTGGCTCAAAAGGGGCAGATCACTGGGACATGACTTGGAAGTAGCTTATGCACTAGTTCCTCCTTCCTTCCTCGCTTGGCTTTCTGCCTGCCATTCCCTTAAGAGCTTATCTGTGACTAGCCTCTACTATGTGCTTCACCTGTTGTCAGCCGCCCATGAATGGACTACCGAGACTGTACTCTAAAACAAATCTTTCTTCCCTTAAGTTGTGGATGTCAGGTACTCTGTCCCAGCAATGAATAAACAACCCACTGAGCATGCGATGTAATCACTGAGGGCATGGTAGGTTACTGGGGGTAGAGCCTGAAAGGATATACTCTTGCCCCGGCTTGCCCTTAAGTGCTGATTCTTTCTTGTTGCAATGCTGTGAGCAGCTGTTACCTGCCAGATCCTTCCCCCACTGCCAGCCGCCACGAAGGGACTGGGACCTCCTGAAACTGAGCTAAAATAAAGCTTTTCTCCCACAAACTGAGTGGCAAGTATTCTGCCTCCGCAATGAAAAAGTAACTAAGTTAGAAATGGTACCAGAAAAGTGGGGTCATCGCTGTGAACTGACCTGAACGCATGGTTCTGAAGCCTTTGGAACTGGCTGTGGGAGAAGTGTGGAAAAGTTGAGAGATGTGCAAAAGAAGCCTTAGAATGCTATAAAGTAAGCTTAATGGAAGATTCTGGCCTGCGCCCAGAAAAGCAGAATGCTGATAAAAGTGTGTAGTATAAGGTCTGAGTTCAACAGGTTTCAGATGGGAAGGAAGACTCACTTGGCAGTTTGTTTAGAAATCATGATTATGCTCTAGCAAAACTATGTTGGCATTTTGACCATCCTCACAGTTTGCTGGAAACTGAGACTGAGGGCAGTAAACTTCTTAACGTAGTGAATAAAATTTCATGGCAGCCCATGTCCAGGCAATCACATAAGGTCTGCTTACAGCTTTTAGCCAGCTCTATACTGAACAGCAAGAAGGAAGGGCAAAGCAAAAAGATGTAAAAATTTTTGCAGTCTTTCCAGAAATAAAGTGATTACAAAGTTGGGGCAAAGAGCACAAGGCTGTTGAAGAGATTAGCATCAAAAATAAGTACCATGCATCAGACTAC
Source organism: Ctenodactylus gundi (assembly GCA_004027205.1). Taxonomy (NCBI): domain Eukaryota; kingdom Metazoa; phylum Chordata; class Mammalia; order Rodentia; family Ctenodactylidae; genus Ctenodactylus; species Ctenodactylus gundi. The sequence continues at coordinate 1,144,612 of PVKB01000076.1, forward strand.
AGGAAAGTTATCTTGAGGGCATCCCAGGAATCAGCAAGACTTCACCCTTTGCAAGATCAAAGACTATGCTCTGAGAAGAAAACTGCAGGGCACCCTGTAGGGCTAAGGAGGGAAGTGTCTTCCAGAGTTCAGCTACCCAGGTATTGTGATGTTGCTGCAGTCACGATCAAAGAGGCCAAATTACTGCTTAAGCCAGTGGCAGAACTTGACATCCCTCGCACAAAGCTAGCCTCGCAGATATGCAGAATGAAGGGCTGCAAGGGCGGGAAGGCTTCCAGTCAAATGTCAGAAGGCAGCCTCGGAGTGGAGGCAGATCGTGTGCTGCTGAGAGGAAAGTGCCTGAACCTGTGGAGGTGAAGCCAAAAGTGCAGTGGAGATCTCAGAAATTTGAAGATGCCTACAGCGAGGACTGCCTGCCACAGGCTGTGCGTGCAGACAGCCCAAAGAGAAGCCACGCAGATTGTAGGCAGAGGCAATGTCGTAGAGGCCGGGAGGCCTAAGGCCCTTGGGTCATCACAGCTTGCACCTTTGCATGCTGGTCATAGAGCTACAGGATTTCATAGTTGCCTTGTTGGGTTTCTTCCTTGCTTTGGTCTAACTGCTTTCTATCCCGCTATTCCTCCCTTTTGGATCAGTAATACTTATTTACCCTGAGCCACTATACATTGCAAGTGCTTTCCTTTGATTCCCACAGGACCTCACTACTAAGAGTTCTGTTCTGTTGTTATTATTTGATACAGCATCTTAGTTTTAGTCCAGGCTGGCTTTGAGGTCATAACAATACTCTTTCCTCAACCTCCCAGGTGCTGGTATCACAGGCCTGCACCACCATACTCACTTTAGAATTTACTCTTGCCCTGGCTTCTCCCTAAGCCTTCATTCCTTCCTCCTGAGATGCTATGAGAATGACCTAAGACCTCCTCAAAATGACCTAAACCCTCCCTCCCTTAAGTTGTGGGTGTCAGGTATTCTGTCCCAGCAACGAAAAAATAAGATACACACCTGGAACACCACATTCTTTTATGTGGACATTTTCACGTATCTTGGATATATGTATCTAGGAGTGGAATTGTTTGATCATAAGATAATTGTAGTCATAAAAAATTTAACATGTTGATTGTACACAGTGAGTGTTACGGTAGGATCCGGAATGTCCCCTGAATGCCTCAAGTATCTGGAAGGGGCGCTTAATTTAAATATTAAATCCTTTAGCTCTAGGACCAGCATCCACAGGTGCAACACCTCAATCACAGGGGGTTAATCCACTGATTTCTCGGGTTTACTTCCTTTTGAAACAGAGTCTGGCTCAGTAGTTCATTCAGCCTTGTCCTGAACTCATCATGGATCCCAGGGTGGCCTTGAATTCACAACAATCCTCCCGTCTCAGCCTCCTGAGTGTTGGGCATATGCCACCACATTCAGCTTATGTAGTGCTAGGGAATGAAACCCAAGGCCTTGTACTTGTTAAGTAAGCACTCTAACCACTGTACTATTCCTCCAGCTTCATAGGTTTTCTGTTCTGCTAAGAGGTGGGGTGAGGAGCAGGCAGGATCTCTGGGGCAGGCCCTAAAAGGGGCTAATTCCTAGGGCATGTACCGGAAGGATATCTCTGCCCTGCTCTCAATCTGCTTCTCATCACACCACATTGTGAAAACTTTCTTCCGCTAGCTTCTCCGCTACATCCTTCCAACATTTTCAGCTACTCCCAAACAGACTGAGGTCTCCTGAAACTATGAGCTAAAATGAATCTTTCTTCCCCTAAGTTACGAGTGTCAGATATTTTGTCCCAGAAACGATAAAGACGGAATTCAGTGTGATATTTCAACATGCGCATACAGCACACGCTGATCAAATCATGGTGATGAGCATTTCTCTCTCATTTCTTTCTATTCAGAGACTCTGAGCTCTTGCTACTCAGTTTTATGTCTATGAACATCATCAACAATTTTGTGTGAAGTAATTTTTCATGTCTGTATAGTATTCCAAGAAATGTGAATGTCATCAGTTATGGAGTTACTGCCTCAACCCTAACCAAAGGGGGGAAAAGATGACACTGTGAATCCCCTAAAGTAAGGAAACTTACCCACAATTCCTAGTAACAGCTAATACAAAAGACTGCCACAAATGCACAGAGGCCACCACAACCTTACACAAAATAGACTTCTAAAAAGAAAAAAAAAAGGGGGGGGGGCAAGAATGGAAAAAACACTTCTACAAGGACATCTGGTCAGCAACTGTTCAGTCCTGGATTCCGCTGTTAACTATGGCTAACAATCACTGTTTCAACATATCTCTGATGTAATACTTTTTGATTCAGAATAGGGAATGAATCCAGAGCCTTGAGCAGGCTGGGCAGGCAACTCACCATGGAGCTACATCAGCAGCCCTACTTTAAAGATCTGAGTTAGTTTTATTTTCAATTCCAGTGTTGGGCAATACTTCATTCCATAAAACAGACAGTGTTCCAATGGGCTGGGTAAGCGAGAAAAGGCAGAAATGAAGAGTGAGTGAATTATCAGTCAGGTCTACTAAGTTATTTTCCTTTAAGTCAGAAACAGGCACACAGAACAATAGGAAAGTGACAGACGGCTGAGCTTCGGGCTCCCTCAGGCCACCGCTTTTGGTAAGGATAAAGGCAGAGGGACCTTGTCATGTCTATGGAAAACTGCTGGGATTGGACAATCTGCCCCTTCTCTTCCCCCCGTCCTCCTTTCTTCACTCTCCCTCTTTTCACTCCTCTCTGCCCGGCTTGCTGTCCCCCTTCCCTCCTCCACACCCTCCTGGTTTCTCAGGAAGTCAAATAGCTTAGGTTCAGCTTGCAGGTGTGGAACTTCAGCATGGCTGACTCCATACGGATTTTCACTCTGGCCTTTCAGGGCCAGTGCGGAAGTCTGGACCAAACAGTGGCCTTTAGGAATTTTATTTAACAGCAGATGTAGAGTCATTGGCCACGTATCTGTTTGCAGAGTGGAGAGAACCTGAGCTGACCCGAGGACAGGGGGAACCAAGGGCTACCCCACCCACTGCCCTCCGGTCCAGGTCAGTTAACCCAGCAGCCCCACCCTCCAGTCATTTCCCCAACTCAAGTGCACTAGAGGCATGGACAGACTCTGAGCTGAAGGAAGCCAGGCTTCACACTGGTTCTCTAAGCTCGGGAGTCAGTGCTCCTCCAGTGGGCACAGGCTTGATGCCCTGAAGGCCGCTTCCATGAGCCCTGACCCCACCTCAGCTGCACATGAAGAGGAATGGGTAAGAAGTCTTCTCTCTTCCTGCTGAGACCGCGGCAGCTCGGCCACACCACTTGTGATTCGCAGCAGGTTGAAGACTCAGGATCACTGCTAGTCTCAGACTGCTTCTTTTCTTTTCTTTCCTTTTGTTTTGTTTTTTTTTTTTTTTTCCTGGAATTAAGGATAGAACCTAGGGCCTTCACTCTGAGCTTCCCACAGGTTTTTGTTGTTGGTTTGGTTTGGTTTTTGAGACAAAGGTCTTGCTGAATTGCCCAGTCTGGGCTCAAACTTGTAATCCTCCTGCCTCAGCTTCCAAGAGTGCTAGTCTCACATCCCTGCACCATCACACCTGGCTTCTATATCTCAGGCTGTATCTTAGACCACAGTGTAAGTGACTTTTGCTAGAACAATTCCTGTGTTTTCTCTGTGTTGTGATGATGAGGACCAAACCCAGGCTCTTCACACTGAATCACTCACACACTCACACTCACACTCTCTCACTCACTCTCTCACTCTCTCTCTCTCTCTCTCTTTTGAGACAGAGTCTTCCTAAGGCTCACTCACCCAGGGGCTGGGCTTGAACTTGCAATCCTGCCTGCCAGAGTGCTGGGATTACAAACCCACACTCCTAGGCCCAATTCCAGATCAATTCCTTTGAACAAGCCCCTCATCTTTTGATTCAGGTCAATGCTACATCCTTCGTGTTTGGTTTTCTTCCGCAGAGTGCTGAGTGAACCCACACCTTCCTTTCGCTTTTGGGTTCTCAAGACGTCCTTACACAAATGAACCATGCACACCTGCAGCATGCGGGGGGGGGGGGGGGGGGGGGGGGGGGGGGGGGGGGGGGGGGGGGGAGGTCAGCCGAGGGCTGGGCTCCATCCCTCTTCCAAGTCACTGAAGGGATTTAGTGAGCAGAAGAACCCTTTTAGCTGAGCTTATCTGAACCATCCCTGCTCGCTCAGTTGTAACATCAATTGAGATTGTTTCAATCATGAATTTGACCTTCTGGCTTTTTTGCCCACAGGCCTTCTTTGTGCTAAGTTTTCTTCTAGCTGAGGTTGAGAAGCAATTCTGTTTTTTAAGTCCCTGAACTTCAGGGCCTTCTCCACTCCTCATTCCTGACTGCAAACATAACAATTCTCTTCCTGAGTCCCTCTCTAATGTTCTGCAAATGTAGGCAAAAGACACGCACACATGTAAGTTGCTAATATTGTGATTTTCCATCTGGATGCCTAAGCCAAATTTTACTACATTATATGACACTCCTACCAAGACATTGCAGGGGTAGTTTTCACATCTGTTTTATCACTGTGTAACACAGATTATCATCTTTTCATTTCCAAGCCTCACTCACATCCTAATACTCAGCCTCTTTTCCTTTCTGAGACTTAAAAAATCGCATCAATTTTGGCCATCACGCTTAGTGAAGTGACTCAAGCACAGAACGTTAAATGCGCACGGTTTCTCTAATCCGAGAAAACAAGAATACAGGCATCCTACGGAGCCAAATAGGTGTGACAGTGTGTGCCAGGGGAAGGGGAGGATTTGTACTGCTGACACAATATATATGCACAAAATACTCAAGTTCAGTGTAGCCATTCAATGTACCACATACATACATATGTGTAAAAATGGAAAAATTATTACCATTTTTTCTCTTTCTTTTCTTTTGTGGCACTAGATAGCAAAGCCAGGACCTTCACACCTTCACACTGAGTTATGTCCCCAGCCCTTTTTTATTTTTGAGACAGGGTCTCACTAAGTTGCCAAATTACCCAGGTTGAGGTCAAGCCTGCAACCCTCCTGCCTCAGGCTTACAGAGTGCTAGAATCACAGGTGTGTAGCACTAGGCTTTCTTTTGCTTTTATTTTAAAAAAAGAAAAAACCTCACTCACAGTTACATCCTTTTCCTGTCATTTAAACATGCTCAGAGCACAAAAAGCAAAAACACCCTTGAATCCACTGGTTACGCAGCAGCAGCCCCATCGAACCCTCACCTGATCAAACCCAAATTTTCACCCTGACCTCACGAAGCCAAACTTCACAGGCTTATCTCCGCTCGCCAGCCTCAGTCCTTCACCTCTCACTGCCACAGCAAATCCATCCTTGGTGCAGCTCCATCCCGACACCGAGACAGCTCTGCCAAGGTCACCAGTGACTCCATGTAACCAAATTAATGAGATGTTTCTTTTCTGAGTATCAGGGATCCATCCGGGCAATCCAGGCAGGCACTCCACAGCTGAGCTATATCCCCAGCACCACCACCCCCTCTTTGTGAGACCGGTCTTGCTGACGTACCCAGGCTGGTTTCAAACTCCAGATCCTCCTTGTCTCAGCCTCCTACATAGCTGGAATTAGAGGCGTGAGACACTGCACCTGGCTGACATTTTAAAAATCCAGCCCCGCTTAGACCTGCCCACAGTCTACCACCGCCAACAATGCTCCCTTCCGGAACTTGTTATCCTTAGAGGCCACCGCACAATCCTCTGGTTTCCCTCTTCTCTCTGCCTCCCCACTATTTCCTGGGTACCACCCCTTCTGTTATCACAAATACTGAAGTTCCTTCAGGTGCTCTTTTCCTTTCTCACAGTTCTTATTTCAGATAACCCTAACCACCGCCCCGCCCCCCAGCTTCAAATTCCTCCTCTATGGAGGTAGCACCCCACAAGGCAGGCCTTGCCCTGCCATGGGCCACGCCCTTTTGAATGCAAGTGGTGTGGCAGAATGGCTGGACAAATCTTGTCTACGAAAGCAGGTACCACCAGATGCTGGACACACAGAACTTATCAAGAAAACAGCCTCAACTACGAGGCACACGCTGGCGACTTATTTGTCCCAATAGAGAATTACCAGCTGTCACCCTCAGGGGCACACAGATACGCAGATGGCATCAGACTGAATCAGAAACTGGTAGTTGTATACACCCATAATCCCAGCACTCTGGGACACTGAGGCAGAAAGATTCCAAGTTTGAGCCCAGAGAGGGCAATTTAGCAAATAAAATAATAGAAAAATAGATCTAGGAATATACCTCAGCAAGGTCTTAGGTTTGATTCCAAATAGCACCCCCAAAGTTGAACTCTAATTATAAATCGTTCAGCATGTAGTCTGTAGAGTTTTGACTGCTTTTTTGTTTGCTTTACAGTACAACAAGTTGAACCCAAAGCCTCACCCATGCTAGGCAAGTTACATATTCAACTTATTTTCATTAATTTAGGGTCTCACTATACCACCTAAGCTGGCAACACACTTGCCATTCTTCTACCTCAGCCCCCTTAATAGCCAGGAATATAAAGGTGCACCACAGAGCCTGGCTTATACATTTTTACCACGAAAAAAAAAAATCTTATGTAGCGTCAGAAGAATAGTTCAGCGGTTAAAGTTCTTCCCTTGTAAGCTCAAGGTCCTGAGTTCAATTCCCCAGCACCACATAAAGCTGGGTGTTGATGACACACACCTATAATCCCAGTACTTGAGAGGCTGAGGCAGGAGAACTGACATGAGCTAGCCTGGGCTCTATAGTGAGTTCAGGACCAGCCTGCCTGTCTCAAGGAAAAAAATATATATATGAGCATGCCATGTGGTATTTTACTTCCCCAAAAAATCTGTCATTTATATTGACAGAGTATGTTATAATCAATTGTATTTCACAATCAAGAAATATCTTTACATACGGAAAATATCCTAGATACAATGAATCGAGAATCAGGAAGTGTGGATTCCTTCATCAGCTCACCCCACCCTCCAGCCTGAGGCAGGTCGGTTCACACAAATGCATGCCACCCAGGACAGGAGGCCTCTTGAACTACCCGGGACTATCTATACATCATCCAACAAACCTTAATCTTCAGACGTTAAAGAGATCCAGGAAACAAGGTGTCCCTATGTCTTACCATGCCCCCTGGCATGGCTCCTGGTGCCCAACCTACTGACAGTGAGAGCCACAGTTCCCCCATTTCCCATTTCACTACAGTAGGGAAGGCAAAGAAAAGAACAAATGCCCATTCTCCCAACCACCCTATCCCTTTCTACTGTAGGTCTTCACGCTGCTGAACACAGTTCCCTGCATGGTGATAGGCCCAGAACATTGTCAATCACAGGCAACACAAATTACATTGTCCCCCTGCGGTAATAATGGCACAGAATCAGGTATAAAGGTATGTATGCCCCTGTGGTCCCAGATACGTGGGAGGCTGAGGCAGGAGGACTGCTTTAACCCAGGAGTTAAGAGCCAGCCTGAGAGGCACTGACACTTTTTTTGTTGTTTTTTGTTTTTGGTCACGGCACTAGGGACTGAACTGAGCCCAGGGCCTTCACACTGAGCTACATCCCCAGCCCATTTTCAGTTTTTCATTTTGAGACAGGGTCTTGCTAAATTGACCTGTGATCCTATCTCAGCATCCCAGAATGCTGGGATTACAGGACTGTGCCACTGGGCCCTCTATCCCCCCCCCCCCCCACAAAAGCCAAACCAAAACAAACCAACATCAAACTTGAATCGCATTTTTGTTAAAACCCTCAAGCTGATATATACTTAGGGCTGACGGCGTAGCTCAGGCGTAGAACAAGTATTTAGTCAGTATGTTTGAAGATCTAGGTTCAATCCCCAGCAACAAAATAACAGAAGTACTAATAGCGATAATAATGAGAAGAAAAATTAAAATTTCCCATTGCCTGGCAATGTGCCACTGCAGCACAATATACTTCTCACGTTTGTGATGATGCCAGGGTTGCAGAAGTAGCACATATAATGTCTGGTACATAATACTTAATAATAAATGTCTGTTACTGAGTTACATATTTGCTGTATTTCAATCATTCTTTTAAGAGTGCACTTCTCCTTATAAAACAGCTTTTTCGGGGCTGGAGGAATGGCTCAGCAGTTAAAGCGCTTGCCTAGCAAACACTACATCAAGCGCTAAGTATCCCCACAACCACATAAACCAAATGTGGTGGCACCTGCCTGTAATCCCACTACTCCGTAAGTCCAAGGCCAGCCTGGGCTCCATAGTGAGACGAGGACAAGCCTGGGCTAGAGTGAGATCCTGTCTCAAAAAACAACAACAAAAAAAAAAAAAAGCTTTTTTCCTGGGTGTAACGCAAGTCTCTAATCGCAGCACCCTGGAAAGGCTACAGCAAGAGGATCACAAACTCGACTCCAGCCTGGGCAACTTAGTAACTTAATGAGACCCTGTCCCAAAATTAAAAGCAAACAATAAGATGAGGGTGTAGCTCAGTGTGGTTAAGGCTCTGGATTCAGTTTCCAGAATAAAAAAAAAAAAAGAAAGAAAGAAAGAAAGAAAAAGGAAAAAACCTTCCTTATAAAACAGTCTGCAGAGTTACGCTGGCTGCATCTCGACTGCAGCAAGACATCAGGCCAAATGTGCAACCTACCCATCTAGTTTGTAAACCCACGCTACGATGTTCCCAGTGACAAGTTCCGGGGTTAAGTGAAGTGTGACTGTAGTGTACCATCTGCTGAACCCCGGAGTGGTAAAATGGGTGTCCTTCCTGTTATCCCTGCTCCCTGCTTTCCTATTCTAGGAATTAGGCCCAGTTTTCCTTGAGCCAGGTTAAATAAACATTGCAAGTGCTGCTGCCCTGGAGTCTGCTCAGAACTCCTCCTCAGGCAAGCCCAAGTCAGCGGCACCTAATTAAGACTGCACAGTCATGCTTCGGCTCAGTGCTTCCCTGCTGAACCCAGCAGAGGGCCTGGCTGTCCCTTCTCACTGCTAAGGGAAACGCGAGCAAGCCCTCGGGCTCTGAGAAGCTACGTCCTGGGTCCCAAGCCCCTTCCCACGATGCTCCTTGGGGGAAACTGTCTCGGGCTCCGCTGGTGGGGTCTTCTTGCTACTCATCTGTTAAAAAAAGGTTGTTAGGTCATAAGAGGATACGCTAAAGCTGCAGAATATTTTGGGATGGCCTCGTGTACAGATCTCTGCTCCGCCGCTCACAAGCTACCAGTTACCTGGGAGCCACTTCCGTGAGTCCTACCCTTGTAGGAGGCGGCGGCGCTGACTGCGGATGGAACCCAGGATCTTGCACAGGGTAGGCAATCTGCCAGCTTTTAATATGTGGCACAGAGTCAAAAAGTAAGAATGTCAGTCCCCAGCACACAGCAACAAAGAGCAAACTGGTAGCTGCAAATTTGGGCAGTGAGGGGGTAAAGTAAAGCAAGCTGTCATTAAAGAGTAGGCTACCGTGGTCCTTGAGGTAAGGCGGCAGGAGCACAAGCCACCTGGATGACACCAGCGCTAGCCAAGTTGGCTGCCACGTGGACAGAGAACTGACCCTAAATCTCACTACACCTTCACTTTAATGCATTTCCCTAATAAAATCCTGGGGTTTGGTGGAGTGAGACAGAACACACTCTTAAGCACCACGGGGACCACTGTAAAGCCATGCCCACCCAGGAGCTAAACTCCAATCTGTACACAAATCCTTGCTCTTTGAGGGGTTAAAAAACATAAATAATGACATTCTTTTCAGAGATGAAAGAGCTAGCTATGTAACCAGTTTGTTTCTTTTCACAATACATTTTCTCTGCAAATCTGTGTTGTTATCTCAGATACTTATTTTGTCCTTGAGACTGATTCCAGGGCCTTTACACTGAGCTACCTCGGCAGTCTTCCTCTGATTTTTTTTCTTCTTTGATTGAGAAAGCTTCTCCCTACACTGGCCTAGATGAGGCTCAAACTTGTGGTCTTCTGCCTGAGCATTCCAGGATTACAGGTATGCGTCACTGTGCCCACTTGTTGCTTTGGCTTTAAATTTTTTATCATTAGTATTATTTTATATTTTTGGCAGTCCTGGGGATTGAACACAAGGCCTTCACTCTGAGCTACATAACCACCTCCTTCTAATCGCTGACTTGAGCAAAGGTCTTCCTAAACTGCTAAACTGCCTCGGCCAGGCTCTAATTTGCAATCCTCCTGCTTTAGCCTCCCAAAATACTGGGACTACAAAGCGCTGCATCACCAGGCCCAATTTAATTTTCTTTCCCCCTTCCCATAACTATTATTTCTATTAGTCTATGTTTGCGATACCTAACAGTTACATTCAATGTGGGGAATCGGGGCCGGTGCACACTGCATCATAGTCATTTACATCACCAAGGCAAGGACCCGGGCCAACCACTGACACAAGGGTGTGCGTGCTTCTGTCCCGTCTGTGGCTTTCATGTCTCTAAGATGCTTTTCTGGGTTCTTATGCTCAGGCTGATAACGGAGGAATAGCACAGTGGTTAAAACACTTGCCTGGCAAGCACAAGCGCCTGGGTTCAATTCCCCAGCATCACATAAGCTAGCATGGTGGTACACATCTGTAATCCCAGCACTCAGGAGGCTGAGGCAGGAAGACTGCCACAAGTTTGACACTAGCCTCGGCTACACAGTGAGTTCAGGACCAGCCTGAACGACAGAGTGAGACCCTGCCTCAAAAAAGATAACTAAAAAAAAAAAAGGAAATATGGGGCTGGACGTGGAGAAGTTACAAAGTGAAAGTGTATAGGAGAGAGAAGGGGCATGGGAGGAAAGAGCACAAAAGCTTCCAACCAGTTCAGGGTCCCCAGAGCTGAAAGTCCAATTTTTTTCTATGTGTGCAGTCCCCTTTTATGAATTTTTGGCTATTTTTGTAATTTCCAGGCAGGCCCCCAGGATTGGCTTTGTCATCCTGAGCTGCTGATTGTGTTGGCAATTAGAGGACTAGCCGGTCTAGCAGTGATAAGGTACAGTGGCGTGTGAGTTCATTTCTCCCCCCTTCTGTCCTTTCCTGTGAGGAAAGCTGGCCCCCAAATATTTTAGAACAAGGAAGTGAAAAATAACCTGGCAATCAGTTGCCATCTAAGCGTGAAGCTAAGTTTACTTTTGCTACAGTTTGATCCCTCATGTTAGCAGTCAGAGGACCCAAGTCCCTAATTTTTTTTGAGACCAGATCTCGCTCCATAGTCCAGCCTGGTCCTGAACTCACTATGTAGCCCAGGCTGGCCTCGAAACTCATGCCTCAGCCTCCTGAGTGCCGGGATTACAGGCATGCACCACCACACTTTGCAGTGCTGAGGATGCAAGCCCAGAGCCTGGCACCTGGTGGGCAAGCGCTCTGTGATACCCCAGCACCACCCCCATCCCTAACCTGCCTATCCAGTCAGCTTCCCTCACAATTTCAAGAAACTGCTTCAGCTGTTGTGGCCCACGTGTACCTACCTGAACCGAGCCGCAATGGAAAATTGGTTTCTTCCTGTTAACATGAATTTTCCAAACAAGAAAGAGTTGCTCTAGATCAACGGTTCTCAAACTGCAGTCCCCAGACCAGAGGCACAAGCTATTACCTAAAACCTGGGAATCTCCATGATGCAAATTCTTGAACCTCATCCCAGATCTACTGAATCAGAACCTATGGGGGGTGGGGGAGGGGCTGCTGATCTGTGTTTCAAAAAGCCTCAGGTAGGGCTGGAGGAATGGCACAGAGGTCAAAGCACATGCCTTGCAATCACAAGGCGCTGAGTTCGATTCTCCAGCACCACATAAAGCTGGGCATGGTGGTACATGCCTATAATCCCAGCACTAGGAAGGCTGAGGCAGACGGATTATCCTGAGTCCAAAAAAAAAAACCTTAGCTAAGTAAATAAATAAAATTTTAAAAACCTCCAGGTAATTTGGACACACAATTCTGAAAATCATAGGCTCTAAATAACTTAGCCTTTCTCAATCACAGTGATAGGAATGTACCACTACTACCCCTCAGAGTTTAACTTGGCCTCAAAAGTAGTTAAGAGCTGCCCCAAAATGATCTAAATTTTATTTGGAGTTATATTCATATGAATATACCCAAGGTTTTCTTTTTTTCTGAACCATAATCCAACACAAAAACTTGCATATAAAAATTGTTTCTGCTTAAAATACATTTTCTTCTGGCCTCTATTGTGCTTGCAAACAATAATTCCATTGTGAAGCTGAAGGAAAATTAAATATGCAACCGTGAGGAAGAGCTGGGAACTAAGATTTGCTGAGCACATTCAAAATTAGCCTTTAGTTCATTTATCTAATCATAATGGCCATATTTGCAAAATCTCCCTAGGACAGCGATTCACAGTTTTCTACTTTAATCCTCTTTTGTTCCCTGTACTCTCCTAATCAGAAACATCTCCCCTCACTGCGCTGTGATTCTCATGAGGTCTGCTGGGGGCTGTGGAGCTCAAAACATCTCCTACAGGCTTCTAACCAGGCCCCCTCTCTGCCTTACGCCATAATGCACTAGCATAAAAGACAAAGTTGCTAATAACAATCTAACTCAGCAAAGAACACGTCATCCTACCGAAAATATTCAAGTTTTAAATAGACACTGACTGAGTTCCAGGAGGATCCAAGAACTCAGAGCATACTGCATTATTGTATTTATTCGCTGATTTATTCTCTGCAAAAAAAAAAAAATCACTTGATTAATTCAGAAGAAAAATCTGGTTTTGAGAAAGGGGAAGTTTTCCTGTCAATCAACTAATCAACATTCATAAGCCTGTTGTGTCCACGTCAATATAGTAGGTAATGTGTAGCAAGTGCACGGTGGCATCTTTTGTTTTGAGACAGGGTCTAGCTCTGTAGTCCAAACTGGACTGAACTCATTATGTAGCCCAGGCAGGTCTCAAACTCACAGCAATCCTCCTGTCTCAGCTTCCCGAGCACTGGGATTACAAACTTGTGCCCACCCTCTGTTTATGTGGGGCTGGGGAATTGAACTCAGGCCCTTGCACTTGCCTGGCAAACCCTTTAACCACTGTTTTATTCCTCCAGGAATGTTTTTGTTTTTTGAGACAAGATCTCCTCGCTCCTTAGTCCAAGCTGGTTCTGAACTCACTATGCAGCCCAGGCTGGCCTAGAACTCACGGCAGTTCTCCTGCCTCGGCCTCCTGGGTGCTGGGATTACAGGCGTGCGCCACATTTAGCTTATGCTGTGCTGGCAAATCAAGCAGAAGGCCGTGCACTTTCTCCGCAAGCATTTCAACTGCTGAACCTTGCCCCAGCCCCTCGGATGCGCACGACTATACCAGCAACCTAAAAATTAAACACCAATAAGTAACGGGTTGGGACTGGAGGAATAGTTTAGCAGTTAAAGCACTTGCCAAGTGCTAAGGACCCGAGTTCAGCTCCCCAGCCACCACATAAACTGGGCGTGGTGGCACACTCCTGTAATCCCAGCTTTGGGGGGGTGGGGGAATTGCAGTGAGACAGGAGGTCTGCTGCGAGTCCAAGGCCAGCCTGGGCTCCATAAGGAGTTCAGGACCCGCCTCCACTACAGAGTAAGACCTGTCGCAAAAATAAAGTTTTAAAAAAACCTAACAAGTTATAAAGGCCTAATTATGAAATCACCTGAAGCAGTTATAGCATTAGAGTTCTCAGAAAAACAGAACAGTAAATGCAGATAAGTACATTTAAAAGATAGCTTACAGAATCAGAAGCGAAGCGTCCACAGGAGTCGGACTGCAAGATCAGAAGGGAAAGTCCAAGATGGCCACCACGCTCCTGTGGAAAAGCTGTAGAAGCCATAGAACGAGGGAATCAAGGGCACAACACCCGCCAAAGACGGAGGCTTCAGATTAAAGAGACGGTGGATTCGACGCCAATCCTCAAAGGTCCGGAAGCTCGTTCTAGAACAGGCCGCCAGTTGGCCCTGCACCTCGACATCCACAGGCGACGACAAAAACCAAAACTCTTCCAGAAAAATCCACGCCTCGCAGCGTCCTCTTATTTTTTATTCTGCTCGTCTATTGGTTGCGGTGTCCACATCCGGGGCGGGCCCTCTTCCCTCAATTTGCTGGCCCACATGTCAGTCATACAAAGATACACCCAAAACTCTGCCCTACGCTCTTCTGGGTATTTTTCAATTCCTTCAAGTTGACGGAACGGTTAATTGTCCCGTTGCTTGTGGTTTCTTGATTTTTTTTCTTGTTTTCTTTTTTTTTTCCCTTAGGGGGAGAGGGAAGGACATAGCTTAGCAGTTAGAGTGATTGCCTAGCACAGGGCCCTCGGTTCACCGACACTACATAAATAAACCGGACTTAATGGGATGGGCCGTAATCCCAGCACTCAGGAGGCTTAATCAGGAACATTACCATGAATTTGAGGGCACCCTGTACTACATAGTGGGTTCAGGACTAGCCTGGATTACAGAGCAAGACTCTATATCAAAAATAAAATTGTACTTAACAGAAATGAGGATTAAACTCAGGGTCTTTGTACTGAGCTACATCCCCAGGTTTTTTTTTGTTGTTGTTGTTTTTGTTTTTTAGGGTCTCCGTGTGTAGTCCAACCTCATTCTAAACTCACTATGTAGCCCAGGCGGGGCCTTGAACTCATGGCAATCCTCCTGTTTCACCCTCCCAAGTGCTGGGATTGCAGGCATGCACCACACCCAGCTCCCGGTTTATTTTTAATTTTTTATTGTTTCCTAGTGCCAAGGATCAATCCCAGGGCCTTCACAATGAGCTATATATCCTCAGCCTATTTTGTATTTTTAATTATAAGACCAGGTTTCACCAATTTGCTAAATTGCCCAGGCTGAGATCAAACTTGCAATCATCCTGAGTCTGACGCCTAGAGTGCTGGGATTACAGGTTGCACCAGCAGGCCCAGCTTAATTTTGATTTTTTGAGAAAGAGCCTAACTAAATCTCTAAATCATCAAGGCTGAGCTCAAACTTGTAATCCTCCTGCCTCAGCCTCCCAGAATGCTGGAATTACAGGTATGCACCCTCTTATCCACCTAGAAGTTTTAATTTTAACCTTCATAGTCAAGGAAAACTCCTTTATGAAACAATGAAGCTGTGCTGGGCCAGAGACAGTAGAAGATACTCAAGCAACAGAGAGCAGAAGGCACCAGCAGGCACTGGCGCTGTCTGGGCCACAGAGCTAAGAAAGCTTTGGGAGGGGCTGAAGAAATGGCACAGTCATTAAAGCACTTGCCTAGCAAGCGCCCAATCCTGAGTTAGATTCTCCAGCACCACATAAACTGGGCACAGTGGCGCACACCAAGTGGCGCGCTCCCGGCTTGGGAGACTGAGGCACAAGAATGACTCCAAATCCAAGGCTAGCCCAGTTACATAGTGAGTTCAGGACCAGCCTGGGCTACAGAGAAATACCCTGTCTCAAAAAACAAAAAAACAAAAAACAAAAAAGGAAGAAAGCAAGCTTTGGGAGATGCAGGATAAGGACCCAAGGCAACCAGAGTAGGTTTTTCCCAAAGTATAACCTAAAGATTGTGCAAAAGGGCTGGACATGAAGGTACATGCCTACAATTCTAGCAGCTCAGGAGGCTGAGGCAGGAGGATCACAAGTTCAAGTCCAACCTGGGCAACCTAGCAAGAGTCTATCTCAAAATGAAAACAAAACAAGGCTGGGAAAATGCTGACTGGCAGAGCTCTTGCCTAGCATACATAAATTAGCCAAATTCAATCCTAAACGCACACACACATGCACACACGCACACACTCACAGAGGAATCTGCCCAGCAGAGAATGCAGACAAGAGTTTTCAACAGGAAGAAGCTGCACAGAAGTACAGAGGCAATCTGGCAGCAGCCGTGGGGGAAGCCTCGGAGGACGCAAGCACTGATACCGCAGGAAGCCGGGGAGTCAGAAGCCGTGGCTGTTAGCTGCCTTCGTGCTCCGCTTACTTCGGGGAGTCGGTTGCTGCTATATCAGCACCTCCGTGTGTTCCACCTGTGTTCCCTGTCCCACCTGACCACGTAAAGCAAGAAGACTAAGACATAAATGAGGCACAAGGTGTCTAGAAGTGCTGGAGAGAGACAAGCGGAAGCCACCTGGGGAACTTTAATTCAGGTCCAGGATACGCCCTACCAAACACAATGGGAGACGCAGCAGTAGCTCTATTCCTGCCTAACTCTCCCTGCCTGTGCCCTGTGGCCTGCAGCAGTCCCTTATCCAACGCCATTAATCATATCATTAGCAATGAAATACTGACACTCATGGCTCCTTTAGTCTTTTGGATACTATGACAGTTCCTCCAAGAATCATAAAAGGTCAAAAACTTCACCACCCCCTGGAGGGACAGAGTCAAGCTACTCACTGGCAAAAATAAAAGCCTCAGACCCACCCCTCTATTCTGAGGCAGACCCTGATGCTTAAAACTCTCAGCACCAAGCCTTCTGGGGGAATCCCACCCTATAGTGTGTATCTGAATGAATATCTGATCTTGCCTCTGTTTTGTTCAGGACTTTAGGAACCTAGATAAGATCCTTGTTCTGATAACATCAGGCCACAGGAGCTTAAGCCATAAAAAGAACATCCAAGAATGCATTGGCTATTCTGGGTCTCTATTGATTCAATATGAACTTTAGGATTGGTTTATCTAGTTCTGTAGGAAATGTTGATATTTTGATAGGAATTACATTGAACTTATATATCAGTTTTGGCATTACGGCCACTTTGGCAATAGTAGTTCTGCCTATTCAAGAATATCTTTCCTTTTTTAAAATCCTCTACACATGCCTGGCAAATGCTGTCAAGCGCTAAGTACCGGAATTCAATTCCGCAGTACCATATAAACTGAGCGTGGTGGCGCATGCCTGTAATCCTAGCACTCGGGAGGCTGAGGTAGGAAGACTGCAGTGAACCCAAGGCCAGCCTGGACTCCATAGTGAATTCAGGATCAGCCTGGACTACAGAGTGAGACCCTGTCTCAAAAATAAATAGATAAATAAATAAAATGGACCAGACACATAGATCAGTGTGAAGGTCCTGAGTTAGAATCCCCAACCCTCCCCCTCCAAAAAAATGACAGATCATTAAACTATGAACTTTAAGGGCATAGCTCAGTGGTTAGAGTGCTTGTCTGACAAACATAAGGTGTTAGGTTCCAATCCCCTGCACATAAACCAGGCATAATGGCCCAACCCCTGTAATTACAGCACTAGGGAGTCTGAGGCAGGAGGATCATGTGTTTGAGGCCAACCTGGGCTACCAGTTAGTTCAGGACCAGTCTGGACTACAGAGCAAGACTCTGTCTCAAACACACACACACACACACACACACAATAAAATACCATGAGTTTTAAGTATCCTCATCTGTAAAATGCAAGAAATATTTGTATAGTCTCAGGAAGACTGCCTCATCATGTCTCTCAACAGGTAACACCAAATTAAGTGAGCACACAGTAGGTACATGTGAAGCAAATTAAGAACCTTAAAAAAGTGTATTACTGGGGCTGGAGAAATAGCTCAGCAGTAAAAGCATTTACCTAGCAAGCTCAAGGCCCTGAGTTTGATTTCCCAACACCACATAAACTGGGAGTGTTGGCGCACGCCTGTAATCCCAACATTCAGGAAGGTGAGGAGACTGACGAGTTTGAGGCCAGCCTGCAAGACTTTGTCCCCCCCCCAAAAAAAAATTACTGTAGGGCCTAGTGGTGCAAATTTGTAATCCCAGCACTCGGAGTCTTAGTCAGGAGTATCAAAAATTCAAGTCCAGCCAGGGCAATTTAACAACTGTGACCCTGTCTCCAAATCAGTACTAAAAAACAGGCTGGGAATGCAGCTCAGGATGTAGACTCTGAGTTAGATTCCCCCATACCCCATCACCACACACACACACACACACACACACACACACACACACGATTACTGAGATAGGGATCATTTATCCACCTGCTGCAAAAATGAGAACTACAAAATCGGTAGCAGTGTGTGAAAACTCTAATGATATGCCTACACAGTATTGTAGTATGCCAATTCATGGGTAAACATAATCTAATGCCACCACTGTGAAAACATTTTTTTCTCATTTTTCAGTAACTTCTAAGCACATAATCAATAACCCCCCCCCCAACACCTTTTAAACTAAAAAGTTACATCCAGGCAAATAACGCCAAAAGCCCAAAAGCATATTCACTGTCTAAACTGCGTGGGTTTAAATACATTCTACTCTATTGGATAAGCAGTTAAGCCTCTCTTTCTCTTTCAAATAAGATGTTTAGTGTCTGGGAAGGGATCGAGATTCAGGTAGGAGCCTGCCCGGAGGCAAAAGCCTGTGATGCCAGCACTCCGGGAGGCTGAGGAAGAGGGCTGGCAAGTTCGAGTCCAGGATGGACAACTTAGCAAGACCTTCTCTCTCAAAAAAAAAAAAAAAAAAAAAAAAATCAAAAATGGGCTAGATCGTTTTTCAGGGTGAAGGACCTAGCTAGCTAGGCTCGTCTCCAGTACTGCAAACCAATCTACCAAAAGTCACGTAGAACACGCACGGGGTATGAACACGACAGAACTTTATGATTACATCGCGTCAAAGGAATGCTTATTTAACCCCGAATGCTTATTTTACTCGAGCCACCAGAAAATCACACTGCACCTTATCTGCCCTTCTCAGCGTTTGGCGCATTTTCCCCATTCGGGGCACTTAAGTCACAAACAGACGCAAACACCCACCCACTAGCAGCGCACGGCGGGCTCCCACCGGGTGGATAAGAGCCCAACAGCCTAACACCCACCCAGTCCGGAGATCCGCCCCCCACCTGCTCCTCCTCCGTGGCCTCGCCCAAAGATTTGCACATGCGCGGAGAAAGAGTGGCGAGCGCTCCCCGTGCTCCGATCTCTAAGCCCAGCTGCCACGCAGCCGGTCCTCCTGCCCTTCGTCGACTGCGGGCTTCACCGCGTAGTAATGCGCATGCGCAGATCCGCGAGCCCGCCCCCTATCAGTCGGCGTGGGCGGGGCGGCGGGCGGGAGGCAGCGGCTTGCGCACGCTCCGGGCCTGCGCAGTGCAGCGTCTGAGGCGCCCGCTGCCGACTTGGAAGTTCCGGGGAAGGAGCGCACGCGCGAGTGTACGCGTTGCCGGCGGAGAGGGGAGCCTGACGACTCGGAAATTTGAATACCACAGTAGCATGGAGTGTGACCTCATGGAGACTGACATCTTGGAGTCGCTGGAAGATCTGGGGTAAGCCTGGCGAGACGCGGGTCTCCCCAACCCCGCACTTGTGGCGCCCCGGGAGTTCCGTCGGCGCCCCGGTCTGACACACCTGCCTGTCCACGCCGCGCCCGCGGCTCCTGCGGTGGCTTCCCTGGGGCCCCGGGACCCCCCCCCCCACCTCCGCGCCCACGGCCCGCCCTCGCGGCTCGGACCTTCCAGCCTCGTCGTCCCGCGCCTTGGCCGGTGCGTTCGACCGGCGAGCCCCCCGCAGCGCGTGTCAGTCGTGCGTGTCATTGTCTGGTCCGGGGCTCGCCACCCCCACTCCCGGAGCTCCCCCCTCGCCCCTTCCCGGCTCCGCTCTGCAGGCTGCAAAGTTGCATCTCTTCTTTTGCCACTTGTCCTCGGCATTTCCTGCCTGGAACCTCTACTGCACCCCACCCTACTTCGCTTAAAAAACCAAAAAAACTCTCCTTTGCCCAGTCATCTCTTAGGGCGCCCGGCTGGCCCGAGCCGCGGTCGGGGCGCTGCTGCATCCGACGCTCGCCAGCCTGCTCGGTCCGACACCGAACCTACCGCCACCTGCCTGGGAGCCGCTGGCAGGTTTCCCTCTTCCCGTTACCCGGACCATAATTCATCCGTATTTCAGAGTTGGAAATGGGGCTTGCCACACTGGGTCACCTAGATCCGTGTACTCTACTAAACTTCAGAACTTAGAACCTTTCGGGCTAAATGCGGTTTCAGAAACAAATTATATGATCAAGTAGCTTGCGTACAGGTACCATGTTTAATAAATATACAGGTTTAGCTAGCTGTATTTGGAAGTAACCGGCCCTTTAGCAAAACCTTCTCTTAGGCTTTTTCCAGGACACGGAAACCTTTAAGATAAACATTTTTTTTTTTTAAAGGAGAGGACGCTTTGAGGGTTCCCACACTTGGCCCATTTAATATCTTACTTGTCCTAGTAAATTTTTAGGAAAGAAGCAGTGGGGCGTATGCCTCCCTCTCAATCTTTTGAGACAACGTGTCGTTCTGTAGACCAGGCTGGTCCTCAACTCTCTGTAGCCCAGTTTGACTTGAATGCATAACAATCCTGCCTCAGTATTGCAGAGTGCTGAGGATACAAGTGTGCGCCACCACACCCAGCATTATATTTCTTTGTTAAAGTGAATTACCATTGTTTTCTTCTTGAAACGTGCTGTGAGTGCTTTTTTAAAAAACGTTTTGTTTTGTGGTCATCTCAGACCTAACGACCTTCTCACTGAAACCATTTTCTTAATTTTGAGACAGAATCTCATTCCGCCCCTGAATTTCTCAGGTTGGGCTTGAACTTGCCATCCTTCTGTTTCAGCCTCCCTGAGGTCTGGGATTCTAGGTTTGTGCCTCCAGCCTGGCTCAGTTACCATTTGAGGAACACTGGTTCCGTGGCATAGGTTGGGCTCTCCTCTTGGGTACAAAGGAAAGGGGACAGGGCTGGTGGAATAGCATAGCAGCGGGAGCGTTTGCCTAGTAGCTCAAGCCCTTGAGTTAGTTTCCCAGCACCACATAAACCAGGTGTGTGTCACACAGGTATAATCTCAGCAGTTGGGAGATTGAGGCAGGAGGATCACTGTGAGGTCGAGGCCAGCCAGGGCTCCATAGTGAGTTCAGGACCAGCCTAGACTACAGAGTGAGACCCTATCTCAAAAAAAAAATTAAAAATTGAGGGGCTGGAGGAATAGCACAGCAGTTAAAGTGCTTGCCTTGCAAGTGCAAGGCACTGAATTTAATTCCCTACCTAAAATTGGGAGTGGTGCGCACTTGTAATCCCAGCACTTGGGAAGCTAAGGCAGGCAGATTGTCCTGAGGCCAAGGCCAGCCTGACTTCACCACTGAGTTCAGAACCAGTCTGGGCTACAGAGCAAGACCCTGCCTCAAGAAAAAAAATTATGAAAAAAAATTAAAGTGAAGGGCAAAGTTTCACATGATACCATGATAACTGTAAGAGTGTGTGTGAAGGGCACTGAGAAGGGACCCTTACTGGGAAAGGAAGTGCAGTCCTAGAAGCTTCCTGGATGAAGGGACAGTGATGAAGGAGAGGAATATAACGGAAGGCAGGCCTTATTTGTAGCGTAGCGTAGTATAGTGGTTCCGTATGGATAAAGGTCACTTATAAATTGTCCATGGATGCGGTTTCTTCCCATTCTTGTTTGATTGGATTTGTTTTGTTTTTGGAGACAGGGTTTCACTTTGTACTCCAGGCTGCTCTGAATTCACTGTGTAGCCCAGGCTGGTCTCAAAGACACAACAATTCTCCTGCCTCGTCCTCCCGAGTACAATGCTAGGATTAGAGGCCTGTGTCACCATGTCCAGTTTCTGCGGTGCTGGGGAATGAAACCCAGGGCCTTGCACTTCCTGGGCAAGCACTCTGCTCATTGAGCTATTCCTCCAGCCCCCTGTGTTTTTTGTTGTTGTTGTTGTTGTTGTTTTGTTGTTGTTGTTTTTTGTGGCAGTGTCTTGCTCGGTTGTCCAAGCTGGTCCTAAGCTCACTGTGTACCTGAGGTTGGCCTTGAACTCAGCAGTGTTCCTGCCTCAACCTAAGTGCTGGGAAGACAGGTGTGCCTTCCCATGCATGGTTTATGTGGTGCCAGGGAACTGAATTCCGAGCTTTGTGCTTGCTAGGCAAGTGCTCTCACCGCTGTGCTCTTCCTTCAACCCCCGTGTGCTGTCTTCTCTTGGGTGCTGGAAAAGTCATTATTACAGTAATAATTGTAATGAAATAATGGAGTTGAGTTGTAAACTGTGGAATTTTTTGGAAACTATGCATTTTAACTTAGTCTGGAGATATTCAATGTTAGAATTACATTTTAATTGACCGACATGTATTTTAAAGATTCACTAAAAAATCTTTACATTAAATGGCTTTGATCTCTGATTTGGCATACAATGGGAATTTAGTATCTATGTATTGAGTAAACCAGTAAAGTCTAATAAAAAAATACATGGAGAAATTTTTGGACCTAGTTTCTTCCTCCTAGTGTCTAATAAGTGGTTTTTGAATATAAATGCCAGACTATGTGTAATCTTAGGGTAATTGTAAGATTTTTAAATTTTATTTCAGATGTTAATGTAGAAGCATATTTTAAACAGATTGGGGGTTGTCATTTCGGCAGAATTTCCATACTTCTAAACATAAGTATGTTTAATGTGTCTTTCATAATGTTTTTATCAGTACTTCATTTAAGGGAATATGCTATTTTGAGCAACATATATTTTAATATTACCTTTAGTAACAAATCTTAAATTCTAGAATATAGGTGATGGTACCTCATTGCTATCATAAATGTTGGATGTTTTTATAATTTTTTCATAATTTCAAATCATTTACAAATGATTAAAATTCAGGTGTACCAGTTCATAAACTGGTCAATGATATTTAAATATGACATTTCTCAGGTACTAATATGTCTTATTAATTTTAACTGTCACCTAACTATAGAAAAATAAATGATTAATTAGAAAGCTTTTTAATGGAAGTCTCTAAACACATAATGTAATTGATAGCTGGAAATAATTTTAAAACAGATAATGAGATAGTACTATTTCTGCAATAGTAATAGTATAATTAGCTGTCACCTTTTAATCCGGTTTTACTACTCAGTTCATTTACAGTGAGAAGATAAATAAGCCTTTGTACAGTAGCTCTCGGCAAACGTTTAGAAGTAGAGTTGGGAGTACATGGGGATTCTGTTAATCAGTGACATGTTTTAAGGGTTGAAATGCAGTTACCATTTGGCTTGTTTTTCTAATGGTTCAGTTCAGTTGTGTTATTTACATTTGCACATTTAGAACTTAGTCATTATGATTTATCTATTAAATTAATGCTTAATTATGTAAATTGTATATTATGTAGATCATTTACCTATAGTGTGTTGGGTTGATCTTTTGTTTTTCTGAAGTGTGATTTCTCGTTCACCAGTTACAAGGGCCCATTGTTGGATGATGGTGCCCTGTCTCAGGCAGTCGCTGCAGGAGCCAGTTCCCCCGAGTTTACCAAACTCTGTGCTTGGCTGGTATCGGAATTAAGAGTGCTGTGTAAACTAGAAGAAAATGTGCAAGCAACTAACAGTAAGTAAATGTTTACTTTTGGCATAAAAAAATACAAATAAAATTTGAGTATTGTCAGTTGACTAGTATTAGTACTAAAATGGAAAACAATATTTTTTGTAAATTTAAAGGAAATTTTTCTAGAAGAGCCAAAATACTTTGGTTCTTAGAGATAAGGTGATTTAGAAGTTTAAATCAGAAAATAGTCATATAATCATTAAAAATTGTGGAGACTGAAAAGTTCTTGTTATGAAATACACAAAAATACAAAGCACAAGTATGAGTATGTGAGTTTTTTTGTATTTTATGTAACATGAATGGTGAGAACTGGGTTTGACAGCTAGAACTAAAGATGGAGGTTATTTTTTTAAGGACTGCCAGATTCCAAAAGCGTGTGTATCATGTAATGTAAGCACATAATTCTGCCATGGCTGGGAGAGAAAGAGAACACTTTGTTAGGAAGCTTTCAGAATCATAGGAATATATCACTGGATGCATCACAGTCAAATCCAGTACCACCAGATTTATAGGGCTGAGAGATATTTTTGGTTCAGTAATTTTGTTACCACTTTAGCACTAGGTTGTTGACAATAGAGATCAAAGCTTGAAACCTGACCCTTCGCCATCTGGTTCCCCCCCCACCCAAGGTAAACCTGTAATAGACAAAAATGTACACCTGTGAACCCGTTTATACACAGAGTCCCCTCTACCATCCATGTAATCCCATT
Source organism: Ctenodactylus gundi (assembly GCA_004027205.1). Taxonomy (NCBI): domain Eukaryota; kingdom Metazoa; phylum Chordata; class Mammalia; order Rodentia; family Ctenodactylidae; genus Ctenodactylus; species Ctenodactylus gundi. The sequence continues at coordinate 1,168,555 of PVKB01000076.1, forward strand.
TTGAAGAGCTGGCTCTTGAATGTCAATGTACTTAATTTGTACATGGTAGTTGCATCTATTTCTGGTTTGTGTGTGTGCTCTGAAAATCGAACCCAGTTGTTCTACCATTGAACTAAACCACCCAGCCCACGTTTGATCAGTCCCAACTATTAAGGAAAGTGTAGTGTAACAGTAAGGATGGCAGAGCCTATGTTCTAAGCACTTTGTGGTCGTTAACTTATTTAAATCTCAGGACAACCCAGTGGGGCAGGTTTTATTACTGAGACATTCATCAGCTAAGCAGCCCCAAAGAAGATAATGCTGCCTGTGGTCACACTCCACTTAGTGGGAAGAGGTTAAGCATAACTCAGTCCCCAGCAGTCAAGTGCAGTACTGGTTCTTAATCTCTGTTCCCTTCTGCTTTCTGACCTAACCTGTCAAAGTTAGCAGGAACCTTTGAAAACACCTACGTTGGATAATGGTTTTAACCTGCAGATGTTCGTTCAAGTGATAACTTGTATGGAAGTCCATAGAAAAGATGAAGGGTAGCTCTTTTGTTGGAAGTGGTGAGAGACTACCCTTAGCACGTCTCTGCCTTCCTCATCCTCCCCACTTGCCTGTAAAGAGCTCTTTGAAGCCCAGTCTGCACGGATCACAACCGACAAAGCACTGACCAGGCATTCCTCTTGTTTTACCTCATTGCCTGCCCGTCTGCCTCTTAAGGAGGTTTCTGAAACCCTCCTGTCCTCACTCCACAGGATGCAAAATCTGGGGATATAGTGCTTGTTTTGGAGATGAGAAAATGGACTTGATTCACTGTTTTCTCTCAATGCTTGTTCTACCCCTCAACAGTATTGAACAGAGAGCAATTAAAGTAGTAAGGAATAAGTATTTTTCTCCTTGAATCATCCAGCAAACTGTGTACTTTTTTGCATGAGCTATAATAACAGAATACAAATCCATAAGTCAGGTTTCTGTCTTTAGACTTAGTCTAACTGGGAATATTAGGTACAAATGAAAATATTGGAGATTAGTACAATAGTTAAAGTCTTCTCTTTTTGGGGTCACAGAGGAAGGAAATGAACGACAGCACAAGTACTTAGGAAAGTTTTCATGAGACAGCAGGACCCCTGGGCTTTGATGGATGAATGGAATTTGTTAGAGGAGAAAATATTGGTCACAGAAAGTAATTTAGAAAATGAAGGCATGAAGCCAGGTGTGGCAGGCCATGCCTATAATTCCAGTATTCTGGAAGGCTGAAGCAGGGGGATTGCAAGTTCAAGTTCCTCCTGGACAACTTAGTGACTTAGCAAAAGCCTGTCTCAAAATAAAATACAGTAAGGGCTGGGGATGTAGCTCAGTGCCCAGTAAGTATTGCCAAAGAAAAAGGAGGGGGTTCTAAAGTGGACATGAACTTGGCCTTTCCTGTGACAGTGGGCAGACTAGCCTGACACAAATAGAGATTGCATTTGTGGTGGTAGTAAGTAGATGACTGCAGTTGTAGTGGGAAGGGCAATGTGGGCTGCTGTGTAGAAAGAATCTTTAAAGGTAGACAGAAATAGAGGGAAGGAAAGAAGAAATTTTTGCATTGGTCAGAGAAAGGCTGAATTAGGTGGGAAAGGAACTGAAGTTTGGGAAACCCTAGTAATGTCGATGTCTATTTAATAGCTACAAGGGTGTCCTCAAAATTGCCACATATATGATAAATATATACATATAAAGTACAAGTTTACTTTTTCCTATCTAGTGACTTTTGGGACACCCTGTATTGTGCTAATGAGAAAACCATTGACATTATTAGATAATGTGATTTTTAATTCTTCGAAGGTCCAAGTGAAGCTGAAGAATTCCAGCTTGAGGTGAGTGGGCTCCTAGGGGAGATGAACTGTCCCTATCTTTCACTGACATCTGGGGACGTGACCAAGCGCCTTCTCGTTCAGAAGAACTGCCTGCTTTTGCTCAGTAAGTTCATGGCTACTAGAAAGTAGTTGTCACTTTTCTCTTTATGTTTTTCAACTAGTAAACTGGTGGTTCTTGCTTTAGTTCATTATGAGTTCGATTACATACTATTTTTTAAGAAAACTTTCTTAAATGAATTGCCAGTTAGGAGCTGATAGCAGCGGGTGTACAGGTAGTGCTGTTCTGTGATTGGGGCACGTTAGGGTTTACCACTGCAGCTTTGGTGGTACCCAAGCTGTGTGCGTCACTGATGGGTGGCCTGTCTAGTGTTGGGTGCTTGTTCAAGGGTGTGACTATTAAACCTTTTCATTCTCAACTGGACGCACATTTCTAAATAGACGGAGAAGATAGTGTAGAAACAGTGGAGGTTTGACAGCTAAGCGTTTTTTAGATACAGTTAATGGTATTGTAAGTATTTGAACTATTTGTCTTACTGATGTTTATTTGGAATTTGGTCATTGTTTGGGGTTTTCAGTTTTCCTTGTAAAATATTCTGGAATACTACTTACATGGTTCCTGTACTTGCTGATCATTCTGGGAAATAAGCTTTTATGAAAAGTTCTTTCCTTCCACGGTTTTTATATTCTAACAACTACTTGTCTCGTTACCCTGAAAAATTGTAAGTAAACTCACGAATTTTATTTCCTTATTAAATTTTACATAAACACAGCCAGTATTTTTATTTTAATTTATTTTATTTTATTTTATTTTATTTTGGAGACAGGGTCTTGCTCTGTAGCCCAGGCTGGTCCTGAACTCACTATGGAGCCCAGGCTGGCCTTGGACTCACAGCAGTCCTCCTGCCTCAGCCTCCCAAGTGCTGGGACTACAGGCGCGTGCCACCACCTCTGGCTTATGTGGTGCCAAGGAATTGAACTCAGGGCCTTGCTTGAGCTTTCTAGGCAAGCGCTTTAACTGCTGAGCTATTCCTACAGCCCCATTAACTCAATTTTTATAAGCATTCTAAAACACATTTAGATTGAACTTTGGGTAACTAAATGCTGAATTCTCATTATGACAAACACAATTCCAAGGATTGTTTTGAAGTGTCTTTGTAACTCCTTTGGTCTCCAAAACAATAAAATTGGCATTTTGAAGGTGAAGCTAAAAGAAAAAAACATTCATAGCAATTATAGGTAGGCACTAAATTGTCCCCAAACCGCTTAACTTCTACTTTGTCAGGTGATTGTTATTTGGGGACGTGCACTTGAGGTTAGGTAGTGTTTTCAGTATTGATAATGCTGCATACAGCTTTTACACATTTTGTTTAGTATCCTTCCAGAAGTATTAATTTTTATAACTGGAGTATATTTAACTGGTTCTTTACCTGTAATACAAATTCTCGTCAATAATATTTGGTACTTAGAATATGTCATCTAAATAGAAACAGATAGCTACATGGAATAATTACCCTGAATTGCTCAAAGAGCTCAAATTGAGCCTTTTACTTTTTGATCACAGATGCTTATAAAAATCATTTTGAATATAATTATAAAATGTTTTTAACTTCCTGTTTCTTAACCAGACTGCATAGGAGCTTCTGTACTCAGGGTCATAGATTTAATTTTTTAAACTTTATTTTTAATATGCTTTTACTACAGAAGCTTTGCAGCAGTGTACAAGTGTTTGCTTTCCAACTAATGACTAAATCTGGTGAACTTAGTTTTTAAATCCTTCTGTATTCACACTATATTTCCCCTTCTTTATCTTTGTCTTTGCTGTTTTCCTCTTTCTAAATTGTTCCACTCGGTTTGTGATCTCTTTGTCATGCTAGCATTTTGCCCAGTTGCTCATTGCTGCTTTGTGTAACTAATTCTCATCTTTACAGGCATCAGCTGTCAGAGCTTACTGTTACAGTTTGCTTTTTCTAGCACCCTTGTCTCACTAATTTGAATATTTTAGCTCATTGTATTTTGGGAGAAATTGAACCTTATTAGAGTGGTTAGCAAAGAAGAATAGACTTTTGAGAGTGTTTGAAAAAGCTCATAAAGGTCTGTTTTCATCTGTTCATTGGCTTTTATGGTTCTCAAGAGTATTAATGTGGATAAATTAAGGCAGATCAGAGTTGGTTGATTTTTTTTTTTAACCCCCTCACTGAGGATTGAGCCCAGGGCTTTGCAGAGAGCTGCATTCCCAGTCCTTTTATGCTTTAATTTTTGAGACAACGTCTCCTTAAGTTGCCAGTCTGTACTCAAACATGTGATTGACCTCCTTTCTCATCCTTTCAGAGTGCAAGCCTTACAGATGCGGACCACCGCACCTGGCCAAAGTCTTTTTGGTGGTGGTGTTGGCGGTGGCAGCCAGGGCCTTCACACTGAGCTACACTCCTGCCTGTTTTTTTCCCCCTGATTTTTTTTTTGGGGGGTGGCGGGTGGACAGAGTGTCTTAAGTTTCCAAGTTGCCCATGCTGGGCTTGAACTTGAGTTTCTCCTGCCTGTGCATCTTTATTCTTAAGTGGGTCATCAGTAGAGGGAATTTTTTAAAAATATTATCTCCAGTGTTATTCCTACTGCTTTGATCCCATTGGTTATACTTAAAGATTTATATGCCAATCATACTGGTGAACTAATTTGGTGAATGCCTGACCTCTGTTGTCCCAAAGTTGAGAGAGCGAGTTTTAAATCATACAGTATATGATTTTCTAGAACAAGAGTTGGCAAACTTTTTCTTGAAAGGCCAGATAGTAAATAAATATTTCTGGTTGTGTGAGCCATGATGGCGCTGATAACTATACAACTGCTGTTGTAACAGAAAAGTCACAGATTCTATATATGTGAAAGAGTGGCAGATTTTTAGGAAATCTATTTACAAAAACTGATTATTTTCATAACTGTAGGGTTTTACTGTTTTGATGTTTAACACAAAAGTATACTTTGCTATGTGGATTACACTAAGAGTCTATGAGGGCTATGTAGAATGACCTTTGCAGAAACTTAGCTGTGCTTATTGTTTTAGGATGAGTGGGCAGCTTTTCAGAAACAGTGAAAATTATGGCCCCCTGCCCCTAGTCTTATGCCTAGAGGGTAGATAATAATGCGTTCGGGCTGCCTGCTCTTCTGTGCTTCTGGCAGGTCTTGCGGGCCTAGAAAATGTCTTTTTTCTAAAAGTACCTTCTTACATTGTCAGTGGAATTTCATTTTGCCATATATTCTGAAATCCAAAGATTCAAATGATTACTAAATCGTCCTGTAAAAAAATTGAGATGTTCTTGGGAAGGTTAAAAGAATGGGATTGAGTATTTACACCTTCAAGTAAGTTACCCAAAACACATTGCAGCCTTCATCATGCTGGCTGAAAGTATCACGTTAGGTGGTGATATTGACACACAGGAATCTCTGCCAAGAAGTGCTTTTAACATTTCGTGGCTTTAGGGGCATGAGATGAGGGATGTAGGAAGAAAGAGCAACCTGAGAACACAGCTGGGGTTCCTCTGAACAGCCGTAATGAGGTAGGGGTGCTGGAGTCCTGGGAAATGAGGTTCTGGGATTTTAGAGCCTTCCTATTTCTCTCTTTAATTTTCAACTACTTAAAAATGTCTTTGTACCAGTTCTCGACAGGCTGCCTCATTATTGAGAGAGGAGAGGGCAAGGGAGTTGTATCATTGCTGCTCACCAAAGGTGAGAAGTTAAAATGCACATAGGTTTTTTTTTTTAAACTGTCACTAAAAATTGGCCACTGTTCACCTTTTTCAAAATATTTAACAGATGCCAACCCCTGTTCTGGTGGTGACTTAATAGTAGAATGCAAGTATCTAAATCTTTAGATATAACCTACCATGATCCTTTTGTCTCAAAGAACAAATGCTTAAATTAATCTTTAAACATTATATATCGGTCATATACCTGAACTATATAACCAGTTTCTATGTTGTTATTGTTTGCAGGTAAAAATGGTTTTCTTTTCTTGTTTTTACCCATTCTTGCAGCTTTACAAGTTACATATCATTAGGTCTATAGAGTTGTGACTCCAGACTTATGACTATTAACTATAGCTGTATCTCATTTTGAAATCTTATTTTGTTTACTTCAGCATACCTCATCTCAGAACTAGAAGCTGCCAGAATGCTCTGTGTGAATGCTCCTCCAAAAAAAGCTCAAGAAGGAGGCGGTAGTGAGGTCTTTCAAGAGTTGAAAGGCATATGTATTGCTCTAGGAATGTCCAAACCTCCAGCCAATATAACTATGTTCCAATTCTTCAGCGGGATTGAAAAAAAAGTAAGACCTTTAGTACCAGATTGTAGTGTATTAAAGGCATAGTCCTACATTTGTTTGAAATGAAACATTAAGTTTATTTCTCTTAATGGGAACCTAATGTGCATATTATTAAGAAGTTGTTACTAAATGAGTTTTGGGTTTTAAATCCTAGATGACTTACGAAAGATTAGTGTTTTGGTATTTTTGAAAAATATAAGCATGTTTCTTTTTCAAAAAGAAAACTTTACACTTTGGTGTAAATGCTGAGGTAAGCTAGATATTATGTAAAAAGAATTAAGATTTAATTCCTTTCAAACATTATCGTTGAACTCTTATGCTATTAATTTTTATGGTCTTTAAGTATTACCACCCTCCTTTCCCATTGACTGAAAAGAAAAGCATATTAATTTTTATGTTTTTTTAATTCTGTCACTTTGGGTCTTTTACATGTTCAAATTAGCAAACAGGATTTGCTGACTGTTCACGTAATGTACTACGTGAGATAAATTATAATTGTTTTTGTACCACACAATTTGAATGGTTAAGATTTATTATATGATTGATTAGGAACAAGCACTTCTAATCAAAAAAAAAATGAGTAAAAGAGGATGGTACTTGTTATGCCCATCTGCTGGACATAAGACTAGGTGTGTCCGTTTGCACGGTGAGGTACAACGACACCATGCTGCACAGATTTGGCTGAGCGCTCCTGGGGCACAGTGGTGTACCTGTAGTCCATAGTTTCTGTGTGTTCATTCCATCTACTCAGCAACTGCTCACTGAGTGTCCACTGTTGGTGGGCACGGTTCTAGGTCCAGTGAAGGATTCATGCTTCTTAGGCACGTGAGGAGTGGGACAAGTGAGTGTCTCTTATCTCGTGGGTCTTTACGTTTATGTTTCAAAACATCCTCCACCTTTGCCTCTGTCAGGAATCTTCTTTTGATGGCAAGATATGATGGGAGTTGGGAAGATGAGGAAGTTACCTTTTACTTATAGATTTCTTATTCATTTATTTATGTTTTTGTGTCAGTTAAAGGAAACATTAGCAAAGGTTCCACCTAATCATGTGGGGAAGCCTTTATTGAAGAAGCCAATGGGACCGATCCACTGGGTGAGTAGTGACCCTCTGTAGTAATCTTTGTGAAGAACCTTCTAGTTTGTGGTTTTTATGTTACTGTTTATATTTTGTGCTTTTAAAATCTTATAGCATGATTTTCTAGGCTGTCGTCTTTGGAATCATTTTTGTGAACCTCAAGGTTTGTGTAGAGTAAATATGTTTAAGATTAGATATACTTTGCGAAGTTTGGAAATACTTTCTTTTCTCCTCTTTGTTTTGGTGGTATAAGGGATTGAACTCAGGCCTTTGTACTGAACTACATTCCTGGATCTTTTTTCTTTAGAGACAGGCTCTTGCTAAATTGCCCAACCTGAGCTTAAACTTCTGCTCCAGACTTCCAAAGTGCTGGGATTAGAGGTGTATCTCACCATGTCCAGCTGTGTAATTTATAAGTATTTCATAAGCTGCTGAAAATAGATTGAAATTTGGTATGATACGTGTTCTTAATTGCCAAATGGATCCAAGCCAAAACCTCATTGAACTGAACTTAATACAGTGAACTATGGGAAAGCTACAGGAGTGTTTCATACTTTACCCATTTTTATTATATTTTGAGGTTCAGCAGTTTTTTTCCCATCATTTCACGTTAATTAATATATTCTGAAGTGGAAAGTATGTTAAATTCTCAGGATTCTGTTATGAAGGAAACATATGGTTTCTGCCCTTTAAGATCATGGGATCCAACAGATTGAAATTTTAAGTGGTCTTTTTAATTTTGTTTCAGGAAAAGATAGAAGCAATTAACCAAGCCATAGCCAATGAGTATGAAGTACGGAGAAAGCTGCTAATAAAACGTCTGGATGTCACTGTACAGTCTTTTGGCTGGTCTGACAGAGCTAAGGTACATGTTAAATAATTTAAAAGAGCATAGTATTTATAGGCAGGATCCCTAAACTAAATATAAAGGGGCAGCCCTTGCTCTGCCCCTTGCCTACCTTTACTCCTTGCTGTATCAGCAAGTCTGGCTGCCATACCTTAGAAGGTAGTTCTTGGTTGAAAGAGTACTATGTATAACTTTTCTTCCCACCTGAAACATGATAAACATCATCATCATCATCATCAGATTGTTAACTTACTAACCTGAATGTTTGTTGAATAAATGATGTGTTGGCTTTAAATCCTTTTCTTTCCCCAGAGTCAGACAGAGCGATTAGCCAAGGTCTACCAGCCCAAGCGCTCCGTCTTATCTCCGAAAAGCACTATTTCTGTTGCCCATCTTTTGGCGGCAAGACAAGATTTATCAAAAATCTTAAGGACGAGCAGTGGTTCTATAAGAGAGAAGACAGCCTGTGCCATCAATAAGGTGACTAGAATACCTTTAATTTTCTTCCAGGTAGACTCACCTCTATTCATAAAATGAGATAGTTTAAAATGTCTTTCTTATTCCATAGGTGTTGATGGGCAGGGTGCCTGACAGAGGTGGTAGACCCAATGAAATTGAACCTCCACCCCCAGAAATGCCACCGTGGCAGAAAAGGCAAGATGGCCCCCAGCAGCAAGCCGGAGGCCGAGGAGGAGGGAGAGGTGGTTATGAACATGCCTCATATGGAGGACGAGGAGGTCATGAGCAAGGAGGAGGGAGAGGTGGACGTGGTGGCTATGACCATGGGGGCCGAGGGGGAGGAAGAGGAAATAAGCATCAAGGAGGCTGGACAGATGGGGGCAGTGGAGGAGGAGGTGGCTACCAGGATGGTGGTTATCGTGATTCAGGTTTCCAGCCAGGTGGCTATCATGGTGGCCACGGTGGTGGCTATCAAGGTGGTGGTTATGGTGGCTTCCAAACTTCATACACAGGGAGTGGATACCAGGGTGGTGGATACCAGCAGGACAGTAGATACCAAGATGGTGGGCATCATGGTGACCGAGGTAGTGATCGGGGCGGTGATCGGGGCGGTGATCGGGGTACTGATCGGGGTGGTGATCGAGGCGGTGATCGGGGCGGTGGTCGTGGTGGACGAGGTGGTCGCGGAGGCCGGGGTTGTCGTGGAGGCCAGGGGGGAGGATGGGGAGGAAGGGGAGGCCAGACTTACCACCAGAGCGGTCAGTTTGAGCAGCACTTCCAGCATGGAGGCTATCAGTATAATCATTCTGGGTTTGGTCAAGGAAGGCATTATACTAGTTGAGGCTACAGAACCTTAAGGTTTGCTAGAGCTCAAGTAATAGAAACTCGGTTTCAGAATCCTCAGTCCAGCATCTATTTTGAATTAATGTGTGACCACAGTGGCAAGCACATTGCTGCTTGGCATAAGCAGTTGTAGGTCTTCCTTCATTTTGTGTGTGTTTTTTTTAAAGGACTTACACAGTGCTGTTTATTTGAAAAATACAAGCAACATCTCCCCTTTCTATAACAAATTTCTAAAAGGTAGTTAAAATTGCTGTTAATTGACTGGTAGACTAATTGCACAGTATTGCACACACATACTTTTTTGAAGACATTACTTGAATAAAACAGTTTTCACTATGTGGTTTTGAAAATGAGGATTCTCTTAGACTTTTTCAGATTTACCACTGGGGAACCTCCCTCATATTTACAACCCATTTACATAGGTTCTGCATATTCTAATGCCTATTTTTGAGCACAGTTCTGCCCTGGGTTGGCATTTTATTCAGAGAGGTGGTGCCACTGTGTCTTTACAGTCAGTTCCTATTAAGTGAGCTCTTCGGCAGATAGCACATTCAGTAAGTAGCCTTCCTCTCTTGGTGGAATATTGTACCATATGCTCAACTCTGAAAACCTTGAACACGGCCGAAACCCATAAAGACTATAAATGCAAACTAAGTTGTGAAGCTATAGTACATGTAGGCATTTAGCTAAGTGTAGCAACTCAGACTGACCTGCATCCTTCCAAGGCAAGTTCCTCCTACAACCTTATTTTTACTTGAAATCTGCTAGAAGAAATAGCAAACCGAAATTTGTTTTATGCACGAGTTAATACCACTGGCTCAGCAAATACAAGTTAGTTTGGTTTAGGCAGGAGACTTTTTTTTTTGTAATTGAAGAAATGCACTACAAAAGTAAGATTTTTTGCTTAGTGCAGGAGGCCCTTTATTATTGCTGCAGAAAACAAAAGCCTGGCCGAGTTGATGTTTTACTCCATTACTGAGATCTCCGTGACATGATGCTTCTTGCTGGGTTTTTGTATACATAAACATTGTCAAGCTGTGAAAGAAAATGGCTGGAGGTGTGCTGTGTGTGAAAGGGAGCAATAAAGGATCTGTACGTTCGCTTTTGGTTTGAGTTTTATTTTAGCTACTTTTTAAAACCAAATTATTCTGGATACTTGCATCAAGCTTACGAGCTGAAGAGTTTGCTGTATAAAATGCCTGAGTATTTCTGTGGACCCTAATTATAATGAAAGGTAACTCTTATCCTAAAACCTTAGATAAATTGAAAACTGGCCATTACCTTTCATGACAGAATGACCAGAAAAGTCACTATTCAACTCTAGCCACTAGGTGTAGCTGTTGCTACACATATTAGGCAAAGAGAAACTGGTCCCTAATCTTTTAGAGGCTCTTTTGTTTCTCCATTCTTCCTAAAAATGGGGAACTTATTAAAAGGGAATGAATTAAAAATATCTGTTTATTAAATGAGAATTTGCATCTTCTTTCACTTCTAAATGAGGCTTTAAGAAATACTAAACACTATCTGGTGTGGTGGCCTGAACCTATAATCCCAGCCCTTTGGTGGCTGAGGCAGGAGGATTGCTGTGTGATTGAGTACAACCTGGGCTTGATAGTTCAGGAACAGCCTGGGCTTCAGAGCAAGACCCTGTCAAAAAAAAAAAATCAAACAAAAAACCCTGTCTTGTTAGGAAAAAAAAAAAAAAGTCTCTACAGAGGCTGGGACCATAGATCAGATTTTATTGTACTTGCCCCGCAAGCCCAAGGCCTTGGGTTCTATTTCCCAACACCACATAAGCTGATTTAGGTGGTGCATGCCTGTAAGCAGGAAGATTGCTGTTTCTGGCCAGCAGAGTTTCCCTAGTGAGTTCAGACCCAGCCTGGACTATAGAGAGAGGCCCTATGTCAAAAAAAAAAAATCTCTATTGAGGATGCTGCTCACTGGTAGAGCCTAATGTATGAGCGTGTGGGTTCGATCTTCATTACCACAAGGAACAAAAAATGACTTGCTATTTATTGACAGGTGAACATTCTGATAACTAGAACTATCTTTGGGAAGCCACCTTGATTCTTTTAAATTTATCTATTTATTTTTCAACTAGCATTTGCCATTCTAAAATGTTCAGAATGCGTCATCAGTGACCAGGTCTGTCCTAAACATTGGAAAAGTTGGTCTCCTTATTAAGTATGGATAAGAGTTTCCAGTTTCCAATTGTTTTTATTTTGGGTTTTTTTTTTTTTTTTTTTTTTTTTTTTTTTTTTTTTTTTTTTTTTTTTTTTTTTTTTTTTTTTGGTTTTTCTTTTTTTGGGGGGGGGTGGTGGGTTGAGACAGGATCTTGCTCTGTAGCCCAGGCTGGCCCCTGACGGCAATCCTCCTGCCTCAGCCTCCCAAGAGCTGGGATTATAGGCATGCGCCATCAGGCCTGGCTTAGGTGGTGCTGGGGAGTCTAACTCAGGCCTTGCACTTACTAGGCAAGTGCTCTAACCACTGTGCTATTCCTCCAGTCCCAGGAATTTCTGTAAAACGTTTTCATGTGTAGTTTAGCATTTGCTTTTATCAGTTCTGTATTCTGTTACTTCACTTACTTTGTTCTTTTGACAAGTGCATTTTAGTTATTTTTTGCAGTTACTGGCTTGCTTTCCCACCTGTGTGATGTGCACACACACACAGATAGGAGTGCATGAGAGCAGATGGAAGGTTCTGCGACAGCTCTGCAATGTATGCCCTCATTGTCCACTTCACACAAGACTACATTTTGAAACTATATAAGTTTGTCGTTTTCAACATAGATTGTCTTTTTTAGAATGGAGTATTTCAAACCACCACTTAGTTTGATTATATCAAGTCCCTAGACTTGGTAGAGCACCCTTTTGATCTTTTCCCTAAATAGTTGTAATACATAGTAAATAGAACATTGGAGAAATACTTAAAGAAGCAAGAGAAAAATTTTAGGCAGCAATCTTACCAATCTCTTAAACGAATAGACTGAGAGACATTTCTGTTTGTTAATGTTTTGTTTCTTCCTACCAGAAGCTAGTACAGGGCTGGAGGAATAGCTCAGTGGTAAAAGCACTTGCCTAGCAAGCACTAAATACCTGAGTTTGATTCTCCAGTACCATATAAGCCAGGCCTGGTGGCACACACCTGTTATTCCAGCCCTCAGGAGGCTAGGCAGGTTTGCTGTGAGTCCAAGGCTAGCCTGGGTACGTAGTGAGTTCAGGACTAGCCTGGGCTCCAGAGCAAGACCCTATCTCAAAACAACAAAAAAAGAACAAAATGTTTATATTCTTTCAGAATTACTAATGTTTACCATTTCTTTACTTTTTTGAGACAGGATCTCACTCTGTAGCCCAAGCTGAGCTCACTACATAGTCCAGGCTAGCCATGGACTCATGGCAGTCCTCCTGCCTCAGCCTCCCAAATACTAGGATTACGGGTTGTGCACGACCACACCCACCTTTACGAGGTCCTGGGGAATGAACTCATTGCCTTGCACTTGTTAGACAAGCGCTTTAACCTCTGTGCCATTGCTCTAGCTCTGACCATTTCTTTTCATTTCTTGTTCTATATCCAAATTAAGCTACTGGCCAACTGTGTCATATAAAAAATAAATAAGTTCTTGCTGAGGGAAAAGATTGGAAGTCATTTTAGTATATACATAATTTATTTTTCAGTGCGCAAGTTTTTTGTATTCTTTCACTGAAAATTCTGGATACTTTGCTTAGATCCTTTTAAAAGTAGATCTCATGGTAGCACATTTCTATCATCCCAGCACTGTGAGAGGCTGAGGCTGGAGGATCACTAGTTCAAAGCCTGCCTGGGCAACTTAGCAAATTCGTGAAACCCTATTTCAAAGTAAAAAGAGCTGGGGGTGTAACTCAATGTGAAGGATCTAAGCTCAATCTCCAGAGCCAAAAAATTTTAAAAATGTTTATATTGATGATTCTCCCTGTTAAGCAATTTGAATGCTTTTTGACTATTTTATAATTTTAAGAGAGGACCATTGGTTTTACTTAAATAGAAAAATACATCCATCACTGCATGTTGTGATTGAAGCAGGTGTGTATGTCAGCATTTGAATTTGCTTTTCACCTTTGCTATTTTTGATCACTTGCAAATTCTTTCTTGGTACCAGATTGCATTAAATATAACTGTTGATATGAAAACCTCCACAGCAAATTGTTCACTGTCCACCTAATGTAGCTTAGGTATGGGGTGAAAATAAAACCATTATTAACATGTTTCCTAGGAATTTAGAGGGAAATCTTAAAAAAGGAACTCTCCTAAAGTTGTCAGTGTGTTGAGTTATAATTTCTTTAGAAAGAAGAAAACAGGCCTTAGTCATTTTGATGAAAATCTGAGTGCTGGGCTGGGGCTGTAGCTCAGTGGTAGAGCACCTGTGCACTGTGTAGGAAGCCTTTGGTTCAACTGCCAGCAGAGCGTAAACGAATACAGAAGTAATTTAGCCAGCTGTCGTCAGGCTGAAGTGCAAAGAAAAATTAGAAAGTCCCTGTCTCAAGAAGTGTTGAATGACAGAGCCAGAGACACATACCTATAGCATAAATAATGAGCAGTAAAAGTTATGCTAGGTGCTGGGAGAACACAGTGTTTCAAGACTGTTTATTTGGAGTAGAAATTAGCAGAAATTATGCATGCTTTCTTAAAGAAGATGGGCCTGTTTTCTGGGTACTAACGCTTTATATTAAGAGAACAGGAGCTGGGTCCAGTGAGGTAGGCCTGTAATCCAGCTCTGGGAGGCCAAAGCAGGAGGATTATAAGTTCAAGCCCAGCCTAGGCAATTTAGTGACTTCATGAGACTCTTGTCTCAGTCAAAATAAATAAATAAAGGCTGTGATGTTGCTCAGTGTAAAAGTCCCACTTATCCAAAAAGAGAGAAATTTAGTGTAATACCTGTTTTTTTTGGCTTTGTGGACTAAGGGATGATACCATTAATGAAAACCAAGAGAACAGCGAGCGGCATGAAGTAGAGGTTATCATGAAAGTAGTTATTACCTTTTTTTTTTTGAGTGGGTTTGTCTCCATACTTGAGGAATAAAACTTGGCCCACAGCAGCCGAGAATAAACTGTACCCTTGTTGACGTATAAATGTTAACCTAAGGATGATCATACCCTGATGGCCGGCAGGTGTTGACCAGACCACACCCATATGAGGCCACACCCTGTAGCTAGCTGGATTTCCTGGTATCTCTTCTGGCTGTAAGTATAACTCGAGCACATTGAACTGTGTGGCTAGAATGCTGCCCTCAGGTTCTAGAATCTTTCTTGTTCAAGTAAACTTTGCTGAATTTCACTGGCCTTGGTTTTTCTTTCAACAAGCAATGTGAATACGATTAAACCTTTTCACATATAAAGGGAATGAAACAGGTGGGATGTAGCTCTGTACCGTGCTTGCCTACTACGTACAGGGCCCTCGATTTGGTCCTGCGTGTCAAAGGAAGAAAACAAAAGTTGTAAAGAGGATGATGCCAGTATGATTGTGTAGATTTGTCCAGATCTACACGTAGCTCTTGAGCAGGGGAGCTGGAATCAAATCTAGGGCCATCAAACGTCAGAGCTCAGCTTGCTTGTTTCCCTCTCACCGGGGCTTGAGCTCAGGGCTGAGCTATGTCTTCAGCCCCAACTCCTGTTTTGTCCCTTTTTTGAAAAGGGTCTTGGTAAGTTACCCACCAGGCTCAAACTTACCAGTTGTCTTGTCTCAGCCTCCCAGAGTGCTGGGATTCCAAGTATGAGCCACCAGGCCAGGCTTAGAGTTTAGTAGTTAGCAATTTGAAAAATTGTTACTAAAAAATTCAGTAAGCAGGGTCAAGAGGGTGTTACTTCTTAGAACCTCTAAAAGAGCAGTTTCTGAACAAAAAAACGGTGGTTTTCTTGAGTCTAGGGACAGAATGAGACAGGAAAAGTAAGATTAGTTTCAGAGCTTCACTAGGAAAAAGACAGTAAAATAACAATACAAAAATCTAGAGGACGATGAGATTCACTGTGAAAGGTCAGGAACACAAAAGTCAAGGAAATCAGATTTTCTTTGGGAAATTATGAAAATGGCTATCAAATCCTCAATAGGATTATTCTAGTTATATGTATCTTCCAGCACTTGAGCACAGTCCCTAGCCAGCTTCATTTCTAACATCTCTTAAGGTTTACCTGCTTCAGAGTTTCTTTCTTAATAGAAATCAGTGCAAGTGGGTCTGGAGGAAGAGCTCATTGGTTAGAGAGCCTGCCTAGCAATCTCAAGGCCCTGGGTTGATTTCCCAGCACCGCATACGCCAGGTGTGGTGGCACATGCCTGTAATCTGTGATTCCAGCACTTGGGAAGCTAAGGCAGGAGGATTGCCATGTTTTCGAGGCCAGCCTGCTGGGCTGCATAATGAGTTCAGGACCAGCCTGAACTACAGAGCAAGACCATGTCTCAAAAAAAAAAGGGAAAAAAAATTTTAAATGAGTGCGTGTGGTATAGAAAACTACTTCCTTCCCAACAGTCAGCTACACTCCCCTGCAGACACTTTTGCTTCGTTCTAATTAATCCTTTTACCAGACACTAGTGAAAAAGGTTTTAATGAAACAAGCACAAGGTAAACCCTAATAAATGAATGAATTATTTTGTAATATTATTTACAATCAGCGATGATGAAATATACATAATAGTTTCAAGTTTAGGTGCTGGTTTTTTTTTTTTGTTTGTTTGTTTGTTTGTTTGTGAACAGGATCTTACTGAAATGCTAAGTTGCCCCAGCTGAGCTTGAATTTTTGATCCTTCTGCCTCAGGGTCCCAGAATAATGGGATTGCAGGCATGCAGCCCCATGCCCAGAATCTCTGATGCTGCTCTCTGAAAATTCATTCCAACTTACTTCATTGCTTACTTGCAGTGGGGGAAGTAATCTAGTGCATGTCTTGCCTCCTGGCACTTATTCTAGAAAGAAACTAGGGTAGTGGAAAGGATACTCATATTAAACTTTGAGAGCAATTGGTAGATGCGACAAATACTGGCCTAACAATTCATTTAGAGTGCCAGGAGGCAGTTGATTTGCATGCAGATCTGTGGTACACCATGTGACCTTAAGTAAATCGTTGACCCTAGGTAAACCCTAATCTTTCAATCTGAAATGTAGCATTTGTCTTTATAGAAGAGTGCCTGCCTGGGTGTATGGCACATAATACCCACTCAGCAGTCAGCTGTTCTCATCAGCACAGAGGCAACTGCTACTCAGAAGCACCCTAGGCTGAATCTTGGAGTATCTCATTTGCCCTCCTGGTTCAAATGTAGAACAAGTTGCAACATATATAGGACTCAGTTCCTCCAGCTTCCAAACTACCTGCAGTATCTCCAAAGCAAATAAAGTAAGGAGGTAGAATTATGCCAGTAATTAAGCCTCACTGTTTACACGAAGCCTTTCCAAGGGTTATGCTGCTCAGGTGGGTAACTCGAAGCAGGGGAGTCAATTTCTAGGTCCTCGTCTTCTGTTGATACCCTTCCCCAAAGCTAGCTGGAAAAAAAAGACTTTTCATGTCTTACAGAAGGTCCAAAATAGATCCATATCTTCTGCTTGTGATTGCCGAAAGTATAAAGCCGTCAGTGCATCAACAAGACAGTCTGAATGCTGGTTCCAGGAACCCTCCTTTTACATTAATTCAGAAGTACTCTTGCCTTCTAAATCCTTCTATATTGATTTCCCTAAAAGATCCATTTAGACTGTGTAGGTATTTTGAGTTCAAAACAATAACAGTTATTATATAGACTGTCTTGTATGTAACTAGAACATTTTATGAAAACCAAATGTGGATAAAACTTACATATAAGTTGTTAAATGAGCCAAGCATGATAGAGAATGCCTGTAATCCTAGCACTCTGGAAGTTTGAGGAAGACTGCAAATTTCAGCCCAGCCTGGGCAATGCAGCAAGGCCTTCTCTCAAAAAGTAAAATTTTTTTTTTTAATGTGAGGATATAGGTCAGTGCAAAGGCCCTGAGTTCAATTCTTTTACCAAAAATCAATAAATTAGTACACGGATTTATCACTCAAAGCTGGTCCTGAACTCGCAAGCCTGTCCTGTGCTGGCCTCAAACTCAAGGCAATCCTCTCTCAGCCTCCCAAGTGCTGGCATTATAGGCATATGCTACCAGACTCAATTTATGTGGTGCTAGAGAATTGAACTAGGGCCTAGTGTGCTTGGTAGGCCAACACACTAACTGCAGTGCCATTCCTTTAGCCCAAAGGGCATAGGCTTAAGGACCCTGGTCTATTAAATGTCTTCACCAGCGTCTAGGGACACTTCATTCGCATTGCACTGTCCTGAATAGGCGGAGACCTTGTGCTGTTGGTTACGTACTAGACAAAGCCTCTTTGCTCTGGGCTCTGTATTGAGTTTAGGACCAGAGTGAGACCCCGTCTCAAAAAAAAAGTAATGACATATTGCTGTGGAACCAGTGCTTTGTCACCCTCTGGCTGAACCTCCTGTTTGTCCTTTTGTGATTTAGATCCGGATAAGGATGATTCTTACCGTTGTATCATTATTATGACTATTATTTAAATTTTGAATAGCTAGTAACAGTTAAAATTCAGAGTGAGGCCTGGAAGAACGGCACAATGGTGCCAGGCCATGGGTTTGATTATGGGCATGTGCCACCACATCAGCTGAGTGTGGTGGCACATGCCTATAATCCAGCACTCAGCACTTAGGAGGCTGAGGCAGGAGAATTGCCTTGAGTCCAAGGCCAGCCTGGGCTACAGAGTGAGACCCTGTCTCAAAAAACAAGGCAAACAAAGGAAAAAGGTATTCAATGAAGTCTCTTTCCACCTCTCCCTCAACCACACATGCCCCCTCCCTCTGATGTATCCAGAGTACGTTTTTTTGTCTAGTTTTAGCGCTACTTTTAAACATGCGAAAAGAATAAATACATTCTTACCTCATGGTTTGTGCACAAACGATGGCATACAATATGTATTTTGCACCTTTGGGGACGTAGCTCAGTGGTAAAGCCTTTGTCTTGTAAGTGTGAGGCCCATGGTTCGACCCAGCAGTGGAAAAAAAAAAAAAAGCATCTTGGAGACTTTCCTATAATAAGTCACACAATTTCCTCTTTCTGAAGTGTCTGAATAGCATTTCAGTGTATGGCATTGTTACGTCATCCCAGTTACTTAGCCAGGACTTGATTGATGCATTTTGGGCCATTTCCAGTCAGTTCCACTGTTGTATAAAATGTTACTCATTTTTGAATCCTTTATGTCCAAGTACTGCTTGAGAAGTCCTAGGTAAGAGCAAGGATTCCGAGCACACGTTCCTGGGGTTTGACCCTGGCCCCAGCACTTAACTCAGGTGTGACCTTGAGCCTGTTGAACCTCTCTGTCTGTGGTAAGAATTTGGACTAATGCAAAATTCAATGAACTATATCCTAGGTAAACTGTTTAGAGCAGTGTTTGATGTATTGTAAACAGTAACAGTTACTGCTATTTCTACCAGTTGTCACTCTCATTCTCTTTGGGATAAATCCCCAGAAGGAATTACTAGGTCAAAAAAGACGTGTCTCTCTAATGTTGATGGGTATTGCCCAAATTGTCTTCATGGAGGTTACACAAGTTTACATTCCCAGTCGTGGTCTATGAACAGAATGTCTGTTTCCACACTGGGGCCAAGAAAGTATTCAGTTTTGAGCTTGGTGCACGACTTTGTTACTATCATGTAGCTTTAAGGTGCCTTTTTTTTTTTTTTTTTTTTTCCTTTCGTGCTAGGGATTGAACCCAGAGTAGCATGATTTTGCCCATTTTATTTGAAGCCAGGATATTCTTTTTTTTTTTTTTTCCAGTTCTGGAGGTTGAACCTAGAGCTTGTAAAAACTCAACCACTGAGCTGCATCCTCAGTTTCACAATACTAAATTTTTTTTAATGAATTTAGAGCTCTTTATTCAGTAAATAAGCTTTGCATTAATAGAATTTGCAAATATTGTTTAAAAATTTTTGTCTATCTGTTCACTTAGTTTTTGGTGAGATAGGTCACTCAGACTTCTATTTTTCCCGCAGCTGAAGTGCGTGTGTGGTGCTGGGGCTTGAACCTAGAACCTTCACTCTGAGCTATCTCCCAGCTCCTTCTTTAGTTTTTAATTGTTAGACAGGACGTTGCTAAACTGCCCAGGCAGGGCTTGCTCTTCTGACCCTCCTGTCTCATCCTCCCAGAGTGCCAGGATTACAAGTGTGTGATGCCAAATCCAACGCACTCAGCTGATGTTAAACCAGTCTCTTTTATGACTTCCGGGTACTAGGTCACACTTAGAAAAGCTTCCTTTATCCCGGTAGTAATTGAAATAATTTCCCTATAATTTATTGTATGGTTTTAATCCTTGCTGTATAAAATAGAGGCCTGGGGATGGAACTCAGTGTGAAGGCCCTGGTTTCATCCACAGTATCAACCCCCACCAAAAGGAAGAGAGAAAAAGAAATCCAGTATTATTTCGTGATTGCTACCCATTTGCCTCACATCAGTCATTGAATAATTTTTTTCTGCAGTGATAAGTGATACCTACTTTATTGTATACTTTATTTCTTCTGTTTCTGGATTTGCTAGCCTCTGTCTGTGTGTGCACTTCTAATATCCTCTCCTACCTGTAGAAGCTTTATTTTTATTGTCTGCTTGGGCTGCTTAGTAGTGACTTTTTAGACTTTTCCAGGTATTTCCTAGTTACTCACATTTGTGTTTTCTTTCATGAAATGTGAAATACTTGCTCATATAAGAACAGTCTTCTTAGTGTTTCAGGAGGTTGTAATAATATCAGAATCAAAGGTTAACTTGAAGAGACCCAAAATCATCATGACATTTTCTTTCTAAGAACTTAATGCTCCTTTTTATTGGTTTCTGGTCGTCTTTTGTGTTCCTCATGAATTTTGTGTGTGTGTGTGTGTGTTCACATAGGTTGCTTCTTTGCTGTTAAGTTTATTCCTTGATGTTTTGTTCTAACTGGCATATGGAGTCTTTTATCTCCTGTTTGCTGTCAGAATTTTTGAAAGACTCTTTTGTCTGTTAATTTAATTCCCAAGTTGCTTTTTTGATATTTGTACTGTTTGTTGTATGTGTTCAGGAGATTTGCTTGTGTTTCTAGGCATAGAGTCATATCCTATTGTAGTAAAGTTTTGTCTATTATAAATATTTCTAACTCTGTTTTATTTTTATTTGTATAACCTAAAACTTCAAAGGTAATGTTAGAAATAAAGTGGTGACATACATCCTGAGACATCGTTGAGTATAAATGCTTGTATAGTTTCCTTTTAAGAAACTTGCTGCTTTGGAGGTTGAAACAGATACGTATGTTATAAACATATCTGGAAGTATTTACCTATTTTGAATTTGAAGAAAAGACAAAAATGTATGTTTTGTCTGCCTTTATTTAGCTTTCATTAAGATGATCATATAATTTATTCTTTAGATTTTAGCATAATTATTCATTTTAATGAGTCTGGCTTTTATCCTTTCCCTTCCTTCTCTTCTTCTCTCCCCCCTCCCAAGTCTAGATTTGAGCAAAGTAGCCATTTACTTGTACTGTTTATCTGTTGTATTTAAGATGAAAACTTTTCCAGTGGTGGTACACACATGTATTCCCAGCACTCTGGGAGGCTGAGGCAGGAGGATTGCAAATTAAAGCTTACTCTGGGCAACTTAACAAGATCCAGTGTCAAAATTTAAAAATAAAAAGAGCTAGGGATGTAACTCAGTGCAGAGGCCCTGGGTTCAATCCTTAACACCACCAACCAAGCCAGTGAAACACACATAAACACGCGCACCCCAAAATGGTTTCCGCTGAGAGGTGCTTACACTGTATCTGAGAGCTAACTCAGACTGTTTTCATGATCACTTGCCATGTGTTGTTCAGTTTCCTTTTGCATCAAAGAGTTGTGTGAAAAGTTTAGGGGAGGTGGGTTTGAGTTGCCTGTTTTAATTTCTAGATTTTAGGTACTTCATTTGTTTTTCTGACTTTTGCTGTAAGGTTCTAATTTTATGTATTATTTCCAGTGTTTTAAATTTGGTGATGCTTTGCTCATGATCTAACCTACCTATGCGGTCAATGTAAAGTGTTTCATTGGTGATGGGACAGGAGATGTCTCTCCCTTCCAGATGACAGGATGACAGAGGTCAGTCCATGTACATACCGATTGTAGCATCGTGGTTTACAGTGCAGACTTTGGAGCCAGACCAGGGGGAGCCAAATCCCACCTTCACTCCTGGGATCTTATGCAAATAACTTCTGTGCCTCAGTTTTTCATCTATAAACGAGCTGTAATAATAGCATCTACCTCTTATGGTTGCTGAGAGGATTAAATGGATGAATAAGTGAAAAATATTTATTACAGCATCTGGAATAAATCACTATGTATGTGTTAACTGTCAGAATTCTTTAGACCTACCTTCTCAATTAGTTTTTTCAGAGCAGCACCGTGGGTAGCCATACTAAGAAAGTAAAAACAGGTAAAATTTTATTTAACTTGTATCAAAAAGGTTATTGGTATGTGTGATCAATAGAAAAATTTATTAGTGACATATTTGCCTTTTATGTTCTCTTATAAGTCTTTGATATCTGGCATGTTTTTAGTTATAACACCCATCGGGTTGAACTGGCTAATTTCACATGCCCAGTAATCACTACCAAATTGTGTGGCTCAGGTCGGGCGCCTCATTTTCTGTGCACTTGCTTCTGGCCAATTATATCATGGGCAGAGTGAGAAGAAAATAAATGACACTAATGTATCTCTGAGTATTTATCCTCCTGTACTTTATGTTCAATCAATGATGCTGTAACTTGGTGCACTATATTCACAACTATTTTTGTTTTCTTTGTGAATTGTGCTTGTTAGCATTAAAATGGGCCTGCCTTTGTCTCTTCTTGTGCTTTTTTTTATCTTGAATTTAACTTTGTGTATATTTATGACCTGTGTTTTCACTTTGTTTTTATTTGCCTGGTATATCTTTGCCCATACTTAAACTCTTCCAGACAGCTGACTCACTTTAGCATAGATCTTCTCTCATAGGGTAGAAGCAGGTTTTTCTGTTTTATCTCTCTGAGAACCTTTTGGTCGGCAAGTTATGTGACAGATATGTTTGAATTTAGTTCTATAATACCGTTTTAGGTTCTGTTTCTTCTTTAAACTTTAATCTTAAGTATTGGATCTCTTCATTTACCTAAGAATCTTAGAATTATCATACAGAATTGCCTTCATCTTTTTTTTTTTTTTCCTGAGACAGATTCTCACTCTGTAGTCCAGGCTGGTCCTGAACTCACAGTATAGCCTCAGGCTGGCCTTGAACACAGGGTAATCCTCCTGCCTCAGCCTCCTGAGTGCTGGGATTACAGATGTGTGCCACCACACTTTATATTTACTGTGTTTTAGGACCCAGGTGCTAAGTTGAAGAAACCTGGTAGCATACAAATGATTTTTACCTGGTAGAGATGTATACTGTTTCTGTCCAAGATAGAAGGTAACTTCAGCCCAGCTTATGTGGTCCTGAGGAATTAACACAGAGCCCTGTATGCTTGCTGGGCAAATGCTGTAACTGTTGTTTCCTCCAGTCCCATCTTATATTTCTTGAGAAAGAAATCCTAAGAAAAGTGATCCAATGCTTGGAAGTAAGCACAAGATGGCTGCATCTCCCTTGGGTGTCATTCTGGAGCAGTGCCTGACAAGCTGGCCTGAGAGTCACCTGAGTGTCTGAAGCAGTCATTCCCAGCTGTGGTACCCACCCAGCCTGAGTGCGGGCATCACCCAGGAATCAAAAAGTTCAGGTTCTCAGCACCCACCTCAGGCCAACAGAACCACGGACCCCACAGATGGAACCCTGTCATCTGTGCTTGAGCACGTGCCGACGTGACAGGCTCACAGGCGGTGCTTCTCAGCTAATGGCCTCTAGGTCAGCCAGGGACACTCGAAAATGGCTGGGTGCACTTTTGGTGATCGCTAAAGGAGGAAGAGGGAGTGCTGCTGGAATCTAGTGGGCGGAAAACGGGGGGGGGGGGGGGGATGCTGTTGACTGTCCCACAATGCACCAGGCAGACCTCCTTCCCTGCAAGGGGTTATCAGGCCAGAATGTCAGTAGTACAAAGGTTAGGAAGCCCCCCTTTTATAAATTTAATAAATATAATTTTATTTGATTTGTATTTATTATGTTTCAACACCCAAGTGCTAACTTGAAGAAAGCTGGTGGAATGTAACTTCGGCCATTATAGTTTAATTGGCCTGGAGAATAGTGCATTGCCGCTTGTGTAGCAAAATACACCGAAACACCAGCAAGTGTTTCCGACTGTGGTGGTTTCTGTGAATCAGGAGCTCCCTAGCGTCTTCTCTGAGGGTGAGTCTTCTAACATGGTTTAACTGTCTTTTTTTTCCCCTCTTCTAGTATGCCCTGGATTTTTTCATTTTAGCTCCATCTTAATTTTGATGACCTTTTATCCAAAGATTGTGAGAATTTTTTGGTGGGAAGAAAGTAGAATAGTCAGACCAAGTGAAATTTCTCTTACCCTAAATCAGAATGTAAGTTGCTTGCTTTTAAGATCTTAGTGGCCACTCACACAGTGGGACATTGATTATTATTTACTTATTTATTGAGGGACAGCAGGGCTTCCTCTGAGGTCCCAGCTGATCTCAAACTCACTCATAGCCGAGGCTGGCTTTGAACTCACAGCAGCCTTCCTGCCTCATCCTCCGGAGTGCTGGGGTTGCAGTTGTGTACCACCACACCTGGCTAATTTTCATGTGGTGTAAAGGGCTTATGCCCAGGGCCTTGTGTACACTAGCCAGGTGGTATAACCACTGGGCTATGCCCCCAGCCCGGATTATATTTATCTTAAAGATTCTAGAACTCTGCCTCTTATAGAGACAGGTTGTTTCTTGCAAATATTACCTGTGTGGTGTGCCCTAGCTTGCAACTTCTCAGAACCAACAGGCCCAGGCAACTCCAGCCCCCAGTGGTCTGTCTGTTCCTTCTGTTACAAGCAAAGGCTTGAAGATATGCACGTCTGTCCATGCACCTCTCTTCCCAGAGAGGGATATTTTTTGTTGCCTTTGCCACTTGTTGGGTGTTTCAGTAAATAGCACAGCTGCTGAACCGCCCTCTGTCACAGCCGCTTTCCCCAGGAGTGGGGATTGAACCCAGAGTCACTGTGCTGAGCAACATCTATACCCCTTTACAATTTTTATTTTGAGATGAAGTTGCTTAAGGTGAGCTCAAACTTGAAATTCCGCTGCCTCAGCCTTCTGGAGTGCTAACATGATAGGCATTTGCCACTGCTTGTTTTTGTTTTTTCTGGACCATGTGGCAGATGTTAATACTCCTTGCCTAAATACTGCAGCAGGCATCTCCTAAAATTAAAGAAAATACCCTGTAACTACATAATCATTATCACATTGAGGTGAGTTAATGTTCATTTAATACATCATTTAATATATAAAGTCCCCTTTTAGATTGCCCCATCTTTCTCTTAAATTGCCTCCTTTGATTTCCAACCACCTCCAACCAAAGTTTGTAACATTGTACATGATTGTCAGGTTTCATTAAATTGCTTTTGATCCAGAGTTGGATGTTCTGTCTCTCTCTTTCTCTCTCTCTCCCCTCTTTCTCTTTTTTCCTTCCCTCCTTTCTCTTGAGACATTTTTTAAAGTATTCAGGCCAGCTGCCTTATGAAATGGTCTAAGTGATTCCCTTACGGATAAGCTCCCTGTCACTTACATTCTAAATGAATATAAATCCCAGCACAACTGCTAGTAACATTTGAAAAAGATAAGAAACTTTTTGAGGTGTGTGCACTCTCGAGACTTCAGCCAGCAGGTTTTGGATGCAGCCAGAAGGAAAGTGTTTCTTTTTTGCTTGTTTATTTTTGAGACAGGGTTTCACTCTGTAGCCCAGGCTGGCCCTGAACTCACTATGGAGCCCAGGCTGGCCTCAGCCTCCCGAGTACTGGGATTACAGGCTGGCACCACCACACCCAGTTTATGTTGTGCTGGGGAATTGAACTTGGGTACTTAGGCTTGCTAAGCAAGCGCTTTAAGCGCTGAGCCATTCCTCTAGCCCCAGGAAATTATTTTTTAATAATCCTTAAATGCCAAGTAGTTTCTGATATTTACCTTCTCCATTAGTTCTGAAATATAGTCTAGTTGCTGAATTTGCACTTTTTATTTTAAAAATTAATTTTTCCTCCTATCTCCCTGTAGTAAATTAATTCTTTCAGCTATTTTTTTTTTAAGACAGGGTCAGAATCTATATTGGCCTCAAACTCCTGGTCTCTAGTGATCCTCCTGCCACAGCCTCTTGTGTAACTGGGACTACAGACATATACCATGCTGTCCAGCTAGTCTTTTAAACATACTTATGTTTTGGCCTGTTTGTGTATACCCACTACGTGGAATTTGTCCTAAAGTCATAATTCATTTACATTTTGCCAATTTGGGTACTCCCTCTTCTCCCCCCGCTAGGGATTTAACCCAGGGCTTTCTACATGCCCTATTTGGTTTCTTAATTTTGCCTACTTTCAAACAGAGCAAGGATAATCCATGTTAGAAAACAAACCACTACACACACAGAGTGCCTGGGACGACACAAATTATATTGAATATTGTTGATATTTCTTTGTTTAAATAATTTTTGACCCAAAACTAGCCAGATGTTGGGTTTTGAGCCTCTCAAGTATACAGCTGAAGTATATACAGAGAATCTGGGGGTCCTGGAAAAAAATTAGAAGAGAACTTTGCTTAATGCAAAATAACATCAATTTATAAGATCTTTACAAATTACTTTTGCAAGCTGGGTGCCACTGTCTAATCCCAGTACTCTGGGAGGCTGAGGCAGGAGGAAGATTGAAAGTTTGAGCTTAGCTTGGGCAATTTGGCATCTTTGCAAGACTCTCTCAAACTAAGAAATAGTAGTCTGGGGATATAGCTCAGTGTGAAGACCCTAGGTTTAATCCTGAGCACCAAAACCAAACAAATTACTTTTACATATATTTTCTGACTCGGCCTTTTTATTAAATTAATGCTTATTGCTTTATTAAATAAATTCTTTTGTCCTTTTTTTTCTCTCTTTTTTGCAGTCCTAGGGATTAACCCAGGGCCTCATACTTGAGGCAGGCACTCTACCCCTGAGCTGCATGTACAGCCCATGGATAGATCTTCACAGAATTATCTGAGTTGCTGAAGAAGGTGGTAAAATGTCTCTTTAAAATTAAGAAATTGGGGCCAGAAGAATGGCGTAGAGGTTAAAGCACTTGCCTAGCAAGTGCAAGACCCTGAGTGACTCCCCGGTACTACATAAGCCGTGTATGGTGGTGCACACCTACAGTCTCAACACTTGGAGGCTGAAGCAGGAAGATTGCCTGTGAGTCCCAGGCCAGCCTGGGCTACAGAGTGAGACCTTGTCTCAAAAATGAAAAGAGATTGAGGCTCAGAGAGCTGCAGCTGTCTTGCTTAGAATACCATGTCTGCAGCAGTGAAGATGAAATTTAAGGGCCTGGAGAAATAACGTAGTGGTGAGAGCACTTGCCTAGCAAGCACAGGCCCTAAATTAAATTTTCTAAACACCACATAAATCAGATAGGGTGGTGCGTGCCTATAATCCCAGCCCTTGGGAGGCAGAGCCAGGAGGATTGCTGTGAGTTCAGGACCAGCCTGGATTAGAAAATGAGGCTTTGTTAAAGTGACTGCCCCCTCCAAAGATGAAATTTAAATCTGGTTTTGAGCTGGACTTGGTGGTACATGCCTATAATCACGGCAGGAGGATCCCAAGTTCCAACCCAGCCAGGCAAATTTAGCAAGACTTTGTGCCCCCAATTAAAAAGGCCTGGGGATATAACTAAGCGAGGCCATAGGTTCTGTCTCCAAGACTGAGGAAGAAAAATTCCAGTTGTGAATTTCATGCTGAAGATACACTTTGGAAATATGATCTTCACCTCTTTAGTTACTTATAGTTGATGTTGAAAAAATCCAAAGATATTTAGGTTTCCTACCATTAATAAGAAGCTGTGCTCCCTTCCTATGTAAACAACAAACCCCTTTTACCTTTGGAGACGCTGTCGCCATGGAAATCCGGGGACAGTATTGTCATATAAGACAGCCATTCAACATAGAGGGTCCGAACACCAAGTACAGGTGCTTTGGTGTAAGCAGATCTATAAAAGCCACATTTTGCTGTGTGCACCCTTCAGTGGTCAGTTGGATCATCTGCCACATCTTACCCTAGGACCCGGTAGTCACTGTCAAGGGTCTGGTTCTGCTTTTCACTTCAGGGTGGCAGTGATAACAGACATACCAGGCTGAGGTCTAGAGGAAACCATAAGGGCTCCGCCTGTCCCATCTTGGAGTTGCATATTGTGTTTACTTTGCCTGATTATGGGAGATTGGCAGGGAAGAACATCAGGGTCACCGCCATGGGTTCTGAGTAAAGGACACAGTCAAGATGCCACAGCTTGGACTCGGATTCCTCTTTGGCCAGCTCGTAGCAGCTGTGTGTGACTATACACATTCAGTATACACCCATATGTGTATTTGTGGTTTTTGTTTTTTTACCCAGGGTCCATTTAGTAGCTTTATTAAAGACCAACAAAATAAAACTCTCCCTATGTATGAAAATTCCAAAATATTCAGATAAAATTTCAAGTGAAATAATTCAAGGAAAGGAATCACTCAACATTTGTTAATGGGTTTCTTTCTGAGTTTTCTTCTGTTGCTTTTTAAGCATAGCAAAGGTTTCCTGTACCTAAGTTCCTGTTTTCCCTTTTTAATTGTACTAATAGGTATTCCACAGCATTTGTGATTAGGAGTAAATTGTGTGTTTACACCTGGGGAAAGCTATCTGCCCTTTGAGGTGCTTGCAAACAGTGAATTTTCCTATTACCTCCATTAATCACAGCGACTGCAGCTAACCTCATTTAATTTTCAGTATTTCCAATCTCTGAATCTGTTTGGCACACTAAGACAGTTCTAGTTTTTTGGAGACAAGGTCTCGGGAGTCCAGGCCAGTCCTGAGACTCATTGTGTAACCAAGGCTGGCTTTTAGCTCCTGGCAATCTGGAGGAACATTTCAAGTCATGGGAACCACTTTGCCTGGTCTCCTACAGACCAGGACCAAGTCACGCTTATCTGTGCATCTTGCTCAGGACCTGCCCGGAACAGGTTTTCTGCTAAATTTTATTCACCAAAACGAGTTGCTTTTAAATTTTTATTAGTGTATTTTGAAATGCTTAATAATTATTCATCTTGGGGAACTGGTACATACTATCAAGAGGTATCACATATTGGTCATGTTTGCTCCCCTTGCACCCACCATGGCCTCTCTCCCTTCCCTGGGGCCTTTCCCAATCTCCACAGCCCACCTCTCTGTCTCCTGCCATGTCTTTTATTTCGCTGTGGCCAGGTCGAGGTGCACCGTCCCCGTGTAACCCTGTCACAGATCACGCTGTGGCCAGGTCGAGGTGCGCCGTCCCCGTGTAACCCTGTCACAGATCACAGCGACGGCGTCGTAGGGATGGTGGCAGGGGCGCTTCTCGCTGCATTCTGGATCTGAAGAGCTGCTCTGTCCTCCACAAGTGTTAGGTACTGGTCCCATCCAAACTACACAGCGCGACCGCGACCTCAGCCCTCCGTGAAACAGTCCTCCAATGCACACGCACACACACACACACACACACACACACACACAGAGAGAGAGAGAGAGAGAGAGAGAGAGAGAGAGAGAGAGAGAGAGAGAGAGAGAGCGCCAGCCCATAAAAATGCTGAAATAAAATCCTCACAAGAAGCCTGAGTTGAGGATGAGTGTCAAGGACACGCACAAGAGCTTCGCGTCACCCGTATGTGAATGGCTCCAGGGAAGGAGAGCATGGGAGTACTGACCACAACCACGTCCCGGCCGCACCTAACCAGGGGCTGGCGAGGAGGAAATAAATAGTCCAGAGGGAAAAACCCTGTGCGCAATCGCCCAGCCGCGGAGGGCCACGGTGTCCCTGGCAGCGCGCGTCCAGCGGCTCCAGGCGACGTCTCCAGACCGCGGTGATGTTCGGTTTCTCGTCCTCCTTCCCGAGCCAGCCTGATTGCCGCAGTTTGCCCGGCCTTGGTCAGCCGTCCTGTAAGACAGATCACGGCTGGGTCTCATGCAGCCAAACAAGAGTAGTTCCTAGGAAGTATTTTTCAAATGAATTTGATTTCAGCAGTCTCAGGATTTAAAGGGAACTGGGAGATTCCAAAGCACCCCCAGCCCAGGGAATCTTGAAAAATGTCATATGGAGTCTCTAACATGGAACATGGGTGTCCTCGGTGTTTCCTCAAGGGTGTGCCACAGAGCAGCTGCACAGAATGCTGCGCAATAAAGAAACCCATGAGCAGCACTGTGGCAGGGCATGTCAGAAGTCCGACCCCTCTGGGAGGCTGAGGCAGGAGGATGGGGGGATCACCAGCCTGGGCAGCTTAGCAAGACCCTGTCTCAACAGAAATGGGCTGGGGACATAGCATAGTGTGAAGGCCCTGGGCTGGGTCCTCAGAACAAACAACCCAAAAGTAAAAAGCACAACACCACATAAGTTTTTGTGCAACAGCACTACGAAAAGTTTACATACAAATGCATACATGTGTATTTTGTGTATCTATACATAAATTACAAACGTGAAACTGTTCAGCCCACTGTTTCCTAATCCTTCCAAGATAGTTATTTGTTGACTAGATTTAACTTTGCAGAAGACAGAAGAAAAACAAATGAAAAATTGTAAAGGAAATACATCCAACTGCTAAGTGTCATCTTCCCTAGCCCGGCACTCTGTGGCTTCAGTGCTTATGGCTGCTGAGATACATGCTGTGTGTTTGTGTGTGTGTGTCCGAGGGAAAGTATTACACCTACACCATTAGACTTTAAAATGAGTATGTAAGCTGGGCATGGTGGCACATGTCTAATCCCAGCACTCAGAAAGCTGAGGCAGGAGGATTGCTGTGAGTCCAAGGCCAGCCTGGGCTCCAGAGTGGGTTCAGAACCAGCCTGGGCTACAGAGCGAGACCCTGTCTCAAAAACAAAAAAGTATAAATCACACTTGCTAGGTACTTCACATATCCAGCAGATCTACTACTGGTAATGTTGATCCATGAGATAGCATTGTAGGATACACAACTTTGACTAAGTTTCAGAACTCAGTCTAGTTCCATTTTATTATTTTGTAGTGGTAGTGTGAGTCAGGCCCAGGGCCTTTGCACTGAGCTACATCCCATTCCTTTCTTTTCCTTTTCCTTTAATTCATTTTGAGACAGGGTCTCACTAAATTACTGAATTATCCAGGTTGGGCTCAACCTTAGATCCTCTGGGTACAGCCTGCACTGCTGGGCTCTACCCAGCTCAATCTTATACGTGATAGAACTGAGGTTCCCAGAGAAGATCATCTTATCAGGGTCCCATAAGTAGCCCACGGCCTTTCAGAGTACCAGGTTGCCCTAGACCCACTAGAAAGCACGTCTGGGCGCCTCCAGCCTCCCTCCCTCTGGATTTCACGTGCAGTAGGCCCCAGCACTGACCTCGCCATCCAGGCCGGTCTCACCCTGACCTTCATCCTGTTCGGGCTCAAAGCCGGTGCCCCGGTCCACAAGACCCATGCCTGCTTGCACCCTGGGCTTCTCGTTCTCCCACTTGGCAAAGCCTTTGTTCTTGCTTGTTTTGTCATGGAACTTGGATTTCATTTTGGGGAAGGTGTGGGATCCTGAGTCGCCCCAGCCGGCCTCAGACCAGACAGGCTCCGTCTGGGTGGCCTGGCTGGTGGTGGCCCGCTGCAGCCTCAGGGAGATCTTGCCGGAAGAGCCAGTAACCAGCGTGATGGCTCGGCTGTTCAGGTCTCGGTGTCTAGCGGTGACCCCAGGAAACTCAAACACCTCGTCCTGCACTGGAAGAGGAAGGGGGGTGGCCATCATC
This sequence comes from Ctenodactylus gundi, assembly GCA_004027205.1. NCBI lineage: Eukaryota > Metazoa > Chordata > Mammalia > Rodentia > Ctenodactylidae > Ctenodactylus > Ctenodactylus gundi. The sequence goes on from PVKB01000076.1 coordinate 1,199,849, forward strand.
ATCATCTGTCTGCTGGATGGCGAACCATCAGGGCAGTGCCAGCAGCAGGGCTCTGGCATACACGGCTGGGAGAAACAGAGCAAGGGCAGAACTCATGCCAGTTAGTGGGACCGACTGGAAAGCAGAGAGTGGGCAGGGACCCCAAAGGTTGGCTGTCGCTGCTCACCCTAAGAGAGGCCTTGGCCCGGAAGGCCGTGCAGGTGCAGAGGGGTGAGTAGAGAGATGGTGACACCAAGAAAGAAGTCATCATTACCTGGGGCCAGCGAGGGACTTCCAGGCAGTGACCCGTGATTACTGCCCAAGGAGGGCGCCCGGGCCAATCTCCTACAGGCCAGAACCAGGAGGTCTTTGCACTGTTTGTGACAATTGGCTCCGCAGTCTGGAAAATCCCAAATGTGTCACAGATGAGGAATGGAAGTACATGTGTCTGGCCTTGTCTGAGCTTCCCGGGGGGGCACTTCAGCCAGCCCTCCCTCCCCCGCCCACTCTCTGGTGTGGCTCTTAGAGCCCCCAGGCCCCCGGTGTGTCCTACAGAGCCGGGGGATCCCTTGCTGCTAGGGCTCCTTGCGCGCTCTAACATGTGTGGCTTACTCTTCTACTCACTAAAGTGCCTACAGGGCTACCAAGCAGTCAGCCCAGGGGGTTCCTTGCCTTGCTCCAAGTTAAATGCCGATCATAAGGGGCTGTGGTTCTTCCCCAGGCCTAGTGCTTCCCAGAAAGAGGGGACCCCGGCCAGCATGAGGCCTCTGCTCCTGTCTCTCCGGGAAACAGCTGCTGCCTCGGGTCCCTGAAGATGAGGCAGGCCTCCTCCTGCTCGGGTCAGAATGTTTGTTCTTTTTCCTTTCCCCAGACCTTTTCCAGGGCAAGTGATTATATCATCTGCTTCCTTTCTTGCAGAGAAGTCATTCTTATGTTTTTTTCATGTAGTTAAAATTTATAAATGATGGCCGGCTACTTTGAGCAAATAATTTATAGTGAACGGTATTCATCTGAAATAAGCATTTGTTTGTGATTAAGATGTTTATTTGTATTTTTCCTTTTTCTGTTTTTTTTTTCTTGGAGGGGGGTGGGGTAGAAAGAGGAGTCATGGGAATTCAATTAATGATCTCTGTAGTAAGTCTCATCTTCAGTCTTTCCACATTTTTAATTTTGAGACAGATTCTCAGTTGCCCAGGCTAGCCTCAAACTTGTGATCCTCCTGCCTCAGCCTCCCAAGGTGTCAAGATTTTAAGTATATGTCACCAGGTTGGACTTACTTTTATATTTTTTTCAAGAATATCATATTTTTCAAAAATGCTTTTCACTTACTTAAAGAGCCTGTACAAGCCATCCACATAAGATATCAACAACTTATTGAACACTAATACATATATGCAAAGAGCAGCACATTCCTAAATGCTTAGTATGCATGCATGTTACATTTGTTCAATAAATATCTTATAAATTTCAATTAAATGAGTGACATATAAGATTGATTTTCTTGAAAGGGGCAAAATAAATCCTAAGGCTTCCCTTCCTTTCCATCATCATCTAGGTCATCTGGCAGAGAGGAACAGCTAATGTCCAGGCACTACGGAAATGGGTGGGTCTCCCCCCACTGAAGGAAAAAGTTGTGGGTTTTTTTTTTTTTAATTTTGAGACAGGGTCTCACTCTGTAGTCCAGGCTCGTCCTCAGCTCATGGCAATCCTCTTCCCTCATTTTCCTGGGTGCTGGGATTACAGATGTGTGCCACTGTGCCTGGCTTATAAAATTTTGTTTTTAAGGTGTTTCTAATCCAAGCCCTAGAGTGGCTACAATTTGGTGCCAGTGTGTACTCTGTCACATGTTTTGAGTATCATTTGGATTTTTGTTTTTCAAGAGACAGCCTCTTGCTCTGTAGTCGAAGCTGGTCTTACACTCACTGTGTAGCCAGGTTGGCTCTGAACTCGTGCCAGTCCTCCTGCCTCAGCTTCCCAACTGCTTGGATTACAGGCACGTGACACCACATCTGGCTGATTTTCATGGGGTGCTGGGGAACTGAACCCAGGATCTTGCTCATACTAAGCAAGTGCTCTAACAACTAAGCTACGTCCCCAGCCCAATAGTTCTTGTATGCTACATTCTAGGTTTGTCGATTGCAGAAACCCCCCAATACCCACCATCACTTGATGCTGATGGGTCACAAGAACCATCCTAGAGATGAGGGCTCAATGCTTGCAGTGTTGATAGGGCAGTATACTGCCCTCTTACCACAAACTATAAAATTCAAATTTTGGGACTAGAGGAATAGCACAGCACTTAGAATACTTGCCTAGCAAGCACAAGGCCCTGAGTTCAGTTCCCCAGCACCATATAAGCTGCTTGTGTGGTATACATCTGTAATCCTGGCATTTAAGAGGCGAAGGCAGAAGTATTGCCATGAGTTCAAGGGCAGCCTGGGCTTATAGTGAGTTCAGGACCAGCCTGGACTATAGAGCAAGACTCTGTCTCAAAAATAAATAAATAAATAAATAAATAAATAAATAAATAAAGTTTGCCTCTCTCGACTCTAAGAACTTCCTTGGGACACAACTCTGCAGGAGTCACTGGCTCCAGAGCCCCCAAGTTCTCAATGAAGCCAAGTCCCTGGGTTAACCAGACAAATTCGATTCCTACCCAGAAATGTCACACTTAAAAAAAATTAACAAAATAACCTTTCTTTCTTTACCTTTGCATTTGTATCCTTGCTTGATTATGCCCCAGAGCTGTAACAAAAGAAAGAGGATAGTGAGGGAATCTGCAGAAAAATCTGAAAGGAAAACAAGGCCTCAACAAAGGAAGTCCTGAAAGCTTCATCCGGGCCCAGCACAAACAGGATGGAGCTGCTCTTACCTCCCTTCCGGCGTGAGAGGGATCCCTTCCCAGGCCCACTCCAGCTGCAGTGATAACAGGGCCTTTGCTTCCCTTTTCCTTCCAGAGCCAAGCAGGAGGTGGAACGGGAAACTACAGAAGACACTTGGACCCTGGTGATATGCTCACTCTGGGTGAAATTCACAGGGAAGGAGTGCTAGGTCTTTGATGAGCCCTCACTCCCTTTGCCTTTGTTTTAATGACATCAGCCGCTCGGCTCCTCTACAGGAAATACAGCTATCTAAGAAGTGTGTTCACAGGTATGGACCTGGCCACGTTGTTTTCTGATTAATATTTGTACCTTGAAGACACAGAGGAGGAAACCATCTTTTTCATTCATGCACTCAGTCTCTGCGTTTGCTCTGGTCGGCTCACACCAGGGCGGGCAGAATTCAAGCTTGAACACGGCCAGCCACAGAGTTTGTGATTTCCGCGTGGTTAGTAAGAAGTAGTTGTGAAATAAAAACTGTAGGAGGTCATTGTTTTGGAATAAGGTGCTACACTGCCCCATAGACCAGAACAAATACCACAGTGGAGTCACCCATGCTAATGTTCTTAATCACCAAGCTGAAACTGAATTTTTTACCTGAACTTTCCAGAAACTACAAATGAGAGCAAATAACCAAAGATACCAAACAGCCCATTTCAATAGGCACAATGTTTCCTCTGTGGTAATACCTATTCAAAAAAGGCAACCTGAAGTCAACCGACCAGTTACTGCTCTGTTACTCTGGCTCCTCGGTCCTTCCTCCCTCACAAGGGAAGTGACGGTGAGGCAACCAGGCTGTTGTCTGTTCTTTACTCTGCCCTCTGCCGTCCTTTTCTGTCTACAGAACTAAGGTCCTCTGCTCTGTTCATCAAGAATTTATTCTGGGGCTGGAGGAATGGCTCAGCGGTTAAAGCGCTTGAGCAAGCGCTAAGCCAAGCGCTAAGTACCCGAGTTCGATTCCCCAGCACCACATAAACTGGGCGTGGTGGCGCATGCCTGTAATCCCAGCACTCGGGAGGCTGAGACAGGAGGATTGCTGTGAATCCAACGCCAGCCTGGGCTCTGAAGTGAATTCAGGACCAGCCTGGACCACAGAGGGAAACCCTGTCTCAAAAAAAAAAAAAAAAAAAAGAATTTATTCTGCTTTATGAAATGAAATGTGGCCTGATTCTGGAATCAAAAGCAAAGCCGACTAAGTGAAATCATATTTTTTTGTTTTGTTTTGAGACAGTGTCTCACTCTGTGGTCCAGGATGAGAGGTTCTGAGGGCCTGGGGTTCAACAAGGAGTGCCTGTCCACGCAGCCCAGTGCATGGTCCCGGTGGTGATGCCTTTACTTCTCAGACTCCTAAGCACCACGAGTAAGGTGGCCTTGTCGTGTCCTTCTTTGTCCCTCCCAGGGCACTTGCACAGGGACAGCAAGGACAACAAACACCTGCAGAACTGGGATTTGCTCAGCTGCGTGGGTGTCGCTCGGTTGCAAGAACTCCATTCTCAGACTTTTAGTGGTTAGGTTGGGCAGCTTTTGTGCACTTGGTAGTGTGGGTGCCTTTCACAGTGCATCGCAGGCAAACAGTTCCCTGAGTGGAGTGGAGAGCTGCCGGTGTGACCTGTCTCCTGAGTCCCCCAAGCCTGCTCCTGCTCTCTTCCTGATCAGGAAATTCCACCAGTGGAAGGCTTGGAATATTCCCTTGAGCCTTCAAAGTTACTTGGTCCCGTATCTCCTGGCACGGGAGACAGGAAGGATTATTTGACAAGTCACTGGCAGCAAGGCTCAGCGGCAGAAAGGGTGACCAAATGAGAGACTGAGGCAGGAAAGGGACATGGGGAGTCCAGGATGGGCATGTCTTGTCAACAGCTAGGAGGATCTTGAAGACAATCTTGCTGACTTCTCCTTTGTAAAAGGTGAATCTGATAATTCAGGAAATTAAATAACATGCAAGGACCCACAACCTAGAATCATGTGTAGTGATGAGAAATCTTAAGGACTGGGCGTGTAGCTCGGGGGTCACGGTGCTTGCCTAGCCAGCACAAGGCCCTGGGTTCAGTTCCCCAGCACCACATAACCCAGGCATGGTGCCACAAGCCTCCGATCCCAGCATTCAGAAGGCTGAGGCAGGAGGACTGCCACTGTAACGTAGTGAGCTCAAGACCAGCCTGGAGTACACAGAGAGACCCTATCTCTAAACAATAAATCAATACATTTTAAAAATTGAACTCTTTTACATGAAAGACACGGTTTTAAGCTCTTTACATCTTTCTGTTTGATTGATACACAGAAGAAAGCCCAGGACCTTTATGCAAAGCTATATCCCAGTCCATTTTTTATTTTTCGAGACAAGTTCTCATTAAGTTGTTAAGTTGCCCGGGCTCGGTTTGAACTTGCAATCCTCCTTCCTCAGTCTCTTAGAGCACTGGGATTATGGGTCTGTATTACTGAGCCAACTGTTGACATGTTTTAACCCACTCAGTGCTCATGACATCCTTATGACAGAGATAATAATGTTTTTTTTTTTCACATTGACAGATGGGGAAAAAGTCACTTGGCACGATCTCATCACTACTGAGTAGGAAGCCATTCTCCCAAGTGTTTTCTATGTGAGCAGAGCCACCAGGGTAGGGACAAGACACATCCTAACACCCTGCGTGGCACAGTGGAGGAGACAGTCTAGAAAGGTACAGGCAGCTCGAGTCCTGTCAGGAGGGGAAGGCAGGACACGGTCCAGTGCTCCCTCAGTAACCAGGAGAAAACACTAACCAGGAAGCAGCATCAGGCAGATGTGCCAGCCAGCGACAATAGGAGGTGACCTCATATAGATGGGTGGGCAGGGGCATTTCCCGCCGACTTTTGACTTGAGATCACAGGCTGCTGCAATATCTGGAATAATTCATTGCAGTGTAAGGAGCCGTGGTCTGAGAGTCAGGAGACTAGTAAGGCTATGACTTACACCCCTGCCAGTAATGATCCAGTGACCTTGGGAAAGTCACATAATTTCTCCAGATCTCAGTTTCCTCATCTAGAAAATAGGGGATTACCAACAGTCTTTTTCACTTCTGGGAATCCTAATTCTGAAATAAATGCACCGCAGGGAGAGTAATATGTATTGAATTTGTTTTCCTTATCCTTAAAATGCAATTTATCTCAAAAGCAGATGGTCTGAGTCCTGGAAGAATGGTCCCTTCTATTTCCCCCACAGTTCCGTTCAATGACATATCTGAGGAGTTACAAAAAATGTTATATTTATACATTTCTATGAAAGCCAATGGAATTTTTAAAGGTGTGAATAAAGATAAAATAAAATTGGTGTGTGTGTGTGTGCTGGGGATTCAACCCAGGGCCTTCACACTGAGCTATATTCCCAGGCCATTTTTGAGTTTTAATTTTGACACAGGGTCTTGCTAGGTGACCAAATTGCCCAGGTTTGGGTCAAATTTATAATCCTTCTTCCTCAGCCTTCTGAGTACTGGTATTACTAGTGGAATGAAATATATTGTGAAAACTTAAAATGGCTACAAAATTTAAAGGGACTTAATTTCCGTTGTACTCTTCAAAGCATCAAGGAGTATTAATAAAAGAAATATTTACCCTGAGCTACATGACAGGCAATGTGTCTGATATTATTTTTAATACCACCCCAACTATATTAACTCCCTTTTACAAAAAGGAAAAACAAAGACTCAATGATAGCTAATAACCTGGCTAAGGACAGGAAATTTAAGGGGATCAAAACTGGGATTGAAACCCAGGGCTCCAGACCTCAAGTTCAGAGCTCTCCACTTTCTTGTACCTGCACAGGAACATGGCAGCCAGTGAGGCATGGAGAGGAGTATGGTGCTACCTCGCTGCTTCCAAAGACGTGAGAGACGGGATGGGGCCCAAGCAGCAAGGCCAAGGTAAGACCCTGAGATCTGCTAAGGGACTCTGACTGTCACATCCCACCAAAGGACAGATGACTCGTTCTGACTTCTGCTAAGCCATGCCACAGCCTCCCAGCCCAATCCTTCATTCGCTGAAAATCACATTGCAAGAGACAACCACACACAGCCCTCTCCCACTTCTGCATTTTTAGGTCTATATACTTCTAAAAATTGCCATTGAAATAGAGAAGCGAGACCCATGGAAAAGGAGATGTATTTGTTTTCTAGTGAAGTGGTTGGGCGATACACTCCAGGGGAGACAGTAACAGAAATGGAACTCCTCCTTCCCAGGGAGGATAGAGAGCTGGGCAGGCGGGCCAGTACCTTGATGACATGAGCTTCTGTGAACATACTGAGGCAGCAGCTGCCTCTTACACGTCATCCATTCCAAAAGGATGTGTGCTTTAATACAAACTCCCACCCTTGGGCTCCCCATAGCCGATTCTTTCAGTGTGAGATGGGAAACTGTAATCTCGTGGTAGCATGTAATATCGGCAAAAAAAATCAGTAAGTCAACATCAGGATGTGACTGATGAATTGGGCCCACTGAGTGAGCTTGGCATTGGGAAAATGGAGTAGTCGTTGTACTTAGGCTGCATGCCGGGCCACCTTCTCCTGAAATACCCTCTCTTCCATTTTATTTAAATTGGGTATTAACTACCAGACACTCAAGGGCCCAAGAGTTTCTGTTAAGGTCAGAGCCAAAAGCTGACCCTACTTCCCAAACAATCATCAAATGCAGAGGGACGAAGTGTGCAACCTTCAGGCGTTGCACGGGTGTAGGCTGAGTGGAGAATTCAGAGTCAGAACACCAGTGTTTGAGCCACGCTCTGGTAATCGTGAGCTGTGCAGTGTGGGGAACCTGGCTTGGACTTGTTATATGTCAATCGGCATAGGCCAAACAGGGAGAGCAAGATGTCTACCTCCAGGATTCATTATATCATAGTTCATGGAAGGACATTGTCAATGTTAAGTAAATGATGATTATTATTAGAACTATTGTCTCTCCAAAAGATTTTTTCCCCCTCGTGAGTTAGGAATTACTGTGGCCCACCATGATGGAGCACTAGTGACTAGCAACGTATTAAATGGGTACTGGAAGGAACCGGCAAAGATAAATGCTCCCCGGAAGTGTGTCACTTACAACTATTAGTAATGGATGCCAGGGCTTTCTGGACCAACTGACACCATTTCCTGGCAGGGGTTAGCAGACCACCTGGCCCCCTGAGCTCACACACCTCACCAGCCCTTTGCCAGCCCTGTGTTCTTAGGACGTAGGTGAACTCACAGATGTTGTTTTTGCTTTTATTTTATCTTCAATTTCACGGAGGCATCCTGTTTTGCTTCTAATCTGAAGCAGACAATAGTCCCTGTTTAGCATATCAGCTCCCTGCCTTTTCAGAAGGCCACAAAAATTACTGTGCACGGAAGCAAACAACAGAAAACAGACTTACGAATCCCGCACAGTGTTCACAGAAGGTTGGCTTGAGATAGGTCATCTCCTGAAAGTTGTGGGTGAACCCAGGTCCCATTTTACAGTGCAGTTGGGATTTAGCTCTCAGGAAGTAAGCTGTCATCTCATCTTTACTGATGAGGCCATCCCTGTTAGGAGAATCAAAGAAAGGAATCTGAATATCGTAGTGCTAAGCAGTTGCGAAACAAAACATTATCCCACTGCCTTCCGATACAGTCATAGCACAACACATCTTCGTCTATTAAGATTTGGGAGGGGGCTGGAGGAATGGCACAGCAGTTAAAGCACTTGCCTACCAAGCACAGGGCCCTGAGTTCAATTCCCCAGCACCACGTAAGCTAGGCGTGGTGGTGTACACCTATAATCCAGAACTTGGGGGAGGGACCAAGGCAGGAGGATCATAGAGTGAGATCCTGTCAAAAAAAAAAAAAAAAGAGGTTGGAGAAGTCATGCAGTAAAGACATCTCCTCTATTTAATCGGATTTCATCCTGGGTTTTCCACACTTGACCAATCAGTGCTTTTTCTGTGTAACATAGTTTGGAAAACTATATCATAGGGATTTTCCCTTGAGACTTTCCAATAGTAAACATTTGAACTTTAGTGTCGTCAGCCGTAGTACATTCACGGCCAAGCGATGGTGCCGACTTGGGGTGTCACATTGTCTGATGGAAGTAGCCAAGTAGTTTATACTCTATTATATCTCCATTCTTAGAAGAACACATTTCTGTAGTTATCTGGAGATACTGATAGATAAACACAGATACAGACACTATAGAGGTAAGATGGAGTTAGAGACAGAGCTACAGAGCTGCTGGGATGATTTCTGTTGTGTCTAAGAGAATCAGTAGAATGCATAAAAATAGCAAAGTGATTTTAAATCCATGTCCTATTTGCATATTATCAAGCTTAACAAACCAGGGGAAGAAGTCAATAGTTAGCAGATAAATCACAGCTTACTTTGCAAAGAAGTTTATATTTCTCATCATGTAATTTACTTTCCAGGTATTCTTTGCTTGGGGTACATTGTGACAAATTTAAAATTATTATTGTTATTATTATTATCATTGTGTATGTGGTCCTAGTGGCTGAGCCACAGACATTCATATTGGGCTAGTTACTCAGCCCATGTTCTAGTGTTAATTTTGAGACAGGGTCTTGCTAAGTTGCTAAATTGACCAAGCTGGGTTCAAACTTGCAATCCTCCTTCTTCAGCCTCCCACAGTGCTGGGATTACAGACCTGTGCTACTGGGCCCCAGCAACAAATTTTAGGAAAAGATATATATAGATAGATAGATAGATAGATAGATATATAGATATAGATACACACACACACACACACACACACACACACACACACACACATATATATATATATATATATATATATATATATTTTTTTTTTTTTTTTTTTTTTTTTTTTTTTTTTTTTTTTGGACACAGGGTCTCACTCTGTAGTCCAGGCCGGTTCTGAACTCACTATGTAGCCCAGGGTGGCCTTGAACTCATGGAAGTCCTCCTGCTTCAACATCCCAAGTACTAGGGTTACAGGCATGCACCACCACACTCAGTTTAAAAATTTAAAAATTTAAACAGTTATTTATGTTTATGAAGGGTTTACTTGGTATATTGAATGCTTAAAAATTCAACTCTCAGGCCAACAAAAATATTAGAAGCATCTAACATAATTTCATTTGACTATTTCATCAATCTAAAATCCAGCATTTCATTACATAGGATTTTATAATTAGAAACTAATCTCACAGTTAAAATTTAATCAACTTAATGTCAGGCTTTCTCATCAATTTTCTTAAAAATTATTATGTTTCTAAAGGAGTTGAATTTTAGTCTTTAAAGCATTAAATTTTTCAGGGATCTCTTGAAGTTCAAGAATAACATTTTTTTCTTTGCATATTAAGAAAATCTTTGATCAACCAAAGACATGAAGTATAGGTGTTTCTTGGCTTTCCACAGCTACCATCTGCTTCCATGCAGGCCATACAAAAATCTCAAACAAAATCTTACTCAGTGGGTTTTAAGATTGCCTTCAGATCCACTGATGTGGGTGACTTTCCCAAACTGGATCTTGTTATATTTTTCCTCCACTCGTTTTTGAATATTTTTTTCTTTGAAGTGGATAGCTAAGTAGTAGAAGTAGTGAAAGAAATGGAGGGTTGAGCTAATTTGCAAACAGACACTGTGTTCCACACCGATGTTGTGGTCTTGCCTGTGATTCCATCCAGCTGATCAAGTTCATGGGCACCCACAAACAAATTAGCACGTTAGACTTATCAAAACACTAACATTGATGCTATTAAGATGTAACTTCCAGAGTCCTCGATCCCCTCAGATAATTTTCTGCTTTGAGACAGTGATCTTTAAACATAACAAGCTTAAGACTTACTGATCTTTGTCCAGCACACAGAAGGAATCCAGGAAGGGAAAACTGGCAGCTATGCTTTCAAAATCCTCTTGGGAGATGTACCCATCATGGTCATAGTCATAGTTTCTAAACACAGACTGCAAAAGAAAGATGAGTATTTCTTCATTAAATGATGATGTATGAGTCAAGCTCTGGGCTTGTCATTGTGAAAGCAACGATAGTGTATTATCCTTTTGACCAAGGAGCTTAGAGTCTAGTGGGAGATAACTAAACCCAGAAGCCTTTACAGCATAGAAAGATGATGAGTGATTTGTGGAGGACAAAAATAGAGACCTATGAAGGAGAGATTGAAGGTTAAAAACGACTTCCTGGAAAAAAATCAGAGTCCCAACCGAGAGCTCAGGGTTGAGTGGGAGTTACACTTGGGGAATTTACAGTTTAATACCATGGAAATAGAAAATTCAAGCTTGAGGATTTAAATCATCTTAGAAATTGAGAGTGTATGTTTAATGTGAGTCCAATAAAAATCTCAGTGGAAATTTTTATATTTTTAAATATGTATTTTGGGTGAAAGAATGTGTTTTGACTTAACAAGCCAATTAGCCAGCCTGGTGGTACAAATCTGTAGTCCCTGCATTGTAAGAGGCTGGGACAGAGGGGTCACAAGTTCAAGCCCCGTCTGGACAACATAGCAACTTAGCAAGATTCTATCTTTAAAAAAAATTAATGATAAAAGTGGGTTGAGAATGTAGCTCAGTGTGAAGGTCCTGGGTTCAATCTCTAAAAACCTGATTCTGAAGTTCAAATAGAAATGAATATTTTAATAACCTTATAATTGTCTACAATGAGAAGTAATGAGATAACACTCTTTCAAAAATCAAATATTCTACAAGATAATATTTATACAATACAATTTACTACAGATAGTGGAGTCCTGAATTCATCCATGTGATATCCAACAATATCTTTTTAAATCCACAAGAAAATTATGAATTAGCTGATAATTGCCATTCACTTACATGGCTAATAATCTTAGAAAATAAATTGTCCCCCAACTAAATTCTAAATGCATTCGATATTTCAATGTTAAAAAATAAAACACATAAACAGACAAAAATGTTTTTCTTGATTTATGATTTTTGAGTAGGAAAGGTCTGTCTTAGCATGACATGAAAGTCAGAGGCTATGAAGAAAAATATTTTATGACAATAAAACGTAAAATATTGAGTCAGATAAGCTCAATTAGCAAATTTAAAGACAAGTGGCAGAGCAAATTATTTGTAAGATAACACTGACACAAAAGTAAAACTGACAGTCACCAAAAAACACAAGTGGCCAAGTCATTCATGGGAAAGTGCCCAATTATCTCAATAAATATCGAAATGCAAAATAAACTTCTATTTTTTTTAATCTCTCAGACTGGAAAATCCTGGATTAATTGGTAATTTCCTAGGATACAAGATAATAGATGTGATATTTTTTTTTTCCCCCAGTACTTGGGATTGAACTCAGGGCCTTTGTACTGACTTACCTTCCCAACCTCTTTTTTTATTTTGAGACAGGGCCTCAAAAGTTGCTAGCCTATCCAGGCTGGGCTCAAATTTGCAACCCTCCTGCCACACCCTCTCAAAGAACTAGGTTACAGACATTCCCCAACACAATCAGTGATAGTAGGTACTCTTGCATTGAATAAGTAAATAGCCACGGTCTTCCTAAGGGACAACCGGGCACTTCTAGAAGTGCTTACTCTTTGATCCAGCAGAACTAGTTCTCAGGAAATACCTGAATGTGGGTTTTCAAAGATAGTACACTTTTATATGTATGTGATGTCTATGTGTGAGTGTATGGATGGGTAGGTAGCTGGCAGAGAACCAAAGCCAAGCAAGACAACCTACTGACTGCCAGGAGTTACCCCTGGGGAGCAGAGCTACCAAGATGTCAAAGTACAACTTTCAAATTTCTCTGGGGCTGAAGGAATAGCATAGTGGTTAGAGTGCACGCCTAGAAAAAACAAGGTTCAGAATTCAATTCCCCAGCACTGCATAAACCAGGCATGGTGCGTGCCTGTCATCCCAGCATTTGAGAGATCTCAGCCTCAATCTCAGCAGGAAGATTGTCTTGAGTTCAAGGCCAGCCTAGGCTACAGAGGAAGATTTGTCTCAAAAATTTTTTTCTATACTTCATGTAATGTTCTGATAATCACTATGATTCTTTGTTTTTAATTAGAAGACTACATACAAAAGATTTCCATTACCTCCCACTAAATTAGCTTTGTTAAAATAAGTTTTGTTTGTGAATACATGTATCCAAATACGTGTGACTTGAATCGCAGTTAGTTAATCTTTTCCCTCTTTTCATTGTTTTCTGTCTACTTCTTTAAATTGTCCTGAGGGAAGCAGGCAAGATATAAATGCATAAGTTTATTTAAAATGACTAAAATGTTCTTAGCACCCACCCACCACAAGGTTATCCATAGATAACTGAGTTATGCAAAATCACATTGCATTTTTGGCAAATCCAACATCCATCCTTATCCATAATCAAAATTCCTTAAATGTTTCCATCTCTCCAGAGGACTATTATCTAGAATATATGAAGAACTTAAAAAATTTCAACCTCCCGAAAATAAAATACCCAATCAAAAATGAGCAACTGAAATGAATAGACAGTTCTCAGAAGAAGTCCAAGTGGCCAGTAAATACGCGAAAAAAAAAAATGTTCAGCATCTTTAGCCATCAGAGAAATGCAAATCAAAACAACACTGAGTTTCCATTTAACTCCAGTAAGAATGGCTAGTATCAAGAACTCAAAAAAACAACAAATGCTAGTGAAGTTGTGGGGAAAAAAGAACCTCCTACATCCTTGGTGGGTCTGCAACCTGGTAAAACTATTATGGAAAGCAGTAGGGAGATTTCTCCAAACACTGAAAATCCGTATCTCATTTGGCCTGGCTGTACCTCTTCTGGGAAGCGTCCCAAAAGAGCTAAGATCATCCTATAGGAAACAGAAGTGGTGAGAGAGAAAGGAAGGAAGGGAGACCCCCTCAGCGGATGCAGGAAGCATCCTGGAGCATGAACGCGGAAGAGGGACTCGCTCTGCCTTCCACTTCCTGGTTTCCGGTCTCCCGGGGCTGCCCCTTCCCCTCCTGCTCCCCGAGACGTCCCCCATCCTTTCCTTACCTTCCCTGCCTGAATGTTGGGTCCATTAATCCCACACATGACCTCAGGGTCTCCCCAGGACCTTACAGCCTTTTCGCCCATCCCTCAGCAAAAAGTCCCCCACACCATGCTTTCGCATCCATTTCTCCTTGTCTCACATAGGCCGTAGAAGTTTTCCTTCACTGACTCAGAGGTCCCTGGGTGATCAAAATGTGAGTCATACTTTTCTTTTTCATTTAGAAACATCCTTTCCCAGCAAAAAACACCTCATGTCCCATAGACTGGATCCTACTGTGCTGATCCATTAGGGGCTTAATTAGAGATCACCAGTCTGAGCACCTGAGATGTGTGGTCTCTGTTCTGTTTTTCCTCTGTGTAGGGGAATGTCTGACAGAGCTTTGTCCTACCTGAAAAGGTTTTTCTGACCTCAGTGGCATTGAACTGCCATGTCACAGAGTCTCCCCCCCCCCCCCCCCCCGCATCCATCAAGAGAAACAATACAACTCACAGAATCTATTCCTGTCCTCAGGTAACCAATTTATCTGGCATATCATTGTGACCCATGTGGGTTTTTTATGATTGATTCTAAATTCTCTCAAAGACCTTCTTAATTCGTGGCAAGAAAGAGAAGTGTCAGAAGTAGCTGAGGGTCTTTGGGAGAGGGCCTGCCTGGTAGAGTTGCCCCAAAAAGCCAGAGCCCGGTAGAGCTAAGTATCTGCTAAATTGGCCCCACCTGCCAGAGGGCTGATTTCTTGGACTGTATCTGGTTTCTGGAAAACCACAGAACATTCTGAAAAAAGAAAGAGGATTTCTGACACTGCATGGTCTCCTTCAGACACGTACCTCAACTAACTTCCTTACGTGCTTGTTGATGACCGTGGGGTCTGGCTTTGGCACCACTCCTGACGCCCAGTCCAGGGGCACCATGGGCTTGCTGGGTGTCGTTGGGGAGGTAGGCTGCTAAAAGGAAACACACAGTGGTCAGCTTTAACTGAGCCTTTGGCAACTAGGACCTGGGAATGGAGAAAGACGATTTGTAGATTAATAATACCAGGAAAACCTTACATTCATGTGGTGCTAATAAATTTCTAAGATAACCATCTTAGGTAGAAGAATGCAATCTATAACTCAATACATGCTGGGGTGGTGCGTTTAATTTAGTTAACAGCCCAAGTTTTACTATTTGGTACTTACAGGTGGTATGGGGATTGAACCCAGGGCCTTCACACTGAACTACATCACTAGCCCTTTCTTTCTTTCGTTCTTTCTTTCTTTCTTTCTTTCTTTTTTTGGTTGTTGTTGTTGTTTTGTTTTGTTTTGAGATAGTCTTACTAAGTTGCCAAGGCTGAGCTCGAATTTGTGATCCTCCTGTCTCAGCCTCCCAGACTTCTAAGATTACAGTGTGTCAACTCTCCTAGCTAGTTCATCTTTTGTTCTCTCTCTCTCTCTCTCTTTCCTCCTTTCTTTCTTTCTAAAATTTATTTGAGGTCGGGTCTCACTCTATAGTCCAGGCTGGTCCAGAACTCACTGTGTAACCCAAATTAGCCTCAAACACATGACAATCCTCCTGCATCAGCCTCTCAAGTGCTGCGATTCCTGGCATGTGCTACCACACCTACCTTATGTGGCGCTGGAGAATAGAACTCAGGACCTTAAGCTTTCTAGGCAAGTGATTTAACTCCTGAGCTATTCCTCCAGCCCCCTCCTATTTTTAAATGAAGAAAATCACCGCACTCTCAGCCCATCCAAATAGCCTATCCAAATCCTCCAAATATCACTAAATTGTTTTTTAATATTTTTTATTTTATTTTGTAGTGCTAGGGATCAAGCCCAGGGCCTTCACACCGAGCTCCATTCCCAGCCCACTAGTTTTGATTTTGAGGCAGAGTCTCACTAAGTGGCCCAGGCTGGGCTGAAACTTGTAATTCTCCTGCCTCAGCCTTTTTTTTTATTTTTACATATACATACACCATATTTTGATCATATCCATCTCCTGTTCTCCTCCCTCCAGCCCCCCCCCACCATTATTCCCTTCCCCTCAACTACTAATTATTTTGTTGTTCTTAGATTCTACACGTGAGGGAAAACATGCCACACTTTCTGGGACGTGTGTCCCAGTGGGTTGGCTTATCTCATAAACATGATGAACTACGTCATTCTTATACACCTATAAAATAATCTATCCTGGATTTTGTATACTATCAGATACCTAAAAAACACTCGTCTAAAGCTGGGCGTGGTGATGAGCACCGGCAACCCCAGCACTCGGGAGGCTGAGGCAGGAGGAGTGTCACATGTTCAAGGCCAGCCTGGGCTCCACAGTTAGTTCAGGACCAGCCTGGACCATAAAGTGAGGCTCAAAAAAGAAAAAAAAAAAAAAACCTAAACCCTCATCAAACTCTTTAATACTTAGTATTGCCTCCGCAGGTGCACGCAGTAATTGGACAATCACGGGTGGCCAAGTCCATATCGCCAGCACCTGGGGCAATGTGCTTAGTCCCCTCAGACTGTGTGGTGAGTCATAAAGCCTCTCTGCCCCTCCCTGGGGCACTTGCCTTCTCTCTCTCTCTCTCTCTCTCTCTCTCTCTCTCTCTCTCTCTCTCTCTCTTTCTCTCTCTCTCTCTCCACCACCAGCTTTGCAAGACATTTTCACTTAGGGATGTGGGAGCTAGGTCTGGTGGCAGAGGTCAGTAATCCCAGCACTCTAGCAGGCTGAGGCAGCAGGATTCCAAACTCAAGCCTAGCCTGGGCACCTTAGGGATTTAGTAAGACCCTGTCTCAAAACCAAAAATGAAAAAATATGGGCTGAGAATATTGCTTAAGTGCTATCCTTAGTGCAAATCTCTAGTACCACCAAAAAAAAAAAAAAAAAAAAGTGAGCAAGACAGTAGCAGTTATGCATGTCACAAGCCCAAGACATTGTCCTTTCAAGAGGACAGCAAGACCTACTGTGTGGTTTGTATCCTTTCCTCACCGCCCTCCACAATGTCAATATTTTCCTCTGTTACCAACACGCAAACTTATATAAGAAGGTTTCTTATTTGATAATGATTTGGGGGTTAACATTCTTTCCAAGAGGAATTAAGGAGTAACTGTACTCTTTTAGGACCCTAACAATGTCGGGAGGTGGGTGTCACTGGAGCCCTGAGACCTACCAGGAGGATCAAAAATGATCTGCCATTTGGGTACGTTCACCTACACACGGAATCATACAACACATACACACATGCACATGCACGCTCACACATGCATCATGGTTGTTACTATCAAGATTTTCATCTCATGGATCTAGTAAAGCAATACCCCCGAGTTCCCAAGCTGGATAGCAAAGGGAGTCAGGGCACGGTAGTGACATTAGAGGTCACCAATAATATTTCAAGCTGCTCAGTGAAATACAGCCATCCTCAATCCAGACATCGCAGGAGCTACTGCCAGATCATACGACATCAGTCTTTCCCCTTTGGCTGGTCCTGAACTCACTATGGAGCCCAGGCTGGCCTTGGACTCACAGCAATCCTCCTGTCTCAGCCTCCCCAGTGCTGGCACTATAGGCACGTGCCACCACACTCGGCTAGGCAAGTACTTTAACTGCTGAGCCATTCTTCCAGCCCTCTCACTGTGAATTTTTAATTCATCCTTGCTTTTTCCCCCCTCTGTATCGGGGATCAAACTGCATCTCCAAACCCCTTTTACTTTTGTGTTGATAGAGTTTTGTCAAGTCACTAAATAGCTCAGGCTGGGCTCAAGCTTGCCATCCTCCTGCCTCAGCCTCCTAAATTGCTGGGATTACAGACGTGTGCCAGCTCAGTCATCTTTTTTATTAGTGTAAAACATCTAAAATATTGTATTCAGCATTCAGTAAAGCAACTTTCCCGGTCTCATTATATAATATTTAGTAAGAATAGCCATCAGTTAAATGAGACACTCTCTAGGGTGACACTGACATTCTAACTTACGTCAATCACTAGTAGAGGAAATCTATGAATTATGATCGAGGTGTTTAAAACTTATTATATCTAATTTTATGCGGAGTGGAGCTTTTACAAAGCACAGAAGTATAGGTCTGAGCAGTCTTTAACAGTAAGATAAGTTCTTTTTGGTTCACAAGTTAGGAGGCATAAAAATAGAAGATTAATAATAATATGAAAAGGGAGTGATGTTCTTCCTCTTTATTAGGTTCTGGGAGAAAGGAATAATTCTCGAATTGTTGGAGCTACGCTCGCTGTCCCATTAATAAGAAGGGAATGACAGAGACTCTTAAAATCATCTTTAGAACCCAAAACATCCGTGTAACAGCTACTTACTGTGAAGGTGTTTCGCACTGATCCTTCAAGAGAAAATACCCACCGATTTAGAATTTCGAGGTTCCAGCACCAGTGACAACTTGTAAATATCATCTTCCGTGTGGTAGAGGTCCAGAGAGAGCTACAATGCAACCAGAACAGGTAAGTCATTGCGAGGAATCGTATTTACTGCTGAAATATTTTTTAAATTCAACATTTAAGTCCAACGTGCGATACTCAGAATGAGTGTGGAGTGACAAAAAGATGGCAGGAAAAGATGGCAGGAAAAAAGATGGCAGGTAAAACAGGCAGAAAAAGGAGAGAGTCCTGTTGTGGTCATCAGCGCCACTAGGGACCACCCACTGGGCTCGTCTAGGACATGATGAAGCAGCTCCTAAGTCCCGCGCAGAAGACAAGGGACGCTGGAGGTTTACAGGCTCAAGGCAGGGACAGTTGCAATAAGTACGACCTGCAAATGTAACAGACGTGGCCCTCGATCTTTGACTGAAGGGCTGTGGAAATAAAGGGACACTTACTTGGTTTTACTGTGCTAAATCCTGGTGTTATAAAATGGTAGAAAATCTTTTCCTGTTCTGAAGGGCCTGACAGTTTGAGTCAATAGATCTGAACAGAAAGAAGAGCGGTTTTGTAGAGGCCGGGCCAGGGCTCACGCACTGGCGTTAGGAGCCAGCCCGTCTGTAAGACTGAGTGGGTCTCACGCAGAGGTTTTCGCTTTGTTTTGGCTTTCCCCCGGTACTGGTGATAGAACCTAAGGCCTCCTACGTGCTGGACAAGTGGTCGACCATGGCGACACAGCCTCTGAGCTTGAGCTCCTCCTGCCTCACTCCCTAGAACAGATGAAATTGCAGGCCCGGGTCACCATGCCCAGCCTAAAGGAGTGTTTTAATGGATACAGGTAGCATGATATATGATTCGAGGAGAAAAGGAGTCTGTAGGGGCAATTAGGAATCTCTGTGCGTAGCTCCATGGTAAGAACAATTTGGGGTGCGACATGAGATCTGGCCAAGGGAGAGGTGTGCTCTGTGATGAACGGAAGGATGCTACTATCCACTGTGGGAAATTGTTTCCTGACATTTGATAGCAAGTTGCTCAAATTCGCTTATTTCTCTAGACTCCAGAAAGCTGGGTTTACATGAAATAGCCCAATATTTACTTACTTATTTGCCTGTCTATTCATTTATCCATTTTTTTGAGGCAGGGTCTCACTGTGGAGCCCAGGCTGGTCCTGAACTCACTATGCAGCCCAGGCTAACCTTGGACTCACAGGGAATCCTCCTGTCTCAGCCTCCTGAGTGCTGGGATTACAGGCCTACATCACCACACCCAGTGTTATTTGGTGCTGGGGAATCAAACTCATGGCCTTGCACTTGCAAGGCAAGCGCTTTCACCACTGTGCCATTCCTCCACTCCACTAGCCCAATATTTAAACATGAGCAACTGACAACCAACCATTTTTCTAATTCTTCATGGGCCAAGTAAAACACATCTGCCCCAGGGAGTTGCTTGCCATTTGCCAAACTCCTCAGCACAGGGCCCTGCTGGGCTCTCAGTCCCATGAAAGTGGGGAGTTCATCTGACTTTTCCACCTCGGGGGCCTCAGCCCCATCTGTGGCCTCACACAGTGAAGGCTCCATAAAGAAAACAAAAAGACCAAGCGACATCTTCCTTCAGAATTGCTGTTATCAGGAGCTAATCCAGGCTTTGCCCAGCTTGTTCTGACTCAGCCTGCAAGACCTGTGATGAGGAGCTATGGACACTGTTGACAGGTGACCACAGTGCCGGGATAAAGCAAGTCCTAACCAGCACACAGTAACTCAGCAGAGGCACAGGAAGCAGTGCCATCTTGTGTGTTTTCATCACAACGGACAGAAACTCCCAGAAACGGAAAGGTCTCCATGTTCCCCACACCTTTGCTTCTTCCTTGGGAGTGCTATGAACTTGGGCCGGCAGCTCCCTCCCTGAGCCAAGAGTCTCCCCATCTGTAAAACGCGAATCACAAAGAACAGCTCGCTCCTAGGACTCGGGTAAAGACAACGCGGACTAACGTGTGTCCCAGTGGGTTTGCTGAGAGAAATCACATGCACAGGGTTTGGCGTCGAGCCAAGGCACTGGCCAAAAGCCAGGTACATGCGTGTGCAGGGGACGCTCTGCACCTGCTGCTTCCTGGCTTTCCCAGCCATGATCTTTGCTCTCTCCTCTCAGATCTCCTGCAGGCTCTGAAGTCCTGCCCAGGGCGAGCTCTTCTACTACACACCTTTTGAATAACAGAGGCAGCTTGTTGATGGGGTTTCAAGCCTATTTGCTTTTGAGCCTGGTGTAGTGAGTGGTGCATGTCTGTAGTTCCCAATACTTGGGAGGCCGAGGCAGAGGGATCACAAGTTGGAGCCAGGCCTGGGTGACTGAAGAACTTTAGTCAAATCCAGTCTCAAGATAAAAATCTAAAAGGAAAAGGGTTGGGGGATAGGTGTTCTGGGGATGTAGCTCAGGGCCAAGGCCCTGGGTTCATTCTCCAGTACTTCAGCAAAATAAATAAATAAAAATGAAAATAATAATACTCAAAAATATATCAGCTATGCCTAACATAAGTTGAGCCTGATTGTTTCTGACAAATGTTTTGAACCATTGTCTCAAATGAGAGTTGTTTCAGATACCAGCCAATTCTTTCAGCAAAAACATGGTTATAGATTGAGGCTTCATGTTAGGATCTATCTTGGCTTAAATGTTTAGTATAAAATGAAAACACACTTGGGGGCTGGAGGAATGGCACAGCAGTTAAGCGCTTGCCTTGAAAGGCCCTGAGTTTGATTCCCCAGTACCACATAAAGCCGGGCCTGGTGGTGCATGCCTGTAATCCCAGCACTCAGGAGGCTGAGGCAGGGAGATTGTCTTGGAGTCCACAGTGAGTTTAGGACCAGCCTGGGCTACAGAGAGAGGCCCTGTATCAAATAAATAAATAAATAAATAAATAAATAAATAAATATTAAAAGAAAAAAAGGGAAGAGAAAGGAAGAAAGAAAACCCATACTTGGTTGTTAAACTACCTGTAGTGATCATTTTTGCAATCTTTGTTCTTCTTCTGTTTTTTTTTTTTTAATGAGACTGTAAAAATACAGGGGCTTTCCAATTATTTGCATGTACTAAAAATGGTTAAAAGTAACTGGTAGGGCTAAAAATACTGTGAAGAGAATTATACTGTTTTGTGTATCAGGAAACAGAAACATCCCAGTTCGTGAATGGGGATCCCAGAAGGAAATGCCTCCTCCAGATCTTCCCTGAAGGGAGGACCCACCCAAACCCCCAGCACTTCTCCAATGCCTGCACATGTGCTGTGCTGTTCAAGGGACCAATGACAGCATGATAAGTGACAGAGGCCAAGCCCTCTTAAATCCTGCTCTCTAATTATATGAGGTTGGGCACGTTCAGGGTGGTATGGCCGTAGACCCTGGTCCCTAATTAATTCCCTCACTACACATCTATAAAGAGGGACAGAGATGGGGTACTATTTTTTTTTTTGAAATATTGAGAATTGAACCCAAACTCTTCACATAATCCTCAGTTCTTTTATTTATTTGTTTGTTTGTTTTGAGACAGGGTCTCATTAAGTTGCAAAGTTGTTTCCGGCTGATCTTGAATTTAGATTCCTCCTGCTTCAGCCTCCCAGAGTGTTGGGATTGTGGGCGTGGGCCACCCCGTCCTGTGAGAGGTATTAGTTTTCACAGATACACACTAAATTGGATGTTAGTGATGCGGCCACCTGAAAAGTAAAATACCCATCCGGAGCAAAACCATGGGCTACAGTTTGCATTTTTTCTTTGTACTGGGGATTGAACCCAAGACCCACACTGAGCTATACCCTCAGCCTTTTATTTATCTATTAGGAAAATTTCTTGTTGAGGCACTAGAACTTGAGCTCACAATCTGACTGCTTTAGACTTGCAGTATGCTAGGAAACTCTTTTTCTTTATAAGTTGATTTGTCTCAGGAATTTATTACAGTGACAGAAAGCTGACTAACATCCCATGCAAGGCAGAAAATGCTCAAGTGGTCCTTTATGAATCTCAGTATCTTCCTTTGTTAAAAAAGAAAAGAAAAAGAAAGAAAGAAAGAAAGAAAGAAAAGAAAAGAAAAGAAAAGAAAAGAAAGAGGAAGAAAAAGTGGCGTTATACTTACTGCCCTGCCCTGGCTGCACCACAGGGCATCTGTGAGAATTTACCAACAAGATATACATGAAACGTGTTATGAAAGAAAGTTCAAGCTAGGCCTAGTGGTGAAGACCTGCAATCTCAGCACTCTGGGAGGCTGAGGCAGGAGGACTGCAAATTTGAGTCCAGCTGGGGCAACTTAAGACCTTGTCTCAAAATGAAAAATAAAATCAGAATGGTTCAGGGTGAAAGTCCTGAGATCAATCTTCACTATCATTAAAAAAAAAAAAAAAAAAAAGCTCAAGTATTTCTGGGCAGCCTACTGCATGGAATAGGGGTCTCTGTTACCTATTTGTTGCTGTGACAAAATACCCGATATCCACGATTTAAGGGAGGAAAGATACATTTTGGCTCAAGTTTCAGAAGGTGCCACACAGTCCACTCATGGGGCAGCCAGCAACCATGAAGAAACATGGCAGAGACAGAGGCTGGACACCCATTGCAGACAAAAGCCAAGTAAGGCAAGAGCTGAAGAAGTCTGCACACTAGTGAGTCTAGAGCCTTCCCAGGAAGAAGCTGTAACCAAAGCTCTGCCTGGAGCTCCTCGCCTTAATATCAACAAATTGACACACTGTTTCCTGGTCAAACCCCTTTAGCAGCCAGGTTCTACCTCCTTGGCACTCACAGTTCCAAGTACATGAGGCTTTTGGGGGGACACTCAAGATCCAAACCATAGCAGTTGAAATTAATAATGGTCGATTAATTTAGGCATTCCTGTTTATCCTTATGAGCTCTCAATCATATACTGGTTACCTCACCTGGTAACCTATTAAAATAACAGCAATCACTTCAGGCATAAGTTTGACTTAAGAGTCTTGGGGGAAAATAAATCATTCCTTTATTCATAAATGCAGACTTCAAGGTCAAACAGTGGTACCTCTGTGGCTTACTTTCTCTTATTTATACGGGTAAGTCGGGGGAGGGGTGGTGTTTGACAGCAGCCAGGTCTTCCTAATCGACCCTAATTTTGACCAGTCTTTCTTCCCCAAGCCATCACGTGTGGCTGACTCTGATATATTGTCATCATAATCCATTTGGATATGTGCAGGTGTGCTTAGGCAGCTGTAGCCAATCATATTTTTAATTTGAACATGTACAGGCTTCATGAAATGGTCCCTGGGCTTCAATAAACACATGGTGAAAGTCTCCTCAGTCCTCACAGGGAGGGGAGTAACTCCCCGGTGACCAGGAGGAATACACGTATCTTCCTGTGCTTTGAACTTCTCCTTGGTTGAGGGGAGAAAGGAAGGGTCCTACTCTAAGTACCACATGGCTTGATGCTCAGTGACATGTAGCCAGCACTGTGCTATCCACAGAAGCCACTGGACTGGTACCACCAGGGGTTCCTTATTTAAGAGGTCCGCATTTCCTTAAAAATAATCATAGGAGTTTGCAGCTGGGAGGGACCTCACGTGTGAACACAAAAGCCAGCGTCAGGAGTAGCTAGCAATGAGGCAAAGTCCAGCGACTGGAGAGGCAGGACTAAAAGCCAGGCCTCCCCTCCAGGATATGGCCACTACATTGTGGCATGCTACGCGGCACTTAATGAACATGGCGACTGGTGGCTTCTGGTTTTTCCATCAGTATCCCTGAGAGACAGGGAAAGGGAATGGGGGCTCTGTCAACCCTTTCCTTTTTGCTTGTCTTCCCAGCAGAAAGAAAGTTTGGCCAAGCATTATGGTACGTGCCTGTAGTCTCAGCACTCAGCAAGAGGATTGCAGTTTGAGGCCAACCTGGGATACTTAAAAGAGTTCAAGGCCAGACTGGCCTACACAGCAAGAATTTGTCTCAAGCTAGACCTAGTGGAGCAGACCGGGAATCCCAGGGCTTTAGAGGCTGAGGCAGGAGGATTATGAGTCTGAGCCCAAGCTGGGCAATTTAACAACTTAGTGAGACTCTGAAAATCAAAAATAAAATTGAACTGGAGAGACAGCTCAAGGTGTAAGCTGTACACTCCATCTCTAGTTCCATGTATACACACACAAAGGCCTTCTCTCAGAAAACAAACAATAAAATGAAGGAATCTTGGCTTAGCTTTTATTTCTAGAGTTTAGATTTTCCATTTGTACCACTGAAGTATTATTCAAAACTGTTCAATACCTCTCTAACTATCTGCAAAATATTGGTTTTTATGATGTTACTTGATGCATTTGTAACTAAAAATGGATTTACCTATTTCATTATTGCCCCCTTTTTTGTGTGTGTGTATGTGGGGGATTGCCCAATCATGGCACCTTCTCAATGAACTTAAACTTGACACTAAGCACACATCCTGGACAGACACTTGAAGCAAAGGCCACACACTGAGGCTGGTCTTCAGACATCACCTGGGCCTGTGGGCTTGCGGTTGGAGTGGAGGCTGCGCTCTCAGCTGCTTATTCATGGAAACAGATTTACATGGCCAGAGATTACTCAATGCAGGTGCTTGGATTGTTGTGAGTCGGTTCCCCCCTCCACCCCAGAGACTGTCTGTGTGTTTACTATTTGTTACACAGATTCAACCCCAGAGGATTTGTGGTTTTGTGTGTTAGCCACTTCTGCTTTATGCTAAGGGTAGAGCTCCATCAATCCTCCAGCAAGGAGTCCATTCTTTGATAAACAGTTACCTGCTCTAGGAACAGCTTGGGAGAAGCCTAGGAGCCATGCTCTTATTCCAGGGCAGCAGACCAAGGAGATTTAGGCTGCCAGAACTTAGGAGGAGTTATTGGCTTCATTTTCTGCTGCCGTAAAAGGAGAATCATCAATTCAGTATCGCAGCTAAGACGCAGATGCAATGGTATTGAAAACCCCAACAGGGAAGTTGTACCTCCAGTTGTTTAAGCAATGGTGAGAGAACATGGTTAGGTTTCTTTTCCCCCAAAAGAGAAAAGGGTTGGGTGGGGAGGAAGGAAAGTGCTCCCATTGCTATACCTGTTGTGTCTAAAGGTTCTAAAACCCAAAGACCAGCCAGACAAGTGTACCCCAAAAGCCAGGAGTGGGAGATGAACTTCTTGCATTTTACACTGATCACGTCTAAGTGCTTTGTCTATTTCGCCGAGTTCCTAAATGCACCAGGTACCATGGGAGATGCTGGAGATGTGACTTACAGGGCAAAGTGATTGACAGCTCCTGTGGGTAAGGACAGAGTAATGTCCAAAGGTAGAGCATGTGTCAGAGGTATTATTTCTTTGAAGAGGAAAAAAGGAAGCTTTTGAATTGAAACCAGCCATGTGGAAGAAGAGGGAAAGGATTTTCCTTGAAGGTACAGAGACCAGGAAGGAGAGAGGAAACATTTCACAGTGGAAAGTAAAACAAATGCAATTTTCCTCAAAAGCCGGCGTGATATGGGAGAAGGAGGGGACCAACAAGGCCAGAGACCAGAGATGGAATCCTACAGGGCCTCCAATGTCAGGCAGGAGCTCCATCCAGGTAATTTGCAGAGGCTGGTGGTGGTGGGGACAGATTACCACAGAGGAATCATCTTCACAGATTCCAGGCTTCCACAAAAGCAACACAGCGAGGCTTGTGAGAGGAAGAGAGTTGGAGGACACGGAGAGAAGGGGGTGATGATCGGGTGAGTGTGTTAGCAGGAGTGAGGGGCTGAGCATGGCTGTAGAAGAGCCTCTCGAAGAGCCCCAGAGGAGCAAGCGTGTGGGCAGATACTGGCCCCCTACATACAAGCGGAAATATGTTTGTCCCAAGAATGTAATTTCAAGTCCTGCTGTTACTGGGTGGGGACTAGTTTTCTTTTCATTTCTTGAAATGTCTTCCCACCTCCTGACCCCTAAGTCAGTTCTCCTCCAGAGTGAAGGGCGGGCACACATCATCCCACACCCCCCAGCACTTGAAGTACAGAGGGAGTTTCACCCCCACTTTGGCCCCCAGAACTCACAGTAAGCAGGTTGATCAGGTCCATGTTGGGTTCCAGGTGGTGAGAGGCATTCTGCAGGGAGACCAGTTCACTCAGGGTCACGGAGAGCTGGTGCATTTTCACAATGTTCACTTTGTTCTCCTCCATCCAGTCTGGGAAAATGACATGGACCGCTATCAAGTCTTTCAAGTGGACTCCAAGGATGGGGATTTTAAAGCCGTCGCAGTCGGCAAAGGCCTTGCGGTAATTGCAGTAATTTCCGTTGGAAGAGACCAACTCCGTCATTTCATTCCAGTTCTGGTAACAGATGGAAAAGGAGAATTTTGAAACATCTTTCTCTTCTGTGTGGCTAGACTTTCAAGTGAATTAGGCATCCATTTTCTTATTATGCCATCAGAAGTGTCAACTGCACCAATGGAGATGCAGGGAGATGTAACCACGGAAAGGAAACTGACAAAAATGCACTAGGCCTGGCCGAGAGTTGGACAGCATACTTCATTCTGCTAAAAATCAGACAAAGCTTGTGCCTCTCTCTACCTAACTAGGGATGTTGGTCTGCTAAATTGTATTGTATATAATTAGTATTTTGTAATTCTTGAAAACATTACAGGCCACAAATTCAAGCATGTTAAAATTGCCTAGTTGTTTCAAGATTATTTGGGGAAATCTGAGACCGTATCGGGTAGGAAATGTGGCATTGTGATCTGGGACACATGTGACTTAGGGTAAAATTCAACAAACTGACTTCACTTTTGGGATCTTGGTTATCCTTTCTATAAGAAAAAGGAAATCATGTTTAAAGACACACTGATAACTCCAAGCTTCCATGGGCCTCTGTAAGATTATTTTTATAAAAAAATTCTTTTTGCTTTTATGTGAAATTATTACAAAGTGAAAAGAAAAGAAAGCACATAATCAGACCTATCATTCTTGGACTGACTTCAGAGTTTGAGGTCAACCAGTGTTACTACCGTGGCTTACTTCCTCTTGTTATATGGGAAGGTCACCGGTGGTTATCTAACAGCAACAAGACCGTCTTAGTAAATCCTAATTGTGATTGGTCCTTTCTTTTTCACAGTATTTCACGTGACTCAGATGGAGTTATTTCTACTGGCAGAACCAAGAATCAGTCCTGATTTATCATCATGGTAATTCCACCCCCTCCAGCTTGTGATTGGCTCAGGAATATGTGGTTAAGCCAATCACTACACTATTTCTCTAGCAATTGTTTTTGATTCAGTGTGGACACATGACTTGCCATAGGTCAAGCTGTGTAAAAGGAAGGTATTTAATTCCATGAGGACAGGGTTAAAGTGAGAAGCCTTGACTCTCTCAGGAACAAGGGAGTGTCATTTTCTTGTTGCTACAAACAGGCCACTCAGAAGCTCATAAGGCAAACAACAAACCTATCCAAACAAATAACGCTGTAGCTTACTCCCACCCCCAAAGAAAATTAGTGCAAAAACCCAGGTCTCTGGTCAAGCTGCACCTGATGTCAGCTCTACTTCTAGGCTTCCAAGTGTATTAGACATACGTTTTCTTATTATTCAATCAACTTAGAGTTTTTCCTTTTTCTTTTTCAACTAAAAGCTGAACATAGCATATTCTTAATTTTACAGCAAAGTAGATTCTTATAACAGAATCTTTTAAGAGTTGAATACTCTAGCTTTTTGCTCAATAAGTAAAAAAGTTAATAAGGACTGGAAGTAAATATATTAGAAAAGCTCAGCATGAGAAAAAAATATATATATATTAGACACTCAAGCATAAATCTAAGGATTACTACACGATGCCTGTCTTCCTCTTCCTTTGTAACTTCTGGTGCGCCAAGAAGTGCCCTGAATTGAGTGGGCATTTGATGCCTATATTTGCAGGAGGGAGGAACAGAAATGATTTGTCTAATTCCCCTGGAACTCTCCATGTATACTATAGTGCCTATCACAAACTAAGCACCAGGTCAGCATCTGTTCACTACTTACAACTGGAATGTACATATTAATTTGCATATTAGTATCAGCTGCGTGTGAAAGCATTCTTACTGGAACATTTAACATCACCTCTAAACTACCTTTCCCGGTAGACTCAACTGGTGTGGCTGTCCCCTTTCTACCCTGTCCCCCACCCGTAACCTACCAGTGGTTTAAGAGGAAAACTTTCTCTCTTTGTTATTCACTAGCGATACATTAAGCAATTTTCAAATGTTTCCTTCGAATCCACAGTACCTTGGTGACTTCTGAAGAAAGATGAGAATGGGTCTCTTTGAGGCGTGAAATGGAACTGTGGCTCAGACCGCCCACCACCGCCATCAAGGTGTTGAAGTTTTGGAGCTGGAGGAGCTTCTGCAATAA
Source organism: Ctenodactylus gundi (assembly GCA_004027205.1). Lineage (NCBI taxonomy): Eukaryota > Metazoa > Chordata > Mammalia > Rodentia > Ctenodactylidae > Ctenodactylus > Ctenodactylus gundi. Next base: position 1,228,342 of record PVKB01000076.1, read on the forward strand.
GAAGGCCGTCATCAAGATTTTTAGCTATTTTAACATTATTCTGAACTTCCTGAGGCACAGGTGAATGCATGCACAATTTAAATATCAAAAACCTGGAGCTGGAGGAATGGCACAGCAGTTAAAGCACTTGGCTAGCAAATGCAAGGCCCTGAATTCTATCCCCCAGCACCACATAAACCAGGTGTGGTGGCACATGCCTGTAATGCCAGCACTCAGGAGGCTCAGGTAGGAGGATTGCCATGAGCCCAAGGCTAGCCTAGACTTCACAGTAAGTTCAGGATGAGACTGGGCTACAAAATGAAATCCTGTCTCAAAAAAAAAAAAAAAAACCATTTCCCCTCACCGCATAAAGTGGGCATGGTAGTGCACACCTGTAGTCCTGGCACTCAGGAGGCTGAGGCAGGATTGCTGTGTGTTCACGGCTAGCCTGGGCTACATAGTGAGTTCTGGACCAGCCTGGACTATGAAGTGAGACCCCATCTCAAAAAAAAAAAAAAAAAAAAAAAAAAAAAAAAAAAAAAAAAAAAAAAAAAAAAAAAAAAAAAAAAAAAAAAAAAAAAAAAAAAAAAAAAAAAAAAAAAAAAAAAAAAAAAAAAAAAAAAAAAAAAAAAAAAAAAAAAAAAAAAAAAAAAAAAAAAAAAAAAAAAAAAAAAAAAGCAACCCCTTGGAAAGAAAATTAGAGAAAAGAAAAGAAAAACAAAAAGAATCATGGTTTCAAAGCCCAGCCTGGATAGCCTATCAACTTAATAAGACCTGTCTCAAAATTAAAAAAAAAAATAACTAAATAACAAAAACCTAAGGAAAAAAACCACACTGACTTAAAATGAAGCACAATTAGGATCCTTTAGAAGAAAGATATTTTACAGACAAAAACCATTATACTAAAGGCTTCTGAAGACTGTTTTTTCAAAGCAACAATCTTACATAAGTGTGATTTGTTCCTTAGTAGGTGAATTACCCATCACCCTTATATTGCATACACATTTCTGTGACTTTTTTCCGTAAAGTGAATGAGTGTCCAGAACCCACAAATCTGATCTGCCTGATCACCAGACATACCTTTGCAACATTGATAAACTTTGTGATGACTTCTGCCCTTTGCTGGGGGGTTGGTTTGCTAAGAACCATCAACTGGACCCACTTAGAGATTCCATTAAACAAAGCAATAGATCGTTCCAAGGTTGGGTTATTCTCCAGAGAGCCATGTTTGACATAGCTTTGATAATCTGTGAACTAGGAGAGGAAGATTTAGAGTTACGAATTATAAAGGAGCTTTTTGCAAAATCACAAATTAAAATGTTGCCTGGACAAAGAAAGGTCTCCTTTCATAACCTTAGAACAATTTAATTTCACATTGATAGTGGCAACCTATGAGTTTGGATGTGTGTTCTTTAATAAGCTCTTTTGTTGGTTTTTCAGCCCTACTCACAAAAACATACAGTATTACACATCACAGTGTTGAGGGGAAGACGGGATAAGACTCAAGTTCACTTGTCAGAGTCCCAAATTCACTGAATCCTAAGATCCACCAGGGATGTGCTCCAAAATTCTTTTTTTTTTTGTGGAAACACGACATAAGAGATCAGTAACTCTAAGAATCTTTGCTTTGAACACACTACTAGCTATTCCATCAAATATGCTGAACATAAACACAACGACCTCAAATCAGAATCCCTGTGTGAAGTTGTTTCAAGGAAAAAAAAATCAGTCAAAGTGAGGCAGCTTTTTAGCAAGCTGGACATATTTTCAGCAAGTTTAGCATGAATGTCATCACATATGTATGAGTTGTCATAGGCAAGGAATTTCCTGCCATGTCCGACCGGTGGTGAACCATACAGTCGTCTCCAAGCAGGGCAGCTTAGTGAAAGTCTTTTTGAAATGCATGCTTCTGACTAAGATGGCGTCCTCTGCAAGCAACCATGTGATTTACTGTCTGGCCCTTAGGAAAGGCGTGACCTCCCCGGAACTCACGAGATCACCGAGGCGATTATGAGCCAGTATGAAAATATCACAACAAGTGGGTCTTGATGAAAAGGCAGCTAAGAAGAGACCACAGTCAAGGAAGAAAGGGGATGCAGAGAAGGAACAATTAAGCCCTATCAAGATGAGTAGGAAAAAAAGTTTAATCCAGAATCTCTACCTCTGAGAAAGAAATAGTCCAATGTCAAAATTCTCTTTAAAACCTACAGATCCTATTTTCTACCTATACCCATAATAAAGCATTTGTACAAACCCTAACTTAGTTTTTTTTCCCCTCCAAATGAAGGGTCTGGCAAAACACGTTGACTCAGAAGAAGTCAGTGGAGCTAACTAAACCTTGCATGGTTAAATCTCCACTGCGTATTTAAAAAAAAAATTGTGCTTTAATCCTATGAAAGGAGACATTGAAAATAGCGACAGAAATACAGCTCCCAAGCCATAAAATAAAGACAGGATAATATTTATCTTTGGTTAAAAGGAATTGTTCCTGTGAATTAAGGGCACGTTTCCAGCAGCGCCCAGTGACAGAGGCTGCCAACACTTCAGAGTATGAAAAAGTGGCTCCTGGGAAAGTTGGCACAGTGGATGTTGTCCTTGGAAGAATAAATGTCGAGTTCCTTACTGAGATCCTTCGAAAAGATTTATGCTCCAGAAAAGTGAGGTGCTCAGCCAATTCAATGGGCTCCAGATGGTCAAACAGCAGACAGGCCTTTCCCTTCTTGGAGACTTTTTTCCTCTGTGTGACTCTCCTCATCCAGTCATAGGAAGGACTACAAAAGAAGGGAGAGCCCAGTCAACGTGCTGAAACTGATTTCATGTAGTGGAAGTTATTAACCTATGGACTGTAACTCTTGGCCTGATTCCAGGAGCATGAGCAATAAAACACACCCTGCCTTGGTAGTTGAAGAGAATACCACGGACCCATTGCCCATTCAGAATCTCTTGGGTGGTTTTCCTTGTGACCAAGCTAGATCTGAATTATAAAGTTGTGCCTAGATAATATAAATGTGAAAGTTTACAAGCAGACTGATGATGACTTAAGGCACATGAAAACTACCAGAAACTATGGTTCTCATACTCTGACATGATAGGAATTATCTGAAAACCTTGTCATGAAGACAGAGACTTGGACCTCATTGTAAGAATTTCTGATTTACTGTATTGTAAATAAACATTTCTGATGATTCCTGGACCAATTCCTATTGATCGCTCTTGAAGTTTCCAGGTAAAGAGAATCGGTACGAATGAGTAAGACGCAGAGCGTACATTTGCAAGACAAATAACCATACTTAGGATCATCAAATAGTTTTCTTTGCATGAAGTCGCTGGTCCATATGAAACCAGCCTAGTTCCTAAGTGAAGGAATTCATGGTCAATGTTTGCGTAGCCTCAGGCCAACCTCAGAAGCTCCATTGTGCAGAGCTTTATGTCAGTGAGCACTGAAGGGCATCTTTGTTAGAGAGCAGGTTCTAAGTAGAGGGCTTAGGGCGGGGCCAAAAGAGCCCTCAGAAGATGTCAATATTGCTGATGCCAAGGTCACTGAGTAGCCAAGGCAGAGGAGGTGTTAACTAGATGTAGTTTCAAAAACTAAGTCCTGAGCACCTGTTATGTAACAAATGCTTTTCCCCTGCCTTTTTCTTTCTTTCCTTTTCTTTTTTTCCTTCAGTACCAAGGATTGAACGCAGAGCCTTCACACTGAGCTCCATCCTCAGCCCATTTTTATTTTTTGAGTCAGAGTCTTCAGTGAGCCCAGTCATTTAAGGCTGGGCTCAAACTTGAGATCTGCCTGCCTCAGCTTCCTCAAGTGCTGGGATTAGAGGTGTTCACCATCATGGCTTCACCTGCTGTCTTCTGTACTTTTTAAAATGTTTACAACAATCTCATGGGAAAGGCATGATCCAGTTTTACAAATAAACCATAGCTTGGAATGATGCCTTGCGTCCAGCGTGGCTGGGCTCACTGTAACAAGGGCTGTCCATCACAAAGGAAGCCTTAATTCTGGACCATATAGATTCAGGTCAGGTGGGGTCATCACAACTCCCAGCCCAAAGCAATGGATTCATCAACTTTGAAAGGTGCTTCCGCCATCTTACATGCTGGATATATCGATGAGGCTGACGTGTTTTTCATATCCTAGCTGACTAGCGACTTCCCGGAACTCCTCAGTCATATGAATCAAACCAAGATCCAAATTAAACTCTGCAGGAAACTTCAGGATCCAGTATCTGAAAAGGACATACATTACTTTTGACCACTGGAAGATTTCAAGTTGGACCTCTGTAGAAACCACATGTACCCTTTTACAGACAACTCTTAGCTCCAAATCCAGGGTGATACTTCCAAGTATCCCCAACTATCACACTGAGTCTCACAACCCCACTTTAATAAAAAAACCAAGGTCCAGGACTTCAACCCAAGCCTCTTTCCTATCTCTATAGAGACAAAGTTGAGAGAAAACCCTTCCCCAATTCAGGGCAAGTGAGAATACGTGTAGTAAGGGGGTTAAACAAACCAAATTCAATCTCTCTAAGTGCTGGTTTTATTCCCTACTTGCAGTTACCACTACTTACTTTCTCGTCCACTAGGTGAATTCTACACTTCCCCCACCAGAAACAGAGGAGGGCCAATTTTAACAGCAGTGGAACGTGAGTCTGAAGAGATTCTATGGTTAACCTAGATCTGCCACTCTGGAGAAGAGGACGTTGTTAACGATCCCAGACACAGAAACTACAAGGAATTACATTTGTAAGTATATTTACCTCATGAAATAGCAGATCTTTAGTCGAAACTCATCGCAGCTTTCTCCACTGGCATTTCGATACGTACGCTAGTTAAAGAAAAACTCCTCACGCTTGGTTTTCTTTGTATAATTACCTGCAGCTGTTTCACAGATTCATGCAAGTGCCCCGCCAGAGGTCGTACTAGGGACATTGGGTTACAGGTTGAGCACCTCAAATCCAAAATCCAAAATGTTCTAAACTTTTTGGACACTGACAATGCAACAGGTAGAAAATCCCACCCCTGACCTTAAGTGGCAAGCCACACACTTAAAACACAAGTACACTAAAAATAGTGTATGCAAGCATCATCAGGGGCTAGAGGAATGGCTCAGGGGTTAAAGCGCTTACCTAGCAAGTGTTAAGTACCTGAGTTCGTACTCCCCAGCACTACGTAAGCCAGTCAGGGTGGTGCATGCCTATCATCCCAGCAATCAAGTGGCTGAGACAAGAGGACAGCTGCAAGTCCAAGGCCAGGCTGGGCTCCATAGTGAGCTCAGGCCCAGGCTCAACTACAGAGCAAGACTCTGTCTCAAAGAAAAGAAGAAAGTGTCATCACACCATATGTGCAAGGTACAGGTAAGACATAGATCTTGTGTCCCATCTTTAATATTTCTATTACATATGTGTGAAATTCTAAAATTTACAAAAAAATAGAGATCTGAAACAGTGTGGTCCCAAACACTTTTGGTAAGGGACAGTCAGCACATACATACAGACACTCAAATAGAGAAATGGGCTTTGGCTACTTTCACACCAACGAGTTAAAACTTGATTTATTAATGTTCTGGAATGTACATTGTGTGTATGTGTGTGTGTGTGTGTGTGTGTGTGTGTGTGTGTAAGGATTGATCCCAGGACTTCACATTGACCTACATAATCAGTCCATTTTTTATTTTTGATTTTGAGTCAGGATTTCGCTAACTTGGGCTCGAGTTGTGATCCTCCTGCTTCAGCCTTCCAGAGTGCTGGGACTACAGATGTGTGCTACTGAGCACAGCTGAAGCCACTTATAAAATTAGCTTTATGGGCTGGAGGAATAGCTCAGCAGTTAAAGTGCTTTCCCACCAAGTGCAACACAAGCACTAAGTACCCAAGTTCCATTCCCCAGCACCATATAAGATGGGTGTGGTGGCAGCCGCCTGTATTCCCAGCACTCGGGAGGCTGAGGCAGGCGGATTGTCCTGAGTCCAAGGCCAGTTTGGGCTACACAGTGAGTTTTGAACCAACATGGACTACAGAGCGAGACACTGCCTCAAAAAAGAAAAATAAATAACATTAGCTTTCCTTCCTGAGCACTTGCCAACCAATAACTGCCAGTAGCAATTACAGATTGCCAAGTATACATAATTAAATTTGATAGCTCATAGAAACATCATTTTAGCCAGAGTTTATATTTAGAATTAGTGTCTTATTAAGTACTCTAATTTCTTTAATATTTGAAAACACCACTTTCAAGTGAGTTAATATACAAGTTGTGTTAATTATTCTTAAGTCTCTTTATCTGGCACTTTTTCAAACAAATATTTATTGAGCTTCTACTGTATACCAGGCAGGGACAGTGGATAAAGGACTCTAAAGAGAAGAACACTTTTTACAATATCTTCAATCTGAACTTCCCCAGGTGAGACTTTGATATGTCTCAATGTTCCTTTGTCTTTATGTATTTCCAGCATCCCTGGGCATATGGATGGGCAGAGCTGTGTCTGTGGGCATATTCTTCAGGACAACATTTGGTTTGTGAGGTAGGTGAAGCCAGACAGGCCAGTTCCTTCCTTCCTTCCTTCCTTCCCCATGGGCTACCCTCCTGAAGGAGCCCCCACAGAGCTATTGGGTCTTGGACACTAGGAGTTTGCCCACTTCCGAGGAGCTTGGCTCAGGGCAAATGCCTCCTCACCCTTTCCAGCATCTCCTCCTGGTCAGGGGAAGGGTGCAGAGAAGATGAAGGAAGCCGAGAAGCTTGAACCAAGCAGGTAGAATCCCTCTTGACCCAGGCAGCCTTGCTAATAGCACTCAACGGACTCTGCCTCTTGGGCTTCTTCTGCCCTATAGGAGTTTTCACTCCACTGCAGGGCCTTCTGGGCTCAGAGAAGGCAGCATTAGAGTCTGTATAATAAACACAAGATCTCAGGGAATATACACCCTTATAGACACGAGACTTTGCACTGCCAGACACAGACAATTTCTTTTCAGGACTATATTACATTAAAAAATGGTGGACTGCTAAAAGCTCCTGTTACAGAACAGTGTTTCCAACCCTGTGGGTCTTTTCTCAGCACTAGGGATAGAACCCAGGGTTTTGCCGATGCGGGGCAAGTGCCCTACCGCTGGCCTCTATCTCCAGCCATACATGGAATTCTTCCTGTGTGTCAAAGAAAATCTAAAACCAGTATCAATCAACAAACTACAATAAACCTGCTACAATGTTCATTGTGTTGTGCAATCAAGGGAAGGTGTGACAGTGAAGCTGGTGTCTGTGCCTGAGCCAGCGTTATGTTATTTTGGCTGGGTATTCATGTTTTTCAGTTGTGTTTTCTAGGCTGCCATTTTGTCATCCTAGAGGCAATAAATCAGGTCTTGAATCTGTGCTAAATGTTCTTGCTAAGAGTCAAAATATTTAAGACAAATTAGGAGCACTCAGCCTACAGCTCCTGTTTCATGTCACAACTTAGTGACTACTTTCAGGCAGAGCCAAGACTCCATCCAGTGGACAGTCAGCTATTTGGTCCTCCACCCAGATGTTTTGTCTAGACATCTATACATCCTCCAAACAGCTGGACAACTGACAGAAGACTGCGTATTCCACTGAACTTACTGGCTTGGGATAGAGGCTCTATCTAAATACAAAACTTGATTGATGATGGTAAGAATTGCACAGCAGTTGAAAGGATATATGCAGAGAAGTTTTCCCGCCAGCTCAGTGGAGGATAAATACCATCGGTGCATCAACAGAACTATTCTTGGCAAATAACTGTTATTCAGTTCTCCATTGTCATCTGTAAAAAATAAGAGACAGGGCAAGAGACAATAGTTCGACTCATCTGTTTTTCTGGTATCACTAAAAAACAAGTGTCCAAACTTTGACATAAATTCGTTCTCTTTCACTTCCTTTTTAAAAAAATTCTTTCAGTACCTGGGATTGAACCTAGGGCCTTTGCACTGAGCCCTCTATTTTTTTATTGTTGATGTGCGTCAGGGTCTCACTACATTGCTTAGTTGCTGCCCAGGCTAGGCTTGAACTTATGATCCTCCTGTCTCAGCCTCCCAGTGTGTTATTTGCTGATTGGTGTGCCACCAGGCCCATCTTACCTCCTACTTCTGCTGGTATTTCTTTGAGAGTTAAGGTGAGTGGGTTTCACCCTCCTTCTGGTTTACAGTTGACAGATTTAGCCAACAAAAATACAGAAGCTTCAGGTGAATTGAATTCAAGGTAAACAAGAATTGATTGTGTTTTCAGTAAAAGCATTTTTTTCGGACATACACTAAAATGTCGTGTACCAAATATCCAAACTTAAGTGATGATCTTGTATTTGGCCTTATAAGCCTGTCCTGGATTAACTCTTAGTTCCTATAGTCATTATTCAGTGAAACACACAACTCTTGTGTGACTCTGTGCAAAAACTGATCAAAAGCCTATCACTTCGTAGAGAGGGCATATGTGTATAAATGCAGTAGGTTGTGCCATCAACACTGTGTCAGTCAAAAGACCAAAAACTGATTGCAGCAGCTCATACCATTTGCCATAAGAAGGTCCTACTGGGCTGTGAGGGAGTGGCATACACACCAGCGCATCTGAGAAGGGTTACAAGGACTGTTACTATGAATATCTCGGAGGGCAGCTGAGCTGAGACTTGAAGCAGAATTTCAAAGAAAGGAATGTTGTGCAGGCATGGAAATAGGGGTGCATGGAATGTTCTGGAAACATTAAATGGATAATTTTGTTACAGTATGAGCCAGGGGCCGTGGAGAGAAGGAATTGCAGAGGGTGGTGAAACAGACTTGAGTAGATTCAAGAGGCGTCACGTACCCACGTACAGATGATCAATTCTGTCCCTCCCACACCCTGAACCAGATGCCAGGGATGCCACAGTATCAACACAGAGAAAAAGGACGATGGGAGAAGAGGCTGTTACCGAACATCTCGATGCAAGTGCGGAGCAGTTCGTCTAAGGTGGCTGCTTTCCCAAGGCTACTGGATTCCATGGTTACCAAGCCGTTGTCAAAAAACTGAATGCATTCTCCGCATCAGGTAGGCATTGTCCATAGTCAGGGGTCAGTAGGTTTACCACCTCGCCGTCACCTCTGTTCTTAGTCGCGCTTCAAGAAAACTCTAAGGAGAGAAAAAAATCACTGGGTCAGGCTTCCGACCCCACTCAAGCTCTTTTTTCCTACCTAAAGGAAAACTTGCCTCCCATTGGGTGTTGCTTTTTATGAGCAAGGTATCAAGGTGGCTGAGATCATGTCAACTGTCACGAGACGCGGGACGCTTGCTACACTGTCCCTCGGCATGCCTGATGTTCTGAGGCCAGAGCGACAACCCTGCTGGACACCATGGCATTTCACAAGGAAAGGTTCTGGTTTTTTGTTTTTTGTTTTTTGTTTTTGCAGGACCAGGAGTAACCCAGAGCCTTGTGCATACTGGGCAAACACTTTGCCACAGAACTACATCCCTATTCACTTTTTAGTTTAAAACAAGATCTTGCAAAGTTGCCCAGCCTGGCTTGAGCTGTGACTCTCCTGCCTCAGCTTCCCAAGAGACTGAGACTACAGGTATGCATTTTTCTGTGCCTGGATAAGACATAATGATATTTTGGGCTGGTAGCATGCTTGCTTAGCATGTGCGAGGCCCTGCGTTCAAACCCCAGCTCCATGTACAAAAAAAAAAAAATTAGGCAGGCAAAATGGTACATGCTACATAGTGGCAGGAGGCTGAGGCAGGATTGCCATGGGTCTGAGACCAGCCTATGCTACACAGTAACTTCAGGACCAGCCTAGACTATAATAGAGTGAGACCCTGTCTCAAAAGGGGGGAGGAAGGAGGAATATAATAATATCTTACACTTTCTTCATATGCCTAAATAATAAGGTATTAGAGAATATTATAAATGTTACTTCATATAGTATTATTTCAAGTAGATAGGGGGACCTGAGGGTGTAACTCACTGGTTAAAGAGCTTGCCTAGCATGTGTAAGGCCCTGGGCTCAAATCCCCAACACTACATAAAGATACGCTGCATGTGGTGGCTCATACCTATAATCCTAGCAATCAGGAGGCTGACGCAGGAAGATTGCCACGACTGGGGCAACATAGTGAGTGCAGGACCAGCTTAGACTATAGAGCAAGACATTACTTTTTTTAAAAAATGTACTCACAGGAAGATTTTTTCAAGTAAAAATACATTCATAAGCATTATTCAGTGATTATATAAATGTTCAATAACTATAAACAAAATTTGGTTTGCTTAAATTCACTAAGAGTAACATTAGTAGTAAAAATATTAATCATAGTTTGTGGAATAATCACACCATACACTAGGTATAATGCTGTATGTAAGTTATCCAACCTGACCTTCATGACGAGGCTGTGAAGTAGCAGTGACTATTGCTGGTTTATACGTGAGTCTATCAGAGTCAAAGATTCAGTAATGTACCCCCAACACATGCTCATGAAGGCCTCGAGGCAGGACTCCATTATAAAATCAAGCTTCTGGGTTTCCTCTGTCCCTCTTGTGTCTCTCCCGAGTGTGGGTATCATGAACCGTCATGATTTCTCCCCCTCAGGTGAGGTAAAGCACTCTTACACAGCACCTCAGGAAAGGAAGCTAGTCCAGATTACCTGGCACAGTGGTCAAAGGAGAGTGGGGGCGGGCAGCTTTCCTGTGTGGCAACACCGTCTCAGGGAAAAGGGACCGGAAGGAAAACACTCCAGTCACTTACACCGGAAGTGCCCCTGCTGGGTGGCCCCCACCATTGCCCTTACCGCCAGCTCGGAACAAGACTTGGAGAAGCAGACTGACCACCATTGTGGAAGGAACGTACCCACTTGGACAACTCAGCAAGATATACGTGCCCGTGAGGAACCTGTCTCCTGTTTCCAGTCAACGTCTGTCCAACTTGCTTTCAAAGTTGGTTTATTCCCCTGGCAACTGCTGAGCACCTGCCCAGACACTGGATTGGGTCCTGAGATGGTCAAGATGAAGAAATCACTGTTCCACCCCTACCTTCTGTGGGCTCAAGGTCAACACAGAATGCAAATACATGAATGAACAGGGGAAAAAAACCCAGAGTCTGTGTGCATGACCCACGACCCGTGTTAGGGCAATGGGGCCACCACAGAGCGGCGCTGGCGTGGGTCACATAACTCTGGGGAAGAAACGTCTCCTATCATTCCATCCTGTGCAAGCACATCAGTTCCATGCCAAAGCTGCCACTCTCTCCACGATCCACACAAGGATTATTCCAAGAGTGCAAGAAAAACACCAGGATCACCAGATCCATGCTAGCCAAATTATTTCTGAGTTGAGAGGATTAACACATACAAGATTCTCAAGAGATTTGTACTAAATTAATGACTAAGAGGATTGATGGGAAAGAGATAAGTAAAATAAAAGTTGTTTATATTTTGTCTTTGAGCTGGGCATCATGACACAGGCCCATCACCCTAGTTCTCTGGAAAGCTGAGGCAGGTATGCAAATCAACCACTAGTGAGACCCTTACTTAAAATGAAATATACAAGGGGCTGGAGATGTAGCTCATAGTAAAGGCCCTGGGTTCCATTCTTAGGGCAAAACAAATCAATATATACATAAATAAAATTTGTCTTTGAGTTTAGGTATATTTGGAAAAGGTGAAAGATTTATACAATCCAAGGAGAAACCAGAGTATTTTTAGGTATGTTTGTATGGGTACTGAACGCACCCTAATATTGGTATTTGTGATTAAACCTAGTGCCTTCATAGTGAGCTATAATCCCTAGACCTTTTTAAAATTAATTTTGAGATAAGGTCACACAAGGTAGTCTGGGCTAGCTTCAAACATGCAGTGATTCCCCCTGCCTCCACCTCCCGAGTGCTGGGATTACGGGGACACACAACCATACCCAGGCTACACATTTGTAACAGTGTTCTTTACAGCTTGATTTACTAATTTAAATCAGCTTTCAGTAAATATCATCGGAGTGGAAACTCCTGCCCTCTTTCTTAGACTTAAAAGGATCTATCAACAGTCATCATAAGAACTCAGGACCTCTTCCAGGATATTCTGGGCAGCCTTTCCTAGCAAAAGCTCTGTCGATGTGCTTAACAGTCAAGATGGAAAAATTAGTAAGTTTTATTAGCTTCTTAAGTAGGCAGATTTTTTTTCCCCTATCCTGTCATACACTGAACTGTAAATGTATTACTGAAAACCAAATCACCTTGATTAAGTAAACTCATTTTTAAGGTCAAAACCAAAATAATTCCTCTGATCTGTTTGGGGAAGGCATTGACCTGCCCATAGCAGGTTAGCGATAACCTCGTACCAAGGATCTGTCACTATATTTGGAACTGAATTGGCGATCTGCAAGGAGGCTGGTGGAGCAGGAGCCAGGTGGGCCGGGCTATCCGGTTACCATCTGGCTCCGCGGTCAGCAGATGCCTCTGAGTCTCTGCGTAGCGTTCTGTTGCCTGCACCTCTACCTGAGGTCACATTTCGTATGTGTGGACATTATTGTGTCTACAGTTGCCTCTTCAAAAACAACAAACAGGTGCTGTATTATACAAGCTGCATACATTTATCGTTCAAAATAGGACAGTGGGGAAAAAGAAAGGGAAAGACTTCCCCATAACCTCATCCTGCAAAATAGTTCTTGGTGGCATCAGAGCACCTTTCTTTTAGTGAGTTTCTACGCATATTTAGTTTTTAAGGTTTTTCTTTGCTTGCTTGTTTGTGGTTTGTTTTGTTTATTTTTAATTTTTTATTTCAAGACAGGATTTCACCAAGTTGCTAAGTATCCACCCCCATCAAAAAAACCCTCCTGCCTCAGCTTCCTGGAGTGCTGAAATTACAGGTCTGTGCCACAGAGTCCAGCTTTTTTTTAAATATAACCTACAGTAGCTTAGTGTGTGTGTGTGTGTGTGTGTGCGTGTGTGTGTGTGTGCGTGTGTGTGTGTGTGTGTGTACCTGTTTCACATAGGTAGATTTCCAAATCTGAAAGGACGTTAAGGTCAGTTACCACCATCAGAAGGTACATGAAGAAAACTGTCCACTGGGTCCTCTCGTTCCACTTGAATTATAAGTACTTTGGAAAACTTGAAAAAAAAAAAGAACAGAAAAAAAGACCTCACAATGTTAAATAATTGAAGGAATCTACACTGCAAAAAAAGTATTCTCAAAAGTATTCCTTGACGTAAACGTGGCATTTGAGATTTTTGTCTAAACACTACCCATAAAATTAATTAGAAAGAGAATACACTAAAAAGAGTTGGTCAATGATGTGATTTTTAAAAATCAATTAGGTGGGTTTTTAAAAGTCCATTAGCTGCCTTTAAAAAAACCCACAAATGTAACAAAGCCTGGTTTTACGCACATAACACGTAGTGTAAAATATTATTTCAGTCCAAATATACTTATCTGAATGGATTACTCATTAGGAATTTTACAACCTTGACTTTGGAATGTTTGTAAGCCCTTAACACAGTTGGCTGTGGGGACCATCAAACTTTAACCTTAAATCACTCCTGATTGTCTCAACAGGAATGTCATTTTAGTTCAGGTTGCTTTAGAGTTGCCCAGTGGTTCAGGACTTGTAGTAGCGTCAATAGCTGAGTTAGTTCTGAGAGAAGTTCACTTTTTAAAGGAGCAATAGGATTTTTCTGGGTGTGACTTCAAAGCCGTGACCTGTCCATGTAACAAAATGACTCTCCTGAGTATGGCTTGTAAAGGCTATTGTCAAGGGAAAAGTGTTTTTGATGTTCCCCAGCTAATTAGAACCACACTCTCGATTTTAGAAATAATAAAAGGAATCCAAGTCCGTGGGAATGTTCTTGACTCTTGCCTCAAAGCCTTTAATTTTAAAAAAATGAATTTCACTGTTAGATAACCACATGGTAAAAATTTTAGCTAAATCTGAGTAAAATGTCATTAATACCTGCTTTGCTAGATTGTTTAAGGAGGGAAGAAACAGAAAGTGTGTTCATGATGGGGCCTGAAAATACAGGGTACTCAGGAAAGGTCTCTCTCTCTCTCTCTCTCTCTCTCTCTCTCTCTCTCTCTCTCTCTCTCTGTCTCTCTCTCTCTCTCATTCTATCTCTCTCTCTTTCTTTCTCTCTCTCTTTCTTTAAGATAGTACCTCTTCCCTTTAGAGATGTAAAACCTTTTAAGTTGCAGACTTAAGTTGAAATTCAGGACCAGTTTGTGGAAAGTACAGGAAGAGAGATAGTCACTTAGGGAAGGGAAAAGGAATACACCCACTGCAATATCTTATTGTAGGCAGGGGGCCTTGCCAGCTAGGGACTCCCACCCCTGAAAGTTCTCAAGCCAAAGGTAGGTAAAGACCACTAGCCGCTCATAGACCAAGTTCCCAGACAGGATCTATGTGCCTGCCAGCACAGCAGTGAAGGCCTCCCCTGGCTTTAGGATTGTAAGATTTACAAGGTGAGATATTCTAAGGATTTAAGAAGCAGTATTGAATGGTACTGGCCATATCAGAACTTCTGAAGACTGTCTTGTCTGTAGCATTATCGCTTAGAAAAACAAAACCCCTTGAAGTCCCTTTTCTCCTTGTAGTTGATACTGTTTTTATACACAAATGTCAATAGTTTTTTATAGTCAAACAGCAACCACATGGAGACAAACACATTTCTCTATAAGCCTAAACTCTTTGTGAAAACAAGTATCTTACAAACCTTTAAGTATTGATTTCCATAAGGGAAATGATAATAGGACTCTGAAAGATAATTTATTTGACAAATTCTTATTAAAGACTCACACACACCAGACACTAAAGGAGTAACTAGAGTAGTTGCTGGAGGGTGTTGTGGCCGGTGAAGGGAAGGACAGGTTGATGACCAAGTCTCATGGTTTGGATCTGGAGTGTCCCCCAAAACCTCACGTACCTATGGATACTGGGTAGTGTTGGTAGGTGGGGCCTGGCTGGAAGGGGCGATGCTTGGGGGTTTGACATGGAGGGGGTGTAGTAGTTCGCCCGTCCTCCCAGACTTCTCTCTGCTCCGCCAGGCTGCTGTGAGGATCTCTGTCTCTGGCCCCAGACCCAGCTCCAGCCCTGTCATGTGATTCTACCATTTCCCAGTTACCTACCAGTGAATGGACTGAAACCTTCTGAAACTGAGAGCTAAAAATAAATCTTTCCTCTCTAATTTGTGCATGTCGGGTATTCTGTCCAAGAAATGCAAAAGTAACTAAGACTCCAAGACAGACATAATTCTTGATGTTATAACAAAAAATTAGATAAATCTATTAAAATATCCTCAGAAGCACAGAGAGGAGGAGAGAGATACTCAGGTAGCCTAGGATCCAGAAAAGATTTTCTTGGGCAAATACCGGGTGGGCAAGGCAATGAAGAGAAATTGCAAGACTTTTGAAATGATGAAGTGTTGAATGAGGAAAGAGGCCACCCTTCCCAGTACAATAGCAGAAAAGAGAAAAGATGACCAAGGTAGTTTTGTC
The DNA here is from genome assembly GCA_004027205.1 of Ctenodactylus gundi. Lineage (NCBI taxonomy): Eukaryota > Metazoa > Chordata > Mammalia > Rodentia > Ctenodactylidae > Ctenodactylus > Ctenodactylus gundi. The sequence continues at coordinate 1,243,765 of PVKB01000076.1, forward strand.
ACGGTTGGTGGTAAAAAGTCAAGGAAGTTGTTGTCTGGTGACCTCTATTTTGGAAAAGGAAACACGGTCATCTGCTGGAAGGGATGATGGATATAGGTGTAAAGTTTAATCAGGAGGAGAAAATTGACAAGAGACACTGAGAAGAACACAAGAAAAATTAGAAGTACTGAGATTACATCCACCAAGAGCAGAAGGCTGGTGTTTATTTTCTTCTAGGGTTTTATTTATTTTGAGATGCACTTCAGGGCTCCTTGTTCCTTGGGCTATTGTCTCATCCATTTGTGTGGTGTTTCTGAAATTCCTGCAGGCAGCTTTTCTGGAATAACTTATATGCCAAGTCTCTTCTGTACAAAACGTTGAGCCTCAGAACTGAGCAAGACTGACAGTGTCCTCGGCAGAACACAAATCCCAGCGAACTTGCCACCTACCTCTACCTGCGGTGGCATCATGTCTTCCCTCTCGCCCTTTGACTTGACCCAAGTTACTTTATTCGGACAACTACAACCTTAGCTACCTTCCCCGTCATCTCTGCCTTCCCAAAGCAAGCTTCCCACATGTCAGCCCAACCACTAACACCCCAAAATGCAGTCATCACTGTTGTCTCTGGAAGGTCAAAAGCCACAAGACATCATTACTGGTTTATTTTCCCCAGCTCATGTTTATACTTGAATTTCCTTGCATATTTTTGCATTGCACTTGTTTTTGTTTTAGCTTTTTATTACTTTTTTAAAAAGCTCTTCACTCTTTTTTTTTAAATTTCACTTGCTTAGCTCTCTGAATTTCCTTCTGTTTCCTTGTCTCAGTCTCTCGTCCCAGGATACTCCACCTCCAAGCCTTCCTTTTCATTATTGTTACAAACTAACAGGCAGAGTGTGAACTTAGGAATTGGGCCCAGCGCCTACAGCAAGGTTGAATCATTGCCCACGGGCCCGACCCTAAGAGACAGAATAAAATGCAAGATGTTTATGAAGCACTATCTCCAACTATCTCCAATGACACTCAGGGATACCCGTGCATAATACTGTATCATTTTCCAATTCTAGATATAGTCTTTCTATTCTTGTCTCTGATCAGCTTATTTAATGGAATAACTACATTTTCCAGGATCGGAAAAAAAAATTTTTTTGTTTGTTCATTTGTTTCCCCCCCACCATGACCTTTTACTAAACTCATAGGGCACAAATAATCAATGAAAATAAAGTAATAATTGCTTGTGAAAACACCACTTGCTGCGGTTAATGCAAAGGGAAAAGCACAATGTTTGGGGAATCACATATATTATGTTTAATCTTGTAACAGGCTTATCCTCCTTTCCTGGATCAGAAGATGCAGACTTGGAGAGATTCCATTGCTTGTTCAGTGACATGTTACTGGGTGCCAACTCCAAAATGTTGTCTGTTTCCCACGATCCTCAAACATGTTAGCTGTCATTGAGGCTTGCCCTCAAGATCAATTTCTCAGCATTGTCTAGAACATGTGGTTGCTATTCTCTGTGCTTAACTCCTAAGCGTTCTATTGTCTAGACACGCATAGTCTTCATTATTCCACAAGCTCAGCAATACGGAGTATAGAACCGGAGCCAAGAAGCAGCTCGGAACTACCTCACAAGGCCTTGCTGCATTTCTTTCTTTCTTTTGGTAACAGCCAAGTCGCAAGGTTTACTTGCACTTCACTTATCTTTTCTTGGAAAATGGCATTGGATGTTGGCATCCCAACTAGCATATTCACAGCTACCTGCATAAATGGAATGGGAAGCTGGAAGAAGCTTTCTGGGCATAAATCTCATGAGATTGTGCAGCCCACCTGGGGGATCTTCCTTGCACTTGGCTGTGGCTGTGTGTGGTCAGGAAGCAACATACATGCATTGTACACACAGTCAGTGAGTGCATTTCCAGATGGGCACTCTCAACATGGAAGAATTGTGACTTCCTGGGTCAATGCCAGCATTCAATTTGTAGTTAATATTCCAGTGTAAGATCAAGAACAAGGAAATATTTACTCTAAAATTTAATTTTTTAGATTTGTGGAAACATAACTTTTGAAAAATATATATATATATTCTCCTCCTGAAGATGCCAATATTGGATTCATAAGAACCCTGGCCCTGGCCCTAACGTTCTAGGGACCAGGCCTTGATCGCCTGAAATAAAGGCATGTTCCCTCATGCCCTTGACTGTTTTGTTTACTTCATTTACTATGAAGTAAATTTGATGATGGTCGTGAACAAGAAGGAGAAAGAAGAGGAAGAAAATGACAAGAGCCTCTCTTTGCTGTCCATGCTAGTGAGGTGCTGAGCAGTTTACCCAAAGAACTCTGGGAAGCCAAGCCCCTCCCCCACTCCCTGAACCCACAATCAAAATGCAGCTGAACTTTGCTCCTTATTTATTACCAAAAATATGCAATGAAGTCAGGTAAGATGAGCTTGGGCTGGTTTTCACTGTAGACAATAAAAAGACATTTTCTTTTTCGAGGCAGGGTGTCACTCCATAGCCTAGGCTAGCCTTGAACTCAAGGCAATCCTCTTGCCTCAGTCTCCCAAGTGCTGGGATTACGGGCATGAGCCACCACCTTCATCTGTGATGCTGTGGAATTGAAACAAAGGGACTTGCACCTGCTAGGTAAGCGTTCTACTCACTGAGCTCCCCCAGCCCCCAAAGACATTTCCAATAGTTGCATAAGTAAACTTTTAGGAATCCTCCCACTGGGACCAGATGACCATCTCTGAGAACAGAATTCACATGACATGGGCTTCAAGAAAGTGGAGGCATTACACGGAAAGCCTCTAAGATACCAGCCAGGGTGAGGAGAAGGAGCGGTCCGGCACCACCCACCACCGTGCCTTGCTGGAGATGGAAGCACCTGTCGCTGGACTCTCTAGGAGAGGATTAAAAAAACAAAACAAAACAGAGTTCTTTCAAGTTCAAATCCAGCCTGGGCAATTTCACGATCTAGAGAGACTCTGTCTCAAAATCAAAAATAAAAGGTGGGCTTGCGGATGTAGCTCTCTGTGGAGGCCCCGGGCTCAATCCCCAGGACCAGTAAATTAACTCATGAATTAACTAATAACCTGAGATCTAAGCTGCTACCCAGGAATGCAGGGAGGCACTAACACAAGGGAAGGCTGCCTTCAAATGTGTCCCCGGGGCTGGGGACACAGCGGAGTGTGGAGCACTGGCCTGGCATGACCAAGGCCCTGGGTTCAGTACCCTGTGCTGACAGCAAAACAAAGCAAACTGCATCTCCATGTTTTCAGAGAAAGCGTTAGTTTGGTGGGACCCAAAAAAACCAATGTTGCTATCTACCAAGCACTCAGCACCGTGCTGTGGGCTGGATATGCCAAGAGCCCATCCTCTGAGGCCCAAGCCCATATGACAGATTATAAACCAGTTGTTACAAACTGAAGAGTCCACAAAGATGCATGACTGAGACAGGTGCCAGGGTGCGACACGAGCACAGGGACAGAAGCGAATCCAACCAAGAGCTCCGGGAAGGCTTCCCGAGGCGGACGATAGCCTGGGTGCTAAGTTTAATGGGTCACGAAAATAAAACAGAAAATACAAGTCACGTCCAGTGTTCTCAGACAGTGATGCTGTTGGAAACAACTGAGCATACTTGGGTCTAAAATTGGGCACAGGTTGGAAATATACAACCTGCTGTGAGGTCATTGGTCACAGGAGAAAGAAATCAGGGTATTTAAAGCTGGGCGTGGATTACAGCTGCTCAGGAGGCTGAGGTGGGAGGATTTTTGAGATGAAGGCCTTGTTTGAGTGAGACTGTCTTAAAAAAAGAAAAGAAAAAAACCAAGAGCTGAGGATAGTGTAAGACGATGGGGCAGGTAGGGATGCCTGGAATTCTGAGTTGTCTTTGAATTATTAAAATGCCACAAATAAATGAAAACATTAATTTTTAAATGTAGAGGCATGAATGCTCATTTAGTATCATTAACTTCCAGCTTTCTTCACGATGATAAGCTATAAAAGATAGGTTTCTTACACTATTTTGACACTGACTTCCTGTGCATGCACGCAGACCCACCGGTCATATGTAATAGGAATTTCTCTTTTCTAACTGAAGTTGTACTATGCTACCATTTTGGTGAAAATCTTTTGTGCTCACTTAGAAACCCACACGTATATCACAGAGCTTGTTTTATGGGATGGTACACACTCGGTTCGAAGTCACTTCTGAACCAGTGAGTTGGAGCTAGATTTTTTTTTTTATTGGAACCAATTAAAAGCAAAGCATTGAAACCGGAGGGGTAGAGGAAATTATTTTTAGAATGATTTTAAAAATTTAAAAATCGTTTCTGTGTTCTCAACTAAATTTACACAGCTTGAAGCCAGTAATTAGGAGGCATTACTTAATGACTTTGGCCTCTTTTTTCCCCTCAGGTGTTTCTACTTTTCTCCGCAAGGAAAACAAATCTCAGGAGGCAGTGGCTCCGCCCTCATCCTCACACCCGAGACACTAACTTCCTGACTCTTCGAAAGAAACCATAGTACGTATCTATAAAAAAGAAAACAGTAGGTGACTGGAACATTCTTAGTACGATGGGTCCTATATGATTCTATAGAGCTCACTGTTCCCAGCTTTAACCAGAGAAAAATAAAAATCAGCCTTCCTTGTCAGAACAAAAGAATTCATCTGAGCCAGGTTTTAGGTGCATAAATCAGGCTGGGGTATAGTTCCGCTGGGGCATAGTTCCATGTTTAGAGTGCTGCCCTAGCATGGGCAAGGCCCTGGGTTTGATTCCACAGCACCATTAAAAATAACTGCACAAGAGTAATTCCAACAGCCCGAAGACTGAGGCAGAAGGATTATCCTGAGTTCAAGGGAAACCAGGGCTACATAGTGAGTTCAAGATCAACCTGGATTAGAGTGAGACCCTGTCTCAGAAAATAGGTAGAGGTGCTGGTGGAGTATCCCAGTGGTTAGAGCGTTTGCCTAGCAAGCCAAAGCCCTGAGTTCGGTTCCCCAGCACCACATAAATAGACACGGTGGTGCATGCCTGTAATCCCAGCACTCAGGAGGCTGAGGCAGGAGGATTGCCAGAGTTTAAGGCCAGCCTGGGCTACACAATGAGTTCAGGACCAGGCTGGGCTGCAGAGCAAGACTATCTCCCGTCTCCAAAAAACAAAAACAGACAAAAAGAAAATAATGGTACTTATGAATGAAAATGGAAAAAAAAATAGTGACTAGAACATTTCTTGTACATTAGGATGTACTTAATACTGTAAGGCTCAGAGTCATCATCTTTTTTTTTTTTGTGAGGCGGGGTCTCGCTCTGTAGCCCAGGCGGGTCCTGAACTCACTATGGAGTCCAGGCTGGCCTTGGACTCAAGGCAATCCTCCTGCTTCAGCCTCCTGAGTGCTGGGATTACAGGCATGCACCACCATTCCCAGTTTATGTGGTGCTGGGGAATCGAACTCAGGTACTTAGCACTTGACTTAGCCCTTGCTAGTCAAGTGCTTTAATCACTGAGCCATTCCTCCAGCCTGATACAGTCATCATCTTTAACAGGAGAGAAATAAAAATACAAATTTACTTGAGAAAGATCTTAAGAGCATAAATCATAATGAGAGAGGGAAAAAAAAAAGGAATTCCTAAGGTTGTGAAACATTCCCAGCTAAGTTTGTAAAGAAGTGACCTGGGGGGCTGGAGGAATGGCACAGCAGTTAAAATGCTTGCCTTACAAGTGCAAGGCCCTGAGTTCAATTAATTCCCCAGCATTACATAGAGCCAGGCGTGGTGATGCACACCTACAATCCCGGCACTTTGGAGGCCGAGGTGGGAGAGTTGCTGTGAGTTCAAAGCCAGCCTGGGCTAGTTAGGGAGTTCAGGACCAGGCTGGACTACAGAACAAGACCTTGTCTCAGAAAAAAAGTGACTTGGAAATTAGAATATATTTCCCCACAAGGACAATATTGTAAGTGAATTAGTAGCTTATGAGGGACCAAGAAGCCAGGAGAGATTTGTCACATGCTACAAAACTTCAGGAAGTCTCATGAATTTGAGAGAATGGTGGTGCGATTCAGTTAGCATGTCAGATCAACCTTCAGAAATTCAACTCCAGCATCTGATGGGTTTTTGTGATCAAGAGAGGTGGAGAAGGAGAAAGATGGAGAAAAGTTGGCCTTTCGTGAAGTAGCTGGTATTACAAGAAACCAAGAAATGGGAGTAAGAATTTTGTTGGTAGGCTGAGAAAAAAATTAACTTATAAGTACAGAAGTGTGAGCTAAGTGAGACAGCTGGAGCCGTCCGCTCGTCCTGGCCCACTCCAGTTTTACTTCTCTGGTTTCTAGATTGACTCTCATCTCCTGTTTCTCTGTCTTCACCCTGGAGCCAAATCGGTCTTGCAAATTACCAGACTGGGCCTGCAACTTCCTACTAAAATTGTTTCCCAGGGGTTGGAGCCATAGCTCAGGGAACGCAAGGTTTGGGGTTGGGGTCCCCAGGACCACATAAGCCAGGCATGGTGGTACATGCCTGCAATCCCAGCACTTAGGAGGCTGAGGCAGGAGGATTGCTATATGAGGTTGAGCCCTGCATAGTGAGTTCAGGACCAGCCTGGAAGACAGGGTGAGACCCTGTCTCAATAAATAACCATACAATAGCCTTTCCCAAGGCCCCTCCCTGTTTGCCCACAACCTCATCTTACTCCACCACAGGTTATACTGTTGTGAGAAGGGCCTTCTCGCTTTATACGCATTGTCCCTATTTGTTTTTCTAGATTATCTCTCCTTCTCCAGTATGTCTGCTGGAGCATCCTATACTGGCCTTTCAAAAATTCTCCTCTCTCTCGGCTCTCCCAGATTTGGGCAGTCCACACAGTGGCTTGCTTTATGCTTTGTGTGGGTTATGGCAGCGAATTGCTCTTAAAGGATGAGACTGGAGGGGTTGGAGGAATGGCACAGCAGTTAAAGCGCTTTCCTAGCAAATGCTAAGTACCTGATTTCAGTCCCCCAAAGCGGGGCATGGTGGTGCAGGACTGGAATCCCAGCACTCAGGAGGCTGAGGCAAGAGGATTGCTGTGAGTCCAAGGCCAGTTTGGGCTACAGAGTGAGCTCGGAACCAGCCCAGACTGCAGATTGGCACCTAAAAAGTGACACTGGTTTTTGAGCCCTCAGGCCAGAAATACACCTGGTATCTTTATACAGTTGTCTTTCTCTTCCACCCTACTGGTTCAACATGGCCTGGGTTCTTCTCTATATTATTTTTGATACTTTTTCTTTATTTTTGGGGTTCCCCCCACCTCCCGGGGTCTTGCGCTATAGTCCAGGTTGCTCTTAAATTCAGTGTGTAACTCAGGGTGACCTCCAATTCATAGCAATTCTCCCGCCTCCGCCTCCTGAGAGCTGGGATTCTAGGTGTGTGCCACCACATCCAACTCGTTTGATTCCTGATTTCTTTCTTTTATGAAAATATGCCATGATGAAATTTTAAGATGTGTTTCTAGGTATTTAATATTACACAGAATAAAAACACGCTGAGTTCTTCCAGCCCCTTCTTACTTATTTCTCAGGCACTTATGACTGTGGCAGGCCCATAAGGGAGGTAGTAGTACACATCAGGCGTAGACTGTGACTCAGAGGGCTTAGGACCTGGGCGGGCCCAGGGATGGACGCTGTGAAGAGGCTCTGTGAAAGGTAGGCAAGAGGTTAAAACAATGCCAGGCCCAGGGTTGTAGGCCTGTAGCCCAGCACTCCGGGAGGCTGAGGCAGGAGAATCACAAGTTTGAGCTCAGTGTGGGAAATTTAGCAAGAAAGACTCTGTCTTAAATTTTTTTTTAATTTAAAAAATTTTAAAAATTTTAAAAATTTAAATTTAAATTGAAAAAAAAATCAAAAGATGGGCTGGGGATACAGTTCAGTGTGGAGGCCCTTATTTCACTAAGTAGCTAAGTTGCCCAGGCTGAATTCAAACTCCATGTGGTAGAGTGTTAGGAGAAGTAAGTAAGCTATTAAAAGGTAAAAAAAAAAAAAAAAAAAAGAGCTTAGGAACCCGTGCATAGTATGGCTTCAATGAATGGTACTACTGTTATTTTCCTAGACACGATCAGATGACTTCTACCAAAGGGATTAGATGTTTCTTATTAACAAATGCTTGTTTCAAATTCCTAAACCACACATATCCATTTTACAAAGGAAGACAAGGAGGGAAGGAAGTGGGAAAAAAAATAAAAAGGAAGCCTAGACTGGAACTTTGAATCATGAACTGGGAATGGGCTTAGATTCATTTTTTTCTGCAACTTAATCCCATATTTTCTTTCTTATTTTTGAGACAGGGTCTCGCTCTGTAGTCCAGACTGGTCCTAAACCCACTAAGGAGGAGCCCAGGCTGACCTCGAACTAATGGCTATCCTCCTGCCTCAGTCTCCCGAGTGCTGAGCAGGTGTGTGCCACCACACCTGGCTTATTTGGTGCCGGGGAATTGAACCCAGTGTCTTGAGTTCGCTAGGCAGGTGCTCTAACTGCAGATCTATTCCTCCAGCCCCAGTCCCGTATTTTCTTAAATAAACATTCTATAATCTGCTTCATACTTTATATAGCATTTAATAGTTTTTGGTAGATTAAAATTAGCTTTCTCTAGACATACACAATACAACCCATCCAAAGAGAATCAGTTTTTTAAAGAAGTATTTAACCAGTACAAAGACACATATCTGACCCCAAAGAGGTTATAGACTAGGAAATACAGACACACACGCACACACACACACACACACACACGTGTGTGTGTGTGTGTGCGTGTGTGGCTGGGCTTGCTGGGGCAGCACTCTGGGAAGCTGAGGCAGGAAGGTAACAACTTTGAGCCCAGCTTGGGCAACTTAGCTACTTAGCGAAATCCTGTCTCATGATGAAAACCAAAAAAACAAAAACAAAAGCAAAAAAAACCTTGGGCTAGGGATACCGTATATGGCAGAGATCCCAGGTTCCATCCCTATCTCTCTCTCAAAAAAAAAAGCCAGTAGTATTTTATATGCAATAAGCCTTGCACAGAATCCCTAATATTGTAATTATTCTTCTGTGGAAAGGAAAAATGCTCTTGTGATTCTCAAAACCATCCATGGAGTGAATGCTATATAAAGACATAACCATGTAAATTTTGCTAATTGACTGACTAATCACAATGGATGTTGAAGAGTTGAAACAGTAAGTGAAACCTAGTGGGGCTCTAAAATTAGAATAAGAACCTCACTTACGACTGTGGTAATTCATGGGGATTTTACAAAGGTGCAGGTTCCTACAATTTTAGAAACTTGTCAGTCTTTATCACACCCAAATATCTCATTTCCAGTGGCTCTTCTTTTCAACATCTGTTTCATATTCTAGCCCAAGAAATGGGGCAGGCACTTGTTTCATTATCTTGGCATTCTTTTCTTTTTCCTTCTGTCTTTTTTTTTGTGTGTGATATTGGGGGCTGGCCTCAGGTCTTCAAGCTGAATGACATCCTCAGTCCATTTTGTATTTTACATAGAGATTAGGTCTTGTTACATCGCTAAATTGCCCAGAGTGGGCTTGATCTTGCAATCCGCCAGTCTCAGCCTCCTTGGTGGTGATATTATAGGCCTGTACCACTGTGCCCAACACCTTCTTTAACTGTGAATCACACAACACCTGAATATATTCACCAAACATTGAGGTAGAAAGATACTTCCTCACTACTAAAGGAAGCACAAATTATATTTGTAGCATTAAGGCACAAAAATACATATGAAAACATTTAAACTTTCATTAATTTGCTACTGCGTATTTTCTTGAGATAACAAAAAAGTTACTATAAAAAAAAAGTCAATGAAAGGCTGGAGGAATAGCACAGACTTCTCTAGCAAGGGTAAGGCCCTGCGTCAGCACCATAGAAGCTGGGCAAGGTGGTACATACCTTATACTCCCAGCTCCTGGGAGGCTGAAGCTGGAAAAAACAAAAATCAATGACCAGGAAAGCAAAATACTAAATTATCCAAAGCTATATCTGTAGCTGAAAAATCAGGAAATTCCCAAGACCCAAAATGTAATTTTGTGCATTTAAAACAAAGTCAAGGAGTCCAGGTTTTATAAAATGTGTTGTCCTTTTTTTTTTTTTTTTTTTTTTTTTTGAGACAAGGTCTTGTTCTGAAGTTCAGGCTGGCCCAGAACTTAATAACTTAATACATCACCCAGGCTAGCCTTGAAATCACAGTAATCCTCTTGCCTAGGCACCTGAGTGCTGAGATTACAGGTGTGAGCTACCGTGCCGGGTTGATATGGTCCTGGGGAACTGAACCCCTGCGCTTGGTAGGCAAGTGGCCTAACCGCTGTCTCATTCCACCAGCCCCTGTGTTGTCATTTTCAAGTATTATAATTTCTTTCCCAGAATCTAATTACTGTTTTAGATGATATCTGTCTACAAGTACCAAATATCTATTTTTTTTAATATCTAGAAACTTCTGTGTCATCCTCTATTGTCTCCCTGGATTTTATCATCCTATTATGTGCCCTTTTTTCTTATTACAGTAAAGAATAGGAGGAGGGAAGTGGCAGGCTAGGAGGAAAATGGACTATCACTTGTCCAAACACAGAGAGAATTTCTTATTTCCCATCCCTTAAATTCATTATGTGCTTCGGGTATCTTCTTGATCTTGTAGACATTTGCATTGGCAAACCCCTACCTCAGAGCCACGTGGTGGTCCACTAACCATCACAGATGCTGGCGGGAGGCAGAGGTTCACTAGCTGCCTATCTGTCCAGGAGGCCTGGACCTTCCAAGGCCAGAGACTGGTATAGGTTCCAGGCCCTGGGAGTTTGGGAACTACTGATCCAGGATATTGAGGCAGCCATGACAGTGTACTTAAAGGCACTCACAAAAAAGGACTCCAAAACTGCTTCAGAAAGTGGCAAGGAAAGTGGGGTGTGTGTTTGAAGTGAGGGAGACTATTTTGTGTGGGCTAATGGTAACGTGTCTTTTACTGAAATAAGTTTTTTAAACTGAAACACTTACTAGACTTTTGATCATACTTTGTGTATTCTCCCATCTGCCATTTAGAAAGAGAAATACCTGGGTGTAGAACCATGTGTCTGTAATCCCTGCACTGTTAAAGGCTAAGGCAGAGGGACCTCAAGTTCTGGCCCCACCTAAGCAATTTAGCAACTTAGTGAGACCCTGTGTCAAAATAAAAATAAAAAAAGGTCTGGGGAGGTGCAAAGGCCCCAGTACCACCGGAAAAAAAAAAGATGGATAGAAAGGGAGAAGTGAATTATTGATTTGCTATCATTCACAAAATTTCTGCTCACCAGTCTGATTTTAAGGGGAGTTAGCTCTCAGATTATTCTAACTTGGTTACTCTTGTCAAAATACTTCTTCTAATTCAGGGATCTAAAACAATAGTAGGAATTTTAGTGAAAAGTTCCCTCTCTGGATGGTGGATGCTGGGTATCCTGAGCTGTTCTGGGTGATACTGAGCCAGGTAAAGATGAGCTCATGAATGTGGGTTTGAGAAGGGGTAATGTAGATCTGAAGATGGGGCTTGGCCCAAAGCACAGACTCTCAGAGTCCAAGGCTAGGGTACTGACACTGTTTGTGCATGTACAGATTTTACTGGTACCCTTTTTCATTCATATTTGAGCTTTTCTTTTTAACTCTTCCAGAAATGACCTTCCCCTTCTCCCTTCCCCCACTCCAAGCTCACCCCAACAGCACTAGCCTGGGACTCTGCACGCACTCAGCCAGAAGGTGGGCTCAGCAGCCTGAGCATGGCAGCTCGCCTGGACCTTTCCTCCGAATGCTACCTAATCTCACCTACTGGCAGCTTTCTCAGGAGGAAAAGTACAGAGCAAGTGGACTTTTCGGGAGCAAATTCTCCCCACATTCCCAGAGGTTTGTTTAGAAATCTGGTGGCCTAATCAAGGGGACATGCTTCTGTATCTTAAAAGACAACTGCCTCTTACCACATTCTTGAAAGAACATTTAAAGAGGTTCCTATGTTCAGATAGACAGCCTGCCCAGTGAAGAGAAAACCTATGGAAGACATACCTGTCCTGAATGAGAGCGTCCTGGGATGTCCTTTGCTACATCCTATGTACTTTTCTCTGTCCCTGAGACAAAGAGAGCCAGGAGTGGTACTTACTCCTTGGATGGTGGTCCTGAGCTCCAAGCCTCCCATCTACCCCCAGGGCCATTTTTCCAGATGCAGAACGTTTGCTCATCAGAGTCCTCTGTCGCACCCCTCAGCTGTGCCAGGGAAACAGGCAGTTTACAGGATAGAGGATGGTCATAGGTTAGGCTGCTGTGACAAAATGCCACAGTTCAAGTAGCTTAAACAATAGAAATTCACGTGGGGAATGGTGGCACAAGCCTGTAATCCCAGCACTCCTGAGGCTGAGGCAGGAAGATTGCTGTGAGTCAAGGCCGGTCTGGGCTACATAGTGGGATCTGGACCAGCTTGGATACAGAGCAAAACCTGTCTCAAAAAAAAAAAAAATGTACACACACACACACACACACACACACACACCTACATGTGTATATATATATATATATATATATATATATATATATATATGTATATATGTATTTCTCACAATTCTGGAGACTAAGTTTAAAGACAAGGGGTGTGGCCAGTGTGATTGTTTTGAACTCTTTCAGAAATGACCTTGTCCTCCTGGCCAGGGCTCTCCTCCTGGCTTGCTCATGGCTGCCTTCTCCGGGTGCTCACATGGCAGAGAGGGCAAGACCACGTGTCTCTTACACTTCTTAGAAATGACTCCAACCTTATAGGATTAGAGACCAATTCTTAGGACTTCATTTAACCATAATCATTTCTGGGGGGCTGGGATTACCGGCATTTTATTTTTATGTGACACTGGGATGTCAAACACAGGGCCTCGCACATGTTAGGCAAGTGCTTTAACCACTTAGCTAAGTCCCCAGCCCAAACTGGAGGTTGAGCACAGGGCCTTCTTGCTAAACTACATTCCCAGCCCTTTTAATTAATTAATTAATTATTGTGTGTGTGTGTGTGTGTGTGTGTGTGTGTGTGTGTGTGCGTGCGTGGGTGTGGTACTGGGGATTGAACTCGGGGCCTTCGCATTGAGCTGTATGAACAGCTCCTCCCCTACAACCTCCCACCTTTATTTTTTTGGGACAAGGTCTCACTAAGGTCCCAGGCTGGCTTAGAACTTGCAAACCTCACCCTCCCAAAATGCTAGGATTGCAAGTGTGTGACACTGTGCCTGGTATCTTTTTCTTTCTTTCTTTCTTTTTAAGAAAGCTGGGATTACAAGGCCATGGTGCCCAGCTCTTAATTATTTCTTATTCGGTTCTATCTCTAAACCGAATGGACTGGGGAATTAGAGTTTCAACATATGAATTTGGGAGGAAGAAAATTCAGTTCAGAGCAGAAGCTCCTAACCAAAAATCAAAGATCTGTAAAGGCCTTGATATCATATATAGTGTTATGTAGAATTTCTTCTGTTTGTGCATTCTGGCATATTTTCCAGGGGAGGGTTTATAGACTTGCCCCACACTGATTTCTGCAGACAGAGATGAGTGTTCTCTGAGGTATCAGCATTTTGTATTTTTTGGTAGGAGTTTTTGGAGCTGGAGGAACAGTTTAGCGGTTAAAGCACTTGCCTAGCAAACACTAAGCCCTTTAGTTCAATTCCCCAGCACCACGTGAAACAGGACGTGATGGCGCCCGTCTGTAATGTCAGCGCACAGAAGGCTGAGGTAGGAGAACTGCCATCCTGGACTGCAGAGAAAGACCCTGTCTCAAAAAAAAAAAAAAGATAGATTTTGGTGTGACTGTTAGTCACATTTTGTCAACTTGAATGGATTAGGAAAACCCAGCAGATCCATAGTAGTTTTGGGTATGTCTGTAGATGAGTGACATTTTGGGCCAGCAAACTGAGGGAAGGCCAACCCCGGAAGTGAGTGGCACCAACCAATAACCTGCTAGCGTCAGCCCAAAGAAGGAAGGCGTGGCAAGGGCTCGCTGCTCCTGGAAGAGCAGTGGGTTTTGTCGATTTCGTCGTGTTTCTGGACGCTCCCTGGGAACTTCCATGTCTTCCAGGATTGGTTTTCTTGCTCCGTGCCCTTGGCCTGCGGCCTTCCTCTCGAGCTGAGGTGGCATCCTCCACGCCCTCGTTCCGCGCCTTCCGCCTTCTCACCTGAGCAGCTGTGTTGGATATTCCGGCTCTGGTGTGGGCCGAGGGCCATTTCCGAATCTTCCTTTTGATCTCACAGATCGCTCTGCGACTCTGTAGCCAGGGTGGGACCATCCGGCCAAGGGTGGTAAGGCCCAACCCAGCCAAGGCAACTTTCCTGATAGCGGTGAGTTAATTAACTGTTTTACCAATTATGGCAGTATAGTTTTTTAAGTTGATAATACACATTTTCTCTGCTAATTCCATGTTTAAGAACCTTAACTGATACACAATTTTCAACAAGTGTAGTTTTTTTCTTTCTTTTCTTTTTTTGTATCACTAATGCTCTTGCACTGAGCTGTATCCCTATCCTCTCCCACCCCCTTTTTGTTTTATTTAATATAGGGTCTCACTAAGTTGCTGCGGTGCTCAAGCTGGGCTCAGACTTGAAATCCTCATTCTTCAGCCTCCCAGAGTGCCAGAATTACAGGTCTGTGCCACAGGGCCCAGCTACAAGTGCGGTTTAGTACAACCAAGGCCTGGTTCTAAACTAAGGAACCACTGTTGTCCACAGTCAATGTGAATTGTCTGAGAACATCCGGACTTTGAAAAACAAAACAGAGGGCAGTGTCATGGCAAGTGGTAACAAGGACAAAGAGAGACACCCAAACAACCAGTTCTGTTACTGGTCTGGTTTAGCAAGTTTCTCAGTTCAACCAACATTACTTGAACGTGGCGAAAATCTAGCTTACACCTCCGTGTAGGTCTTCAGGAGTTCATCATCTCTTTCACGCTCAGTTGCACCCCAGTCTCTGAACGGATCCAGCTGATGACATTATTAATCACTTACTAGTTGAGCATCACAGATCTGAGTAGATTCTTCAGTCTCCTCTTTCTCAAGAAAGATAGGGCTATAAGTCTGAACTCCTGGGGTTTTTTTCTTGGGCATTGTTAGCAGTGGTGGGGTCACCCAAACGCGTTTGGCTTGCTCTGCTCTGTTGGTAAGATTATTGTGCTTGGTGAGAAAGAGACGCTGCAAATGTGTCTCATAAGCTCTGGCACTCGTGCTGTTGCAATATATGCAGCCAAGCCTGAAGGGATGCAGAGGCATTAAGGAAACTTGATAGAGCCGTTCTGAGTATGGTTGTAGCGCCGTCTCTCTTGGGAGGACTTTACTCTGGATGAGATGTAGCTGCTGTTGAATTGGCTGGAGAACCTGGGAATGCATTCCATAGAAATTCTAGTGAGGTTTTCAGTCAGGAACTGTCCCTCTGAAGGGAACAACAGGGTGTCTTTGCAGCTCCACAACACCATCTGATATTTTTCTGCTGCCAGAATGTAAGCTACTGAAGTTTTAACCTCCACTCAAGAATCCACAAGCAACCTCAGACTGGGAATCCAATTTTCGAAGGTTTTCTTTTTTGCAAATGTTATCTGTGACTCTGTTAAGGTCTTGAGATTCTCTGCCTCTTGCCTCCCAGTAAAATTGCTTCCTTCTCCACTTGTTACTTCCCTGTCTCCTCAGCACCTCGGGCAGATGCCAGAATGTCACTTGTCCCTTGCCTGAGAAGATGGTTCCAAACATGCACAGTCACAAAAGTCTATAGTCATTTTACAAAAATATTATCCAGTAGTGTCCTTTTGGTGTAGTTCAGTGTGGAATGTCTCTCAAAAGTCCACGGGTTAAAGACTTGGTCCCTAGCTTGACACTATTAGGAGGCTGTGGAAACTTTAAAAAGCAAAGATAAGGGCTAGGAGTGTACTCAGTGGTTAGAGCACTTGCCTATCATGTGCAAAGGCCCTGAGATGGATTCCCTGACACCACATAAAAATTGACCAGGGCTGAGGGCAGAGCTCAGTGGTTATAGTGTCTAACATGCACAAAGTCCTGGGTTCTAATCCTGAGCACTACATAAAGATTAGCTGGATATGGTGGGGGCATGCCTTTAATCCTGGTACTTGGGAGGCAGGAGGATCTCCATGAGTTGAAGACTAGCTTGGGCTACATAGTGAATTTTAGGACCAGCCTGTACTATAAAGCTAGACCCTATCTCAAAAATATAAAATAAATATAGATCAGCCAGATGTGGTAGCATATGCCTGCAATTCCAGGACCTGGAGTCTTAAGACAGGAGGATTACCATGAGTGTAAGGCCAACTTGGACTACAGAATGAGTCCAGGACCATCCTGGGCTACAGAGTGAGATCCTGTCTCAAAAAAAAAAAAAAAAAAAAAGTACAAAGATTTGGGTCTTTGAGTGTGTGCCCTCAAAGGAGACAGAGGGATTCTGGTTTCTTTCTCCTTTTCTCCTTATTTTTCTGGGCATGGAATGAGCAGTCTTCCAGGTGCTTCTGTTATGACATGTCACCTCAGACCCAATACTCTAGCTGTTATAGGCCCCAGATCAACTGATCATGGACTGAAATCTCCAACACTGTGAGCTGAAATAAACCTTTTCCCTTTGTAAGTTGATTACCTAAGATATATGTGACAGTACTGGAAAGCTGACTAATGAAGGTTTATGACATTTTACTGGATCATAAACCACAAGAGTTCAAACATTAGTGCAGCACAATCCTTAGACTAAAGAAATTGGGAATACATGCAATCTCTGCCCCATCTTTAGTGTGGTTTTATAAGTATGTAGTGTCTTCCGTAAATATTAAAAAGGAATTGATAGCTTTATTCATAAAATAACCCTGGCAAAGAGACTAAGTAGCATTATCTCTATATTATAAATGAATTGGAATTCAAAGAAAATAAGTGATTTTCCAATTGGCTCAATCCATCAACCAAATGGCATTTATTAAATGTCTCCTTTTTTTTTTTTTCTAGGTGGTAGTTAATTTTTGGGGATGGGAGGGAGACAGGTTCTTGCTCTGCAGTCCAGGCTGGCCTTGAACACATATCAGTCCTCCTCAGCCTCCTAAGTGCAAGGATTACAGGTGTGCACTACCATGCCCAGCCTGTGTGGTGTTGGGGAATCGAATTCAGGGCCTTGTGCTTACTAGGCAAGTACTTTAACCAGTGAGCTATTCCTCCAGGCCTAGAAGTTAAATGTTATCTTTTAATCTTATTAAAAGTATGACTCTGGCAACCAAAGCCTCTAACTCTTGCAAGGCAAAAATGGAGTCAGATAAAATGGTAAATACTTACAAATTGCCATAAGATCTATGAATGGAAACCCACAGGGAATGCTAACCGAATGGTAAAAGCAGTCCTTATAGCGAAGCGGTGAGGAGGTGCCTCTTTGAAGGCATTTGGGCAGAGAGCTGAAACTTGGAGATAAGACTTAGCAAAGGATACGAGGGGACAAAGGCCTTGAAAAACTGGCAGGATCACAATACCATTTGCTGAGAGTTGGAGAAGGCTGTGAAGGAAGGCTGGAGCAGGTGTTCAGGAAGAAATCCACATGCTAGTTAGGTTATGCTAAGGCTGAGGTGAGTGTCAAACTCCTGTGCGGGGGTCTCACGTTCAGCTACTTAGACACATCTGAAGCTCCCAGGAAGGATCTTGGATATAATTTAACATTGGAAGTTACCACCCGTGTGAACAGCTTTTGCTACAGTCCTGGTTCCCATGTCTCAGGAAGGAAGTGAGAGAACAAAGATGTCCACCTGTAGGCCTTGTGCTTTCCAGCACAGAGAGGTTGGACAAATGAGAGGATGCAGCAGAGGACCCTGGGAAGTTCCCAGGAGAAGGTGGGGGAACTTGGAAGCATGTTGTACCCTGAGGCCATAAGAAACATATCCTCTAAGAGGCTGAGGCAGGAGGATCACAGGTTCAAGCCTGGCCTGGGAAACTGAGTGACTTGGTTGGTCCCACAGAAAGTGTGTGCTCATGGAGGTTGAAATAGCCTGCTGTGTTGTTGAGTGCTGCTGGGTCCAGTAAGGAAAGGGTAGGAAACCAGCTGCTCTTTAAACATTTGCCACTGCAAGATCACTGGTGACCTTGACAATAGCACCTTTATTGCAGCCGTGGGCAGAAGCTAGGCTGATGGGCTTTTCAGAATAATCGACAGGAAGGGCAGAGGAATCCTAGGAGAAGTAACTAAGATGCAGGAGGATTGTAAGTTAGGGCCCAGCCTGGGAACTTTGCCAGCCTCTGTCCCAAATCAAAAATTGAAATGCCTCGGGGATTCAGGTCTGTGTGAAAGCCCTGGTCTCCACCCCGAGTGCCACAGCACGGACACGCGTATGGGTGCTTTCTAAATTCACGTGTGTTCTCTATTCTACTAACAGCCCTAATTTGACCCTTGATTTATTCTCATTTTCAAATTTTATCTTCCTTTCAGTGTTTATCATTAGCTGCTGCCATCTGTTTGGGAGGAAGTCAGAGGATAACGGTGAGCATAGCCAGGTGGGTTTTTTTTTCTTTATGCTAGAACGTTTTCTCTCCGATTCCATTGCCTGACTTGCCTTGCTTAGTGAGAACTCCCGTGATGACTTTGTACGGATAGCATCAGTTGTCTTGTGACTTACCAATCCTCTGCTCCACTGCAGCGTTACTCCACAGAGTGACCTGAGACAGGGAGAGATGCTCAGGGAGGAACTGCTGGAGGGGACCTGTTCTAGTCTTGCTTACAGGCCAGAGGCTGACATAGCCCCGTCTCAGCTTCACATGCAAATTGAGGTAATATTTCAAGGAATACAGCTTTGCCACATCAGGACTGGACCTGCCTCTGAGGCTGTGCTGTGGTAGGGTGAGGTTGCTCTGCATAGCAACAAAGGCTTCTCAGTTTCTCCTTATCTTAAATAACCTTGTAAAAATCCTGCCTCATGTGGGTTATTCCTTTTAGAATCACCTTTCCTTCTGAGAAAACTGATAGTAGCACAAGTATACTCTCTTGAGTGTGCTACAAGCACACATAAACATAAACAAACATTGAGCTTTAATTAATGATTCCCACGATAAGGTGTTTCAAAATCAAGTGTTTTGGAACTGGAGGAGTAGCACAGTGTTAAAGCACTTGCCTGGCAAGCGTAAGGCACTAAGTTGATTCCCCAGCACCACAGAAGCTGGGTATGGTGGCGAACTCCTGCAACCGCGGTACTGGAAAGGCTGAGGCAGGGGAATTGCTATGAGTCCAGAGCTAGTCTGGGCTCCATAGTGAATTCAGGACCAGCCAGCCTGGGCTACAGAGCAAGACCTTGTCCAAATAAAACAAAACAAAACAGAGCTAAAATCCATATTTTTAGACATGTAATTGCTGCCTGTAATTGACTTTTTTCCTTTGTGGAAATTTGTTTTCATCTTTTACTGTTTACACTCTTTTTGGGGGGAGGGGATTTACAGATCTGTGGGTTTCGTTCTGGCAGATTTGTACATGCATGTGGCATACTTGATCCTTTTTACCTCTCATGGTCCCCCAACCCCTGTCTCCGGTTTCACCTGTGGATGAGCTGGTTCCCAGCTCCCCTAGTAACTCCCTTACTCTCCCCCCCCCCCCACTACTCCCTTCCTCTTGTTTAATAATAGTTTCTCTTTTATTCCTTGCTGTATATTGCAATTTATTTTGGAAAATAAAGAGATGGTACAATGGTTAGATAAGGCAGTGAATACACAGACACGTGTTAAAAGGCATGTAAAATTATTCTAAGTGTACTGGACATGAAGTAAATTGTTAATTGTGGGATTGGATCCGTGGCGTATGGTATATTCACTGTCCAAGGTTTTCAAAATGTTTTGTGTGCACATTTTCATCATAAAATGTGAGGGAAATTCTTTTCATTACTTTAAACACACCTCTTTCAAATCTGTAGTGGTTTGGGTTTGGCAAGTAAGCCCGCTCATTAGCCTTTATGATTTTATAGCCATTAATCATACGTAAACTGAAAAAAGTCTCGGTTTTAGTCTGTCCAAGAGGTTCCTCTGTTTTCTCAAATGTTCTGGATGCGATTTCTGCACGTTCTTCAGATTTTGTTAATGGCTTTCTTAAAGTAGAGCAAATCAAAATTACTCCGAAGGCTCCAAGTTTCAAGGATTTTTTTTTTTAGGGTAATAGGAAGTTATTTTTGGATGTCTTTCCAGTAGTCTCTGTATATTGCTGAGCTAGGCTAAATTGCTTTTCAAGGAATTCCTACATCAGTTAATGTTGCTTTCATATGTTGATTACCCACATTAAAACCTTTAAATCTTCCTGGGTTCCTTGGGTTCCCTCAGATCTTGCACCGTGACTGATAAACAACTGAGCTCAAGAACTATCAACTTTGGAAAATTCATCCCCAGTCTTCATTACCACGGCCTGGGTCCAAACCCGAAACTTCTTTTTGTCTTTGTTTAGCCTTTTTGCCTTTTAGTTTTCTTTCCAGAATGCAAATGCATTCCTTTCGTTCCTCTACTTGACAAACTACAGGAATAGTTTTAAGTTATTAGTATTATAGATATTAGTGATATCAGAGGCCTTTTAAGAGAACTTATCTTCTAGAAACTCCTACTGAAGTATTCACATGAGCTGGAGGACTAGCACCATGATTAGAGCACTTGCACAGCAAGTATAAGGCCCTGAGTTCAATTCCCAAGCACCACGCAAACTGGGCATGGTGGAGCATACTTATAATCGCTGCACTCAGGAGGCTGAGGCAGGAGGAGTGCCATGAGTTCAAGGCCAACCTGGGCTACTTAGTGTGTTGAGGACCAGCCTGGACTACAGAGTGAGATCTTTTCTGAAAAATAAATAAAATAAGATGAAATAAAATAAAATACTCATAGATGGAAAGATGACAGATGTGAGATTTGCTTCCAAACCACCATGAGGAGTGAGCCTATAAATGAAACAGGATTGACCATGAATTAAAAATTATTAAAAGTTAAATAATAAGCCCTTGGAGGTTAGTGATACTATTTTGTCTATTTTTGTATACATTTGAAATTTCCCATAATACAAAAGAGTTTTATAATTGTACACAGTTCTTGCAGGACCTGGTGGCACAGGCCAGCAAGCCCAGCTTTCCAGGAGGTTGAGGCAGGAGAATCACAAGTTCAGGCCCGGCCTGTGCAAGTTAGTGAGTTAGTGAGACCCTCTCTCAAAGTCAAAAATAAAAAATGAACTGGGCTTGGTGGCACAAGCCTTAACATCCTGGTACTCTGGGAGGCTGCGGCTGGAGGACTGCAAGTTTGAGCCCAGGCGGGGCAACTTAGTGACTTACTGAGATTGTGTCTTGAAGTCAAAAATAAAAATGGGCTGGGTACGTAGTTCAGAGTGAAAGTCTTGGGCTGGATCCTCTGTCCCACAAAACTAACTAACTAAATGTGTCTAAAACATCCTGTCAAGATGTGATTTTGAACATCAGGCATTCCACACATAAATGAAATACTTTCTACTCTGAAAAAGCAGAACTGAAAGCCAAGCATGTTCCAGCGTTCAGTCAAACTGAACTCACGGTGTGAGTTTTCCAGACTTAATTAGGGAGCTACGACTCAGTTCTTCAATTTAAAACTGCTTAAAATTCTTGAGTAGTTTATGAGCTCCAGAAATCTACATAAACGTGAGATTTGAGAAGATTGATCTTTGGTATCACAGAGCACATTGTTAATGCGTGGCCGCAAAGGACGTTTTGCAGGGAGTGGTGGGACGGACCTATAATCTCAACACGGTGAGAGGCTGAGGCAGCATGATCTCCAGTTTGAACCCAGCCTTAGCAAGACCCTACCTAAAAAGCTAATTAATTAATTAAGATAAAATAAAAAATAAGCTGGGGATGTAGCTTAGTGCAAATCACAAAGATGAGGGCTCCATCACCCGTGCCCTCCCCGCAGAAAGACAGATTCTGTAAGCTCTGACCCAAGAACGCAGATCTTTGGTTCCATCGTTTTGAGCATTTGTTTTCCTTTTGCCCTCTGAGAGGTGCAGGAAGTTCTGGTGATTGTAGTAGTCACTAAGGAAAAACGCTCTTTGAGTCAGTTCAGGTATTAAGTTTTTCGGGATTTTGTGTGTGCATGTGTGGGGGGCGTATGGTGTGGAGATTGAACCTGGGCCCTTCCCATTGAGCTACATTCCCAGCCCCTCCTTAGTTTTCATTTTAATATAAGCTCTCATGCTAAGTTGCCCAGCCTGGGCTTGAATTTTGTGATCCTCCTGCCTCAGCCTCCC
Source organism: Ctenodactylus gundi (assembly GCA_004027205.1). NCBI lineage: Eukaryota > Metazoa > Chordata > Mammalia > Rodentia > Ctenodactylidae > Ctenodactylus > Ctenodactylus gundi. The sequence goes on from PVKB01000076.1 coordinate 1,265,979, forward strand.
TGGGCTTACAGGTGTGTGCCATCCTGTCCAGTTAGCTCCTTTTTCATGTGGTGCTGGGGAACTGAACCCAGGAATTTGGTTACGCTCCACAGTCACGCCAACCACTTAGCCACGCCCCCCAGCCCTCCGGAGCCGGTTTGAAATTGAACGCTTAATTAATTATGGGGGGGGGGCGCCTCTTAAAATAAGGAAACAAATCGGTGATGCAGTGCGTTTTTTGCTTGTCTCTTATCTCTTTCATTTTGCCAGATTCTGTTTTTTAAAAATAATATTAATTGATTTATTAAGGTATTTATTTTGTGGTACTGAGGATAGATCCCAGGGCCTTCATACTAAGCGTACATTCCTACTCTGTTTTCATTTATTTTAACACGAGTTCTCACCAAGTTGCTAAGTTGCCCAGGCGTGGCTTCCGTTCTGCTTTCAAAGACAGCTGTTCCCAAAGACTTGACTCCCTCGGCTTCCTCCTTTTCCGGTGTGTCTGGTGCTCTATTATAGTCCTTGGAAATAATGGCTGGATTGTGGGTCGCCCCCCCCCCCCCCCCGTACTAGGGATTGAACACAGAGCCTTTGCTCTGAGCTCTATCCTCAGGCCCTTTTTTATTGTTGATTTGAGACAGGGTCTCAATAAACTGCCAGGTTGCCCAGGCTGGGCTTCAACTTAACGATCGTCCTGCCTCCTAGAGCACTGGGATTACAAGCCTGTGCCACTGAGCCGCTGTCTTTTCTTTTCCTGTATACTGTCATCCAGAGAAAGACCAAGTTCTCTTGTTTTCTCTTCTTTTTTCCCACTTACTTCTGGTGGTGATACTGGCGTTGAACTCAGGGCCCAGTCCTTATTTATTTATTGTTTATTTGTTTCTGGTATGGGGATGGAACCTAGGGCTTTCATACCGAGCTGTATCCTCAGCTCATTTTTAAAACATTTTTTATTTTGAAGACAAGGTCTCACTAAGTTGCTAAGTTGCATGTGCTAGGCTTGAACTTGACATCCTCCTGCCTCAGCTTCCCAGACTGCTGAAATTAAGGGTTTGTACCATGGGGCCCAGCTAGGAAAACCAACTTGAGCTTGCATATTACCCTGTACTTCCATGCAGTCTGTAGTATTGGCCTTTGTGATTAAAAAGTGTTTCCTCTTGTCCTACTGTCCTCTGAGAGGCACAAGGTAAGTGGATACCCGACTGGTGATTATGCCGTCTCATGTGTAGAAGGATGGCATTTCCAAATCTATGGGCAGTTAACTCAGAACCAAGTCACTGCAGGCAGTAAGACCAGCTTGGTTGTGGTTACTCCGTAGCATTTGCTTGGAGTAGTATTTTAAACGGAACTCAGTGATCCCTTCCTTCCTGATGTGGTTACGTGGGAGTCACATCAACTGTGGCACGGTGGTGTACCATTCAGTTCTGAGGGCATCTGGTTGTTTTCTGAACATATTAAAGAAAAAAGACCTGCAGTCTCCTTCCAGCATGCACTCTTCTTGCTCAACAAAAGTATCGGCACTCTGGGAAGTTCTGTTTTCTTACATAGTCCTTATTCCATGGAGGAGGAGGACACTGTGGCACCCGGATTGGCAAATGCTGTGGTTATCTTCATCTATACAGTTACCTACCTGCCCACAACTGAGACAGACCTACCTTGTTAGAGTGATTGAGACTCTTCGCTCTCAGTAAATTCTCTACTACAGAAACCCAATACATAGAATAACGGAATCATCACCGCAGTGACAGGGCCGTAAAAACAGCAGTCTGTGGTGTCTGATGGCTGTAAGCTGCACATTATGACAGCCCACGGGAAAGTGAGCGAACTGCTTAGTGACAGAAAGCGCTAATGCACTTACCAAGTACAGAACTGTACTTTCTTCTTTTTTAAGTAAATATGACTTTTCTGAGCATGCATGTTAAAAGTGGGCTTCTTTGAATTAAAAAAAATAAAAATTCTGCAAGCTGGGTATAGTGGCACCCATCTGTCAGCCCAGCACTCTGGAAGGTGAAGACATCGGGTTCACAAAGTTAAGGCCAGGCTGAGCAGCTTAGCAGCTTAGTGAGACCCTGTGTCAAAATGAAAAATGAAAAGGGGATGGAGGTACAGATCTGTGTGAAGAATTTCTGTGAGTTTAAGGCCAGCCTGGACTAGAATGAGTCCCTGCCTTACAAAAAAACAAACAAAACAAAACAGGAAAAAGCCCATTCCTGGAGTCTGAATAATGGACTCCACCAGAATGCTGAATCCATTCCCTGTGTCTCTATAGAACATCCTCTGACCCATGCCAGTTTCCAATGGAAATGGTTTCCCAGCAAGGACTGGAGGTGCTGTGGACCCTCCTAATCCTTGGTCCACATCCACATGTTCAACCAACCTGAGGATCAGAAATACTTAAAAAAATTATTCCATCTGTACTGAACAGGTACAACCTTTTTTCTTTTCATTATTCCCTATACAATATAGCATAATGATTATTTACAGCTGGGCCCAGTTACAGGCTTGTAATCCCAGCACCCTGGAAGGCTAAGGCCAGAGGATCACAAATTTCAGCCTAACCTAGGTAACTTAGCAAGACCCTGCCTCAAAGTCAAAAATAAAATGGGCTGGGGGCTGAGGATATAGCTCAGTGTGATGGACTGCCCTGGATCCCCAGTACATAAAATTTGCACAATATTTGCATACTATAAGTAGTCTAGAGATGACTTAAAGGACAAAGGAGGGTATGAATAAGTTCTATGCAAAACTTACACCGTTATATGTAAGGGGCTTGGACATTCTTGGGTTTGAGTACCAGTCTTGGAACCAGTCCCTCAAGAATATTGAGTAAAGACTGTAATGCCTGTTGGAGGTAATTCTGAGTGGGCTCTGGTTTAGCTGACTATATTGATGACTACTGTTGACTTTGGGCTTAATTTCTGAGGTACTAGGCAAGTGAATTTAGAAATTAAAAGTTTCAGGGCCGGAGGAATAGCTCAGCAGTTACAGCACTTGCCTAGCAAGCACCTAGTACCCAAGTTCGATTCCCTAGCACCACAGAAGCTGTTGTGGTGGCGCACACCAATAATCCTAGCACTCTGGACGCTGAGGCAGGAGGATTGCTGTGAGTTCAAGGCCAGTCTGTGCTACATAGTGAGCTCAGAACCAGGCTGGACTACAGAGTGAAACCCTATCTGAAAATAAATAAATAAAATAAATTCTTTTTTTCTGTAAGTAGTTAGATCTTCATGATATGTAATCTTGCCATAATGACCTTGCAGAAACATTGATAATTGATAATTTTCCCAAAGACATCCATGCATGGCCTACTTGCTTAATCGCCACCCACTAACACCAGGACTCGCCTAGCCTCACTACTGTTTACGCATTACTCGGAGTTTCTGCTACAGTCATCTTCACATTCAACCAAGTGAGGTGAACGGCTAAATGAAACTTTTAAGTGGATGCAAGAAACAGATTTCTTTTTCTTTTTTCTCCTTTCTGTCCCCCTAGTTCTGGGAACTGAACCCAGGACCTTCTCACTGAGCTATATTCCCTAGCTCTTAATTATTTTTTAAAGCCAGGCATCGTGGTACAAACCTGTATTCCCCGCACTCCAGAAGCTGAGGCAGGAGGATTGCTATGAGTTTGAGTCCAGCTTGGGCTATCCTAGTGAGTTGAGAATTAGCCTAGGCTACAGAGCGAGACTATCTTTGTTACTTTTTCATCACTGCAACTCAATAGCCGACATCCACAAATTAGAGAAGGAAAGATTTGTTTTAGCTCAGTTTAGAAGGTCTCAGTCTGCTCATGGGCAGCCGGCAACAGTGGAAGGACGTGGCGGAGGCAGAGGTAGGGGAAAGCTCCTCACAGCATTGCAAATGGGAAGCCAAGTGAAGACCAGTCCAGTCCAGTGACTAATGTCAAATCCAGGAAGGAAGGAAGAAGCTTACCTATACTTCCAGGTCCCATCCCAGTGATCCGCCCCTTCTGGGACCAGACTTAATGTCCTGCCCCTTCCAGCTGTGGTAGGTGTGGTTCTAATGCACCACACTCCTGTAATCCAATCCACATGCCTATAATTCCCCCTCCAGACCAGGCCCCAATCTCCCAACAGCACATGGTTCCAGAGACAGTCTATAACATCCAAATACAGGAGGCTTTTGGTGGACATTCCAGATCCAAACCACAATAGAGACCCTGTCTTGAAAAACAAAGCTAGACTAAACTTAAAAAAAGGGGGGGTGGGGTGGGGTGGGGGCTTGAGACAGGTTCTTGCTAAGTCAAAGGTTGCCAAGCCTGAGCTTGAATTTGCAGTCCTGCCTCAGCCACCGAGTGTGCTGGGATTATAGTCATGTACCACGATGCCTGACTCAGAAGAAGGTTTCTGTCTGATGGCCTTGAAGTCTCAGGTTCATGGCCCACACTCAAAACAGGCAGTGTTTGGCTGTGTGGCAGACGAGCACGAGAGGCAGGGGAGGTGTGATTCCAGGCACATGGCAGGTGTAGGCAATATACCAGCCAGCCAGGAAAGAGCACTCCTCCCTCTCTCCAACTCCCTGCCAGTCCCCTGCCTTACCTGGGACCCCCACCCCTCCCCTGGCACAGCTGGCAACAGACTGAATAAGGCCTGAATGTTGCTGCTCATAAACAGCCTGCTGGGCCACAGCTGAACAGGTCTCATGGTTTCATCAACAGTAAGCCAGCTGTTTGGTGGGGCATGGGTAGAATGGCTGTCCCCTCAAAGGAAAGGAGTGACAGAAAAAACTGAGGGAAAGGCCAGAGGGACAGTGAGAACTGTGTGCTGCAGGTTAGTAACAAAGCTGCCAGTTGCTGGTCTTACCTACAGAAGGGACATTACGGTGCCCTGTTTTCAGAGAGATGAGCATACCGCCAGTCAGTGCCCCCTATGTGGCTTGGGCTGTCCTGGGTGGAAACCCAGCCCTTCCTGCCAGGAAACGTTTGGAAAGCCCTCAATACACATTGTGAATGTGTCTTATTGTGCTGAAAACTCTCTCGTTTGCATTTCATGGGCTTTTAAGTTTACATGCAAAGGGAGTCACACGTGTATGTGTATATATATATATATATATATATATTTTTTTTTTTTTTTTTTTTTGAGACAGGGTCTTGCTGTGTAGTCCAGGCTGGTCCTGAGCTCACTATGTAACCCACCTTAGCCTTAAACTCATGACAGTCCTCCTACCTCAGTCTGCCAAGTGCTGGGATTACAGACATGTGCCACCATGCCCAGGTTATGTGGTTCTGGGGAACTGAACCCAGGGCCTTGAGCTTATGAGGCAAGCATTTAACTGCTGAGCTATTCCTCCAGCTCCCGTATGGGTTTCTTAATGTGGGTGGGTTCTAGAGTAAGATCTAGATGTCATTTCCTTTTGTGCCCAAGAGATCGCTGAGCCTCTGTTTCTCCTTAGATGAAACTGGAAGAAAGTCATACAAACATTCCTTAATGTACACTGGGTTTCATCCTGTTAAACTCCTCATAAGTTGAAAATATGGTGAGCTGAAAGTGCTTGACTATCCCTACCCTAGCGAAGAGCCCAGCTTGGCAACACAGTGCTCTGCAGTGTGTCAGCTGTTCCCCCTGTGACTGCATGGCCGACCGGGAGCTGCGGGCACCACTGTGGCCCGGCATCACAAAGGAGGACGAGCCAGTAGACAACCATCCTTAGCTCAGGAAAATAAGCTCTGTGCACACATTCAAATTCAGTGGTGGCATACTCCAGTAATTCCACTATTCAGGAGACTGAGGCAGGAGGATTGCCATGAGTTTGAGGCTAGCCTGAAGCTAGCCTGGGACCAGCGGGGACTACAGTGGACTACAATGGAGACCTTATCTCAAAAACAAAGCTCCCCCGCAAAAAAAAAAAAAAAAAAAATTCAATGTATACTTTCTGCTGAATGCCTTTCACCTTTGCATGGTTTTTGTTTGTTTGCTTGCTTGTTTTTGGGCTAGGGTCTATAGTCTAGGCTGGTCCTGAATTCATTATATAGCCCAGTATAGCCTCCAACTTGGAGCAGACCTTCTGCCTCAGCCTCAGGTGCTAGGATTATAGGCATGAGCCACCACACCCAACTTACTTGGTCCTGAGGAAGTGGTGGAACTCAGGGCCTTGCATTGGCTAGGCAAGTGCTCTAACCTCAAGCCTACCTTCACTCTACTGTAAAGTTGAAAAATTGGTGAGATGAACTAATATAAATCAAGGATCATCCGTGTAGCACGTAGGTTATCTTCACAACTGTATGAGGTAGGAAGATTGCAAATTCGAGCCCAGCCTTGGTGACTTAGTGAGACCCTGGCTCAAAAATCAAAATATATAAAGGGCTGGGAATGAAGCTCAGTGTCAAGTTCCTGGGATTAATCCCCTGCACCACAAAGAAAGAAAAGAAAAAAGAAACAGTAGAATACAAAAGAAAAATACCTCTGTGCACATCGTTTCGCCTAGTAAGTACACAATAAAACTATGTTATAATTACTAGCATTAATAGTATACTATAATAGTAGCAAAAAAGTATTTCTTCCTGGCACTGCACTGTGCCCCATATACATGCACTACAATTTTGTCATCTTCAAAATGAATGTGTTAAACTTAACGTTCCACAATTCCTATCCAGATCTAAAAGTCTTTGGCTGTCTGGATATACTATCTCCATGCTAAGTAGCTATTTTTATTGTTTTACTATTATCATTTTTGAAAAGTAATTGGGCTTCTTAAAGTCTCTAACCTTTAAAAAAAATCTACCAGTTGGATAATTGAAAGTCTGCTCAGAAGGTAGGCCTGTTGGGCCAGGCCTGTAATCCCAGTACTCCAGGAGGCTGAGGCTGGAGGATGGTGGTACTGAGTCCAGCCTGGGCACTTTAGCAGCTTAAAGACACCTTGTCTCAAGATAAAAATCAAACATGAGCTGGGGATGTTGCTCAGTGCAAAGACCCTGGGTTCAACCCCCAGTTGGGAAAAGATAAAGACTGTCTGACTCCTGTCTAAACATGATTATATTTTGAGACAGTGTCTTGCTGTGTAGTCCAGGCTGCCTGGAACTTGGTGTGTAGCCTCAGATGGCAGTCCTCCTGCCCAGCCTCTCAAGTAGCTGGGAGTGCAGAAATTTATCTCAGTGCTCAGTTCTGTGTCCCATGTTAGGGATTTTTTCTTTTTCCTCTTTTTTTGTCATGTCAGGGATCCAATCCAGGACCTGGCAGTGCTCTACTACTAAACCCAGCCTTATATATAATCATAAACAATAGTCAAAATTAGAGATTAGTCCTCAGTTTGGATGTCATTAGATACTGAATTTTATTGTGGGGGGCTCTGTTACTCTGGAGGCATGACTTCCCTAGGCAGTTGTTTTCCACTATCCACATGGAAAAAGTGAAACCACAGCAGGAATGAACTCCCTAAAAAGTGGCCCTGCCAGGCAGTCGCCCCTGCAGCCCCTCGCGGAAGCCACAGGCCCCTGCAGCCAGGCAGGGAAGTCACAGGCACGAGGACCCCAGCTAACCTGGTACCCATCACACAAGCCATAAAGAGGCACAGAGAGCCAGGCCCATTGGCACAGGCCTATGATCCCAGTGTTTTGAGAGGCTGAGGCAGAAAATTGCAAGTTCAAGCCCAAACTGGGTAACAGAACAGGAAACCTAGCAACTTATTGAGACTCTGTCTCAAATACAAAACAAAACAAAAACGGGGTTCTAGAATTACTGGTCAGAATGAAAGCCCTGTGTTCAGCACCCAGTGCTGCAAAAAAAAAAA